>CM072519.1:19658249-19740749 GCA_036898135.1 Oncomelania hupensis | reverse complement strand
GTCAGCACAGGCACGCATACGTTTGGGTTTGAGCAACTTCTTGGAGGCTCTGATGGATCGCTTGGCTAGCATCTGAGCTTTCTTCACCTCAAAGCTTGCTCTGTCATCCACCTGCACACAAACACACAAGCCTAATAAGGTCAAAGATTACGTTTTGTTTATAGGGTCCAGGGAACCTTTGTGGCCACCGCTGAACCACAAACGCAAAAGCATCCCATACTCATTAGGTTCACATGCAAAAAAAATAACATAAATATTGTTCATCTCACTCCCATGGTTAAAATAAAAGAGAAACCCCAATACTGTAAAACATAATTGTCAACTCACCGTCAGTTTCTTCTTCACTTTTTCATTTTTACCAAGGCGCAAAGAATCTGAAACAAAGCCAACATCAACCATATACAGTAGTGAAAGCAAAGAAGAAGAAGAGGAGGAAGACGCTTTTAATTAGCTTGGAACTTGTATACTACTTCACCATCATTCTGTATTTGCATGGTAAAGGTAAAAAGTAAAGGTAGTCCCATAGGCTTGTGGCCGTAGGGGAGTGTGATGTTGGAGATTTGCATGACTAAAGCAGAAAGATATCCAGATTATAATACTACAGTTGTGATGACAAAACAAGAAAAAGAGTATTTGTGTAAGAAAAGATATAACAATATCATGATTTTTGCAAAGCACATGCTAAACAACTTTCACACTGAAACAGCACCCCCAATTCTGCAAAAATCAACAGCAGAATTCTTCTAATGCAGGGAGAAACAAAACCTTGTTTTATGTCTTGCCTTCTTATGCATGTTCAACTTTCACAATTTATATGACATGGAGGATGTAAAATTAACTGCAATATCCTGAGAAAGATTATTTAAAAAACAAAAAAAAAACAAAAAAACAACACCATTAACAACACACAAGAAAACCACTTATGTTTCTTTGCCTTCTGTTCCTGTGCTGTAAATGCACTGCAAAATTGTACAAGGAATAAAACAGCCTAAATAACATGAAATCAACAACTACATTCTGGCCAAATAAAAACAACAGCACTGAGGCCCTTAGGGTCCAATGCATGGCGGTAGACTTCACACGAAGTTATCAACTAGTTCGCAAGTTACCAACTTGAGCGGTAGTTCGTAATGCATGAGCCAGTAGGTCTACTATGTAAGCCTTACGCCTACAGCTAAATCTGAAGACCAACCTTTCTCTTGCATGCGCTGTTTGTGGGTCTGGAACCACTCCCGTTTCTCTCCTTCACCCTCCTTCAGAATGCGCTGGGCCTTGTTGACCTGGTTCTCAATGGCTCGCAGCTGCTTCTCTTCCTTCTCCTCTTGCTGGATAGTCTCCACATCTTGCTCTATCTCCTCTATCCTGTTGCGATAGCGCATCACCACCTCTGCACACACAAGCAATTCAATTAGTGTATATGGAAATGGAATAGTGTATTTACAAATATTCTCAGTAAGTGTGGCTGCAAGTGGATGTCTTTGATGGCTTTGAGTTAAGTCCTGATTTCAGCCAGGGTCTTGAGCAGATCTGTCAGTGTTATGCACAACAACTTCATTACAAAACTTTCAATCCTAGTTTCAACAAGATCCTCTACAATAAACCCACTCAAAAGTAGCTAATACAGGTGTTTTAACTCTTTCCCTGCCAATCGACGATATATCGTCGATCTGAGCCGCCATGTTTGTGCCAATCGACGATATATTGTCGATTTCAGTATTCCGTTTCGTTCCGGTTTTTTGCGCAGCCCAATCCAAGTTTTATTTTAACCAAAGAGAGATAACTCTTCCTACTTTCGTTCCCGATCGACACGCGCGTGGTTTCTTCAAATTGATTCGTTTTTAGAGTGTTTTTTGTGCATTTTACTAAGCATATGTGATGGGCACAATCGACAGTGTGTCAAACTCTGGTAATAATCAATATAATTTCAAACTGTAAAGTGTATTTTGATCCTAAATAAATTTTCTTTCTGGTGTGTGAAGCTGATTCAGTGATTGGAATTATTCCTCCAGATTTTGTTTATCACTGTGGTATGTAGAAATATTTTTATTTTATTTTATAATTTCAAAAAGATCACCATGCTTTCAAAACACATATTTCAATAACATAATCAAATTAACATTTGTGTGGGTTTTTTTTTCTTATTCTTCACTCTTTTACCTTTAATTTGATATGAAATATGTCTATTTAACAACTATTATTGAAAGAACAGTAGCTTAAATGCCTAAGGTACTGAACTTTCTTTCCGGTGCCAGAGAAATGTCTGGCACAAACGTGGAAACATGCCTGGCAGGGAAAGAGTTAACAAAATGTCTCTTCAATGGCTTGCTGCCAGTGAAAATGTGCGGGATGCCTGATTAACTTAGTAACTATCAAAAACACACACAACCACACCACAAACTCACCAGGCAATTGAAGATTCTGGCAGCAACTTAAAAATGTTATTGCTTTGAAATTATGAGCAATGTCTTTCACTTCTTTTGGGTAACAACACTATACCACACACATAAGAAACTAAAGCAAATTGTGGCACCAAAACTGCAAGGCAAAGTACATTACCTGGAGGAACAGTTCTCTTCTTGAGCGGTGTCTTGGCACTCTTCAACACTTCTTTCAGCATGTTACGCTCTTGCTCCCCAACAAGTGTCACAGACCTAAACCACAAACACACCATCAGTAGGGATATAACAACATTTTAGCAGCCATCTTCAATTTCAGTCTTGAAATTGCAACACTCCATTTTTATTGGTTGGAAATAACACGGAATGACCAATGTGATTTATTTCTTCTAGGTAGCAAAGCAAAGATTGTTGAACTTCTTGTAGAAAATAAATGTTCCATAAACAAATTACAAGAGAAAATTGTAAGTTTGATAGGTGGCAAGTATATAATCAAAGAAACTGTAAGAGTGCCTGAATTATTTTCTTTTTGTTCTTCTTTTATTTTATTACAATTTTTACATCAATTTTTTTTAGTAAACTTGTGAATACAAACTGAAGAAAATAACATTATTTACACACTTTTAAGTATATTTTGGAATCGAACTTCCATTACAACTATACGAACCGTCCACTTTTGCCTGCTCTTGCCGTGCGACCAACACGATGGACGTAATGTTTCAGAGAGGAGGGCATTGTAAAGTTGATTACCTGAAATACAACATCAACGTTAAAAAAAAAGTAGAAAAACACACACATGCATACGCACACACACGCACACTCACCCTCCTTTCACACACACAACCTTCAACAGTGTAGAATTTAGAATGACTTCACATCCACATCAACCTTCAACAGTGTAGAACTTAGAATGACTTCACACCCACATCAACCTTTAACAGTGTAGAACTTGGAGTAACTTCACATCCACATCAACAGTGTAGAACTTAAGAATGACTTCACACACACATCAACCTTTAACAGTGTAGAACTTAAGAATGACTTCACACACACATCAACCTTCAACAGTGTAGAACACAGAATGACTTCACACACACATCAACCTTTAACAGTGTAGAACTTAGAGTAACTTCACACACACATCAACCTTCAACAGTGTAGAACTTACAGTGACTTCATATCCACATCAGCATTCAACAGTGTAAAACTTAGAATGACTTCACACACACATCAACCTTTAACAGTGTAGAACTTAAGAATGACTTCACACACATCAACCTTCAACAGTGTAGAACTTAGAATGACTTCACACCCACATCAACCTTTAACAGTGTAGAACTTAAGAGTGACTTCACACACACATCAACCTTTAACAGTGTAAATCTTAGAGTTACTTCACACACATATCAACATCGTAAAACTTGAGTAACTTCACACACACATGCACACTCACCCTCTGAACAAGCACTTCAAATGATCACGATTTATAAAACTTGCTATACATCCAAGTCATCCTATTGAATAATGGTACCAACTATTTCCAGGATCAATTTGTTGATGGTTGCTGAAACGATGCAGAGACACACAGCTAAAATGATGCTTACATACAAACAAGAAAAACACTATTCCAATAAAAATATACTTACAGTCTTGACACCTTCAATATCCAGACCCCTGGAGGCCAAATCAGTGGCCAGCAGAACATCTATGTTGCCATCTTTGAAAGTCTTCAATGTTTCCAAACGCTAAAACCCAATACAAATTGTAATTGTAATACAGTTATATAGCAACAATTACATTACATTACATGGTTATTGCTTTAGGTCCAGCGGACTCTTCCGAGCCAAATCAGGACCAGAGATGTGAAAGAGGACCTGCCCCTGACCCGCATAAAAGATCTGCCGAAACAACCCTAGTGGTAACACTGAAGGCAATCTACCAGCAGGTCATTTACAAAAACAAAATAGAATACAAACATCATTATACAATATCAACATAACACATACATATAAAATGCCTACATTACTAAATAATAACATCATAGGAAGCCCCAGTGAGCATGTGGCAGAAAGCATCCAATATTCCCAAGCTGATCCAACAGACCTCATACACAAATAAGGAGTATTGTCCCGGAAGAGTTTTCAAGAAAAAAGGTAGGTGACTGGTCTAGTGAAGAAGAAGATAGTATAGTAGATTGAAAGAACAGAGTAGGAATGAGAAAGAACAAAGGAGAAAGACAGCAACAGTGGGAATTTAAAGCACTAAATTTCCAGAAAGTGGGGATACTATTTATACTGAAACCCCTGGCACCCCCATGGGGGGTAGCAACAATTACAAGGCACCAGCAACAACTACAACAAAATGAAGGAATAACAGCAAAAACAAAGGATGATGAACAATATATATTTTTTGTATCATTATTATTATTAATATTATTATTATTATTATTATTATCGATTGTAGTTTATTTTCATGAGGCTGTTATTTTGAAAGCCAGGTCAAAAACCATTCTCAGCAAATGACCACGCAACAAGCAGAACAATAAGAGAAACAGACAGACAGCAGAAATACTGATGTTAGTTACCTGTGTTTGAGAAAGGTTGCCATGCAGCTCTCCACAGTTGATACCCAACAGCCCCAACACAATGTGCATTCTGTGACACTGCACTTTGGTCTGAAGAAACACGATGCACTTGTCGCAGAATGTGCGACTCACCAAGGCTGAAAATGCATGCAGCAAAATATTTCATTTGAGAAAATTTAAAAAAAAAAAAAAAAAAAAAAGGATGAATACAAATAAACAACTACAAATAAAATTTAAAAAATAATAATAACTAAATAAGAACGGATTAAATATAATAAAACAAATAAAATCTTGTTGGGTTTATTTACAAGAACATGCTGCACTTGCAAGAAATTTAAATTCGCAATGTTGCAAATAAAATTATCAGTGATGCAATGAAACAATATCCAAAACTAAAGTTTCATAAACAATCCATAAACAATCCATAAAACAAACAATCAGCAACAATAATAGAAATTGTGAAAGTGCATGATCAATTTATTTTGTTTAACCATTAACTCATTGCTGGTGATGCGCGTCATAGGATGTGCGATTCGTTTGTATGGTTGCCAGCGCAGCATGTCTTAAAATGATCAGCAGTGTCCGTTATAAGCATACCAACTACTAAAGGGAGAGTACAATTGGGAGCAAGACTAATAATTGCTAATTGGTTTGTTGCCTCCTTTTAACTGTAAAACTAAGCATTTAACTGTAAAACCGAGTATTTTTGCATCGAGAGTAATTTTCATGGGCGCATGTGATGCACATGTTTTACCCCAATTCCAAAATGCCAGCCTATTCTAATATGACAATTTTATGTGTACTAATCTACAAAATAATTCATAAATATTTTGATACATATTCTGAATGTATTTTTTATCATTAGTGCAAAACTGACACTTTTTGTGGTGAATTTACTATACATTCTGGATATCAAAAACTTTTAGGATTTTCGCATAGTGCTATTTTCTTACAAAAGGTGAATAAGTGTATTTTCTATTGTTTATTTCTTGAAAGAATATGTCATGATTGTTACAAAAATATATAGTTTTTCTATTATTATCTTTCTTCTTAAAAATCTTTCTTCTTATAGTGCAGAGAAGACCAAAATGATAACCAACAACACCAAGCAATGGCATCAACACGGACATCAAAGTCCAAGGCCAATCCATCAACACAGTGCATAGCTTCAAATATTTAGGAGCCATTGTATCAGACAATGGGTCCTGACAGGAAGTCCTCTCCAGGATCTCACAAACAACTGCTGCCCTGGTGAGGTTGAAGCCAATTTGGAAAGACAGGACCATCAGTCTACATTCCAAAGTAAGACTGCTGCGCTTCTTGTCATCTCCATCTTCCTATATGCTTGCGAAACATGGAACCTCACAACTGATCTCCAACGAAAAATACAAAGCATGGAGATGAGGTGCTACAGAAGACTTCTGAGCATTTCCTATACCAGCACATCACCAATGACGAAGTCCGACAGACCATCACACAAGCCATTGGACAACACAATGACCTGTTCACAGTGGTGAAAAAACGGAAACTCCGATGGTATGGCCATGTCACCAGATCATCAGGTCTTGCAAAGACCATCCTGCAAGGCACAGTGCAAGGAGGTAGAAGAAGAGGGAGACCGAAAAAGAGGTGGGAGGACAACATTCGAGAATGGACTGGTCTGACACTGAGCGAAACAATCAGGGTTGCTGAGGACAGGGAAAGATGGAGTACGCTGGTTAAACGATCATCTGTGGTGCCCCTACGACCTCCGAGTTACGGGAAAGGATAGGAATGGATAGTATATTATCTTTTATACATTAGGTAATTGAATTTTCAAAAATACGCTTAAATAGTGAGTTTTAAGGGAATAAACATGGCAAAAAAGTTCCGCATCTAATGAAAGTATTGAGTTGAAGGTGTTATTTACTTACTTTGTTTTGCCATCAGTTAATAATAGAACTGCAGCAGCAACCACAAACAAAAGCAAACAACACCCAACAACCAACCCAACAACAAAACATACAAAAATGTCTCTTTACCAGCCACAATGGCCTCTCTGTCACCCTCTCTGTTCTCTCTGACACGCACAAACTCCTGCCTGAGACTGAGCGCCACGTCCGTGTTTTGGTTGACAAAAACCTTCACAGCGTCCTTCAGGGACACAGCCGCTAGGTCTTTCACCTGTACCATCAAACAAAACGCTGATGTTTAAAACAAGTGCCAATAATTCACTATACCACTCTAGCATGAATGGTAACTGTGGATTTTCTGTTAAAGAGTTGAAGACAGAAACAATAAACTTTTGCTGCAGCACATTTTCCACATTGGGCAAAGATGAGCTTATCTATGTATGTGGGCCCACACTGAGGAAAGCCACACGAAGCCTAGTCCCAGAGCTTACCTATGTATGTGGGCCCACACTGAGGAAAGCCAAACAAAGCCGTCCCAGAGCTTACCTATGTATGTGGGCCCACACTGAGGAAAACCACACGAAGCCTAGTCCCAGTTTCAGAGGTTGCGGAGGCATGTTTTTATACACTGTCAATGTTTGATACCACTGACACCATGTTTATGTGGAACCAAAGGGGAAGTTGGTTTTAATGGAGATTGACCTATTGAAAGGAATCAAAAGGACAGGCCATTTGACATTTTGGTAACTACATTTCTTCAGTTCTCGACATAAAGATGAAAATAACATCATAAAACACAAACTGACAACTAAATCCGAACACTAGGCTCACCGACTCTTGCTTTCATAATGCATACCTCAAAGCATCCACAAAAACTGCCTTTTAGAATCATATTGCAACATTAAGTCCTCACAACCAAAATACAGTTCTCACGTTCTTGTGTATAGATTATTGTTTAATCATTTGATTAGTTCTGTCAGCTTGTAACTGTTGTATATGTAACTTAATTCACATGTGCCTTTTAAAGTGCTGCAGCACTTTATTCCTCGTGTTTTTCACTTGGCAAAACAGCATCTTGAATCCTTTTATTTGCAATACAGCGAGATGTAAAAGCCCAAAATGAGCACAAAATCTGATTAATATAATAAACTAATGGTTTCCATTGACAGACTGACAAAAATGTGATTACTCACTGCTTCTGACATGGTGGCAGAAAACAGCATGGTCTGTCGCTGGAAGTTGCACATGCGGATAATCTCTTTCATCTGCTCGGCAAAGTACTCGTCCAACATTCTGAAATGCATAGGAAATATAGAGGTTAACAAACAACAATTTAACACTGGTAGTGGTACTGTTATGTTTTTGTTTTTTTAAAATAGAAAAACAAAGTGCTGCGCTCTACATCCAGGAAAGAGACTTACGAAGTCACTTAAGAATAAAATTATGCAAGGTAAGTGTGAATTGATAGATGCTGAAAGGAATATAACAATGACCAGCATGACCAAATAAATGTAGGTTATTAGCACACCTTAACAGTTATTAACATTGCAGATAGTTTTATCATTGAATGTTCACAAAGACAGATTGTTTATCGACAGGTCTTTATTAAACCGCATCAAAGTATAGCCCACAGGAATACAAATGCTTTGTTCACATGATCACACCACACACAAACAAAATGTTCCATCTTCCAAACATCTTGGGTGACAAATAGTATTCAAAATGTTAAATAGTGACCTGTCTGCCTCATCAAGAACAAGGATCTCCACTGTGGAGAGAGAGAAGTTGGGTGTGTTGTGCAAATGGTCGATAAGACGACCTGGGGTGGCCACTATGACATCAGGTCCCATGCGAAGGGCAGCCTCCTGACTCTTCATGTCCAAGCCACCTGGTAACAGTTATGGGCATTTAAAGCTGGGATTAATATCAAGAACTTATTTACAATGATCAACATGCTATTTATGTTTAACAATGGTTTAGATATTTGGGAGAGTACACAGACTCACATCAGTCAAAACCTGACCGCTTACGCTTTGAAGGTGTGGATTTCTAAGTCCACGCTTGTGCAAGTCTCTTATTCACCTGCAATAGCATCAGAAAAGCTTTGAAGTGTGGATTTCTAAGTCCACACTTGTGCAGGATTTTTAAGTCCACGCTTGTGCAAGTCTCATATTCACTTCCATTAGCATCAAAAAAGCTTTGAAGGTGTGCACGCTTGTGCAAGTCTCTTATTCACCTCCAATAGCATCAGAAAAGCTTTGAAGTGTGGATTTCTAAGTCCACGCTTGTGCAGGATTTTTAAGTCCACACTTGTGCAAGTCTCATATTCACCTCCACTAGCATCAAAAAAGCGTTGAAGTGTGGATTTCTAAGTCCAAGCTTGTCAAAGTCTCATTCACTTCCAATAGCATCAGAATATGCTGCCAGCTCTAATGAGTTGACTGGTATGGTACATCTGATTCTATAGCTTTAATCTCTGATTAATATTTTTAAATTCATATATTTATTTTGCGTGTGTATGTTTTGCATGTTTGTAGTGCATCCAATCAGTTAATGCCATTCAATAAATCTTGATTAACTCTTTTACTACTAAGCAATTCGGGAACCACATACTGTTCTCCACTAAGTAATGTTTTGAAAAAAAAAACAATGTATGCTCGAGTTGACTTTTAAAAAATCATAAAAAATACAAATGTTGATGCATCTGCATGAAATGTATGTTTTTGTAGAACTGAATAAGTATATGGAAAGTTGGAAATAAAGTTTACTGTGTTGGTGGTGGTGATGTTGGAGCTGTTGCAGTTAATGTTGATATCCAACTTTATTTTGTAGGTCACTGGTAGCCTGATGCACAGTGATCTTTTTTTTATCCTTCTTAGCAAAAATTCTGACCCTTCAACAGTATACCCCCTCAAAAGCTTTGTCATCACTAGCGCCATTATCTAGAAACTCTCTCCAAAAATCTGTGTCTTCACTCATCATGACAAAACGAAGATTTCCTTGCTAAAAAGAGTTAACAAAGCATGTGGTAGATCGACCAGCTCCCTGTGACCAACTGCGCATGTCCGATCATGTAAAAGGTTATAACCTAATGCTCTAAAAATAGCCCGCAGCGAGCCACAAAGTACAGTATGCAGCGAGACAGGCTGGCGAGTCTGACTGCTGACGGCACCAGAAGAGTTAATGTCACTTTACACCTAAAGCTGACACACACAAAATAGTTATCGCAGCAAAAACATAGGTCAGGAACCAAAGTGGCTTACCGGCGGCAAGGCAAAGCGTGATTTTGGTGTACTGAGCCAGCTGACGCCCCACTTGGTAAACCTGCACAGCCAACTCTCTCGTGGGCACCAGGATCAACACACGTGAGGAGAGGCCCTTAGGTGGTGCGTACATCAGGCGCTCCAAAATGGGCAGCATGAATGCCACTGTCTTGCCTGGCAGAAACAAAGTCCTTTACATTATTTTATTATTATAAATGTCAGATATCAATTAAAAACTAGCAGAATGGAACAGTTCACTTAGTGTCTCTTCTGTCTAGAACACAGACAACAGATTAATAGAAATCGAATGACAAGGTAATGTCTTTTACCCTAATAAAACTACAGACTACTGTTTTGCTAGCATTTTTTTCCCTTGACAGTGCTAGCGATAAAACAATAAAGGAAAGTAAAGTAAAGAACCAAATAACACCTGTTAACATCAGAATGGTTGTTAGGGGTCAACACTTTCCAAATACTATTGCCTACACTATAAAAAAACCCAAAACTATTCCATTTATTATAGGTTACCAATATTTGTATTAAAAGTGATACATTTATAAATATTTTAAAATCACATTTAATCTGGATCAACGTTTATCACTTAACGTGTGCACTAAATAAAAACACAAAAGATTGTAAAACATTGATTGAAATTTACCTGAGCCTGTGACAGCGCAAGCACAAATATCCCGACCCCTCAACGCTATCGGGATACAAGCAGACTGAATTGGTGTTGGTTTGTTGAACTGCATGGAGGACAAGCCCTGAGAGGGAAAAAGACTAATGACTATTTGACAGATGTACACACAGCAACCATTCAAACTGCTTCAAAAACATTGGGTTTGCCACAAGGAGCAACACAAATGATAAATGATCAAGGTAGATTTACTTATAAACAACAGCAACAACAGAATAATTAAAAGTACATGTTTTGTGACAGAAAATAATTCAATGAAATTGTGTCCAATAACTTGAATCACTACAAAAAAGGTAACTATTCAAATATTTTAACAGTGTCATCTTACTGGAAGCCCAACAAAACAAAAAAAAACAAAACAAACCCCCCCCCCCCCCCTACAATTAGAAATGTAGTGTCAGTATTTTGCATGACATAAATATTACAAGGAAACACACCAACACAACACACAAACCCAATCATCTATTCAATTATGTTCAATACAGTCAAACTTGTTTTAGAACAGACTGGGAAAAAAGAAGCTGAGCATCAACCAAGTTCTAAAAACTAAACAGTAAATAACTGAATCAGTTCAAACAAGTCGTGACATCTTTGCAAACTAGCCAAAATTGGCTTTGTGTTGAGATTAATACTGGATTACTTCCCTTTAACTACTACACTGTTTGTAATGGATATTTTGGGTTAGAGATTAAAGAAGCTTCCACTGCATCATGGCGTATGAATGACATGCTTGTGTAAATGCTGCACTAAAACGCGTGCGCCCAAACATAGCCAACCTGATAAACACATCAAACCATCAAAGCATGGTGTCAGAAGTAAAACTGTTCCAGTGAAACATCGTTTTTGTGCAGTGCAAAACAGATATTCTCAGTGAAAAGCTGATACCCAGTGACAGTAAACATGCCGAAATTCAACCCGCCAGAACCGTTAGATTTCAACAGACCGGAAGATTGGCCTGTGTGGAAACAATGTTTTGAGCGTTTTCGTCTGTGCACGACACTCAACACAGAAACTGAAGTTATCCAGTGAGCAGCCTGATTTATGCCATGGGGAGAGAAGCAGAACGAATTTTCTCCACTTTCACTTTTCCAGAGAGGGAAGAAGGGCAACCAGACCCCAGAGAAAACTATGATGACGTCATGGCGCAATTTGATCAACACTTCGTTCCAAGAAGAAACGTTGTGCATGAAAGAGCAAAATTTCATTCTCGCTGTCAAGAAACAGGAGAAACAGTGGAACAATTTGTCCGTGTACTGTATCAACTATCAGAGTATGCAGATTTCAAAGATAGAGATGAATGCATCAGAGATAGATTGGTGTTAGGCCTACGCGACAAAGAACTGTCAACAAGGCTACAGTTGGAAAAAGAATTGACACTAAAGAGTGCCATTGAAATGTCACGTCATTATGAACTTGTGAAATCACAAGTGACACAACAACAGCAAGAAGATGTCAGCCGCGTTCAACACCGCTACGCGTCATCACGTAACACTAACACTGTTGCGCATCACAAAGGAGACAGAGAGAAACTGTGGGGTAAACATCCCCAGCATCAGAATCAGAGTACTAGCAATCAGTTCAGTTGTGGTAGGTGTGGAACTGTACACAAAAAGAGACAGTGTCCTGCGTTCGGAAAAAAATGTGCAAAGTGCCATAAGCTCTCACACTTCGCTAGTGTCTGCAGATCTAAGAAACGAGTCAACGTCGTGAATGAACACAGCGAATCAGCAGAGTTCTTTGACATTCCGCAAGTTGATAGGCAAGAAAGTGTAACACTATCGACAACACATGGCGCAGCATCAACATCCACATCAGAAATTGACACAACGACCACAGCAGTGCTCTTCGTCGGCTCAGCGAACCGATCCGAACCACCGTGGACTATTGAACTGAACATCTGTGACAAGAACATTCTGTACAAAATCGATACAGGAGCAGACGTTAGCGTCATGTCAGCAGAAACGTACAACTCTCTTCATCCTAAACCAAAACTTAGCATTTCGCATGCGGTATTGCGTAGTCCAGGAGGTGTGATGAACTGTTTAGGGACATTCAGAGTCAGCGTTCGACATCGTGGAACAGACTTTCCGATAGAAATGTATGTCATCAGCGGGAAGACAGATAATCTTCTGAGTAGAGAGGCGTCTTCGCGCATGAATCTGGTCAAGCGACTCGATTCAATGAACATCAACCCGACAGTGTTCGGCGAACTCACAGAAACGCCTGTGAAATGTGATCCTGTAAAAATTAGTCTCGCAGAAAACAGTCAGCCTTATAGTATGAGCTCCGCACGTCGTGTGCCTATACCACTATTGAACAAAGTTAAAAATGAACTCACACGTATGCAACGTGTAGGCATCATAGAAGAAATCCGTGAACCTACAGAATGGTGCGCGCCAATGGTGCCGGTGCAGAAGAAGAACGGAGACATCAGAATCTGCACTGACTTCAAAAGACTTAACATGGCAGTAAGAAGAGAACGATACGTACTTCCCACACTTGAAGACGCACTCCACAAGCTGAAGGGCTCTGCAGTCTACAGCAAGCTGGACGCTACTTCAGGCTTCTATCAGATACCTCTGGATGAAAAGTCAGCAAAACTGACCACTTTCATAACCCCTTTTGGCCGGTACTATTATCGCCGCTTGCCTTTCGGGATCTCGTCAGCACCCGAAATCTTCCAGAGAACAATGGAAACTCTTCTCCAAGGTCAAGACCATGTTCTGTGCTACTTCGACGATATTCTGGTGTATAGTGACAATGAGAACGATCACCAGAAACATCTCATCGCCACCATCGACAAGCTGACTGAAGCTGGACTGAAACTCAACAAAGAAAAGTGTGTGTTCTCAAAGCCAGAGATAGAATTTTTGGGCTACATCATCAGTCGTGATGGAGTTCGACCAGACCCGAGAAAGGTCGACGCAATCCTGAAGATGCCGGATCCAACCGATGTGAATGAACTGAGGCGCTTCTTGGGAATTGTGAATTTCTTGGGGCGCTACCTGCCAAATCTCTCGACTGTGTTACAGCCAGTGACTGAACTTCTCGAGAAAGAACACACCTGGACTTGGGGCCCAGCGCAAGCAAACGCTGTAGAGCAGGTGAAGAAACTCTTAACGAACGCACCAACGCTTGTCTTCTTCGACCCATCAAAGCCGACAGTCGTGAGCAGCGACGCGAGTTCTTATGGGATCGGAGGAGTCCTACTCCAAGATCATGGAGGCACCTTGAAACCAGTTGCATACTGCTCTCGTACTCTCACAGCGACAGAGCGCAGGTATGCTCAAATCGAGAAAGAATGTCTCGCAGCCGTTTGGTCCTGTGAACGTTTTGATCGTTACCTCATCGGGCTTGAGTCGTTCAACCTAGAAACAGACCACAAGCCGCTTGTGCCATTGGTGAACACGAAAGACCTTTCAGAAACTCCGATACGCTGTCAGCGCATGCTGATGCGTTTCCTTCGCTTCAAGGTCATAGCCACATACACGCCTGGCAAGAACATGATGGTAGCAGATCAACTTTCCCGCAGTCCGTCGGCGACGCGGTACCCAGAAATGATCTTCACAGAAGACGACGTTGAGGCTCAAGTGAACGTCGTAACATCAAACTGGCCAGTGTCCGATGCCAAATTGGACAAAATCAGAGCAGAGACGCAGCGTGACGTCACACTAAAGTATGCCATTGAATACACAGAAGAAGGATGGCCAACGTACAAAGAAGATGTGAAGCTCGCTGCAAGAAACCTCTTCGCAGTCCGAGGAGAACTGAGCGTGGTGAATGGCATTCTCACAAAAGGGGAGAGAATAGTCGTGCCATACTCAATGAGAAATGAAATTTTAAACTGCATACATGAAGGACATCTAGGTCTGACTAAATGCAGAGAGCGTGCAAACCAGTGTGTTTGGTGGCCACAAATTACAAAAGATATAAAAGACAAAGTTGCCTCATGCAGATACTGTGTTGAACAGAAACCTTCGCAACACAGAGAACCTCTGATTCCTTCACAGTTGCCAGATCGCCCATTTCAGAAAGTAGGCATCGACATTTGTGAACTGAAGGGAAAACACTATCTTGTTTCCATAGACTATTATTCAAGATGGATCGACATTGCATATTTGAATAGTCTGTCATCCAGTGCAGTCATCGGAAAACTAAAGAACAATTTTGCATATCATGGAATACCAGAGACTGTAATCTCAGATAACGGGACACAGTTCAGTTCTGTGGAATTCAAGAAATTCTCAGAAGACTGGAATTTTCAGCATATAACTTCCAGTCCACACTATCCACAGTCAAATGGGGAGGCGGAGAGAGCCGTCAAAACAGCAAAGGACATCATGAGACAAGAAGACGCGTTCAGAGCTTTACTCGTCTATCGCTCAACCCCCATTCCAGCATTAGGAGCGAGCCCAGCAGAAATCGCCCTAGGCCGCAAGTTGAGAACAACGCTTCCGACGTTGCCTCAGAATCTGAAGTCACGTGTTGTTGATCCTGAAGTTCTTCGATCACGTGACAACGCTGCTAAAGCAAAAGCAGAAAAAGAACTATGATCGCCATCATGGTGTGAAGTCACTCCCTGAGCTCCAGCCCGGAGACCAAGTCCTCGTCAAAATTGATGGAGAGAAAGGAGGGTGGAAGCAGCAGGCCGAAGTGAGAGAAAAATGTGCGCCGAGGTCGTACATACTACATACCCCAGGTGGACTGATCAGACGCAACCGCAAACACTTGCGTCTATGCCCGCCGTCGCCAGACGACCGCAGCAACTATACAGCAACGAGCACGCCAGTGTTCGTGCCCAGCAGTGTACCAGTGACTCAGCAGAGCCAGCAGGAGATGACCAGAAAGCCACTGCCAGACCGCAGCTCTACGATGATGTCACCGAGGCCGCCCCTGTTCCAGCAGCCGAGGCCGCCATCGCCTCAGATGTCTCCGCCAGTGCAGCTGCCTGTGACACCAACCCTAGCCGTGCCGCCGCCAAAGCAGCCCGAACATAGCGGACAGTCGTTACCAGCATCACCCTACCATACACGTAGTGGAAGAATGATCCACAAGCCAGCCAGGTTCCTGAACTGAAGAGCTTGACTGTATTAAGATTTGAGTTATGTGCTAAGAATAATTGCACTCTTTCAAATGTGCTGGTAGTGTTAGCCTTCATTTCTGTTTGAACAGTTAAAGTTAAAATGCAGTGATATATAAGTTTATAGGAAGTGAGAATATTCACAAGTATTATTATTTGAAGTGCCTATGACTAGTAATTTTAAGAAAAAGACATTATTTATAATATTATAAAATAGAAAGTGAAAGGTTCAGGCAGAACTGTGAAGATGATGAACATTTATTCAAGACATTCATTCAGCAAAAAGACTTGTTATGAATAATAATTATTTTATAAAGTTTCTAATTCTCAGTGAAGAGAAGATAACACAAAAGTGCTAGAATAATGTGCATTATGTTTTTGCCAGAACTGTAAACAGTTCATGATTTTAGTCAAGGTTTGTTTATAGTTTAAGTTGTGCTGGTATTTTTTAGTTTATGTTGCTCTGCATCAAATTTGAAAGAGATATATTAAGAAACAGTTAAATGTTATGATAATAATTGAAATCAGTATTTTGTAGAGAAGACTAAAATACTTAGGAAGGGAGGTGTGTTGAGATTAATACTGGATTACTTCCCTTTAACTACTACACTGTTTGTAATGGATATTTTGGGTTAGAGATTAAAGAAGCTTCCACTGCATCATGGCGTATGATTGACATGCTTGTGTAAATGCTGCACTAAAACGCGTGCGCCCAAACATAGCCAACCTGATAAACACATCAAACCATCAAAGCAGGCTTCAGGAAATATTCAATTTCAAGACCAAGATTAGACAACAACAAAAAAGGTCAAATTCTCAATTTTGTTGAAACAATACCTTCATTAAGGGTCTGGCTATGCTGAGGTCCTGGAAAGTAAGCATGCTGTCAAAGGTGTCCACAGAGTCAGCAAATTCTTGTTTCTCTTCCTCGCCCTGTTAGCAAACAACAGCAGTGTCAGCATGATCTTCCACACACACTAGATTCACAATGTTTGGACACAATAGAATACTGCACAGTCTACAGCAAACCAGGTAAGAAGTGAGGGGGCCACATATCCATTCACTGAGCCAGACAGAGAAACAAGGGCAATGATATCAATTACACAGATGGCACGTGAAGGAAGGAATAACTGGACAACAAACATTTTAACATCATCTTTCAAGTTAAAGTTGAGCAAACACAAGGAAAATATGAGCGCCTGAAAGATATGTAAATCTGCCTTAACATCTTCCTGGAGCGCATCATGTCAGATGCCCTTGCAGATCACGAAGGGGTATAAAAGAAAGAAACGAACATAAAAAGGATGGCTGGATGAAGGGATACAAATAACAGAGAGAGAGAGCGAGAGAAAGAGAAAGAGAGAGAGAGAGAGAGAGAGAGAGAGAGAGAGAGAGGGGAGGGGGGGGGGAAGGAGAGAGAGAGATTCTTTTCATAATCTTCACCTCTTTCTGTTTCTGCCCTTTCTTTTTCTTCTTCTCCTTCACTCGAATTTCATCTGAAACAAAAATTATTTTTGCATATTACTTGTACAATTAAATTTCCTTCCCATCTTATCGCCCCAGTCACCAAGGACCGCACGTTCCGTTGGCCACAGGACGGAGGTGATAAGTGGGTTACTGATGGACAACTTAGCAAGATCCGCACGAGAGACGACATTGTCATAGGAACCTGGAAAGTCAGGACCCTAACCACGGAGGGAACATTGGAAGAACTGGCCCACGATCTGGCCCACTATCGATGGAACATTTTAGATATCAGCGAACTGCGCAGGAAAGGCCTATGTGAAACAACGACCAAGAAAGGCCACAAAAGTTTATTTCAGTGGGAGAGATGGCTGGCATGAACACGGCATTGGATTATTGGTCCACAAAGACATTTTAGCCACTGTAATGGGTTGCCGACCAGGATCCAGTAGACTCATTACCATCCGTCTGAGAGCAGCCCCTTTCAACATTACCATCATCCATGGCTGTGCGCCAACATCAGACTATGACGACGACGAAGTCGAGGATTTCTATGAACATCTGCAAGCTGTCTCTGACCAAATGCTGAGGAAGGACATAGTCATAGTGCAAGGCGACTTGAATGCCAAGGTTAGCCAAGATGTGTACCAGAACTGGGGAGACACATGTGGACCCCATTGCAACAACGAGACAAATGACAGAGGTCTGAGACTCTTGGAGTTTGCCAGATACAACAATCTGATGCTGGCAAACACGCTTGGTCCCCCAAACAAATCCAGACGATGGAAATGGCATAGTATATAACAGCAATCAAAACTAAAGCAGCAATAGGGCAATTTGTGCTCTCGCCACACCGAATATACACCAAACATGCTTTTGAGTTTAAAAAGGAGTGAAAGAAGCATCACGTCTAATATAAGCATACCTTTTGCCATTATTTCCTCGCCTTCACTCTCCACCTCATCTTCATCAATGTCTTTCTCCAGCTCTTTGATACCCTGCAAGCACAAACTGAACTTACAAAGACACAGTTAACACCAAAAAATTAAAACACAATAAGAAAACCAAATGAATAAGAAAAATAAAATAACAACATTGTCATTGTACTTCTCCAGTTGAAAAGATAAAATTTACAGCCAACAGACACATGTTTCAAACATTTAGAAGCAATCATTTACTATCAGTACCACAAATAAATGTATACCAATAATTACTTAAATAATGTTTATTAAATAAGCATCCTCTTCATTTTAAGTATTATATTATGCGTAAAGTCCAGTTTTCCCTCATCTGATGATGATGATGACGATGTTGTCTTGTATAGCGCAGGCATCTACTATGCTACACGCTCCTACATGGCACTTTTAAAGTTTATTTTATCAGTTTTTTCCTTATAAGCAGAAAAATAATGTCAACTGTCCCCAAATTTTGCATCTGTGGAACTAGTAACAAGAATAGGAATATTGGCAATAATATGTACAGCTGTAATGCGCTATGAGCTCTAGTGAGGAAAGACGCTGTATAAATGTTACTTATTATTATTATTATTATTATTAAATACACAAGCAAAAATCATGTTAATCATAATCAACCCAAAAAGGTGTAGTAGTACTAGTAGGTACTCCAAAGTGATTTTTGATTTTCTTCAACTCAGTTTGGACACTAAAGTATTTACATAGATCTTTTTGTTTTGAACACAGTGGTTATTTTTTTCCCCCATAGGACAAATAGGTAAAAAGTTATTAATGTTTGAAAATGGCGAATGTTGGTGTTTTTTTGGCAACTTTTTGGAATTGAAGAAATTGACAACTTTGGAGTCTCAAAGTGAAGCCAATATTGATACCAGAAAGCTGCTTTTTGACAGGTAACCCCTTCATATGTTATACTCCAAGCCCAATTTTCTTCAGGCCTATCCCATGTAATGTTCAGCCGTTTTGGTGCTTCAAAGTTGGGAAATCATCAAATTCGCAGTGCGTGCCGGCAAATTATAGGCCTACTAGTGCACTACTATGCTCAGCACTTGTTCTGCTGAATAGGCCTACAAGTTCGCCATGGCTGCAAGATAACCCGAACACCCTTTGTGTACACTTTTCTATGGCAAAGCGCACCGCGATAGAGTAATGCACAAATTAATAAATACCCTAGTTTTATAAAGGAAAGTCAGCTCTTTATTTCTTGCTAATTTTTAAAATTCTAGTTAAAATCAAACTTACATCAAAATTGTTTTAACCACTTTGTTCGGCTCGTAATGTTCAACACTTTCACACATCAGAGCCGGCTCCGCCATATTTTATATGTAAATGAAGCTAAGTATCCGAACTTCTCATTGGTTCTTATTTTTAGGCCATCCAATGAAATATCTTAAAGCACTTTGAGTTTGAAATGAGCCACCTCGCAGCAGATACCGCTGACATTTTGTTTCGCAGCGGCATTCAGCGCTCGGATAGCGGCATATTCAAAAGCTGTTTTCTCGGAATCTTTCGCATAAACATGCATTACAAAACAACGCAGATGTAAAGATAAAGTTTCAATTTTTATTTGAATACAGCCACTGTTCGTTTTGATGCAGTTTTACATTAATAATAAGTGTTGAAAGTGAAGTCAAAACTGAGTCAAAACTGCCGAGCGGACAAAAGCCAATGAAGGCTTTGGAGTACCTAGTTAGTAGTAGCACACAATATAAGGGGTTGTTACAAACCTGGTTTTTCTTCAGTTTTCTGACTTTAGCAATTTTCTCATCTAGAGTGTTTGCTTCAAACTTGCGCTTCAATGGTAAATCAGTCAATGAAAATTCTTCCTCCTGAAACTGAGAGCAAAAAAAAAATAAAATCATTATTGTTTTCGTAATGAATACCCAACACCGTGATAGTATCAGCCCAACAATCAAGCTATGGTAATGGGTACTTCAGAACTATGCTTTATTTGTAAAATTTCCTAATCATGCTAATGTGAACTTCTCAACGGGTGTCTTTGTGACTACCCATGCAGTACATATAGCCTGCACTCAGTGTAGTCTAAGCATGCAAGGCCAAACCTCTTTGGTAAAGATTGAAAGGTGTTAAGAGAACCAGGCTTTATGAATACAATTGTACTGCTTTTGAGCTCTTTTACTAGCTCACAAAGAAGCAAGTGGAATTGAAAGCCACTATGTCGCACTTTTTGTCCACCTTTGCGAGCAAGATAATTATATATATATAGGTTAAAATATAAACACAAACATAGCACAATAACTTAATAAGAAACAATTCATAAACAGACCTTATCTGTAAGTGTAAATGTGAAACTTGGGTTGAAAACTGCATCCCCTTTCTTCTTTCTCTTCCTGCTGGCTGCAGCACTCACTGCCTGTGATGAGACAATAACTTTCACTGAAAATGCATGCATGCGCGGCTTCATATCACATTGGACAGAGAGCGAAGTGTGGCTGGGACGGTGGGACAGAGAGAGAGAGAGAGAGAGAGAGAGAGAGAGAGAGAGAGAGAGAGAGAGAGAGAGAGAGAGAGGGAGGGAGGGTGAGAGTGAGGGTGAGAGAGAATGAGCTGCTTTGAATACTATTATTAGTAGGAAGAATACTGAATGCGTCATTGTTCTTTGATAACTGATAGTTTTAATTATAATGGCTGTGAATGTGATAATTATATAAATTTGGCAAATTTGTATACACGTGCCGCGTGATGTTTATCAATGTGTTACATGTAGACATTATTTTCATGTTATAGTCAAGAAAAAGTGACATAAAATTGAATATGAAAATACCTCGTCTTCGGAGTCAGATTCTCGATCAAGGTACTCCACTTGGTCATCATCTGCAATGGTATATATTTCGTCCATATCATTAACTTCACCACAACATTTACTGTCTCCCATGTGTAGTACTTACCGGAAGCAGAAAGCTAATCTCTAGTTTCGTATAATTTGATAAATAAATTTCGAGATTGTAGTATAATATCTAATGTAGATTTAAACTTATGCTCTAAAACTATTATATATAAAATTTGTATGCTCTAATTATGGTGTAACCTAAATATTGCACAACATAGATACAAATTACGAAATCAATACCAATGACTTTGCAACATCAAACTGGCGGGAGTTATCGGCTTCACTTTCATTTTCCGAAGAAGTTTTTATTTATCGGCTATAAATATGGGAATTCACGGATTATCCAAAGTTTTAGGAGATTATGCCCCTTCATCCATGAAAGAAAGTGAGATCAAGAACTATTTTGGTAAGCGATTGCCGTATAATTGATAATTTCTTGAGTTATTACTAAGAAAAGTTACCATCCATAAGGCATAACTATGCCAAAAAACACAAGGCATGTTTCATTACTACGACATTAGACAATCTCGCTGGATGATCACAATGTCAATGAATTATGTCTTTGATGCAGAGTTTTAGTTTTGAAGTTAGTGCCATGGTTGTTATTTGTCAAGGTTAGGTTTAGTCAAAAACATGTAATTCAAACACAAATTGACAAAACTGATGTAATTAAGATAATCCAAAATTAGGTTTAAAAACAAAATGTTTGCAAACGTATGTAGCCATTTCTGTTGTGTATCACTGTCATTATGTTGGAATGTATAATTAATATACAGGTCGCAAAGTGGCGATTGATGCCTCAATGAGCATTTACCAGTTCCTGATTGCTGTGAGACAGGATGGCTCTCAGCTGACAAACGAAGAGGGGGAAACGACCAGTCATCTGATGGGAATGTTTTATCGAACGATCAGAATGTTGGAGAATGGCATCAAACCCGTATATGTTTTTGATGGCAAACCCCCAGACATGAAGTCAGGAGAGGTAAATTTAAAGAACATCTATTTTACACTTACTGACTTAGTTTAAAATAGAGTTAATAATGCAGCTCTGGTGTAAATACATATATATAACTTATGCAAATTGTAACCAATGATCTTAAAAAAATCTAAAATGAATCAGTGATGTTAAGAAAGTAAAGCACAAGTTAATTTATAATAAAAAAAGTACTAGAAGATAAATACTAGGAATAGGAATAATAAATTATAGTGAAAAAAGTACTAGAATTAGAAAGAAAATACTAGGAATAGTATAGTAAATTATTTCCTGAATGTAATAAGTTACCACGGACAGTTGTTGATGACATAGCTTGGCAACCTTTAGGTAACTAGCAGTCTTGGTGAGGTAATATCCATAGGCAGAGTAAAGGCAGTAATTATGATTATATTTTATATTGAGCATTGTTATACATGTATATTAATACATTGTTATTTATTGACCGCACTGTATGCATTTTCAGCTGACAAAGAGAAAGGAGAAGAGAGAAGAAGCACAGAAGGAGCTTGAAAAAGCTGAGGAAGCTGGTAAATTAAATATATTCATTTTTGTACAATTTATTTATTTATGCTAGGCCATAAAAATATGTGTTTACAGTAACATAGGGGAAAAAATAGTGTCGGTAGGCTTTTGGCCGGCAGGTCGGCTTTTTTTATTTAAAGAAAACCTTTTGCACTTTGTGTGTGATTTATTTTGGCTTTTAAAAAAAAAATGTTTCTCCAGACGATCCCGAAAAAGGTTTAGGGTTGGCCCCCAAAATTATGGTCGGTCAGGTTACCGTCAACAACAAACGTTTTTTTTTTTTTGTTTTTTGTGTTTTTTTTTTGGGGGGGGGAAGGAGAGGGGAATAGGTGGTAGGGGGGGGGGGGGGGGGGGGGGCTTTGGTATTATTTGGCTGTTGCTGAGCAAACATTTTATGCACAGTGTGCTGAGAAGTCAGAATTTTGTACAGGGTGGAGAATTCTCCGCGAATCCGCGGATTTCCGCGGAAGGCATTTGCATTTCCGAGAAAAAAATATTGAGTTCCGAGTGTGAGAAGCTGAGGGCTACCCTTTACTGGGCATAGCGGCCAAAAGCGGCCGAATGTCTAAACAGGCAAAACGTCCAAAAGCGTCCGTATCAACCATGTGGTTATATTTTCGCGTTGTTGGAAAAATTGCGAGACTTCCGGCAATTGACTTCCGGTTACACTCTGTTGTGAAAACATTCGACTGCATTTCCACAAGTTTTCTCTGTGATGCGTTCGTTTTTTCGCATTTTTTTTCAAATTTTCTTGTGTGTGTGTCTAAAATGGATGGTTTGGATTCTTCGACTGATGAAGAAGAGTTTACAGGCTTCCATTTATCAGACATTAAAGTGAGAGAAATGGACTTGGAGTCGGAGGAAGAGATCGGTACTGACATTAGACAATTAGTGTCAGTAGTGTGCATGCATACGATCTTTCAGACTGGCATGAAAGTGAAGAAGAGGAGGAGGCTTGTTTGGACTTTTTAAAACTTTTTTATTGTATACACATGGAGTAATCAAAAACAAAACATGACAAGAGAAGTATAAAAAGGTAGATAATCAAAAGAGATTTATTTCTGTTCATTTTACATTTTATTTCATTTAAATCTATACACTAGTCACTAATACCTAAGATGTAGTGTTTTTACTAACGTACCCCTAAATATCTCTAAAATTATAAAAATTCTTGCCTGTTTACAGCTAAAAAATAGACAAACGTGTGCCCAGTAAAATTTGAAATGTGGAGTTTGTTTGTAACAGTGGTGGACCTCAAACTTTGTTAGGCCTACAAATCAAGATTCTTAACTTTTTTGAAAGACATGTGCATAAAACATTCTTTTTTTTTTTTGGTTGTTGTTGTTTCTATTCATGTTTACTTTGTGCTTTTTGCTTTCAGGAGAGGCCCTAAATTACTTTCAAAATAGCATAAATTCATTTTCTTCCAGGGGGCGAATACCGGGGCTTGGCCCCTGGGCCCCGGCCGGATTTCAGAGATTTCTTGATTCAGTTGTTCTCCACCCTGTTTGTACTTCAGCACTTCACACAGCGAAAGTTGCTAAAAATAGTTTTTATATTGTATTAGACATTCTGTTCTCTTGGTAGAGCTAGGATCAGTGTTTTTGTGGAGTTCTTGCAGCTAGGAATATAATGCATTTGCTTTCCATTGGGGAATGGAGGATTAACACCATTAAATTAGTACATTTTTTATATTATAATATGAATGAACATTTATGGACATTTCTTATAATCTTTTAATACTCATTATTTAATTTGAACATGGTATATTTGATAATGGATGTATTGCAGGGGATGAGGAGAATATTGATCGCTTCAATCGTCGTCTGGTGAAAGTGACCAAAGAGCACAACGATGAGTGCAAAAAACTTCTCAGTCTCATGGGTGTTCCTTATGTTGAAGTTAGTCCCTGTTTGTGTAGTTAATTTACAATAGAAATTCATGCTCTTGAATCAGTTTTTGTGAGATCTACAACTCTAATGATGAGGATTTTTTTGTTTAATAAAATTTTTTTTAAAAACACTTTATTGTCCCTTTTCATTGGGAAATTCTGGGTTGCCTCCCCTGGGGAAGGCAGTCGCAGCCTGTAAGTTGTGTAACGCCTAAACCCAACCGATGCCTAATATTAGATGGTTCTTTTTATATATATTTTAAAAAAATGTTTGCTGGGGGAACAAATTGGAGTACCCTGAAAAGAAACCTCTTGATTGATTGATTGTTGCTTTAGGTCCAGCGGACTCTTTCGGGCCAAATCAGGACCTGACAACCCCCGATCCGCATAAAAGATCTGCTGAAACAACCCTAGTGGGAAAATTGAATGCCCTCCACCGGCCAGTCACTTTACAATAAAGACATCCCACGCAGGGGACGGCTGAGGCTTTACCCCAACTACTCGAACCCCCGGTTACAAAAACAAAATAGAATACAAACATCATTATAAATTATCAACAAAACATATACATATAAAATGCCTATATTGCTAAATAATACAATCATAGGAAGCCCTAGTGACCACCTGGCAGAAAGCGTCCAACACTCCCAAGCTGATCCAACAGACCTCATACACAAACAAGGAGTCTTGTCCAGGAAGAGTTTTCAAGAAAAAAGGTAGGTCATTGATCTAGCGAAGAAGAAGATAGTATAGCAGAGTGATAGGACAGAGCAGGAATGGGAAAGAGTAAATGAGGAAGACAGCGACAGTGGGAATTTAAAGCACTAAATTTCCATAAAGTGGGGATACTATTTATACTGAAAACCCCCGGCACTCCAACGGGGGTACTGTTGCCGCAGTGAATCTGTCTTGCCTACAAAGGAAAGACAGGTTTTCAACTGGGGCTTTCACTTTTCCCTATATAGGTTTGAACAATCTACAGTGGCAAGATTGCTCATGACCCCAAGGGGTAAAAGAAACCTGGAGACATTACCCGAGTCGAAAGTAAATAGTATTCGGAGAAACATAACGCCCAGAGGCAGGATCGACCCCACACCTGCACGTCAGGCGACATTGATTTCTAGCCTAGGGACAAGGCAAGTTAATCCCAGCTTAGACCTATCTATCCTATCCTGCCCACGATGGATATGACGCTTGCTGCTGCTGCTGATGATGATGATGATGGGCTTTGATTCAGTGATTATACAGATTTTGTTTTACTGCAGAACAGTAAGGAATAAAACTCATCTGTCGCTAGCAAGTCTCAGAAAGTAGATACCTTTGGTATATATATCTCTGCAGTGTCATGTCTAATGTTCTAGAGATGGGATATAGAAATTGGGAACATTTTTGTTGGGTAGGCTCCCTGTGAAGCGGAAGCTCAATGCGCAGCACTGGTGAAGGCAGGAAAGGTTTTCGCTACAGGCACAGAAGACATGGATGCTCTTACATTTGGCTCCAAAGTACTGCTGCGGCACTTAACATTTAGCGAAGCAAGGTGTGTAGTTTGCTCTTGTTTATTTACGGAGAACGTGTGGTGCATTTACAATGCAGAACTATACAATTCAATATGATTCAAGTACAAGCACAATGCACTAACAAATGTGTATTACCCATTTGCAGAAGTTACATTAATTTATTATTTTATCCCTGAGTCATGTCCAACAGACAAATATATCATGAAAACCTGTTGCTAAATCAAACTATGCATTCTTAGACCTAATATTACCTTACAAAGCCTTGCTTTGGTTTGTTCTGTCCCATTGTGTGTTTCCTAAACCATAATTTTACATTTTAGTATTGTACCTTTTCAGGAAAATGCCTATCAAGGAAATTTATCTGGAAAAAGTTTTGGATCAGATGAATTTCACCATGGATGAGGTAAAATTTTAAAAGTTATTGTGTTTTGCCCAAATTGTTATTGCTTTATCTGTGATTGATTTTTAGAAGTTTTTCAGAGTGAGAGTACTAGGGTAGTGGTAGAAAATCCACCTTGAGGGGTAGAAAATTCATTGAATTGTGCGGTATTTGACAACAGTCGTTAACCTTTGGCTTCGTACATTTATAGTTTGAAAGTCTTTTTATTTTATGCAGTTATAGTACAGCAGAGTAGATTGTCAAAGCTTTGCGTTGTTTTACCTAGAGGTTTACTTTGTTTTTCAGTTCATTGACCTGTGTATTTTACTGGGCTGTGACTACTGTGACTCTATCAAAGGCATTGGACCCAAGCGAGCCGTGGAGCTGATCAGGCAGCACAAAAACATTGAAACAATCCTCAAGCAAATTGACCAAAAGGTGAGACAAGGAGAAAGAGGGAGAGAGAGAGAGAGAGAACAGATAGTGAGAGAATAGAGGTTAAAGGATGGGTAAAAATATATAGTGATCTGATGTAATATTACTAATTAAAAAGTTAGCTATTTAGCCATCAATTAAGAAGCATTGCATGATGTTGCTTTCAACATTTACACTGAGAATGATTTTAATGTCTTGTATAATTGGGATCCCAAAATCAATCAGACATTAGAAGTCTCCAATCGAACAAATTCAAAGTGAAATATTCAAAATCTTTGCTTTAACGGATCAACAGGTTTCATATTTTGAAATACGTTCATTTCATAACATTGTTTAAACTCCAGTTATATTTGTTCATGCATAAAAAGCATAGAAATATGTTAGTTATTTTGACTTTATTCATCTTCCTTTTATTTTGTTCCCAAGTATCGCGTTGAAGAATTATATTTCAATGATCCATTTATTATTTATTTGTATGTATGACCATTGACCAAAAAATTACTGCTGTTATAAGTAGGAAAATATATACTCGTGTCATTGCCATACTAGATTTCTGATACTTCCATTGCTGTATTTATGTTCTTATCATTATGATTTATCATTTCTGTTTATGTTCAATATGGAAAATGTTTGCAGAAATACCCAGCACCTGAAGACTGGATGTACAAGGAAGCACGCAAACTTTTCCAAGAGCCTGAAGTGACAGATCCTGAAACTTTGGATGTAAGATTTCATAAAAGGAACTGTCAAAAGATTAGAGAGCAAGGATTTACTGCTCATATGATTGCTCGTACCTGTAAATATTGATATTAATTTTCTGTTCCGTTTTTCTTTTCATGTTTTGCTCCAGCTGAAACTTTATTTTAAATAAATTACAAAATTGTTTCTTTGATTGCTGGTATACTTGGACTGTGGTTCATTGCTGTGTTTTTTTCATTGTTTTGTTTCACATGTATTGCAGCTAAAATGGACAGACCCTGATGAAGAAGGTTTAATTGAGTTCATGGTAACACAGAAAAGTTTCAAGTAAGTATTCTTTTTCGGATATGTTAATCAGTAGCTGCTAAATAATGCCAAACCTCCCGATTTTTTCGGGAGTTTCCCGATTTTAAAAAAATTCCTGAATCTCCGGTTTTGTGTACATTTCTCCCGATTTTCATATTTTCAAGCTTTGTTTTAAAATTCGAAGCATTTGGGCATACAGCGTGGTGTCAAGCGCCTATAGTTGAGAGCCTACCTCTATACTGTACCGCTAAGCTTTCGGGGACCCACAGCCAGTCTTGATTATGCATGCGCATGAAACAGCAAATTTCCGTCCATTCGTGTTTGTTCCGGTTTGCCCTGGTCCGGAGCAACTTAGCGATTTTTTAATTTTCAAACAAATCATGCCTCCAAATAAGCACAAGTGGTTTGTTAAGTTTAATCCTGACTACAAGCGTTCCTTTCCTTATATCGAGGAATCGAGAAAGGGTGAACACTTTGCCTTTTGCAAAATGTGCCAGGCAGACGTAAACATCAGTCATGGTGGCAAAAAAGACATCAGTCTGCACGAAAAAAGTAAGAAACACCAAGAAAATCAGCGGCAAGAGAAAGACAGATTTCAGAGGTTCCACGACCTCTCACACTCTCAACTATATGATGATTGCCAAGGGAAGCCTTGTTGGAGCCTGCCACAAGCAATCATTTAGCAAAGATTTGCTCCTGAAAGCCAAGTCTGCAACAGCAAACATGGTTAAGAAGAAGAATGAGACGGTTACCTCAGAAACCGCAGAAACTGAAAGCCTGTGACACTGCCTTCTGTCTCCTCAACATCCAAAGTTTTGCAAACCTCAGACTGCTGACATTACCACCTAATATATGAGAAGACAAAGACACAGTTCATTTTGTGTGTGTGTGTGTGTGTGTGTGTAGTTTTTGCTCTTATAAGTTTGACCGCAATAAATGAGAAGACTGAAAACACTTTTTTTTAAACATCTGCTTTATTTGTGAATTATTAATTCTGCACTTGAACAAGACAACTGCACCCTGGGTTGTGCGAGTATTGCCCCCCATCTCTCTCTCTCCCTCCCTCCTAAATGTTATAATTATATTATTTTATATATAATATTATGTTCTTTATATTATTATTATTATATTCTTTTAAATATTATATCATATGTTATGTTAATTTTCTGTCCGCGGGCTGTCATGTGTGAAGTGTGGCTCGGCAACTCAGGAATTTTGTTGGCTCCGGGTT
Organism: Oncomelania hupensis; assembly: GCA_036898135.1. NCBI lineage: Eukaryota > Metazoa > Mollusca > Gastropoda > Littorinimorpha > Pomatiopsidae > Oncomelania > Oncomelania hupensis. The sequence goes on along the minus strand of CM072519.1, from coordinate 19,711,577 downwards.
GGCAGCTATGTGAATATGAATCGTTTCATAATAATTGTCGTACAGTCTTTTTGGAAAAAACCCTGATGTAAATAAGACGTGGATGTTCGGACTTTGGCAACACAATATTCTCAAACTGCAACTTTTCATCAACATTAAGTGGATGTTTTTTGAAAATGTATAATTTATAATATAATGCATTATGTATTCCTGTTGTTTAGATTCTTTGATGAACAAAAGTAATGTTATATAATAATAAAAAAAAAAAAAAATTTCCTTTTATTTTTTTTGTCAGTGAAGACCGAATACGAAATGGCGTGAAGAAACTGACGAAGTCTCGACAGGGATCCACGCAAGGTCGTCTAGACTCCTTTTTCTCTGTGGTTTCCAAATCCAGCTCCACTACGGCTACTAAGAGGAAGGTAGGCCTAACAAACAAACTACTTTGTGGTCTAAAATGGTTTTTTTTTTTAAATTGCTTCAACTTTTCAATTTTTTCCTTGTTAAGAATGTGAGATCTTGTTTTTAGCCATTGTCTTGAGTAGCGCTTGAGCTGGTAATGCGCTGTATAAGAACAATTGGGTGGGCACACATTTGGGGGGCTTTATTGTGTGTGTGGACAGTAGGTGAAAACATTAGGCCTTGACATTTAATCTTATGATATCATTACTGGCATAATCGTCTTGTCTTATGTGTGAATGTGTGTGCTTAAGCTTAAAATTTCCCCATTTCTATTTTTCAGGCTGAGGAACAAAAGGGAAGTGCCAAGAAGAAAGGGAAAGGAGGTGGTGGTTTCAAGAAGGGCAAATAAGCGATAGAAAACTCCAGAAGTCCATGAGTGAATGGTATGAGACAAACATTTCAGCAAGAGAAACGGTTTTTACCAACGATGATATAAATGACAACCAAACTATTTTTCTTTACTGTAATTTGAAGGAAAACGACGTTTCACCAAACTTGACTGAAGTTGAAACATAGAAAAGTTTTGAATATTTTTGTTGCACACTGTAATTTTTGTTAGCGTTTTGTTTTTATGATAGGGTATGTGGGAATTACTATATTTAAGGATATGGGTGAGAGACAGAGGTGTAGAAATTTGAGTGTGGAATGATGATGATTTGAGGCGAGTGAATTAATATTTTAATGTTGTAAGATGGTTGGCAAATTACATTGTCTGAGAGCTATAGGTAAAGGTCAGAATTTGGAACAATGTATCATTGCCATGTACAGTTGATATTATCCTGTATTTAAAAAAATTGTTTTTATTTAAAGTCCAAGTTGAAATGTTACTCACCAAAAGTTCGATAATAAAAAGTCACAGTATCATAGCTAGAAGGGGATAATGAATAATCCACTGTAACATTTATGGTGCTCTTGGTAGATGTACAATATTGTCACCTGGAAATACTGCCACAACTCACATCGTAGTGGAATACAGAAGCAGTATTTCAAAGGGATGATTTCATTAAGGTATTTCTAATATTGAGACTTTGCTTCCTCTTTTATCATGCTCTACTCACACCAGTTGTTACTACTGCCCAATACCTTCAGAGCAGGGTAACGCACTATGCTGCGTCTAGATACAGAGGGTCATTAAGATATTTTTAATATTGAAGACTTTGCTTCATCAAGCACTTTTCACACCAGTTGTTACTGCCCATGTCTTTTAGATGGGCTGAGCAGGGTAACACCTTGAAGTGAATTTCTTGAACTAGATTTACATATGCTTTAGCACTTGTACATGTTTGAATATTTAATTTATGAATTTATCATTAGAATGAACCTTATTTTAAAATAGCATAGTGAAATAATGTAGTTATTTAGTTTGCAAAATAATACTTCTGCATATTAAATTTGAGTTCATCAAAAATCATTTTGAGGAGAAATACAAAACAAAACAGAAAACTCACACACACAATTAAAAAAAAAAAGAAATAAAATGCCTGTCATTAAAATGTGAAGTGTTGTACAGATTGTGGTTTTGAAAACTGTTGTGTTACATTACATTTTATTCTGGCATAATCAAACAAAATGACATGGCATATATTCTGCATCAAAATAACTTTTAGTGTGTACATTCCAGTTAAAATATACACAAAATCATCTGACAATTCCATTAGCTTTTACAGCAGATGGACAAGAAATTCTGTTTCTTTTTTGGTTTGTATGTAAAAGTTTTCAACATTACTTCTGACAGATAATGAGCAAGACCATAAAAATCTAGTACAAATTTTAAGACTCAACCTGGAAATTTAAAAAATGCGCAAATTTATATACTGAAAGTTCCCTGAACAAGACTTTGTCATATTTTCACTTTACAGCAATAAGCATGCACATCATTTTCTTTGCAATACTCACTGTTTAGATATATTATAGCTGTTTGGTACAATACTGCACAAATACATGCATAAAATATGAATTTTCTAAAATACTTTGTTATATAAAGAAAAATATATGACATGGAATGTACATTATACAGCAATATGAAAGTCATTTTACATAATATAGCTATATAAATGCACAATGTTTATGATAATGCATATGTATTAATACTACTTCATAATTTGTACAGACCAAATTTAGGTAAGGCACACCAACAAATGTTGCAAAGAGGGAAAAAAAAAGATTTATAACGAATTTGGAGTAGTAACATAAATAAAATGGTTATAATAATTAATCATATTAAATAATGATAGAAGAATTTATAATGCGCACGCATCTCACAAGATATAGTGATTCGAGGCGCAGATAATAATTTATTATAATAATACCAAAGTGTAATTTAAAAAACATGTAGAGGCACATGCTTTACACTATGCTAATCGAAGGTTCAGTCTAGTTTTTACCAGTGCGTAAGGGTGGGGAGGAAGAGTTGCCCTATTTTCATTGCCTAGGATGAAAGATTGGTATGACATGCATCTCTTAAAGATTCATGTTTTCTGCACTGATTCTTCACAAGGCAGGTACAAATATTGTCAGTTGGTTTGCTTTTTCATGGAATATTGGCCATTACAAATATCCTAATTTAAGTATCTATGTACAGTATGATTTTTGTATGCTTATTATAAGTATTATATACATTTGTGCTTTCCAAAAAATATTGTCTGGACAAAAACGGAAAGGAAAAACTAGTAGGATTGAACATGAACTAAAAACAAACAAAACAACACTGAAAATTTTGTGACATAAAAGCCAGATTTCTCAATTGATTTCTATGTAACAGTTTTGAGAGACCAGTTTCAATTTGAAAATTATTATTTCTTCTAATTAATTTATAAAGCTGTAAAACTGCTGAGATTTTTTGGCAGAGTAGCTTATTGCCTGAAACAGATCTGCCCCAGTGAAGAGATTCATGACCCAATGTAATGGCCAGTCCACAGTTGTCAAGAGAGATTATCTCAAAAATTACACTGTCATAAGCTGAGCACAGTTTGGTACTAGTTCATAAGCGTTGGACAAATAAATGCATGTAGCGATTAAAGGTATTATTTTTAAGCAGCATATATTTAATGGAATGTTCTTAGAATTTATCAGAAAGATAAAAACTCGCCTGTACAAAACTCCCAAAGAATATGAGATTCAGATTTCAAATTTGTGCAAAGTTGAGATTCACAAAACAATATAGTCATGTTTTCTGAGTTTGTTTCAAAGTTGTTCAAAATCCATTAACAATGAGTATCACACTGCCTATCAGAGATGGCCAAGGTTTACGTTGCCAGTCCACCATCTCTACTACTGCTGGTCATGTGGCCTACCTAGTATGCCGGGTGACCTAACAGTCTCTTCCTTCACAGGCTCTTCCTTCTTTTTCAGTTCAGGACGGGGAAAGTGATTATGTAATACTGCAAGAAATCCTGCAGTCTGTTTGTAACCAGCGGCATAGTGGTGGAGAGCCTTGGCCATCTCTGCTTTGCAGTGTGCAATAAGTCAGAAAATAACTTCACAAGTTTGTTCATGAAAGTGTAAATATGTTTGTACACGTCATCTGGCGAATACAATATTTGGTGAATCACAAGTATATCAACAAGTTAGTATCTCGTATTGCCCCCAGTCGACGTGCGGTGGACCCGTTGCCCTTGGTTTTAGCCACAAGCTGAGACGGGAATATCCCAAACCTAAAAGTAGAATAGAGAATTCTGGGAAATCTGTTCATGGGAAGTAAAACGAAAGTTGGGAGAGGAACTGCATATTTCTGGTAGTGAACAAAGGCAGAAACTTGTCAGCAGTATTATCAGCGATGGAGTTATAATGGACGAAGTGCTCCATACCTATGAGGCTGCCTTTGCTCGAGCAAAGAAACTAACGAAGGATTTGGCCGACGTCATTTCAGAAAAGGAATTCCCTACCCATAATTCCCCTGGGTTTTGAAGTTTCTAAAAAGTTATTTCAGGCCGACGACGCTCTATGGGGCGCTAAGCATGTAAAGGGAAGCAACCGGTTGTACACGCACGTCGACAGAGACATAGAAGGGAGATACTAACTTGTTAGTTGATATACTTGTGGATGAATATAATATTTATACTAACAAAAGTAATGAAACAAAGCAAAATATAATTTGTAAACTGAAATCAACTATAGAAGAGAAATCAAGCAAGGATAATAAAACTGATAATGATTATGCATATAATTGAAAGCAAACATCGGATCAACATCTCAAATCTCATTTATATAATAAACCAACACATTTTATAAAGTACCATATAGATTTTTCTTCTACTCTCGGTGTTAACACAAAAATAAAAACCAATATAATATAATTAAAAAACAACATCAAAACAACGTTAATTCAACAGAACTAAAGATAGAAGCTTGAACTAACTGCACACTGATTGTTCAATGAATGCTCATTGTATTTGTTATAATAGCAGCCATAAGAAAAAAAGGCTTTTTTTTTTTTTTTTTTTTTTTTTGGGGGGGGGGGGGTATAACTTAGTAAACAGTTTGTAACAGTTCTGCTACAATTTCAATGCATTCAGTGGCAGTTCAATCAAAATTAATAAACATATAAATAACAGTCACAATTACAAACGTAGCTCCTTTTTTTCCCTCCTTCAGAATAGCTGACAAAAGATTTAATTTCAATTCTAAAAATAAAAACGGAATTTTCAGCGATGAAAGACTAACATTACACCAACTCGACTGTTAATAAAAATAATAACAATCAATTAAAAAAATTCAACGATTTCATTGTTAACTGCATGATCACACTTAGTGTCATTTTTGTGAGAAACATTGCTGGAAGTAGAATGCTGATATGCATTTACCTGTGCCTCTTGCATTATTTCAGGTGTTCATATTCATGACAGCATTAAATACATTAATAAAAATCCATAATCATGTTCCCATGGCATGGTCGTGAGCCTTCACCTTAAACATAGTAGAACTATTTTGATGCCTGTATACCCTACAGTGAATGAATCATTTGCAGCAGCATCATGTATGTTTAACTTGAAAAACTGCACAAATAATACTTGGCTGCAGAAACCTGAAGCGGCCGAAGGTGACGTTCCAAATGGAAAGAAAAAACAACTTCATTTTGCTGTTGTACAGGCAAAAACTTGTGTAAATGCAGATGTAGATGAGGCGTAGTGCAGAATAGGGAAGGCCGGCCTCATCAGGTTCAACTACACTGTGTGATTAGTGCAGGTCAGTTGCCGTTAACCACACCGTTGCTGTGGCAAAAGTGGTCGTGGCAGAACTGCTGGATGCGGTCACAGGCCTCTTCCACTTTCTCTGTGGGAACTGTCAGCACCACACGGAAGTAGCTCGGATACTGGAAACACTGAAAAAAGAAAACCACAAATGATTGTATTGGTCGCTTGCACAACACTGACACTCCAAGCTAATAAAATACAGCAAATCCAGAAATGATCATGTTCAACACGCAAAAACTATTGTCACACGATGTAATAATAATGCCACATAAAGACACAAAACATGGGAACAACAGTAAACAGAGAACAAAGTGAGATACTTAAATATTTCTAACAGGTCACAAAATAGCAAAGACAACTTTGAAACAAAACCAACATTGACACTATAATTTGGCAACATGTTAGCTTAATTAAAGGTCTTACTTTTTCTAGAAATAAACGGGAATTTCACAGCAATGGAAACAAATTTGAATTTTGTGAAACTAAAATAAGGTCATGGTCAAAAGACTTCATGTGAAACAAATCTTTAATATTATAATTGTTGCTTTATCTCATCCATTCTGTACAGAAATCATCTCGTGCTGTTTCACTGCTTGCAAAATGTTTGAATGAAACTAAATCTTACAGTGGCTGGAAGACAGAAAACACTCTGCTCAGTGACCATCTTCTCCGTGAACTCTACGTCATTCTTGAAATCAGGGAAGCACTTCATGTCAATGCCCACCATCATGTACATGGCGCCCTGTGGCATGATCGGCTTCAGACCAGGAATCGTCTTAAAACGCCTGAAGAAAAGCTCGGCATTTTTCTGTACAGGCAAACAACAACAGTGCATTATTATAATATTTGTGAACAGTTGTGCAAGTTTTCGTCAAACATTGTCAAGAATTATTCTACTCAAGCAAACTGTTTATGTTATAATTATATTACACAGGGTAATAATTAAGACTGGCCAATGAGCCACTGTAGAAAATCACCGACATGTTTGCATAGTAGTTGTAGCATGTCGATTGCCGACATGTCTCGGATTGATTGCAGTAACTGCATCTGTCAATGGTTAATCATAGGTCATAGCGCCTTTCCCTTTAACTTCAGTTTAAATTAAGGCGCTGTTGAATTGTGTCAACAAATGGCACACATGGAATTTAGAAGTATGCGGTTCATGGCGAGAGATGAGGTGGGGTAATTATTGTGAAGTATTCAGATGCTGATGGGAAAAACATGGGCTGAGAACAGCTGGTTTTCAGTTGCCGTTTGAAAGTGTGTAGACTGGTGTGTTTTTGGAGTTGTAATGGCAGTGAATTCCAGGTAATGGATGCATTGAAAGTGAAGAGATAGGAGTAATAGAAGAATTTAGCGATGCAGGTAATGGTTTCTGCAACAACAAAAATGATGATGCCAAGTAGGCTTGCGTTGTATGGCAATGATAATGTAACATCACGTATGGTAATGATGATGTGTGGCTTACCTGGATGTACTGTACAGTTTTGTGGAAGAACTCTTGGGGAGTGTTTTTCAAGATATCCGGCAGGGCAGCCTGCACAAGCGTGTTGGGACCCAGGATTCTTTGAGACAGGCTGACCAACCCTTGTCTCACCTAAGGGGAAAAACAAATAAATATATAATATACAACAACGCTATATTCAATATTATCGTTAGATAAATTACATAATGGTTTTCCCATCACCTTTTGGTCGTAAAAAAGAGGCATTATAGTCAAGCACACTATCAAACGCCAAGCACAACTGGAACTAGATGTTTGCATGTCAATTTGAACTTGTCACATGTACTGTCAAAAAAAGAAAGAAAAATGATGGAGCTTGTAAGGTGCAGCGGCAGTACCACTTGAGGGGAGGAGTGGCATGAATCCACTGTATAAAAGCGAACTCCCGTGAGAAAAATCTCTCATCAACCTTGAAAATGGAAGCCAAAGTGTTTTGTGTGCCAGGATAGGGAATTGGTGAGGAATGAGGGATTATCCTTCATAATCATTTTTATGTTATGTGGTATTTGTTATGACAAGTTCAAATAACTTCATAAAAATTATTATTGTTTATTTTATAACGCGCAGTACCAAACATGAAGTCTGCTCTACTTAAGAGGTGAACGCTAGTACATTTGTTTCAAACTAAAATTACGAAGGGAAATAACTATTTTGTTTGTAGAATATACAAGCCTATAGGAAACTACCTCTGACAGTGCGTTGCCCCTGTCAAACACCACAATCCAGCCCATTCGCCAGCCTGGCACCAAGAACCTGTCATAACAAACACAGCACATCATTACATTACATGATTATTGCTTTAGGTCCAGCGGACTCTTCAGAGCCAAATCAGGACCAGTATAGCCGAATCAGAACCACAAAATCAAGAACACAACTTCGCTAAAAGAGGACTCGCCCCTGATCCGCATAAAAGATCTGTCGAAACAAACCTAGTGGCAACACTGAAGGCACTCCACCAGCTGGTCACTTTACAATGAAGACATCCCACGCAGGGGACGCTGAGGCTATACTCTTAATTTATCAAACCTCCGTTTACAAAAACATAATACAATATAAACATCATTATAAAATGTCAACAAAACATACATATAAAATGCCTACATTGCCAAAAAATAACATCATAGGAAGCCCCAGTGACCACCTGGCAGAAAGCGTCCAATATTTCCAAGCTGATCCAACAGACCTCACACACAAATAAGGAGTCTTGTCCCGGTAGAATTTTCAAGAAAAACGGTAGGTGACTGGTCTAGCGAAGAAGAAGATAGTAAAGTAGATTGATAGAACAGAGTAGGAATGAGAAAGAACAAAGGAGAAAGACAGCGACAGTGGGAATTTAAAGCACTAAATTTCCAGTTGTGTGGGGATACTATTTATACTGAAATCCCCGGCACCCTCACGGGGGTACACAGCACATCAAAATACGTTGATAGTTACTGTTTATAGAGTCCAGCTGACTGCATAGAGCGGAATCAGGACCACAAAAATGTAAATCAAGTACAGTGAAATCTAATAATACTTCTTTTGTTCTTAAATTAAAGAGGACCACACACACAACCTCTCCATCTGATCTGTTTAACATTCACAGTGAATGTTGCCACAATAAAAAAACTAGAATGGCAAAGCCCATGTGACGCACATGCTCCTTATGAAAGTAAACTTGCAATATTTAACATAAAAATGAGTGCCCAGACAAAACAAAATGAAACAGTGGCATTAAAATGCAAAGTAATACAGATTTTGATCTTTCTATGCACTTGACCTTGGGATGATCTTGACCTCCAGCTCCAAATACACTCATGTAATATCAAATAAACTACAGCAAAAATTGTATCATGCCAAAAAAACTAACTTTGGTATTACCTTGAGCTTGATGTTACCTCTTATGCTCATAGATGATCAAATAACCCAATGTTGTCGCATACTATGGGTTAAATAGTCATTTGTACGATGATCTATTTATTGTATGTTTTTGGCAAGGCCTAAAATGACCTTGACCTTCAAGATCAACGCAAAAAACTGAACATATATGAAAGATTAATCTTTCATCTCTTAAGTACAACAAGTTTTGACTTTATATCTCTCATAGTTTAGAGTCAAGGTCACTTCAAAGTACCAATACTAACCGACTTTGGACAGCTCCAGTGCCTTGACCTTGAAGTGAGGTTGACCAAATTTGCATACGTTTCTCACTGATATCTATCATGCATCAAAGAATGATAAGTTCAATATTAATAACTTACAATACAAGTGAATTTTTGGACTAACATTTGTTGACCATGTGACCTTGACCGTGAAGTGAAGTCATTCATTCACTGATCAGCTGCATCGGAAAATGTGGGGGTGGGGAAGGGAATGGGAAGATATTTTCATGGGGGGTGGGGGTGGGGGGGAGAGATGAGAGTTAGTAGTGGGAAATAATTGATATACTATTTTTGTAAAGGTTATTTGCAGAAATTCTGACTATCGTAGTATGTTTTAGAATGCGTGGTGTGGGTGTGTACGTGTGTTTTAACGAAGGAAGTGCATTAGAGAATTCTGTTATTTTTTTTCTTCTCTCAAGTACCAATCATGGTGTGATTAAAGTTAACCAGAACACATTTATTTGAGCTCGTTCGTATCTTTATCTATTTTTCCAGTGCTATTTTACTGACGGGTTCTATATAGTGTATCAGAATCCCGACCTTTTAAAATGTATGACCCCATATTTGCTTCCCAAAGTCCCAAAAATGGCGTATGAAGTCAACCCAGTTTTTAACAGATGTTTCAGATAAATAACAACCAGACCAGAAATCAGCAGGGTAAATTGTTGGTAAACTATAACAAAACAAATATTCTAAAGTTTTCTTGTGCAAACAGAGTCGTGAAAAATTGAAATGATCTCCCAATTAACATTTGCAAAAAATGTCAACGCTTTTAAGAACCCTCTGGACAACAATCCACACCCACACTTCTCCTTTTCCATCGAAAATTCCAATACCAGAACTGCTCTCTTTCTTTTCAGACTTCTTTACTTCAAAAATCGCACCATTCGCAAAATTCTCGATGACATTCCCTGTCAGCCTTGTCCTCCTGATCCAGATTTCTCTGGCGTACCATTTTTCTCTTTTCAATCTGTCTCTGAGCCTGAGGTTGCTGAGATCCTCAGCACCATGTCGTTCAAGACGTGCGAGCTTGATCCCACCCCTAACTCCCTTTTCAAAGACTGTATCATCGACCTCCTTCCTGCCATCACGAACATAGTCATTTCCTCTTCCTAGGTACAGGGAGGAGGGGTGAGGGGACCGGCTCCCCCCCCCTCCCCTCCCTCCTCCGGTTCCGATCCCGCCATTGCTGATTACTTATGAGGTCTGATGGATATACACCATCTTACCAAAATTGATTGTGATAGCTGAAATAGGTTCTCAGAACTTCAGAGATATTAATCCATTTGCAAGCGTTGCACAGACAGACGCCGAATGGTGGTCGGCGGACAGATTTTTTGGGGGGAGGGGAGGGGCTATTAAGACTCATTTCGCAGATTTGCAACAATCTGGGAAAATTGTATTGTGTGTGTGTGTGTGTGTGTGTGTGCGTGTGGGTGGGTGGGTGTGTGTGTGTGTGTGGGTGAATACATAGTCTTACATTCCTATGCATGTGAATCAAAAATTAGCTTGCAGCAAAAAACAGCTCTTTTCAAAATATAGTATTTTTGTAATCAAACAATTCCGTAGATTTTTTGCCTATTAATAGCAACTGCCAGCAACCTTTCTAGCGCTAAAAATATTATTTAGTGAAGCGTGAAGCGTATTTGTGTAGCAGAAATCACTTCCTGTCAAACCACAAATGGAAAATTCAAAATGTAGCGGTTGGTTTGAGCGACGAAATCCCACTATATTATTGTTTTATGTAATAACGTACACGCCAATGTTAGTCTAAACTCATTTTCGCCAAAAGCAAACTAAGCTTCTGAACTGGGACGTGGACCCTTTAACTAAGTCTGTCTCTTGGACCCTTACTTTGCCAGCACAGAGTGTGCCTGCTGACATACAGATAGCACTCAGCAAGACTGCATTATCAACTTCATGCACAATCTCCCAGTCTTTCTAAGAGGATAAAGGGGAGGGGAGAGGGTATTGGTATCACAGGCTAAATAAAAGCGTGGAAAAACTGGGAGAAAATATGAGATGTGACACTACCAGACTGTGCCAAGACCTACATGACGTGGAAAGAAGCTGACAGACACCCAGCAAAGACCTGACATTGATAGAAAACGTCCCAGCATGGATGCTACAAACACGACGCGAACTCTGGCCTACGTTTGTTGTTGCATGTTGTCTATATTGGTGATTGTTTATTTTCCATTTTGCCATTGTTGAAATACCTCCCGCCTCTTCCACCTATCCCCCCCACTCCCTCTCTTACTCCTCTCAGCCCCCCCCCACCCCCCCACGGCTAAATAGAAGAAGAATAAAAAATGGTTGATTTATTCTCTGTTCAGCATAAGAGATTTAGTCCAACACTGATATAGGCTTGATAATAACAGATTGTAAAGCTCATGTCAAAAATAACAATGCCCGTAATGACCACAAGGTGAGGCTGACGCCGATGCAATGACGACAATCATACTTAGGCAAATTTAACCCAACACAGTTTGTTACCAGTTTGTAAACTAATTGCAAAATGTGTTAACCGACTGTGTTGTGTTGAAATTGCCTAATGATGATTGTTGTCATCGCATTGTCAGCCTCACCTTGTGGTCATTATGGGCATTGTTATTTTATCGTAACGTGTTATGGTTTAAAGAACTGATATTATATCTATTGTTATTCTTTTTATTGTTATTCTTTTTATTATTATTATTTTATTTATTTATTTTTTTTAATGGCCGGAAGTAACTTTTCCAATGGAATCTTTTGGACGAATAACATTAATTTTCCCCTGTCTGTGTATGACTTTCACATGTGTCGCCCTTGATCGGGACGGCTACAAGTCAGGGTGCAGTATGTTTTTTTTTTTGTTTGTTTGTTTGTTTTTTTGGTCGATATAGAAAGGGACGTCTTCTCAGCAGCTCTTTAGTATCGGCAGCCAACTTCCATGTGTTGATATTAAAAGCTTCGTTATCCTTTAAGTCAAAACAAGAAATAAGGTCTGGCGGTGACTGATCCGGACTAAAGGGTTTGTAATACAGCCCTGTGTACGTTAAAAGAGTGTTTTCTGCTAACATAACCTATCACAACATTGCCTCATAAAACCATCAGTGAAGGCCAGGACCGGGCCCTCACCTCTTGATGGTAAGTGACGGTGACAGATGGCTATATAAACTCAAAGTGTATATTTGTTTACTTTACGTACTTGCTTAGGTCGGATTAGTTTTACACGTGTATAGCTGCGCATCGATATCATTCAGACACGTGAAGGCCAATCTCCGTCCACCCAAACCCCCATTCAGAGTTAAAATGACTTGCATTTTGCGTGGAACTTTATGACTGCCAATTTTGAAACACTATACCACCAATACAAATTCTACAGTAACAACTTTTAAGTACGGTTGTCAATGGTCCCACGATTGGCTTTATTAATTAAACAAACAGGTTTTGTGAGGTAATGACGAAGGACTAACTCAATAATTATGCATAAGTCAGACAATTTCTACAGGGAACAAAATACAAGATGTTGGCAGGCTATCATGCTAAGTCTGTGTGATTCTCTATTATGTCACCCACCGAATGACTAAGCTAAGTTAGGCAACTGTCAACAGACATAGCAAGATCAATTGCCTGTGGCAGCGCAGTCAAGGACTAAACTAAACATTGAGAAGCCTAACCTTAAGGTTAAGAGAGAGAGAGAGAGAGAGAGAGAGAGGGGGAGGGAGGAGGGAAGGAGAGGGAAAGACAGAGAAACAAACATACAGAGAGAGACAGACATATAGACATAGAGAGATATTATTTGAATGTAGAACATTAAATACAGATTTTAGGCTGTTGTTTTTTTCACGTTTAATAACATACATAAAATAATAATAATAAAATATACAGGGATGAAAGAAAAGTGCGAGAAAGGGAGGAAGGGAAAGAGAGAGAGATTTAGTTTGCACATTTCTTTAACCTAAAGTACGAAAAAGAAAAAACAACCCCAAAAAAATTGTACAGTTGATTGGCTTATATAGCTTTAAATAGATACTCGTAAAGCTTTACGTAGATACTCGTACATATCTGCCTATTAATTGTTTTGCAAGGCCCTGATCGATTTACGGGAACCGTGTTTATAGGTAAAGTTACATGACTGTACTCTTCTTCAATCAGTGGTGTTTTATTGACAATGCATTCTGTGCGCCAGGTGGCTCTCCGCGTGTCATCAGTACAGTAGCATTGGGTGAACGACCAGAGATACATGACATGCGTCAAATATTTATTGATTAGTTATATTATCCCTTATTTAGTTATTAGCTTCCCAAAATAAAGAAGTAGCCTATCCTATCATATCCCGTAACTCGAAAGTCGTTGGGGCACCACAGATGATCGTTTAACCAGCGTACTCCATCTTTCTTTGTCAACAACCCTCATGGCTAAGCTCAGTATCAAGCCAGTCCAAAAGAAATAACCAAATAAATACAACCAACAAATAAATACTAATATTTACAAAATGTAACCATCTCTCTCCACCCCCTCCTCCCCTCTTCTCTCTCCACCCCCCCCCTCCTCCCTCCACCACCACCAAGGTTACAGTAAATGTGTGACTTACCGTTTAGTAAGGCCTCCGCAGGACAAAATGGGCACCTCATTGGTTAACGATGCCATGGAGTGATACGTAAACCCATCAAATACCTGCACACAACACAACATAAACATATAACGTTTGTGGAATGCCATTATTCAAACAGCATAATTATATAACACAGCTAGGGGTACTATCTTTGTAAACAATATAATACAGATGTTATATTTCTAATACATTATCTCCATTAAAATTCTGAAATCAACAAAAGTCTGATGACGTTTCCACGCGCACATACCACATCGTGCTCATGTACACACAAGCTGTAGGAAGCGCCTGTGGATGAAACTAAAGTTATGGTGTTGAAAGTAGCGGCTACAATTTTGATATTAACACTTCCAATCCTTAAGAAGTCAGAATAACACTGATGATGATGATGATGATGATGATGATGATTACGATGATGAAGACGATGACGACGACGATGATTGTGATAATGATGGTGACGATGATGTCTTGCTCTTTGTACTAGATAAATCAATGGGATCAATGAAGACTAGTTGTGTACATTATTTCTAGTACTTACAAAGTGCTCATAGATTTCGTCGGCGATGACCGGGATCTTAAACTTGGCGGCAACATCCAGGACGTCCTTGAGGTGTTGGGCGCTGTAGACGCTGCCACAGGGGTTGGAGGGGTTGTTCACCACGATGGCGGCCGTGTGCTCGTCGATCAGCGACTCCATGTGAGCTGTGTCAATCTCCCACGACTTTTCTGGCTGCACGTCACACAAATCAATCTGTTCAATATCATAAACGGTGGTAGTCATCAGGTTGTATCCTTTGGACTTTAGATAATATTTCGCCATACATGTGTGGGAAATTTGGACTAGCCTCTCAGCGCGCACGTATGCACGCACGCACGCACGCGCGCGCACACACACACACACACACACACACACACGCGCGCCCGCGCGCACAGTATTACTGAGCAGCAGTACACGTTGGATTACATTCACATCTATACTAGTCATGCGTCATTTGGTGGAAGTAAGGTTTCGGGGGTTTGAAGTGTAGTACAGTTGGAACTGGTGGAGCGGGAGGATTAAGACAGAGAAGAAGCACTGACCAGAAGGTCATAACACTTGACTCTGACGCCCAGCGACTCTGCCAGGGTCTTGTAAATGGAGAAGCCTGGCCGAGGCACGAGGATGTTGTGTCCTGGGTTGGCCAGCACCGTGATACAAAGGTCCAGCGCCCCTGAACAGCCACTGCACAACACCACATCCTGCACACACCCAAACACTGCACAATGACCTACTTGACCTATAATACAACTTCTTATGCTTGACACCACTGACCCCATTAGGCAAGATCTCAAGATGCGTGATGTCAGTGGCAATTTATTATCGCTTATTACTACTGTATATACTTCCATCCATATTACCGAGTGAATCAAGTTGCGGTCAGCGCCTTGAGCAGTTCTTTGAGCTGATAAGTGAGTTTTTATAAAGGACAATTCCTGTAATTGTTTTTGATACTTACTTTGGCGTCTACTTTTGTTGTGGGTGTTGACACGTACTCTGCGACTGCTGCTCTTGACTTCTCATACCCTAGAACAGAATCAAAACGAGGTGATGCACTGGAAAAGGGAAGAATTCTTACATATGTAGAGAATTCATTAAATGGGCCCCATAAATTAGCCTACTATCTATTCACATGTTCCATGAATGAAAAAAACAACTTATAGGAAAATCATGTATTTACCACAATCATCCACCCACCTCCCAATCAAACCAACACCCCCCACCCCCCACCCTCCACCCCCTCGTAATAAAACCCCACTCTCCCCCCAACCCCCCCCACACACACACACACGCACACTCACACCAAATAAATAAATAAACCCCCCAACAAACTCTGTACCCTATATTAGCACGACATGAATACCTAGGTCCAATGTGCAAGCAAATTAGATCCAGCAATAGGTTATTGAAATAAAAACTGACCTCGTCCATAAAATAGAAATATTACTCGTATAACGGCTCATTGTGGGCTAGAAGGTGAAATCGCGAGAACTACGGAGATAAACGTGTTTTAAGTTCCGATCAGCAAATGGTGATCATCTCTAGAGTTTCATTTAACCTCCTACAACAACCTGTTACCTATCGATAAGGTCAGTTACTACTTCGTCTAAACCAAGCTCAGCGATCTTCCACCTTTCAAGTCGACATCTCTTATTTGTTGCAAAGTGTGTAAGAAAACATTCTGCGCTGTGACCAGTAGTGCGCTGTACTGTTGGATATTGGGTCGCGGGCTAGAGTATGTGCACGTGTTTGTACCAGATAAATGGCTTCTAAGTGACGAAATGGCTATATTGAAAAGCGAGTTGGCGTACCCACGGAAGCGCCATAGCCGTTGTAGGTTCTGTTCTTGACTGCAGCCACTATGGCCTCCTCTGCTGTCTCGGGCACTGGCAGGTTGCCAAACACTGTCGGGTCACCTGTTAAGACATAAGATTTAAGACAAAAGATAACATTGTAAATGTTATTTCCGACTTCGTTGTCATTGTTACTGACGTCACCGTCGCCATCATCATCATCATCATCATCATCATCATCATCATCATCATCATCATCATCATCATCATCATCATCATCATCATCATCATCATCTTCAAGCGTAACTGAAATATAACAATGATGATGATGACAACGATTAGGAATTATTAAAACAGAATAATATTGATGAATGACAACGCAATGATGATGATGACAACGATAATAATGACAATCACGGTGATGACAACGACGACGATGATGACGTTGATTTCGCTGACTCACCAATAGACAGTGCAATCATGGGCTTGTCAGGGTGAGGGGTGAGTTTCATGCCGTCCACTATGCTTCTGATGGGGTTGAAAGTGGACTTGGCGAAATTGGAGGCCCTGATGTCCCATTCCGTGCGCTGTTTCTTCGTCGTCTTCCCTGAATCCATCTCTCTTGCATACGAACGAACTGGAACCCCGTTTTGTCTGAATCAAGAAACGCGCACTGGTCATTCGACAATGGATGCAAACACTCGCATTAAAAATGAACATCATCGCTATCGAAGATAACAACGTTAGTTTTAACAGGACTGATCATAATTGCGCTACTTGATGCAGTACGGTGAACTTGCCAAAAAGTTTGGATCTAGATCTAAACTTAATCGTTCAATGTGTACAAATACAAATACAAGGTTATTGCTTTAGGTCCAGCGGACTCCCCCGAGCCAAATCAGGACCATGGTTCAATGTGTAGAAGGAACGCGTGGGAACAAACGGAGCACTGGCCAAAGCTGGCCTCACGCTGACATTTGTTACATGTAGACCTACTCATGTATCTGTTTTGGCCGGTTCTTGCGTTCTGGCCGAAATCCACTGACCGCTCAACCCTTTTTGAGACGAGAGTTTTCGACTTTTGATGACGACGCTAAAGACTATAGATCTGACCGTGCTACATTTGAACGCGAACAAAAATGGTGAGTTACTTCAGTTTGAATGTTAAGAACTGGTGCTGATAAGCTCTTGAGATTGTTGTGGGGAATATAAGAAGAAAGAATGAATGAACATTGGATATGAACGCCATAGGATATTAACGTCATTGGATATGAACGTCTACACTCACCATTGGCCATACGGAAGACGGGGATAACCGTCCCAAGGGAAAAGTGAACACAAAAGGACCTAAATCAACACTGAACCACCACAGCAATCATACTGATAACTAACATGGACAGCGAAAAATGGCCACCACTATCTTGATTGGAAGAAAACGAGAGAAATCACACAATGGTTTGACCACGGAAATGTAAAGAAGATCGTGTTATTTATAAAACAATGAAGTTGAAAATTATATATGTAATATTCACCAGTAAATTAGTCAATAAGTAGGTTACCTGGCATCTTTTTTCTACTCATGACACGTAACAATGTCAATCTAGCTTTCAATAATTCTATTAATTTCATTGGTGAGGGGTGGGGGTGAGGGTTGGGGAGGGAGTGACAACTTTTCTGCTAGCTATTTATCATAATTCTATTTTATCATGATAAATAGCTAGCAGAAAAGTTGTCACTCCCTCCCAACTTTTCTGCTAGCTATTTATCATAATTCTATTTTATCTGAAGTTTACTTGCGCATCCTCCTATTCTATCCTATCCTATCCTATCCCGTAACTCGAAGGTCGTTGGGGCACCACAGATGATCGTTTAACCAGCGTACTTCATCTTTCCCTGTCCTCAGCAACCCTCATGGCTTCGCTCAGTGTCAAGCTAGTCCATTCTGGAATGTTGTCCTCCCACCTCTTTTTCTGTCTCCCTCTTCTTCTGCCTCCTTGCACCGTGCCTTGCAGGATGGTCTTTGCAAGACCTGATGCTCTGGTGACGTGGCCATGCCATCGGAGTTTCCGTTTCTTCACCACTGTGAGCATGTCATCGTGTTGTCCAATGGCTTGTGTGATGGTCTGTCGGACTTCGTTGTTGGTGATGTGCTGGGTATAGGAAATGCCCAGAAGTCTACTAGATCCTGGTCGGCAACCCATGACAGTGGCTAGAATGTCTTTGTGGACCAAGAATCCAACGCCGTGTTCGTGCCTGTCATCTCTCCCGCTTAAATAAAGCTTGTGGCCTTTGTCGGTCGTTGTTTTACCTAGACCTTTCGAGCGCAATTCGCTGATACCTAAAGTGTTCCATCGAGAGTGGTTCAGCTCATGGACCAGTTCTTCTAATTTTCCCTCCGCATTTAGGGTCCTGACATTCAAGGTTCCTATGACGATGTTGTCTCTCGTGCGGATTCTGCTAAGTTGTCCATCAGTAGCACACTTATCACCTCCGTCCTGGTGGCCAACGGAAGGCGCGGTCCTTGGTTACCCGGGCGACGACCGATCCGCAATGGAGTGAGTGGATATTTTCATCATCGTCTTGGGCAAGAAAGACCTGGTAGGGCCCAATCATCCCCAGGCTGTTGGCTACAGCCAAAATCCACTAGTACAATGTGGCTCGCCTTGGCCCCGAGCACGTAGTCGTTGAACCTGTAGTAACGTGAGGTTCCTCCGTCCTGGCCGGTGACTTCTGGGTAGACATTACTTGATTATTGCTTTAGGTCCAGCGGACTCTTCCGTGCCAAATCAGGACCAGTTCTGGGTAGAAGACTTTTGCCCAGTGATGCCGTGCTGACATCACCCCTATTAGTCGACTCTTACAACACGCCGGTAACCGTTGGATCTATTCTATTCAGTGCCCGAACCCACAGGGCAGTGAAAATGGCCACTTTTTATCTTGCCCACCACGGAATTCGAACCTGGGTTCATCGACGTGCCAGGCGAACTCTCTACCACTGAGCTAGGGCGGTGGGAGAGACAGAGACAGAGAGAGAGACAGAGAGAAATTAAAAACTTTAATTAAGGTTTTAGGCCTTGCCTAGTCTTACGACCTGCCCTTTCACTTTATGAACATTATCAATAACAGCAACTAGACCTATAATGTTGCTTCAAACTATTTCTTACTCTCACGCTCGCACTCTTAACTAACCACCTGATCCATGAACTAGATTTAAAAAAAAAACTGTGTATTAAACGAGGAAAGTGTACCATGGACCTTATACATGTTTTACACTTCGGAGAAGAATGATTTTTTTTAAATAGAGATCTATTCTGGTAAACATGATACCTTATAATTATTTATTCCTGTTTCAGACTTTGTGTTTTTTTTTTTTAAAGAATGTATTTAAATAGGAAGGCGAGAGAGAGAGAGAGAGAGAGAGAGAGAGAGAGAGAGAGAGAGCTATCTCAGTAGTACAGTTGTGCAAAGTAGTCCAGCAGTGAGAATTGATATCGGTGACAGCTGCGTCCTACACACGAAGCTTTAAGGTACCCAGTTCAGTTCAGTTCAGTGATTTGATTGACGTCCCGGGACACAGTGCGTATAGGGGACTTCGGGTACCCCCTGAATTAGTAGATTTAATATACCACGAAGGAGACCAGCCAGTTTCAACCGGAGGCTCTCAGCAACGACTGCCATCCAACACCACAAAGTGCGCCTTGACCTGCTCTTGGAACTGAAAATGCGACACATGCCTACCCGAGAATGAGACCAAAGTTGACCTTCAACAAGAAACTCAGCATGTTAGCACCACAGGCGTCCGTATAGATATCTTTTTCAATAGCGACCCTCTCTCCCTCTCTAGAGAGGGACGCTATTCAGATTGATAGGGGGGCGCCTTTCAACGCCGAGCAAACAAGTTCTGACTTACAATGGCTCCTTAATGCTTTGACCTTACCGGCAGGACGTCTCAGTGTGACTTATGGATTAGTTTTACATACAACAAAAGACATCCATGCCATACCGAACCTGTCCAAATCGATAAAGAAGGAAATGGGGGGTGGGGGTGGGGGGCCATTAGGGTGGAGTAGGATGGACTGGGGGTGTTCTGGGAAAAGAAAAGGCTGATTTATCTTGGAACTGCGCTGTTGTTGTCAGCGGAGACAAACCACAACCTATTTGCCTACTTTTTTTTCACCATCACCACCACGGGTTTGCGTAATACATCCAACTCTGGCCACTATATAGACTACCTATAGTGCTGACTTGGGGATTAGCGTTGTTCAGTAATAAAGTGAAGGTTCGTGTTCCGGTGTCACATCCTTCAAGTTCCGGGTCTCCTAGTTTATCCGAGCGCATTTGCGCACGCGCTAGGTCATGTCGGGCCGGCTTTTTCACGAAGTTCTTAGGCGTCATAACCCTAACCCTAACCCAAACCCTAACCCTAACCCTAAACTCTTAACTCTAACCCAAACCCTAACCCTAACCCTTACGAAGACTATGATAACACTGTGCGCATGCGTCGAATTTTGTAACGCGTCGACCAATCAGAATGCTCCCATTCGCTCCCAGCCCAGCTAAGATACCAGGAACTGTGAGGATGTCACACCTGTGTACTTTACATATCATAAGCGCGGTCACTTTGCCGTGCCCCCCAAAAAATTTTAAAAAAAATAATTGTGTTGTACTTCCGTGGTATATCCCCTATTGAAATAGGCATTTGTTATCGCTAGGCTACATAGGTAAGACAAAACGATGTCATTAGCGCTATGTGCAGAGTGTCTGACACTGCTGAGACATGCGCCAACAATATTGCATTAAGTCTTGATAGGTCACTGACAGTTCAGCTATACTAGCAGTTATTACCCGTGCAAATAATTTTTTGATGACCCAATTGCTGGGCCTGATGTTATATGCCCGTTTCAAACATTTTCCTGGAAGTGACTTTTTTTGTGCATTCTGCAGCATTTAGTCAACAATATTGCATCAAGTCTTGATAGGTCACTGACAGTTCAGCTATAAGTATATCTGTAATCTATCCGGTATGACGGATGCGTGCAGCCATGTCACTTGTTTGCAGCACCGTACTATTTCCATCAAGTATATCTCATTATAACCCCGTTCCGTTCATCCAAGGCAAACTACATTCATAAGTTCATAAAAGTCAATTCATGCAAAATTGCCTCCCTTTGCCACGTGAACAGAAAGTTAACCAAAGCCAATTTTCACGGTTGGCTAAATTTTAACACAAGCTTGCGCCGCAATGTAAGCTTAAGGACAGCCCTTGGTTTATAATAAACATTTCACGAGAGTGTTCCAACAATGTTTGTATAAGCTGCATCAAAATCCAAATACATATACTAAGTCCTAGTAGCCTCTCATGTTGCTGTGGGACAACTAGCGACATTTTACTGTACTACATTACATTACATTACATTACATTACAATACATTACGTTACATAGCCTATTCGGTGCACTATATTTCAAATCTGTTATAAATGACTGTAAATAAATAAGAAAACAAAGAAAAAAGGTGCTTCATAGTCTACCAATTAGACAATGATAAACTAAACCTTTAGGCACAAAATAGCAGTTGCATGTACTTGCACAGGAACATATAAGAATACAGAATTTAAGTCCAGTAATAACAGCAACCATTGCATATAGAAATTGTCTAAATGTTGGCACAAACACACACACACACACACACCCACACACACACGCACGCACGCACGCACACACACACACGCACACACACAGACACATACACATTCTCCATACAACAGACAGTGCAAATCGTAATGACTAATTCGCATTACTCACTCACTCAACACACGATAATAATAAAACCTCAATACAACAGTCTTCAGGACATTCTTGCAAAAAAGGCCCGTAGAATTCCAGGCCTAACCTAATACTGCACAAATAAAATACCACGAATAATAAATGGACATGTATGACAGACAAAGCAATTTTCAGTTGGCGAGACTGAACTTTTTCACTTCTTCCTATTCTTCTTCTTCAGTATACTGCGATACTCCGCCGGGACGAAGAAATAACTTCACAAGTTTACACAAGTTTTCCATGTGTTTTACACACACTTTTTGTTGCAAACTAGTTTTCATAAGAACTTAGAATTTCTCTTCTGAGACAACAAAGTTTTCTGAATCGGAATCTGAATACGAGATGCTAAGAAAAAGTGATTTCTGCTAATGTAAAATGTCAACCTGTTTTCCAGAAAGTTTCATATCTTAATGCACACTCAATGGACCGCTACAATCAAGCTCTGTGCAGGGACAGCGGTCAAATGAAATAGTGCAAAACCTCCACCTACTGTCCCACTAGAATGGTCAGGTTGGGGAAAATTTACCATCTGATAAAACGGTATTAAGGGAAAGTTTAAGATTAGCCTGGGGCAAAGAACGTTCGCATAGTCATTTTATGAGCACAGTAGCCTACATACATACAGAATAAAACCACTAAGTACTGACGACCTCACAGGTGAAATAAAAGACTGGTTTATAGTTTTTGGTACCATCGCTGACCAACGGGCGTAGTTAAGTCTGTCAGTTTGTTAACAACAACAACAACAACAACATCGACAACAAAAACAACAACACTTTTTTATACATACATCAACATGTAAGTTCAAAATGAAATGCAAAATATATTGTTACATGCAAGTTTATGATGATCACCAGCTTAAACATCAACCGAAAAATGAAACCCCTTGATGGCACAGCAGTTTATTGCTATTATTTAACGGTCACAGTAGCTTTACACCGATGGCTTTACGTATAATAAATCATTTACATCTCACCCTCAACCCATAAAACTCCCTTCCCTAAGCTTATGTCCCGGGCCACTATTTTGCACCAGTTTCACTGACCTTCACCTTCCTCCTTCCCCTCCCTCCCCCACCTCTCTTACTTCCACGTAAATAAATTCGATCCTCCTTCTTCAATACACGAACCAAATCAATATTCTACATCGTCACCGGCGAAGTTCCGCCATCAGCCTCCTCCTCCTCCTCCTCCTCCTCCTCCTCCTCATCATCATCATCAGAAGAAGAAGAAGGTAAATTGTTTTCTCTCTTAAACCATGCTCGCCTCTCTTAAACCATGCCCGCAAATTCGGGTTGTTTAAAAAGCCTTAATTCGAAGGCTGTGTTTACTTTTGTCGAAAACGAGTTTACTCTAAAACGCGCATTGTTATCACATGATACAATGATAACATGGGATTTCGTTTCTCTAACCAACCGCTAGCTAGCGCTACAGTTAGAATTTTCAATGTCGGTTGTGACAAGGAGTGATTTTTCTTGATTAACGGTACACGAAATACCATAGCCCTATGACCATTGACCCTATTTGTGAGTGAACAACGAAGCTGAACTGTGTGTTTAGTGTCTGGTGTAGGGTAGGGTAGGGTAGGGTCTATTTTATTAAGCTAAAACGAAAAAAAACACCTTACTAATAATTGTTTTTACGGGTTCTGTCTCTTACCGGCTTTGGTAACTGCTATTTTTAGCTCCAGACACACTATAATGTTGGCTGGCTAGCCAACGGCTGTTGCTATTAATAGGCACAAAAACTACGGAATTTATTCATTAAGAAAAACCCGACAACTATACGTCTTTCAAAAGAGTAATTTATTTTTGGTGTAAGCTTTTTTCCCGTGGGTCAATACTCACTATGAATGCTAAAAGGATCTTTTGAGGGAGCGTGGTCACAGTGGGTCCCTTTAATGCAGATCACTTTCAATATCGCCCAAGTAATCTTGATCCTAGTGTCACATTTCTATGCGTGATATGTACCAAAACATATAAAGCTACATCTAGGCTACATAACAGTAAGACTACCAAAAAAAAAAAAAAAAAAAAAAACTCGGTTAAATCTCTGGTAGCTTGACGATCATCACGATTTTGTCTAGCACCTTGAGTAGCTCTTGAGCTGGTAAGAACCTGCGCAAGAACAATTCAAATCACCGGATTCCTTTTCAAACCATGGAATCAAACAAACTCACTGCTTTGTCACTTGCGCATGAAGCAAGGCCGCAGAGGATGGCAAGTTCTGCAGAAACATCAGTGTATATATTATATTACCGAGTGTGTTCGTAACATTTCTTCTTAACCTTTCTATTCGTGAGTACAATTTCTTCCTAACCTTACATTTGTGCGTAGAATTGTTCGTAAATGACCCCAATATCACACATTTCAGCGCGCGTCACAGATCGGTTTCAAATTCACAATGAGTATTGCATTCCACCGGAAAAAAAGCTAAAAATAACCTCTTTCAAACGTGCGCTTTGATATAAATCTATAAATTCATTGTGTCTCTTAATAGCATCAAGGTTGATTCTAAAGATAGCACAACAGCGAACGGGCGTACAGTTGTTTGCATAGCAAGGAAGAGACGCCTAAAATTGAAAGTTCGCGGTCGGTTTGCCCATTATTTAATCTTTTCATGCGACAACAATGCAATTTCCCAAGTAAACTCATTCTCACAACAACAAAAATAAACCTTGATGGTTATAAGTTTATATTACTATTTATGCTGTTCCAAGGTTATTGGGGGCCCCCCCCCCCCCCCCTTCCGCCCAACTCCACTCACTCCTCTCCACACTGGAAACCTATTGCTCTGTTTCTCCCCACCAAACTTCCACACTCGTACGTGGCATGTTTGCCACGGCTCTGTGGCTGCGCTCTATGTTGCATAAATAACAACTGTCACGGGACGTATAATAATATATCTGATGGCAATGTATACGGACTTCACCACAACCCAAAAGTGTCATCGCCATCTCCGTGGATGGGGAGATGGTATACTAAAGCGATGGAGAAAAGAGACAATGTACGTGTGTCTTACATGTGTAAGTGTGTAATATATCATTATGTGTGTAGTGGGGGAAAACAGAGAGAAAGAGAGAGAGAGAGAGAGAGAGAGAGAGAGAGAGAGAGAGAGAGAGAGAGAGAGAGAGAGAGAGAGAGAGAGAGAGAGAGACGTGTGTAATATATCCTTATGTGTGTAGTGGGGGGAAAGAGAAAGAGAGAGAGAGACCTGTGTAGTTATATCATTCATTATGTGTGTAGCGGGGGAAGAGAGAGAGAGAGAGAGAGAGAGAGAGAGAGAGAGAGAGAGAGAGAGAGAGAGAGAGAGAGGCAGAAAAACTTTGAAACTTTTTTTGAAACTTTTTTTTTATAAGGAATAAAGATTTTAGACTAATTAATAAGTCTAATCTGCCTATCTGTCCCTTAATAAGTTAACATAATAAAGAACCTTTAACATTAACTTGGAAATCATATTACACACACACACACACACACCCACACACACACACACACACACACACACACACACACCTACACACACACACACCCACACACAAACACACGGACACAGGTTTAGATAGTACAGGCAAAATGTAAATCGGTCGAAAGTTGTCAATAACTTAAATATCACATTTCAATATTTTAATTTAACGTCTTTTCACAACAATGTGATTTTAGACAACCATAACAAACAAAGAAACAAACAAACAAACAGAAATTGTTAATTATAGTAACTTAAATAAATCTGTTCCGACAATGATACGTGCGATGTCCTGTAACATCGAACTATATAAGATGACTCTAATATCATCTTGTTCACATAAAATAATTCCATTTTCTTTGTACAGTGCTGTTAAAACAGTACAATCAAATAATATATGTTGTAAGGAAATAGTTCCAGCACATATACAAGTAACATTTTTCAAATATTTTGTACACCATGAATTCAAACGTAGCTTATATACTAATCTAGCAATAGTTCTGGAACAACTAACAAAATTTACTTTAGGTATTATATTAGTAAAGTGTTGTTCTAATAACGAATAATATTCAAATTGAGCTAATTTCACATTAGAATTAAAGACTGTATGCTCACTTTTCATTGCACCTTGTTTGGCCAATTTATCTGAAATTTCATTACCATAAATCTCTAAATGTGATGGGACCCAACAAAATGTAATTCCAATACCTCTAATTCTAATACTATGAATAAGATATCTTACTTCAAACATTATATCTGTTCTCTTTCTACAATTCCAATTTTTTAAAGCATAAAGCACTGATTTAGAGTCAACACAAATTAATATATTAAATATTTCAGAAGGAATGTTGAGTATGTATTCTAGTACCATCATTATTGCATATAATTCACACGTAAATATTGAAAACCCGTGACCAAGATAGAAAGACTTTTGAATATTTAAATAAGGTATGAAAAATCCTGCTCCACAGTTTGATGAATCCAAAACACTACCATCAGTGAATGCTTTTAAATGATTGGAATAGTTATTATTTAAGTGTTCTGTAACTTCACATTTTAAAATTTGACAATACTCAGTTTTCTTTAAATCAGTATAATCTATGTCAAAATGTGCATTTAAATGTTCCCAAGGTGGAAATTTAGGAATAACTGGTAATACTGAAATTGAAGTAATATCAATATTGCAGGCTGCCATAATATCTTCTGTATAATCTTTAATTGTTTGAATATAGGGAATAGTTTGAGCTCTTTTGGGATAATCCACACTGCTCACATTCAAAATTTCATCCTTTACTGAATTTTTTACAGACAAACATCTAATTACATATTTTGAAGTGGCTAATTTACGCTGCTCAGCTAAAGATAATATACCTGATTCTTTATATGTATTATGAGTATTAGTATGAACTGGTACACCCAAAGCCAATTTTATCGATTTGCTGTCAACGCTTTGTAATTTGTTGAGAAGATATAAAGGTGCAGAAAAATATACCTCTTGTCCGTAAATTAATTTGGATCTCACTAATGATGTAGCCAAATGCAGTAAAGTTTTTGTGTCATGGCTAAACGGCTGTGTACTTATGATTTTTAATAAATTTAATCTTTGTTTTGCTTTATTAATTAAATATTCAATATGATATTTCCAATTTAATTTAGGTGTAAAATAAACACCTAAAAATTTTATATTTTGTTTGTATGATAAATTTTGACCATTAAGTTTTATTTCTGGTAACATTTTAGGATTTTCCCCGTTATTGAACAACATTAGACTTGTCTTTTCTCCAGAAAGCTCTAAACCATTTTCTGACATATAAGCAACCAAACTGTTAATTTCCTTTTGATATATTTTCTCAATATATTTAATATTTGTTTTATTTGTATGTTTTCTAATTTTTGTATTTAACCAAATCGCAATATCATCTGCATATTGCACTACATGTGTGTTTTTTGATAATGCAGAAGGAAGGTCATAAATTAGAATATTAAAAAGTAATGGTGCAATAATAGAACCTTGTGGAATGCCCATATTTATACGTCTGTTAGATGAATATGTTTTTCCAACTTTCGTACAAATACATCTTTCTGAAAGTAAGCTTTTTATATAATAATAAATGTGACCATTAAGACCTATTGAAGTTAATTTGTATAATAATCTAGCATGCCAAACACTATCGTACGCTTTTTTTACATCAAAAAATGTTGCTAATAAACTCTTTCTTTTTGAGAATTGTTTTTTAATATTTAAAGAAAGTTTGACTAAATGGTCAGTTGTGCAACGACCTTTACGAAATCCTGCTTGATGAACAGGAATAATATTATTTTTGTCACAGAAATATAACAATCTCTGATTTATTATTTTTTCCATTAATTTGCAAACATGTGATGTTAATGCAATTGGTCTATAATTATTTATAGATTTTGATGTTTTACCTTGTTTTATAATGGGAATTATCACTGACTGTTTCCAATAATACGGTACAGTTCCACTTTCCCAACATTTTTGGAAAAGTGAATGCAATAATTGTTTCCATTTTAAAGGTAAATGATTTAACATTTGATATGAAACGCCATCAATACCAACCGCAGAATTATTATTTACAAACGAATCTAATGTATCTAATACTTCTTGAAAAGTAATGGGACTATTTATATATAAATTATTGTCGGGTAAAGGGTCTTTATATTCCTCCTTATTTTCACTATCAATTCTACATTTTAAAATATTTTCACTTAAATTATTTGTTAAACTATTTTCTGAGAAAAAATTTACAAATGCTTCCGCCTTATCTGTCGAAGAGGGAAATAAGTTATTTTCTAATTTTACCGGATATAGTTGTGATCTATAAATATTTTTAATATCTCTTACTTTTTTCCATACTTTATGCAAATCTTTAGATTCTAATACTTCTTTTTCACAAAATTCAATCCAGTGGTCCTTTTTAGCTTTTGCAATTACTCTGCTACACTGAATTTTAGCCAGTTTCATTTCTGAAAAATTTGCTTCTGTCTTATTTTTAATCCAATTTTTAAATTTTTCTTTTTTCTTTTTTACTGCGTTTTTACATTCGTCATTCCACCATGAATTTCCATGCCGTTCAATATGTTTTTTTGTTTGAACTTTCGGAATGAAATGATCAGCAGCTTGTAAAATTACTTCTCTAAATGTTTCATAGAAAATGTTAATATCATCTTGTGAAATTTCATTACATGGAAAAACATTTAAATAATTATAAAACATTTCCCAATTTGCATGATGATATAAAAATTTTGGAATTTTGTCTTCAACATTAGTGTCATTACTAATTACATTTTGATTTAAATCAATCAAAATTGGTAAATGGTCACTACCTAAACAGTCTTCCTCAATATGCCATTTGCAATTTAATGCAATATTACCTGACAAAAGAGACAAATCTATTGCTGTAGGTCTGTGTGACGAAATATCTGGTATTCTTGTCACATTACCATCATTTAATAATACTAATTTTGAATCAACAATATTTTCAACCAAACGACTACAAGTAACGATCTTGCAATCTTTTTCCCATAATGGTGAGTGAGCATTAAAATCTCCTAAAATGGCCCAATTACCTTTAGAAAAATCAAAGTTCTTAATCCAGTCAGAATTGTCATTTTTAGGACCATTTGGGAAATAAACTGATAATACATTAATTATACAACTATCGCTTATTTTAACACATGCTCCAGTAGCGTATACATCTTTAGTGTCTTTTACAACAGGAAACGATTCAATTGATGAATATGATAAATCACACCTGATGTAAATTGCAGTCTGAATTTTCATATTTTCAGGATTAAAACTAAATAATGGAGGATAGTAGTAATTATCCAGTTTAGGTAATTTAAATTTATTAACATCCAATGACTGCAGTGCCAACACACAACATGTTTCGTGTTCAATAAAATGTTTAAAAGACAGTAAGTTGGTAGATATAGAACGACAGTTCCATTGTAAAAATCTTGCTTGTGTAGTGTTTTTCATTATAAAATTAAAACTTAAATGAATTTCTCTTTGCGTTATTATTATTTTTTTTTTTTCAAAATGATTCATTATCATTGCATACGAAAATGCAAACCATAAAGAATGTGTTTCTATCAATGTCAATATTTCTTCAGCTGGATCTAATACCACATCCAATTCTTGTTCCACCAGTTGTTCCTGTACGCATCTCTGCATGATCTCCTTGTTTTTGGCCTGGACCAAAGCAAGTCCCTCAGGTGTCGACCAAGGTTCCGAGCCAGAACACTACTGCCTGTCTGCGTGGGATGTAAACCATCACGAAGGTTGGAAAGGCGCAAGTT
Organism: Oncomelania hupensis; assembly: GCA_036898135.1. Lineage (NCBI taxonomy): Eukaryota > Metazoa > Mollusca > Gastropoda > Littorinimorpha > Pomatiopsidae > Oncomelania > Oncomelania hupensis. The sequence continues at coordinate 19,681,757 of CM072519.1, read as the reverse complement.
GTCATGGCTCACCACAGATACATTGGTCATGTCGAACAGGTCTGCAAGCAGAATGGCATTGAAAGCTACTCGTTTCTGTTCCAAGTCAGGCTGACGAGTTGGAATAGGACAGCTGACAACAATTTTCAGGGTTGGCTTTTGTTTTGCTAATGTCTTGATGGAAGAGACCAATGATGTTGCAACAGCTTTAGGATTCTTCTTTTTCAGGTCATTGATGCCGCAATGGATGACTGTCGCATCAAGAGGCGCCGACGTGATTATGTCAGACATCTCAGAGGTTACTTTCTCGATGGTATGAGCTTTCTTTTGAACAACTCGGAATCCGTATGCACGCCCGAGACGTCTGCCTTGAACACCATTTAGGATGGAGTCGCCCACTAAAGACACTAATGGAGCATCAGAGGATGGTTGTTGCCTTTGCCTGTGGTTTTCATTACCAATGACATTTCCTCTTACGTCAGCAATAGTTACGTCATGTATTCTAGAACCACTGATGCTCTTTCTAGATCTTAACACATTTTCAGATTTGATTTCTCTCCCTACATCTTTATGTAGCTCATTTGACGACGATGAACTCACTCTATTGACCCCCAGACTCTTTGGTGATACAGGAATGGCCTTCACGGCGTCAGCATAGGTAAGAAAGCTTACGACTTCTGTTTGCACTCCGAAGTCGATACCACATTCGCACCCTTCCCGTTTTTCATTTTGTTGTTTCAAGGTTTCTTCCAAAGATGCAATACGGCCATTTATTCTTTCGACCGCATCAGCAAGAGCGCCCACTTTAAAGTTTAGATCAAGCAACAAACTTGCAGAATCGAAAGGTCGTGATGGTCCATTTCTCTTGTTGCCAAGGGTGCCAACTGAATGCACAACATTTTGAAATAAATTTATAAGAAAATGAAACATTTTTGGCTGATTTATATAGACTGAAATGGAAAAATCTTACTTTATGCACTTCACAGCCATATTACAAACGATGTGTAGTCATCAATGAATCTTAAAAAACTCCCGTTCCATTCGTAAAGGGCTTCGCACTTCTGTTGGCGGCCATGTTAACCGGAAATATCACATGTTTGGGATAAAGTATCACTTTAGCTTCTTTAAAAATTGAAGGAAACTGACTTTGATCAATGCATAGTTATAGATGTAGGTTAAAGGTTCAATTATATAAGAAAGAGAAAATTTTATAATGAATGCAGTTAGATTACAAACGTCCATGGACTTTTTATTTGTCGTGTTTAATATCAGAGAAGTTACATCATGTTCTGTTAACCGAGGTATAATAAATGTGGCAGACTCGTGAAGTTTGTTTCTGCAAAACTGATCGATCTTATCATACATTGTATCTGTGTTTGTGTTTGCGGTATTATATTTAATAATAGAATCAGTTCATGAAAAGAAATGTTTATTAAATTCATCATTAAAAAAAATTAAATTGATTTGTTTTTCTTTGTTCTAATTTATTTTCCAAATTTCGTTAATTGCTTGCCCAAAAAAAGTGATATTAGTGTTTCCCGTTGATAATAAAGTTTGAAAATATTTTTTATTGGCGTACGAGGGTACGGACTTTATTACGTTTTTTTTTTTTTTTTTATACAGATCAAACTGTTTTTGTTTTTTAAGTATGCTACGCAAGGACATGGCAATTTTAATTTCATTTGTCACCCAGGTGGGAACTGATGCATGTTTTACTTTCTTCCTCTGGATTGGAGCTTGTGCATCAACGACAACGATCTATAGTTTAAAAAAATATTTCGGCTGTTTCGTTAGGGTTAAGTACTATATGTTCTTAAATTGTTGAAATCAATCAAACTTAAGTCCTGTAAATATGCGGACTTTTCAAAATTCGTACAGTTAGAGAGAGAGAGAGAGAGAGAGAGAGAGAGAGAGAGAGAGAGAGAGAGAGAGAGAGAGAGAGAGAGAGAGAGAGAGAGAGACAGACAGACAGACAGACAGACAGACACAGAGAGAGAGAGAGAGAGAGAGAAACTTTTTTTTTTAAAGTAGGGATAAAGATTTTAGACTAATTATTAAGTCTAATCTTCAAATCTGTCCTTTAACAAATTAATATAATAAAGAACCTTTAACATTAACTTGGAAATCAAATTACACACACACACACGCGCGCGCACGCACACACACAAATACCATCATCTTCATTATCTTTAAACAGTTTTAGACACCCACCCCTCACTCTATCCCTCACCTTTATACTACTACTACATAAATAAATACATAAATAATATATTATCATAAATACATGAATGACTGTGTTCTCATAATTATGGTATTTTACTTCACTTTTATAATGAGAGAGAGAGAGATGGAGAGAGAGAGAGAGAGAGAGAGAGAGAGAGAGAGAGAGATCTATGATACATAAGGGACCCGCCATTAAATGTAACGAATATGTACTAATTGAACATTTATATTTTTTGCCTTTGTGAATGAGGACTATCGTGTTTCACGCATTACTAAATTAATTATTTCTAAGAACTGTGTTAATCTTAAGCTATGAACGCATACAAATAAAATGGATTCATGCACACAAAACAAAAATATAAAAATAGTATTTAGCCTAATAGTATATGCATGTTTGCAGCTACATATATTATTAAAATATTTTATAAATAATAGACAAGCAGCTGGAGACTTGTTTTGGCCGAGTAAACAACAAAACAAGGTGTGCTTTGTGTTGTGCAACACGGGTGACAGAACCACATGAATAAAATATAGGCATGTTATTCTTACACGGAAAAGAATGAAAGACAGGCACATATATGCTTATGATTGACATTATTACAAAGCTGAAGGTTTATTTTGCTTTTTTAGCATTACATTGTGAGTTTGTTTTTTTTTTAAGTATTTTTAAAAATATGTTTACTGCTCTTGTTGTAAGCTATTATTGTACTATTATTGCTGTCATTCATCAAAAGACAAGACAGAATACAAGTTAATATATCAGTATACACAAAATAATTGCCATCTTTTAAGGCACAACTTAAAAAACGAAAGAAAGAAGGTAAAGAAGAGAAATAGAAAGAAAGAAAGAAAGAAAAGAAAGAAAAACTAGATTAGATAATCAATGTTTATAAAGTCCAGCGGACTGTTAAGAGCCGAATCAGAAAAAAGAAAGAAATAAAAGAAAAGAAAAGAAAGTGAAATAATAGAACAAAAACGAAAGAACGAACGAAAGAAAGAAAATAAAGAAAGAAAAGAAAAGACAACAACTCTGGTTAAATCGGTCAAATTGTCGAATCCCTTACCCAGGCAAGAACTAAGTCAATCCTGTTGCTTCAATGATTTTCCTATAAAATATTATGTTACGTTACACCGAATAAATATCAACGAAAGAAACCCAAACCCGAATGGTTCGATGGTACGGTGTGAGGGAGGAGAAGGGAAGGGGAAGGGAGAAAGGAAGAAAGAAAACACCCCCCCCCCCCCCCAAAAAAAAAAAAAAAAAAAAAAGGGGGGGGGAGAGGGGGAAGAGGAGGAGGCGGAAAGATGAAAGAAATAAATTTTTAAAAGGCAAGAAATAAATAAACAAAGAATGACAGGAATTGGAAAAAATCTAAATGATCTACCTTAGTATTTAGGGCAATAACAATAACAACAGCAGCTGTTGTTGGTTTGTCAATAAAGTCTGACTTGTCCATGCTTAAACATCTAACATTCATTCATCGATTTTTTTTTTGTGGCGGGGACGTATGGAGCTGGAAGAAATATAAACTGACTAAACTGTTAAAAAACGGATGCCAACATTTTTTTGGATAGCAATGCCCACCATGTTTTGACTGTGAATGCACCAAACAGGTGATTGCGTCACGACTACACAAACAAATCACGACATAGCGCATGTCAGCCATGGAATGGAGTGTTAGTTGTGAAGTCAACATTAAATGTAAATAACTTAATAACCATAAAATCCATTAAGTAAAGAATGTTATAAAAGTGTCCTGTACCTTTCAACTTCAAATGTTCATCCAAATGTGAACGAGAAAAATGTCAGCCAAAACGTTCGTGTCAGATGGACTGTTCTAATAAACCTGCGCCATGGTTGACTCTAGAGCTAGGAACACTGGTACAATGTTATTGGCGTTTGAATGTTTGCTTCGTGGACACTTTACCTAAGTCACCTTCAGTCCGTGACCTTCTTTCTCATTGGCTGAAAAGGTGGGCAAGTCCTTTCTCACTTTGCATGAACTGTTCAAGTGAATGAATGCGTTCGCCTGTGCGCATATACAATAGTACGGACCTTTAGTAATAAAGATCCGTGTACAATAGCGGGATCAGGAGTTAGCTATAGTGACCTCTTTCTCCCTTCACACCACGCATGGACCACACCAACACCCCCGCATGCCTTTCCAACAAAATCTACGGAAGCTCGGTGGCATAAACATTATTATTATTATTATTATTATTATTATTATTATTATTATTATTATAGAACTATAATTGTACACTGACGGTCAATAGGTTAAAGGATTCAAATGCAAATGTTATAATCATGAGTAGACTCAAGCTAATGGAAAGCGAATGTTCTGAATCGTTAAGTTCGTAATAAGAAAGTGCAGGCGTCAAGCTGGATTTGTTTTCAAGACAAGTGTGCACTTAACGTGGTCTCTCTCTCTCTCTCTCTCTCTCTCTCTCTCTCTCTCTCTCTCTCTCTCTCTCTCTCTCTCTCTCTCTCTCTCTCTCTTTCTCAGAAAGAGAGAGAGAGAGAGAGAGTAGTCACAGGCAGAAAGATAAGAAAACACATTGATCAAGGCTTAGCGTGGCTAGGTGGGAAGAACAAAGGCTAATTATTATGTTACAATGTTCATGCGTCAACAACTTATTACTTCTAAACAATAGTACCTGCGTCTTTGTGAAGGGGGCATTTTGTAAGCAGCCGTGCGCACGACCTTTTGTGAATGTGTTTAACGAGAGGCATATACTGATCAATATTAATTTACATGCAAAAACATGACTGCTAGCAAGTTAATCGCTAGTTCAGATACTGTATAAATTATACAAAACGACAACATAAAAACACTATTTGGCAAACTTCTTATTTCTTATTAAGAATATTCATTAACATAAGAGGCGTTTCACACTCTTCATTTATGATGCCACGAAATAGACTTGAAACAGAACACAAATGTCACGAGAAATTCGGTGACTAACTACATTTTATAATTAACTACATTTTTGCTGCCTTGCGTAGTTTCGTTTGAGTAAGTTTTTGAAAAGAAGAAGAAGAAGAAGAAAAGTTAGTTAGTTAGTAATTGTTTATAGGGTCCAGCGGACGAATCAGGACCACAACTTGGTTGAAAGAGGATTCACCTTGATCTGTATAAAAGATCAGCTTGAACAACCCTTATGGTAACACTGAAGGCACTCCGCCAGCCGGTCACTTTACAATTGAATAAAGGCATCCCATGCATGGGACGCTGAGGCTGTACTCTAATTTAATAATAATAATAATAACGGATTTTTATATAGCGGGTACTCCAGCCTATGACCAGACTCACCACGCTTTACATAGTCATTACATATAAGTACATGCACTCGATAAAACATCGCTTTCGCTACAATACACCAAAAGACAGAACAGTAAGGGTACAAATTATTTACACTTATGTACACAAATTACAATTTACAACTATGTACACAAATGACAGAAAAGACAAATAGAATAGCAAAATCATATTCACAGCTATTTATATGCCCGGTTAGGCCCAGGAGGAAAAACAGTATAAATATGTACAGCCGTGTATACACTTACGGATCAGACAGAGACAAAGAGGAGAGAATGGCAGCGGGATACAGATCATTCTGAATAGTGAAGTTTGAAGAGGTGGGTTTTGAGGGCCTTTTTGAATGCTTGTGTTGATTGTATGTTGCGGATATGGGAGGGAAGGGAGTTCCACTGCTTCCACTGCTTAATTTATCGAACCCCCGTTTACAAAAACAAAATAAAATATAAACATCATTATAAAATATGAACAAAACACATAAATATAAAATGCCTACATTGCTATACAGGGGCGGATCAGTTAGGTATTTTTTGGGGGAGGGGAGAGGAGGGAGGAGGGGGGGGGGTCCAAAATTCTATTAAAGGGACTTACTCGGTAAATGTTAATGATGGTCAAGAAACGCTTCAGATCAAGCATCAACATTGGCAGGACACGCACTTTTCCAGGAGCAGACATCGGAAGTGACCACAATATTGTGATGATGTCTTTCCGGCTTCACTTGAAGAGAGTAAACACAGCAAAGTGCACTAGACTGAAGTTCGACCTGGACAAACTGCAAGACCCGGAGGTGGCAGAAATATTTCAGGCCACAATTGGAGGGAAATTTGCACCACTGCTCATTTTGGGAGCTGGTGAAGTAGATGTCAACACCATGACCACTACCTTCAACTTAGCTGTCACAGATGCCGCCACGGAGATCCTTGGAAAGCACCGGTCAAAGAAGAAGCTGTGGATCACACCTGAACTTTTTGACCTGTGGGATAAACGAAGAGAGATGAAAAAGAAAAAAGAACACCTCACAGGGAGCTGATGCCTACCAAAAAATCAACAATGAAATCCGAAAAGGCATGCGCACAGGAAAGGAGAACTGGATAGAAGATCAATGCCAGGAAATAGAGAACAGTCTGAACAAGAACAACAGCAAGAAAGCCTACCAGACTGTGAAGCGGCTGACAAGTGTTAAACAGCCCAAGGTCTCCACGATCGAAAGCAAGTCTGGCTTATGCCTTACAGAAGAACAAGAAGTCTTGGACAGATGGACAAAGTACTGCTCTGACCTTTACAACCACAAACCAAACGGAGACCCATTAGTTCTAGCATGTCCAGAGAACAGAGAAGAGGAAGAAATCCTCCGAGAAGAAGAAGGGGAAGTCAGCGGAAGTGGACAACATACTCGCGGAACTGCTTCAAACAGGAGGAGAAGCGATGATCGACGCACTCACCATTATCTGTAACAAGATCTGGCAGAGCGGGGAGTGGCCTACACCATGGACCCAGTCGCTTGCCATCACTCTTCCCAAAAAAGGTAACCTTCAGGAATGTAAAAATTACCGCACCATCAGCCTCATCAGCCATCCCAGCAAGATCCTCCTGAAAATAATACTCAGCAGGTTGAAACCCCAAGCTGAACAAATCATAGCCGAAGAGCAAGCAGGATTTAGGGCAGGGCGAAATACAACTGAACAGATTTTCAACCTCAGAAAAATCTGTGAGAAATACCTACAGCACCAACAACATCTATATCATGTGTTCTAGACTTCAAAAAGGCATTTGACCGAGTCTGGCATGCAGCTCTGTGGGCAACCATGAGAGTGTACAACATCAGCCCTAAAATTATTGAAGTCATCAAAAGCCTGTATGACAAGGCTACCAGTGCAGTCCTCCATAACAGCGCCATCGGAAACTGGTCCAGAACAACAATCGGTGTGCGTCAGGGATGCCTACTCTCTCCAACACTCTTCAACATCTTCCTAGAGCGCATCATGTCAGATGCACTTGCAGACCACGAAGGCACAGTCAGCATAGGGGGAAGAGCAATCTCCAATCTTCGTTTTGCGGATGACATTGATGGATTGACTGGAGAGGAACAAGAACTTGAACAGCTGGTACAGAGGCTTGACACCACCTCCAGAGCCTATGGAATGGAAATAAGTGCAAAGAAGACCAAAATGATGACCAACAACACCCATGGCATCAACACGGACATCAAAATCCAAGGCCAATCCCTCAACACAGTGCATAGCTTCAAATATTTAGGAGCCATTGTATCACACAAGGGGTCCCGACAGGAAGTCCTCTCCAGGATCGCACAAACAACTGTTGCCCTGGCGAGGTTGAAGCCCATTTGGAAAGACAGGACCATCAGTCTACATTCCAAGGTAAGGCTGCTGCGCTCCCTTGTAATCTCCATCTTCCTATATGTGACGACACGAGTTTCAGCATCAACAGAGAGAGCTATATTTTGTGCGAAGTTGCACTTCTCTACTGTGTAGTGTACATAGATAGCTTGACCGTTTTCTTTAGTGCGTACGAAAGAATGCAATAGCCGTAAGTCCACGTGCATACCGTAGTAAATAGGGGTATGTAGAATAAGAAGAGGGGTACTGACGAGAACTCGACCGGTTTGCTTTTGGCCTGGGTGCGTTTAGTAAGGCAGAGTGATTTGGTGCTTTTGCGAGAGGTCAGCTTTAGTCAAGCGGTAACCCTGTGACTGTGTGCCAGAGTAGAAGTAGGTGTTCTTGCTTGGAAGGGTGTTGTAATCGTTGGTTCGAGCCACCCAAGGTCTTACGCCCTCGTGGAGGTAAGAATGTCTAGAGTCTGAGAAAAAGGAGGATTGTAATTGCCATTTATTGGAGATAAATGTAGAATTCCTTCCTAAGGTTGTTTGGTCCTCTATTGGGCACCTGCCGAGGCTCAAGGTCTTTTGAAGAATTGAGATGTCCTTGTTGTGTGAGAATAACTAGCAAATGGCCAGAAACGAAATTAACTCTCAGGACTAACCACTGTGTAATTGTGTTGTGTTGTTTCTGTGTTGGGGGAGGTGTGTCACAGGCCGAGACCTAAAACGGTGAGTAAAACCCTGTAATTCATTTTCCTAGTGGCACGCACTTCGAGACTGCGTACGCGAATGAATGATGGTGAATGAGGGGGAAAGGGATGTATTTTGATGAATAATGGTTTATTGATTTTGGTATGATTTTCATATGATTTTCTTATTATATACATGAATGGGAATGTCGTTGCTGTTGCTGCTAAGTGGGTCAAAGATGACGATGTGGAATGCATGTTAGGGAGAGAGAGAGAGGGGGTGTATGTATGGGGAGAGAGATAATTGTACTATGCTGGAGAGAGATGAAGGAAGTGGTGGATATGAGGAGAGCATGTTTATATTATAGTACGATAAGATAGTATGGATGAAGGGAGATAATCGTGATGTATTTATAACAGTTGAGAAGGATGATGAGGGCGAAGATGGAGGTGGAATGAATTAGGACTGTGTTATTGAAGTGTGATCGTAATGATTATGTATATTTATATAAATGACTGTGCTTATGAAGGATATGAATTATTAGTATCAAGAGTTGCATTATATTATTGAACGTGTGCGTAGCATCATGTATTATTATCATTGTTGTTATGCATAACCAGGTCAAGATGGCGGACGGCGGCCGGCGTATTATGTTATGTAGTATTTGTGTTTTGTAGGCAGACTGTTAAGACTATATATTTGCTTACAGGTTTGGGCTGTATTATGCCGTTTAATCCTTTGCTGATGTAGTTGTGTTTCCACTACACCGTTACCTTGGTGCGGGACGTGCAACTGTGCGGTAACCTTTGCTTCTACAGCTGGAAGTGAGGACGTTGACTTCACCACCATCGCCTCATCTTGCTTCTGTATCGTGGGCGTCGCCATTTACTACAGGAACTCCATGCACTACACCCGCGAACACACAGACTTGCACTACACGCACATAAAAACATATTTCATTTAGTTAGTGTCAATCATCCATCATTTTGAGTGAATAACTGCTTAGCTCCTACTGAGCTTGAACAAATGACATTTTGAACAGTGCTTCTGATCTGCAAGATAGCTTGGACAGTAGTTTGAATATAAGGGATTTGCAGCTCCATTGCTTTATCTGAATTTATAGTGTTTTGAATTGATTGTTTATTGCCATTTTGTTGTACACTTTTGGGAAATCTGTTCATGTTTGGTTCTGTTTGGTTAAACAAGGAGGTAATTGTTAGTCAATACTGGGGTGGGGGTCTTGTTAGGGGTGGAGGGCGGTTTAGTACCCCATTGTCCTGTGTATGTGTGTTTGATTGTTGAATAAAAGAGTGTGTTTGTTATTCTGGCATTTTTGTGTTAGTTTATTTTGTTTGAGTTCTCATCCTATTCACTCGTTGTATGTGCTGACGTCGCGGAACCCGCCCGGGTGACGTGACACTATATTCTTGCAAAACATGGACCCTCACAGCAGATCTCCAACGAAGAATACAAAGCATGGAGATGAGGTGCTACAGAAGACTTTTGGGCATTTCATATACCCAGCACATCACCAACGACGAATTCCGACAGACCATCACACAAGCCATTGGACAACACGATGACCTGCTCACACTGGTGAAAAACGGAAACTCCGATGGTATGGCAACATCACTAGATCATCAGGCCTTGCAAAGACCATCCTGCAAGGCACAGTGCAAGGAGGTAGAAGAAGAGGGAGACCGAAAAAGAGGTGGGAGGACAACATTCGAGAATGGACTGGTTAAACGATCATCCCTAGGACCTCCGAGTTATTGGATAGGATAGGATAGGATAGGATAGGATATAATATTTACTTGTAAGATTAAATTATCAAAATAATAATTACCTCCTTTGCTTACAAAATATGTACTGAGCTTTGCCACACCTTTCGAATCGGAGGGCTTCAACGACGGCGTTCGCGGCATTTTGAAGCGCTGGCGCGAGTCGGAATAAGCAAGCAAAGGGACGGAACTTTGACTATTTGTCTTTTTGCTAAAACGTCAACGTAAGCCAGGGTTGCCCACACTATGACTTTTTCAGCATGCGAGCTACTTTTAAAATGATCAAGCCAAAATGATCTACCTACCCCCAAAATGCAAAATATATATTATAGTAATATAATAGGCTTACGTCAATTTTTTTTTACTGCTACGCTATCTACTCAGTCACACTGCCTTCGCGATGGACCGGTCGATCGCGATCGATGTATTGGGCACTCCTGACGTAATCCATTATATTATCCATTACGAATATCGTTTTCTTTCTGTATTTCTTCCGCTCGTTTTTTTTGGGCTGGAGGGGGGGGGGGGTCCGGAAACCCCCACCTTGTCCGCCCCAAATCCCTTTTGACCATTTGGCAGAAAGCGTCCAATATCCTCAAGCTGACCCATCCTATCCTATCCTATCCCGTAACTCGATGATCGTTTAACCAGCGTACTCCATCTTTCTCTGTCCTCAGCTACCCTCATGGCTTCGCTCAGTATCAAGCCAGTCCATTTTCGAATGTTGTTCTCCCACCTCTTTTTCTGTCTCCCTCTACTTCTGCCTCTTTGCACCGTGCCTTGCAGGATGGTCTTTGCAAGGATCCATACCATCGGAGTTTCCGTTTCTTCACCACTGTGAGCATGTCATCGTGTTGTCCAATGGCTTGTGTGATGGTCTGTCGGACTTCGTTGTTGGTGATGTACTGGATAGAGGAAATGTTAAGAAGTCTTCTGTAGCACCTCATCTCCATTCTTTGTATTCTTTATTGTAGATCTGCTGTGAGGATCCATGTTTAGCAAGCGTATAGGAGGATGGAGAGTGTGACGGGGGGGGGGGGGGTCTATTGTTGCTGGGCTCTGCTATTACCCACTCATCTTAGTCTGCGGGGATCAGCTTGTGTAATCACCCTCTGACTAATCTTAATACATTTATAAGTTTAGCTCGGTCTGTGTTAGGATGGGGTTACAGAGATAGGGAGAAAAGTTTAATAGCTTCACTGACACACTAGCTCTCGCAGGGCTATGAAACATAGGTAGTCCAGCCACTCATTGGTAACAGTAAATATCACACATTTATGTCCTCTACTCTATACATAATTCTCTATTAACTTAAATGTCCAAATTCACTTCGAATAGTTCGTTCCTTGATGGGTCTATGCTGCTACTGTTCTTGATATTTGCTAATGTCTCATCATTGGGCTATTTGTTCTGTCTGGCCTAATGTTGGTTTCAGGAGAGTGGACTACCGCACAGTCCTTCTATGTCAGTGTGGGTGCACGCTTTCGGCGTCACTTGACTGAAGATTGAGGTGTGGTGATGGTTCCTCCTTGGTTGTAGAGTAGACTATAGGGCTATCGTAGCTCAGTGCTAGATGCTCCACTGCAGATCGAATGTCAGGGGTGACGCTTAGTGGTCGTCCTCCTGCCTCGGGCCAACGATGCCTGTTCGTCTGCAAAATATGAGACGAATTTCTGCAACACTGTGTTTACTAAGGGTGTGCAGAGCGTCTCACTGATGGCAGAAACAGCCCTCAGTGATAGCTCCACATATATATAAGCGATGAACAATCTTCTATGTCCGTGGTCCACTGGAATCTCCACTCTAATTCCTATACATAATACACATCATGGCTAAACTAAACACATGGAGAAGTAATTACCAATATACATATTCTCCGGTACAACCACTGGGCTGCAATAATACACATAGGAGAAACAACAGTGGATCCGTAGGAGATACTTCATGGTGGCGAAACTGGTCGCGTGTCCGCCACGTGGTCAAGCAAAGTTTGATTAATATTCACAATTCTAAACATGGCAAAACTTCACAAACATAATACAGCAATACTATCAATAAAGCGCGATGAAACAAAAGATATAGATCATTTACCAGTTTGACAATGTCAGGCTGTGGCTATACTAGGTTGAATTGAATTTCACCCGTCCCTGCTTTAGTCTTCTGCTAGCGATCTTTCAGAGCGTGGCTCCGTCTCGTGTGACATGCTTAGCACACAACTGACTTGCGTCGTCTGCTTGGCATCGACTTTAATTTACAAAGGCTACAGCAGGCTGAACTATTTAAAGCGAGAAATCTTAGTGCAGGGTCTCTTGTCCCCTATACGCACTGTGTCCGGGGACTTAAATTTATCCACTGAACCGAACTGCAGGGTCTAAATCTAGCCTTCTGTGACAGAGAGGACAAGGGAGCGCAGCTGCAGCCTTACCTTGGAACGTAGACAGATGGTAATGTCTTTCCAAATGGGCTTCAACGTTGTCATGGCAGAAGTTATTTGTGCGATCCTGGAGAGGACTTCATGTCTTGACCCATTGTCTAATACAATGGCTCCTAAATATTTGAAGCTATGCACTGTTGAGGGATTGGCCTTTGAATTTGATGTCCATGTTGATGCCATTGGTGTTGTTAGTCATACTCAAATGAGGAGTTTTGGGAGAGTTTTCAAGAAAAACATAGGTGACTGGTCTAGCGAAAAAAATAGTAGATTGAGAGAAAAGTGTAGGAGCGAGAAAGTACACATGCATGAGAATGACAGAAACAGTAAGAATTAAGTACTAAATTTCCACAAAGTGAGGATACCATTTATACATAAACCCCCTGCACCCACACAGGGAGTTGGGGAAGAAGAAGAAGACGAAGCAGAAGAAGAAGAAGAAGAAGAAGAAGAAGAAGAAATAGTGACTGTACATGCAAAACAACACTGGAGACCGAACGGATTATTTTCTAAGCCGCGCGGTTATTAGAGCAGTAAAAAAATAAATAAAAAAATAGACAAGATTCAGAGCGCATAGGCAGTTTAAAATACTTGTAATCCTTTACCGGCCGTGACCTTTGGCCTAAGGCAACATAAAAGTTCCCCGCTAAAAGGGTTAAACAAGAGATTTAACATCTCAACTGGATGGACCCATGACATTTACATAAAATATAAGAAGACATAAGAAATTTACTCGTCCAAGAATTCACATTGGAAAACTTGTTTCTGGCCATGAAAAACAAAAACAATAGGACGCCGACAATGACAATGACGATACATATAAGCTTAACGATTGTATGGCGAAAACAACAACGATGATGATGATGACGACGACGAGAGATCACGATGATGATGATGACGACGACGTCCACTTGATGATAATGAACGATGTTGTCACGTATCCAATGCCCATACCAATACCATACTGTGTAAAATCAATGTAAACGAAGATTTTTGTTTTAGAGCCTTCAACAAGTAATGAATGCAATGTTTATATAGAAGCATGTGAGGTTGGACAGCGCTTGTGGCAATATTCCTAGAAGGTGCGATGGAAATCTGTCAGATCGATCATTCTAATTGTTGAGATATGACTTGCGGCGGAAACCAAAGATTTTGGGATGTGTTACAATTTTGGGTGAGCTACTGCCCCAAAACAGATCTCATTTGTACAAAACAGATCTCAATTGTACAAAACAGATCTCAATTGTACAAAACAAAAGAATATCAATATGGGGCAGGCGTAAGAAATTTACTCACATCAAAACATAAAAAACAACAAAAAAGAGGTTACATTACATTACATTACACGATTATTGCTTTAGGTCCAGCGGACTCTTCCGAGCCAAATCAGGACCAGTATAGCCGAATCAGGACCACAAAATCAAGACCACAACTTCGCTGAAAGAGGACTCGCCCCTGATCCGCATAAAAGATCTGCCGAAACAACCCTAGTGGCAACACTGAAGGCACTCCACCAGCCGGTCACTTTACAATAAAGACATCCCACGCAGGGGACGCTGAGGCTATACTCTAATTTATCGGACCCCCGTTTACAAAATCAAAATAGAATATAAACATCAGTATAAAATATCAACAAAACACATACATATAAAATGCCCACATTGCCAAATAATAACATCATAGGAAGCCCCAGTGACCACTGTCACGTGGGGTTTATGGGCTCTGCACAATGGAATTATGGACCCTCACGTTTATTCGGTGGGAACTGCTAGTAAGTCACCCTATGAATTACTTTAATAAATTTATTTGTTTAGCTCGTTCTGTGTTAAGGTTGGGGTACAGAAATAGATAGAAAAATGGTGAAAGATTACTGTCACACTAGCTTTCACACGGCTATGAATCATATGTAGTCCAGCCACTTGATAACAGTTAAAATCACACATTTATTTCTTCTACTCTATACAAGATTCTCTAAGTACTAATCTAACTTAAAAAGTCTCTTTCAATGCTAATAGTTCGATCGCTGATAGTCTAGGCAGCTGTTATTTCTTCATCGGGCACTTGCTATTATATCTCATGTAGATTTGGACTACTGTGGTCCGTTTTACAGTTTCTGAAGAGTTGGACTACTGTGGTCCTGTTATGATCAGTTTAAGTGCACCTTCGTTTTTGCACTTAACTGCTAGATGGAGCGTGCGAAGTCCTTCTGTGAGGTAGCTTCTGGTCCACCTGTGTCGTTGTGTAGTTGGGTTCCCTTGCCACGCTGTGGGGTCTTGTAGGGAGTTTTTCCGGGTAGCTCTTTCCGTCTGGTGCGGTAGAGGATACTCCGCCAACTTGTTTCTGTGGAGTGGGGTTCACAGGATAGCTCGGGATAGCTCGCCTGCTCGTCTGTAATATAAGAGACGAAATTCTGCACAACCCTGAATAATCGGTTTGTGCAGAGCGTCTCACTGAAAGCCAAAGTAGCCCTCAGTGATAGCTCCACATCTCTATACATAAGCGACGAACATTCTGCTACTTCCGGGTCCACTGGAATCTCACTCTAAATTCCTATACATACATAAATATCAATCGTGGCTAACTACACACATACAGAATTAATAATATTATAAACATTCAGTGGTACAGCCACTGGTCTGCAAACATACATATAAGTTAAACAACAGTGGTTCCGTACAGCATACAACATGGCGGCGCAACCGGTCGTGTTTCGCCTCGTGGTCGGCTCTTCCACGTGGTACGGCAAATTCGGATTAACAATTCACATTTATGCATAGCAAATTCCACAAACATAATTTCAACAATAATATAAATATATCATGATGAAACAGAAGGGTGTTCATTTACCTGTTTGACAAGTTCAGGCCCGTTGTGACTTGATAGAATTCTAAGATTCTAAGTCCTGCTTCCTGGTCTAAGTGTGGAGAGATTTCTCTGCCAGCTTCTAGCTGTTAACACTTCGGTGTATTCCTCCCAACTGACCAAAGCTGTGTTAGGCTCGGACCCAGTCAAACTGGCTCGAACCGCTTTGCCTAAGCTCCCATTGGGTAAAATGTTTACGACTCTCGCACACAGTGTTGATTAACTACGCAGCGCGGGTCGGGCTCGCGGTGTGTACTTTAATTGCTGCTGTGTTATATACTGACTCTCTACTGTTACAAAAACTACACAAGGCTGAATAGTCAATGAGCAGAGTTAAAACTAGCCAGTTCATGACAACCACCTCGCAGAAAGCGTCCAATATTTCCAAGCTGATCCAACAGAACTCACACACAAATGAGGAGTTTTGTCCCGGAAGTGTTTTCAAGAAAAAAGGTAGGTGACTGGTCTAGCGAAGAAGAAATAGTATAGTACATTGATAGAACAGAGTAGGAATGAGAAAGAACAAAAGAGAAAGACAGCGACAGTGGGAATTTAAAGCACTCAATTTCCAGAAAGTGGGGTTACTATTTATACTGAAACCCCCGGCACCCCCACGGGGGGTAAAAAAAGAGAGGTCTCGTTTGTAACGGAACAATGGCATGCAACGTAATTGATGTACAGTTGGTCTCGGCGACCTTGCCCTCTGACCTGGTACAAAATTGATGGCGCGGCACGTCAATCTGTCCAATAGCAGTATTAGTGATGGTACTAAAATTCCTTGATATCTGCTCAGCGGTTCTTAAGATATAGCGTGCAACAGACGGATGGACTCCGGACGGGCCGACACATGACAGGGTCTCGTTCCGATCGACCTTAACATATTTCCATTTTTGAATGAGACACCAGCTACAATGACTTTAAATTTGTTAAATTAACACAGTAAATAATGGATTCATGTGTGTACAATAAGCTTTTCCCCAATTCCATGTAAGAATAATCACACAATTTGACTGAACAGTATTAGGATTTGTGGAACGAAGATAACAAATCAAGTAAACCTATTCTTTCCAAGAGTTGAACAGTACTCATTTTTCTCACAGCTCATAATAATTCCTTATGAGTTGCTTTCACTGTATCAATGTTTTTATGTAAATCGTGGCCGACAGCTCACAGGGTCAGATGTTCGTCCAGTTTTTTTTATTAAGTTTGGGGAAATCCGTCCAGATACGAGATATGGCGCATGGTGGACCGACCGATAGACATGCCAACCAACTGACACGTCTCGGTTTCCGATTCCCGACTATTTCAAAATATTAAAAAATATTATCTGGAAGTACAAAACAAATAACATCATGGACACAGCAATATGATTAATTAGGTAAGCTAGGTATACAGTACTCCTCTCTTAAGGTGACCCCTCACGGGACCAAATTTTTGTTTGATCTTATCCGAGGGGCACCCTAAACAGTCCTCTGATAAGATCAACTACCAGTAAAAAACTTGATCTTATACGAGGTGCTAAATTTGTGTGTCGTGTGACAGTGTGTGTGTGTGTGTGTGTACATGTCTGCACGTTGGTGCGCTCGTATGCATTACTGTATTTTTTTTGCGTGTGTATGATGCATAAGCACACACTCAAACGAACGGATGCAAGCATGCATACACATACTCTCTCTCACACACACAAACACATTGACGCGCACGCACGCAAATGAGAATAAAAAATAAAAAAAAGTATGCACCAAGACAGTTACTGGGTGTATTTGCAGAAAACCTTACACAAAGTTAACGAATTGTTCACTTTGTCTACGCCAAGGCACATGCTTTATCGCTAGTGAATGAAGTCAATTCAGGGAAAGGTCCACTGTGGCAATACGTCCGGCTAGGAGGGGACACGGCAGATCACACGCTATGTGAACAGGAAATGACATCATAAGAAATATATGACATCATCTCAAAACAGGAATTGACCTCATAAATGACGTCATCTGTGACATCAATTTCTCTTAAGCAGTCTCCTCCATTTGGGAACCAAAACGGGGTTGACGTTATCCGAGGTTTTCCCTTATGCGAGGTGACGCTAAGCGAGGAATTCTAAATGGTACAAAGGTGTTTGGCCGGGACCAACAACCTGATTGATCTTATCCGCGTTGTGACCTTAAACGGTAGTGACTTTAAAAGAGGAGTACTGTATTATGTAATATGTATTTTGTATTGTCCTAACTATGCACGTCTGCTCTCAAATTCAATAAACTGATACTATAAACACACCACAATAAGTAGGAAACAACGCAAAAGTTAATAAATGACTTTATTCTCAGTAATAAAATACATTATTTGAATTTAATAATTAATAACTATCATTGGCAGCACAAGAAAATGTAAACATTGACATACAAAAGAATAATGACATTCTTTTTGCCAACTTTAAATCAATCTATTTAAAGGAACAAACACATTCACACACCTACACACACACACCCACACCTACACACACCTACACACACACACACAGTCATACCTACACAGACGTACATGTACTCTTATACACGTGCACATTTGCGCAACCACGTTAACACACACACACAAGCGCACATCACACATTGCAAAATTTGAAAAGACCCAACTAATGTTAGGTAGGTTAGGTTTGGGCGCACCTCAGGCTGCGACTACGCCTTCCCCAGGAATTCCGGAAAAAAAACAAACAATAAAGCTTTTTTTTTAAAAATCATACGCACAGTCAAGAGGTCATTCATAACATGCAGAAAATCTTGATTGGGGTCATTAGTTCCTATATATCCATAGATTTACACACATATTTTTCACGTCACTAAACAAATTAGGTGGAGACAGTCTTGCAGACCTTGACATGAGCCTGCAGGTTGTATTTCCTCGTGAAGCCTTTCTGGCAACCAGGGCAGATGAACTCCTTGACGGCAGAGTGGGTAGATCCATGGTTCCTGAAGCTGTGCTTTGTGTAGAACCCCTTTCCGCACTGCTCGCACATGAAGGGAGCTAACCCTGTGTGCCCCGTCAGGTGGCGCTGCAGAGGCGTCTTCTCAAAGAACCTCTCGTCGCAGTGAGGGCACTTGTACGGCTTGTGCTACAAAATTAAAGGATAAAATCGGTTAATTAAATACACAACATTATTATTATTATTATTATTATTATTATTATTATTATTATTATTATTATTATTATTATTATTAAATTGTTTTAAAAATGCATTTTTTTGGTGGTGTTTTTTTAAATGTCGGTAGCTACGGTATGTCAAATAACGTTCTGTGAGAGTGACACCTCACACTCCCCTCCTCCCAGCGTAAAGGATAGAGCATACACTATTCGAGACCAGTTGAATGGGTCAATATTAAGTTACAGAAATAACGAACAACACGCTAGGGTATCTGGCCGTTTCGGCGGTGGGCACTTTCGGCGACACCGCCGAAACGTCCAATCTACTTTTCCGCCGAATCGTTTATATGATTTATTAACAAAGTTCCCGCCGAAAGCGCACTGAATCTTAAAAAAGGTAAGGTAAAGGTAGTCCCATAGCCTTGTGGCCGTAGGGGAGCGTGATGTTGGAGATCACACTTATCTTGGGCCAGCGTAATGAGGGTGATGCCCATCTCTCTCCCTCGCTGCTTTACCTTCCCCACCCTTAAGAGAGTAGGCACTCAGTCACAGTTGAGTCAACTGGGGGCGTTGTTATTTGTCGCTTCATGTTTTGCGGTCACCCATCCAAGTGCTAACCGCACTGGACGGTGCTTAACTTGCGACACAGTAGCGAGTGCTCCAACCACTGCGCTATCCGACACCCCGTCATTTTTAACTCAATCTTAACCGCGCTAAAATAAACAACCGCTGTAGTATTTAATTTTTCTTTTTGTATTTCAGTACGCTTCATATTCGTATTTCATATGCTTGCGAAACATGGACCCTCACAGCAGATCTCCAACGAAGAATACAAAGCATGGAGGTGAGGTGCTACAGAAGACTTCTGGGCATTTCCTATACCCAGCACATCACCAACGACGAAGTCCGATAGACCATCACACAAGCCATTGGACAACACGATGACCTGCTCACAGTGGTGAAAAAACGGAAACTCCGATGGTATGGCCACGTCACCAGATCATCAGGTCTTGCAAAGACCATCCTGCAAGGCACAGTGCAAGGAGGTAGAAGAAGAGGGAGACCGAAAAAGAGGTGGGAGGACAACATTCGAGAATTGACTGGTTTGACACTGAGCGAAACAATCAGGGTTGCTGAGGACAGGGGAAGATGGAATACGCTGGTTAAACGATCATCTGTGGTGCCGTACGACCTCCGAGTTATGGGATAGGATTGGATAGGATAGGATTTCAGTACTCAGTTTCGTTTCACCCGCTGTTTTCTGAAGGTTATCTGCAACTTTGTCCAATAATCATGATCATATGAAATTGGTATAAAATCAAATGCGCTGAATAAGCCACCTACGTTAGTAATTTAGGCTCTTCAGTATACTACATTTCATATTTAGGTGGAGCTAAAAAAATTTTTTTTTTTATTTTGCTAATATTTGAATGTATTTTTTTCAGTATCACTAATTATTCTCTGTTCAGGTATTTTCTTCTTTTACATGTTAATACTCTTCTGTTTACCAGAATGAATAATTATTATGAACATCATAATACCATTTTGCAATAGTTTCTTATGTGTTGTACTTGTCACTGAATAGTACTATTATTAGCCAAATCTTTTGCAGTAGCATTTATTATTAATATTCAAATAAAATAAACCAAGTCTGAAGAATGGACCGATGTGTAATTAAATGATGTATTGTTATTTACATGATAGATATGTAACACAAATGGGTGAAAATAAAGAGGGGGCTATGTACCTGTACATTGCCCCTGCCAATTGATTCCCCTAAACACACAAAAAATTGTTTGTGTGTTTTTGTTGTGCATGGATTAATCACACAATAATATTTTATTCCTGAGAAGCTAATTGTGCACGTCAATAAGTTTTTTTTTCTTCTTCCATTTAATCCGATGAAGGGAAATACCAATTAATATGATAAGCACTAGTATGTGTTGGGCTTAGACCTCGTTGGACCAAGAAAAAACTAAAAATAGCTTCGAACATGCGAGATTCAGACTAATCAGAGTGTCTAAATGTAAAATGGCGTCTAACGCAGTAAAAAAAAAAAAAATTAAAACACACACATACACACACACACACACACACACACACACCCACACACAATAAAAAAAACCACGTGAACACAGATTATCTCAGCCGCTCGCTAATGTTGGGATGATATTCACAAGTAATACCACAGGCGCTTGTATCTGGACACGCGAGCGCCAATGCCTGTGACGCGTCTCCCTTTGGTTATATAGATAACCAAAGGGAGACGCGTCACAGGCATAGGCGCTCGCGTGTCCAGATACAAGCGCCTGTAAGTAATACTACACAGATTCAGCACAGACAGAGAGAGAGAGAAAGAGAGAGAGAGAGAGAGAGAGAGAGAGAGAGAGAGAGAGAGAGAGAGAGAGAGAGAGAGAGAGAGAGAGAGAGAAAGAGAGAGAGAGAGAGAGAGAAAGAGAGAGAGAGAGAGATCAATGCAGTCCATTGGGGTTGTGCATTGGGGACAGGCACACAATAAAAAAATCATTTCGCGACGGTTTTTTGTTCAAAGACAAAGATTCAAATCGTAAGGGATGTAACTCGTAAATGTATGAATTACTTAACTAGATGTTGTCTGCTTTCAAGTGCTTTGTTGATTTTGTAATAGCCTTTTTTGTAACATAAATTATACTTGATGTCTGCATGCGCTCAAATGCCGTGAAATGTGGTAAGGTATAGTGTTCTTCATTTTGATATACAAATAAGCTGCAAATGACGACTCAAACAAGGTCGCGCAGGTCGCCCTTTAAGGGGAAAATGAAGAGGGGGCTATAAACCTGGCCTCCGCCTCCTTAAAAAAAAAAAAAAAGATAAAAAGAGTTATGTGCATACGTAAACTACAGTACCAACTTAAGCAAAATCAACTTTAAATCTATGTCCCTGTTGTGTTTATTATTATCTATCGGTAATGTAATGCTTTGGCGTTATGTATTCATTTTCTTTTCCTTCAGTATATATATACACCTTTTTCAAATTTTTATGAACTTATTATTTATCTAAATGCAATTTTAATCCAGCCTACTTTGTTGGCAAGGTTTTCAGATTTTCATGGATACCGGTTTTATAATTTTAGGTTAAGTTTTGTTAAAGTTATAACAATTTAAATGTGCTCAATGTAAAAATGTAACGGTGAAAACACATTTTCTTAAGAATAAAATATAGCAAAATGTTATCTAAATTAATTTTTAAAAAAATCTTAACTTTTTTGTTTCTCGTCTGATTTTAATAAATTTTATATACTTAAAAAAAAAATTCTATATAATTATTTTATTTATTTATGTTTTGGGTTTTTGTTGAATATTACTGCTATTACATCAAATTGCACTGAACGATGCTTAACTTGCGAGATGGTAGCGAGTGCTCCTAGCCATGTAGCAATGTATAAAATACAGCACCGCCGAAACGTCCAGCCATCTAGCAATGTTTAAAATATAGTACCTCCAAAACGTCCAGCCATATAACAATGTATAAAATATAGTACCTCCAAAACGTCCAGCCATATAACAATGTATAAAATATAATACCGTCCGAAACGTCCAGCCATCTAGCAATGTATAAAATACGGCACCGCCGAAACGTCTAGCCATGTATAATGTGTGTATTACTGTGTATGAATTATAGTAAGCCTACACGTTATAACTTTTATATTTACACAAATCTCGACCAACGTTCTCTATTATTAAAAACAAAAGGCAGTTTTGAGGGTGGAACTTAAAACAGTGATAACATTTATTTATAAATAGGCCTATAGCTGAATGTTATCACTGTTTTAAGTTCCAATGATTACACCCTCAAAACTGCCTTTTGTTTTTAATAATAGAGAACGTTGGTCCAGACTAGTAATGCAACAGACTGAGCATAGGCAGCTTCGGGATGTTCCGTTTTTTTTTCGGCGGCGCTCGGTCCGCCATCTTGAACGTTAAGGAGCTGCCCCGCCCACACAGTGCAATGGATACCGCCGATAGCGCTGGCTGTTCCAAACTCTATTGCTGTGTCATTAACTGTTCCAGTAACAAAACAACTGTCGATCCCAGGCCATGTAAGAGTGTCAAGATGCATTGTTTTCCAACCCTTTGAAGGAAAAAGACCGCGAAGTGTCCCAAGTTTAAAACTTCTTAATCAGTACTCTTATCGCTGCAGACCAAGTTATTAGGCATTGTAATTTTTATTTATTAGGGCCTATTAAGCTTCGTACACGATGTCTATCTATATATATAAATTGCTTAGACGGAAGTCCTTCTTCGCCTCTACTGTAAAGTTTGTCCGGTATGGACGCTGATCTGGGCAGGTGCTGGGCGCTGTGGATCGGCCTGCTGTGCGCTCAAAACCCGCGAAATCGTTATAGCCGACATTTCCTTACCGAACGTTTAACCGTTTCTGAGATAAATAAATAAACAAAATGTCCACAAACTGCAATAGCCTCATTCCGCGCGGCGCTTCCGATTCAACCCGTGTCAAGAACGTGCCTTTCCGTAATACCGCACATTTTGTTTTATTTCCATTCAAAACACTTTTGCACTCATGTCACCAATCTTACAAAATTTTGTGTTTAACTAATTAAATTTGGTTAATGAAAAATCGAATCGCGGTTTCAGCATGTTTTCCCATACAGACCAAAAAATTGATGGTCTTGATATTTTTTATTATTATTATTATTATTATTATTATTATTATTATTATTATTATTATTATTATTATTATTATTATATTATT
>CM072519.1:19055749-19653249 GCA_036898135.1 Oncomelania hupensis | reverse complement strand
CATCTGAATACAATATTGTAGCCAGAGTTCTGGATTTTCCAGCTCAGCTCTGGGACAGTTTGTGGAGTCAACGCCTGATGCTTGCTCCCATAAAAAAGAAGGAGATCATCTCGTATCTACCTCGCCATGTCTGGCCCCGTAACTACCCGCCTCGCCCGATCATCCTGAGATTGTCCAGACTCCCTCAGAGTGACCACTAGACTCAAGCATTCACAGAAACTGAGAGCCAAGTCCATCTCAATTGCAACTGATGTCAAAAATTACTCGGAACAATATTAGATCACCAAACATATAACTTTGTAGCAGATGATGAAGGAGAATTGCTAGAAACTTTCCCAGCACTTTGAACAGTTATAATTATTAATTTACAGTTAAGTAAAGTCATGTTAGAATTTGTGTTGAACATATCTCTGGAGACCAAGTAGACTAGTTATTTGACTAGTAGTAAAAATCATTTCTTAAAGTGAGCCAATAATACTTTAAAACCCGAGAAAAATGTTTGTTTTTTTATGTGACCAAGCACCGTGATTAGTCTCTTAATTAAATCGCTTAGGAATCTTGGTAGAGAATGGCTGATAGAGGTAGCTTAACGCCCCATCTATCTACAGGTCTTACTCCCCTAGTAAGATTATCGTATCTTCTCCAGGATATCATCACAATTAGTCAGAAGTGCTGCATAAATGGCTTCTCTTTTTTTTTCATCAGTAAAACTTACGTTAATCTAATACTGTCACGATGTGAGTTGGCAAATATTTACATTTGGGTATACATTACATGTTTATGGGGCTAGTACAAGCGATGGCTATTTACATAGGCACGTGGCATATGTATTTGCTTTGCGTTGGTACTATATTTCCTAGTACATTAATGTTTTGGTGATAAGACTCGGCTATATAAAGACTGTTTGGAGAAAATAAGGCTTGTGGGGCCAGGTAGCTCAGTTGGTAGAGCGTCTTACTAGTAACCGAAAAGTACCTGGTTCGAATCCCGGATTGGCCAACGTGTGACCATATTATTTTCCCCTTACCATCAACTGGCTCGCTGGTGTCAGAATAATGTGACCAGCAGTCGCCTATACGCTTCGGTGTCATGTGACTATAATCTACAGTTGTCTGCCTCCTTGCACTGTGCCTTGCAGGTCTTTGCAAGACCTGATGCTCTGGTGATGTGGCCATGCAATCGGAGTTTCCGTTTCTTCACCACTGTGAGCATGTCATCGTGGTGTCCCATGGCTTGTGTGATGTGGTCTGTCGGATTTCGTTGTTGGTGATGTGTTGGGTATAGGAAATGCCTAGAAGTTTTCTGTAGCACCTCATCTCTATGGAAACTAATTTTGTAAATATGCATAAAATATTTTCATATTTTGATAAATGTAATTGTCTATCAGACTTGGTACGGGATTGCTTCAGAGAGAAAGAGATATAAAATCATGTTAAAGTTCAGCTACTTATTATTTTATTATTCTAGGACTTATAGTTTTTTTAAATATAGTTTTCTTGAATTCGATTTTAACTATTATTCTACTACTTTGAGGGAGAAAGAAGAGAACCATAAAATTAGCAAAACATATATATTAGAGTTGTATTCCCATTGTTTGTGTATTTTAAGTCTTCAGTGTTTCAAGTTTATATCTCTGCCTCAACTTGTGTAATGTATAAGAAAGGCCTTTTGATGAATGTGTGTATACGTGAAATTGGAACATTAAAAACTGTTTGCAAACTAATTTCAAGGTTGCAGGAATCTTCTGAGAATAAAGTTAATTATTTTATAACACGCACAAGAAGTTTATGACAATACATAAGCTCTGATACAACAGCAAGTATTTAATTCGATAGCCTACAGATTCTGTTGTAGTCCGTCAGGTTGACGAGATGCTAAGATAATCTAACAAATGTTCTCTAATGCATTTCAAAAGCATTTTACTGCTTACCTTGGCGCCCTGTCTGTAGGCACGTATGTCATCCTCACTTCGGTGCTGTTTCCTGTGAGCTTCCACCACGGCTCTGTTGGGACACCACAATCCGCATTTAGGGCACTGATCGCCTTTGCCATCTTCCGCCCAGATATCATCAGAACACGGCTGGTGGCGGTCCAGGACATCCACATAGGCAAACTCAGATCCACACACACAGCAGAAGATCGTGCTACCTTCATGTGCTTCTTCAGCATGCTTTCTGTATTTCTGGCAGTCCTGGAACGCTCGGTAACAGTGGCCACATACGTGGGAAATATGATGCAGGTAGTAGTGTGTTCTGATTACTTCATAATTGCTATCCAG
This sequence comes from Oncomelania hupensis, assembly GCA_036898135.1. Classification (NCBI taxonomy): domain Eukaryota; kingdom Metazoa; phylum Mollusca; class Gastropoda; order Littorinimorpha; family Pomatiopsidae; genus Oncomelania; species Oncomelania hupensis. Next base: position 19,650,971 of record CM072519.1, on the reverse strand, counting down.
CTCAGAACTGCACAGTCTGCAGTCATGGAAGAGCATGCCAGCGAGAGGTTTCTCGTGGTTGAAATCATGCATGTAGACATGTCTCTCTAGTTCTTCCATGCCTCGTGTATCCTGGTCACAAGTGAAACAAAAGCCTTGCTTTTCCCGTTCATGAACACTAAATACGTGGAGATTCAGTCCCTGAATACTATGGAACTTTCTTGTACAGCGTTTGCACTCAACAGTCCTCAACATAGCCACTTCATTCTGATGTTGCTGGAGCTCGTTCATAGTTCTGAACTTTTGGTTGCAAATTCTGCATTCGTCACCAAGACTGCTCTCATTCTGAGGTACATAATCTTTTGACGCTGAGTCAGCCATAGCTGCTGATGATGATAGTGGTAGGAGATTTTTTGAAGAAGGCTGCGACTGATGTTCCAAGGAAGAAGTTGAGCCTCCATGAATGTTACTGTTGCCGTAATGGTATGAAAGTGAGCTGTGAGGTGGAGGCGGCTCTGAAAGACCTGGCACGGTATAGCTCTGCAGAGACAAAAACCCCGTCTCAGCGGGAGCAGCTGCCATGTGGGCTGTCGGAAGCACATGACCGTCTTGACTGTAAGCTTGCAATGACGTGATATTTGGTCCTGCATTAATGGCGTCCACAGGGTCATGGTAAAAATCGCCAGGAGGCACATTAGGATGAGGGAGAAATTGAGCAGAAGAATGCTGTTGGTGTTGAGTGTACATACTGTGCAGATTTGAGTAAACTCTTTCGTCCTCAGATCGAGAAATGTCTACGTAAAGGTCTCTGTTCCCACTGTTAATCGAGTGATCCTGCTGAGCATGAGAAGTTTCAGTCTCATCTTCTCTTCCCTGTTGTGGAAGTAATATTGATAACATAAGGTTCATCTGATGTTGTTGGTAGTTTCCTGTGATGGCAGCAGTTCCAGAAATGTCTGCACGATGAACACCATATAACTGTCGTACAGCATGTTTCTCTTCTAGTAGCAGAGTCCTCCTGCTCTTCTTCAGCACCTTGTCACCCGCCTTACGCCTAGAGTCCAGCAGCCATGGGATACACGTCGTAGCAATTCGGGATTTGTCTACTGCATTCTTCTGTCTACTTGATTTGTCAGTGTTCAGTTTCACGGTTGCTCGTCTCAGACATTTTGGCCTGGTATTGACTTGAAGATGCAAAGCGTGTGCAGAATCTACAGCTAATTTGTGTTTTTCATCGATCACTTTTGATGTGGCATCTGCAATAACTTCCTTGCTTTTCACAGCTGGAGTTCTAGAAGGTTTACTGTTGGTCACCCTTTGCTTACTCACATCGTCCGACAGTGGCTGAACAGGTGAATTCTTCATTCGCTTCGTAGACGAACAATTACCGAGTGGTTTTCTTGTGCTCTTACTATGAATGTGCCTCAATTTCTCACATTTAATATCTTTCTGCGGAACAGCAGAAACGCCATCTTTCTGTAAGATCTTTTCTTGCGCTGACGCTCTTTTTCTAGTACCTAGTTGTCTAGTACAGACCTTTATTCTGGAAAGCTTCCTGTCAACTTCTTGAGATTCATTTGCAATATCTTCAATATGGTTTTCATCGTCTTCGGAGTCAGCTGTCTTTGGTGAACTGAAGGCAAGATTTTGAATTGTTGTTGTTGGTTTCTTGGAGCGTCCTTTATTCTGTATCTTTGAGCTTCGTAGCTCCCTCACAGCTGCAGATGGCTTGTTCATTTGATCGTTAGTATTTGCCTCTGTTTCGACCACACTATCAACAATTGGTGAGCTGCACACTATCTGTCTATTAAACAGTGTGTCCAGTTCACTATCGCTAACACATCCACAGTAAGTGTGTTCTGTTTTACTTGCAGTCTCTGGATGTTCCTGAGGATGAGCAGACTCCAGGTGCTCTTCAATGCTCACTGCTCTCTTTCTGAATATCTTGCACGAGACACAACGCCAGTGAGTCCTGCTTACCACTATGATAACTTTGGGATGCATGTCGAAGCAAGCAGTTTCACGCAGACACCTGACAAAAACTTTTGGACATCCGTGAAACGTTATTTGGACAAACTATATTATGCCTCTCCACTTGCAGAAGAATGCTGTGTAGGTCCTTAGGTTATTCACTTGATGAAGAGGTATCCTGTATATTTAAAGGATTAAATACCACATATTATTTACAGTGCCCTTGATTGAAAAGGACAAATGGAGAAGGATTAATTTATATAATTATAATTTTTGTTAGTTCTTTAATCTTATAAATCTGCACATATAATTTTTGTTAGTGCTTTAATTTTATAAATCTGCACGCTCATAAGTCAGGCACAGTATCAAAATGAGAGACACAGAGAATCTTTTGAGCATGCTATAAAAGCATGGATAGATCGCGCTATATAGGCCAAAAGTGTTCAACCTCAGCTTTCTTGACTGAAACCACTCTCTCTGTCTCAAACAGATCGATGCAGTCTCTCTCAAACCGATCGACAGACAGTGGCGCAGGTAGGCAAGCAGACAGACAGCAATAACAACAACAAATAATTAGGACATCTGACCTATAGATCGAAGATGCCTTTCGTCTTCGATCAAAAGGGCCGGGCAAACTCAGACTTCTGAAGTTTCGGGTGTGTAATTACGGTTCGTGACTCTTTAGTGAAAGGCACATACGGCTTGAATAAAGGGGTGCAGTTGGAGAACCGCATTTATTTCAACCCGGATTTGACACCTCTACAGAGACAGAAACACAACAGATTGAGACTTTTCTAACTGTTAGAAACAAAGAAGAAAGAGACTAAAGATGATGACTGGATGATTACAAATGGGAAAATAGTAAGGAAACCACAAAGCGGGGAGGAGAGGGGGGAGGGGGGAAAGGAAGGCTGGAGGACAGCCTCAGGCCCAGGGGGTTGGGAGAAAGGATCAGTTGGTGGAAAAGAAAGGGGAGGAGGGACAGAAAAATAATTGAATTGACAGTGAAGATGTACGTAGTGTAAATAATGATGTTAAATGCAAAGGTGTATATAATGTACAGGATGATATTATGGTGATGTACTCAAATGTAGACAGTTTATTAAATAAAAAGAGTGAGTTACTACAATTGATAGATGAAAAAGATGCTACTTTGATTGCACTTACTGAAATTATTGCAAAAAATCAAAGTGATGTTACAGAGGCAAAATATAATATTCCAGGATATGAATGCTTTATGAACAGTAAACATAAACTTGGTGTTGCCAGATTTTGAAGAAAGTGTTTGGTGTCACTTTAAGTGCCCTTGTGGCCTTAGCGTTCTACTAGGCTCCATTTACAGAAGCCCCAGCACTTTAGAAGAAACTCAAAAATTATTTGAATTACTGAGATCCGATACCATTCAGAAATTTGATAAAATATGTATTATGGGGGGCTTAAATTTCCCATCAGTAAATTGGATACTGGGAACAGGCAGTGCGAAAGACTGCGAATTGGTGGAATGTGTCAGGGATGCTTTCCTGACGGTGAGAAATCCTACTCGACGAAGAGAAGGGCAAAAACCGAGGTTTAGTGGATCTGATTTTGGTGAACAGTGAAGATCTTATTTCAGGGATAGAGCACTATCCTGGACTGGGTAAGAGTGATCATGATGTGTTATTGTTTAAACTGGAAGGTTTGGACACTGCACCAGACTGAGGAAGGTAAAAGGGAGAATTTCAATTTTAAACAAGGTAACTATGATAAGCTCAGGCATACGTTGGCTGAGGTAGACTGGAGTGGTATAAATGGTTTAACTAGTGTTGAAGAAAGCTGGTTGTTAATTAAAACAAATATTATTGCAGCTATGAAGCAGCATATCCACAGGACAAAAGGTAATGTACAGATGAAACTGAAACCCGTATGGTTCAGTAAATCCTGCCTAAACAAAATAAAGAAAAAGTATGACCTTTATAAAAGATACTAAGTGACCCGTGATGGGTTAGACTACCAGCGATATATTAAGGTGCGAAATAAATGCACAAGAGAGGTGAAGAAAGCTAAAAAGAATTTTGAGAAAAATATTGCAATTGTAAAAATAATCTGAAAGGGTTTTGGAAATATGTACGATCTAAAACAAAAGCATTTTCGGGTATCAGCCCACTGGTAAAGGAGGATGGAGGTATAGCAGGGAATGATGCTGATAAAGCAGAGGTATTAAATAAGTTTTTCTCTAGTGTGTTTACGCAGGAGGATCTAAATAATTTACCATTTTTAGACCTTGCATCTAGATCAGACAATGTTACTTTAATGCAACTCTTGCAGGTAATGGAAGACTTTACGAAAATGGTTGACAGTGGGAAGAGTTTTGATGTGCTTTACTTGGACTTTCGCAAGGCATTTGACTCAGTACCTCATGCAAGACTTTTAGTTAAAATAAAATCTTATGGGATCACTGGACGCGTACTACAATGGATCAAGTGCTTTCTGGAAGGAAGAACCCAGCATGTCAGAGTTGGAAATTATTTCTCAGGTGACAAGCCAGTTCTGAGTGGTATACCGCAAGGCAGTATTTTGGGTCCCATTCTTTTTACAATTTTTATAAACAACTTACCTGACAAAGTATCTAGTAATTGTAGCATCTTTGCAGATGACACTAAGCTATATAACGTGACATCTAAGTGCGATAAATTACAAAAAGAAGATAGTCTTCAGATTTGGTCTGATACCTGGCAATTGCATTTTAATGCATCAAAATGTAAGGTACTCCATATGGGTAAGAAAAATCCTGGATATGACTATTTGATGACGACAGGTGACGACAAAGTGACGATTGACCATAATAGTGAGGAAAAAGATTTGGGGGTTACTTTTGATACGAACCTAAACTTTGATAAACACATGCATAAACAATGCAATTTCCAAGGCTAATAAAATGCTCTGTATCATACGCCAATCATTTACTTACTTGGATAGTAATACCTTAACCCGCATGTATAAATCGCATGTAAGGCCCAATCTTGAATATGCGAATGCTATCTGGTTTCCGTATCTTAAGAAGCAGTCATCTGTCTTGGAGAGAGTACAAAGAAGAGCGACTCGGATGATTAAATCGCTGAGAGTGAGACAATTACAATTCTCAGAGAGATTGAGAGTTTTGGATTTGCCCTCTCTGAAATTTAGTAGATTGAGAGATGACCTAATCCATACTTACAAGATTTTTAATGGGATTGACAACATTGATGTTAACACTTTGTTTCAGTTGAATACTAACTCTAGAACAAGAAATTCACAGGGCAATATTCTTATAAGACATTGCCGCACAAACAAAAGAAAATACTCATTCTCCTACAGAGTTGCGCCCGTATGGAATAAATTGGCAGTTGATACTTAAAGAGCTAACAATCTGAACACCTTTAAAAATCTTCTGGAAAAGGTAATTTCCATACAGAAATCAAAATTTGAGTATGATGACTAATTAGCACTATCTTTAGTATTCCCCGAACAACCGCAAATGGAACCGGACAAGTAAAAATGCCCAAAATGAAAGGGACATTCAAAAAGCCGCGAGGCTTATACAAGTCCCTCTCAACTAAACTAAACTAAACGAAACTACAAGTAGTACAATAAGTAAGTAGGCCTACCGTTCATGACCACGAGGACATAATCGTAATGAAAACATTCCAGGCTGGCCTCTTTCAAATCTCATAGGGTGGTCTCATTTCATGTATTTTCCAAAATTTAAGAAAAAACAACTTCTGAATTGCATAAAACAGCTTAGCCAGCGGAGATTTGTTGCGGGATTGATCAAGAAGCGTAATAATTAGCTTATTACCAATAAAACTAGGTATATTTACGTGAACAAAACGCACCCAGCAAAGGGGTCCATTGGCGAAGGGAAACAACTTAGGCCTACTGGCGTAAGAGTTATTATCCTTCACCGAAGCAGACGGCACTAAACAATAAGAAAAATCTTCATGTAATATAATTTATACTGATCATGGTAAATAGTACCACTAGTACTACTAGTGGACTAGTTGCACCATTTTTAATTCAAATGCCAGGTTTATTATCTTCTTTCTGTTTTTGAAGGGGCTTCCTAATGTGCATTACTATGTGATAATCATGAACTTCAACTTTAAGAATCAACTTGCAACGCTTTTAACGGACACCACTCATCTCATGCATTATTATGAACTAGTGACTTTGAATTTATTTTGCCAGACTGTAAAGTTACACTGACTGTAAGAATGGGTGACTTGGAACACGCCACAGAAGAACATTCCATTGCACTTACAGGATCAGTAGAAATGGATGAAGTAGAGTTTCCAGAGGCTGTCATTTTGCTTGGATCATCCGAGTGGCGCTGTGCGACTTGCAACTTGTGTTGTCCAAGAGATTCCAGCATTGATGCTCACATCAAGAAGTGTCATACAAAGCAGAACACAGTTCCAGCTCTTTCTTCAAATGGCAGGAAAACTAGAAAGACCAAAGAAAATAACAGATCAATGAAGAATTTAGGCACTAGTAAAAATCATACGTCATTAGAATTAACATTTCACAAGAAAAGAAGTAAAGTTATCAATGGCCAGAATAAAAACAGAACTTTATTGAATACATCCAGTGAGAATGAAAGTGCAAGAATACATATCAGTCCACATCCACCAAAGAAAAATGAAAGAAAAGAACTGACACCAAATATAAGTCAACGTTCAGACATTCCTGTCAATAAGAAGATTAAAGTTTCTGATGGAGAAAGCTCTGATGTGAACACAATTGTCAATTGGCCAACTGTTAGTGTTAACGATGCTAGAGAAAAATCTGAAGCCCATTTGCATTCTGATGGACAGGATCATGATGACATAGAGGTTCACGAGGAGGGTCCAGAGAATGTGGAACAATCAGATGAAACACCACAGCTAGCAGAAATAGAAACTGCAATGATAGTAGATGAATGCTGTGAAAGCACAGCCGCAGAGAGCATTGACAATGAGGACCCAGATCAGGAAAATGAAACTGCGTTTGTTAGTACAGCTCAAGGTAGTGAGTACCAATCAAGCCTTTCCAGAATGGGTGAAGTTCCACTGCTAGTCCTGAAACCGCTTGTGTTGAAAGAAAGTGAAAATATGGGAGAAAGCCCAGCACCATCACCTCTCCCTGTGATCGAAGACAGCACAAAAGATCTGATGAAGGAAAAGTATGTGGTCATTGTGGAGAAAGCTGGGTCCAGAGATTATGACCCTGATTCTGCCATAGACGCTGTGTTGACGCTTCCCATAGAAACTCCTTCTCTTCAAGCGGATACTCTCTTTCCTCCTGCAACACCAATCATGCCAGACATGCAAAGTCCTCATGACTCTTCTCTTCTCTCAGAAATGTCCAGCTTGCATGGATCAAACTATTCCCACAGCACTAACAGTGGTATTCTTTCAAATGTTCTACATGGCATTGGATCCTTAGACCAGTTGCAGGAAGCAAATGCCTCTTCAGGAACAACAAATCCAGTGATGTTTGCAGTGGCAGAGGGAGGTGACATAGCTTCCTGTATTTGTCAGACTTGTGGAGCTGCATTTGAATCTTTGGAAGAGCTTAGGTGAGTTCTACTCTTTTTTAGAAGTTACTTAAATTTGTTAATTTGTGTAAAATTGGTCCCTTTCCTTCCATCATTTTTGTCGTATGACTCTATGAGTCATAAAACCGAAACATTTAGGGCAATTAGGCAGTTCATCCAGTTTAGATTTTAAAATGGTTAGAAAATATTAAAATTGAATTCTTACAGATGAAGCTTTTGAGTATTTAAATTCTAAACAACTCTGCAGCTTTATTTCAATTCTGCAGAACAAAAATTCTCAACAACAAAGCAGTTTTATTTAAATTCTGCAGAACCAACTTCAGCTGTGGCACTATTTCTGTTTTTTCTCATAGGTGTCATCGTGATGAGATGATCAAGTTTGAAGTAGTGTCCTGCAATAAGTGTGGTGACAACTTCCATGGTCTTCATCAGCTCAATGTTCATGTCTTCCATGCTCATGAGAAGATGGCACCAAAGTTTTGTTTCTTGTGCGATGCCGACTGCCTTGATGGGTTTGAGCTGGAAGAACATCTTCTGGAGCACACAACCAATGAAACAGACAGGTCAGAATGTTTATCTGAGTTCAAGCATATATAGAGTTCAGTATTTATTGGGTCAGAGTGATATTTTACCTTTCGCATACACTTTTTCATTATGCAGTAAGCTTTCATAAAAAATCTGACAAACATTACCATTATAACTCTTATAAATCTGATGCAGTTTGTAATCTTCTTTGGATTTACAGATTGGTAGATTAGCATTTGCAATGATTTTGGAAGTACAAAATTTCATTTGGCATGCGTCAGTTCTTGCGCTGTTCTTTTTATTCTGCAGGTTCATGAAGTAGTCCCAGTAACTTCAGTAAGCTGCAAGGCAAAGTTTTTGTGATGCTCATTAAAAAAACAAATCGGAACATGCTGCACTTGCTCAGTTATTGTCACACCTCATGTAGGAACCATTGGGATATATGTGTGTGTGTTCCCACATGCATACTCATCCTTACATATGTTCAGCTATTTCTGTGATATTGATTTTGCAGAGAAAATGCAGACCTGGATACAGTGCAGCATGCATGTAAGACCTGTGACATTCCATTGGTAGGTAGCTGGTCAGACCTTATGCACCACTACCACACCTCTCATCACCAGTTCTTCTGCTCCAAGTGTTTTGCCATCTTTGATGACTTTCCACAGTTTGACAGTCACAGGCTGCTCCATGGTGCATATGAAAGGTAAAGCTGTTCAATGTAGATGTCTATGCAGTTGTTACTAATGTAACTGGTAAGGTTGAGTGCGTTTAGCATCACATTAAACACAAGAACATTGTCACTTTACAACACCGTAGTGATTTATATCGCATCCTGCAAATAATATTGCCATAATTGACTACTTTGTAATACTGAGATACTGCATGCGGTATTATTTCCAGATAGCAATATGAGGTATGTGTGGTTTACAAGTAGTGTTTGTGTATTGTGTTATTGATATGAATGTTTAGTACATTTTTGTGGTAAAATTGTGAAAGAAAATAGTTTATCCTTGTTTTAAATTCATTCCAGAATATTAAAAAAATGTATTGAATTCTTTTTAGGACAAAAATGTTTACAATTCATTCTGGAATACAGTGTTACTTCTATTTTATTTCGTGGAATGGAACATTTGCTAGGAATACTTTTTTTTTTTTACTGCATTCGACACTCTTCCTTTTGATCTTATAAAGAACCATACTGTGCATTTAGTGGTAATTATTTTTGTTTGACCTTGCTGTGTTTTGTTTTTTCCTCAGCTCTACACCTGTAGTGTATACGTGCCCGGTCAGTGACTGCTTCCAGATGAGTGCCAACAAGGAGGCTCTGATGGATCACATTTCCTGGCATGAGGATCGAGATGTGGAAGAGGAAGAGATGAGCAATATACCATGTCACTACTGTTCTGCTCCATTCCGCAACAACGTCTCCCTACAGGTAAGAGCAATTCCATGGTGAAAGATGATTGGTGTGCCTAGTCAATGTTAATTATGTCAAAGTTGAACGCAGAAACAGAGTAAAATTGAACCTAAAGACAGTTATTATGCTATTGATCTGATTATGTGTATCCTTAATCCTGTTTATTAGTTTTTGGGACCAGGCTGAACTATAGTGCATTAGACAAGAAAATGTTCAACAAACCTTTCCAGAAATTATTGTCATTTTATCGGTGACTGGAAAGACTGAATAAATAAGGTGGGGTGGCCTCGTGGCGCAGTGGATAAGTCGCCGGTTTCCTATGCCGAAGGTCGCGGGTTCGATTCCCGCAAGGGGCGAACGTATGTGACGTAGGTACGAAACTGTTGAGGTCACCGAGGGTTTTCTCCGGGCACTCCGGTTTCCTCCCTCCCTTCAATAATGGTACAGGACGCAGTCAATATAAAAAAATTTCAAAAATAAAAATTCGATTTTCTTTCCGTCTTCTAATAGCGACCTCCCTGCCTTTACACCACCTGTTTGAGTGATTGATGTGTGTTTGGTATGTGTGAGGGTGGATGAGACAGGTGAGCGTGTATGTCGGTATAGGTCGCCGCGCTTTGAGCCTGAATGATTTGGGGTAAGGCGCCTATAGCATCCTGTATTATTATTATTATTATTATTATTATTATTATTATTATTATTATTATTAAGGCAATTCTACTAAACAAGTGACTTTGGAGAAAACTGAGTTTCAGAGATCTATCTACCGTAGGCTATATGAGTATATCATAATATGTAGGCAATACGCCGCAGCAGCCTCTGACACTCAGATTGGGGTCGGCACTGCTTTCAGACCACTTGCAGTGACTGCCTCTACATGCTGGTACCATTCCAACAGTGCCTGACAGTGGCAATCAGTCTGTTGATAGGATATTATAAAGCGTTCTATTATGTGTTTGTATTATTTATTCATGAATGTTTGGTTAAAATTACCAGAATTGTTGGGAGGCTTGAGTTGAGGCTTGGATAATGTTTTGGGTGAGCACTTTGATCAGCTCTTAGAGCTGGAAAAGTGCTGTAACTTAAATTCATAATATATGTAAGAACCATTAGTAAACTACAGTGAAGTCCGGGTATAACGAATCTCAAGGGGGGGAATTTCGAGTTCGTTACAAGCGGGATTCGCTGTAGAGATTTGTACTGTAAACGGAAGTACACACCGGTGATGAGTACACATCACAACATACAGTACGTAGATCGATCTAGGCCTACGAAGTTTATCAACAATGACTTCATTCAAGGCTATTTATAGCAGCCAATGACAGTTATGACTTCAAGGCCTGGTTGACCTATGTACGAACTGGCATGCTTCTGCTGCTGTTCGTTATTGGCGATGAGCCAATTGAGGCAAAGTAGGCCAAGGGAATACGCAAAGGGTTCGTTACAAGCGGAGATTCGTTATTTGCCTAGCTGGATTTGTTCGTTATAGAAAGGGATTAAATAGTAAGACAAAGAAGGGAGTGTGTCGGGAAATGGATGGTAGTACGCTAATCGCGGGTGTTCGTTATTCCAAGGTTCGTTATAGGTGGACTCCACTGTAGTCCCTTGATGCTTAACACTTGTATTGCGTGGTTCTCCATGAGCTAAGTAAAATAATGAAGGATACATAAGGAGAGGAGAGGAGAAAATAAATAAAACACCTTGAGGTACATATGGTTGTCTGTAGATGGTAATAACGAAATAGGGAAATGATCGTACATATAGCTATGCCATTACAATTCTATTGTCAGTGTCTATGTTTCAGCGGCACCTGGCTGAAGTGCACAGTGAGCAAGGGCTGAAGCCGTTTGTGTGCGAACTGTGTTTGGAGGACTTCAGACACAGCTTGGAGCTGCACAGACACAACACGCTGCGCCACCCTGGCATCAGACGCTACGGCTGTGCATACTGTGACCAGCGCTTCACCTTCCGCTCCTCACACAGGCGTCATGTAGCATCCCAACACGACGTACCCGCCACTGTACTGCATATGTGAATGACTAGTGTGGTACAGATTCCTACAGATGCAGGAACAGTACAAAGGCCGTAGGCCTGTAGTGTATCTTATTCTTCTGGCTGGATTTTTGCCATCGTTCACTAAGTATTTGATGTTTAACTTACAACTGCTGTTTATTTCTTCAGCCTAAAGAAGCTGTAGGAAATATTTCTTCATTCACAGTCTTGTGTATTATAGCTAAAGGGAAATCATACGGAGAACAGAGTCTATAACACATTAGGAGTTGGAATAATAGTAATAAAAAAGAAGTGAAATTATTATGGAAGTATATTGTTGTCATTTAGAAGAAATGAATGGCATTAACATGATGATGATGATGACAATGATGATGATTATTATTATTATTATAATCATTTATGCATGTAACCTACCAGTATTTCTATGAAAAGAAAAGAAAAGACACAGCAAATTAAACTACAAAACCCATAGCATGCTGAGGTCGTCCAGGCTCCTTATTTGAGCACCTTCACCCGACACACTCCTTCTTAGGACAAAAGGTGGTGGTGTAAAGGTGGTCTCATAGGCTTGTGGCCGTAGGGGAGCGTGATGTTGGAGATCACACTTATCTCGGGCCAGCGTAATGAGGGTGATGACCATCTCTCTTTCTCGCTGCTTTACCTTCCCCACCCTTAAGAGAGTAGGTACTCAGTCACAGTTGAGTCAACTTGGGGCGTTGTTATTTGTCGCTTCACGGTTTGCGGTCACCCATCCAAGTGCTAACCGCACTGGACGGTACTTAACTTGCCACACAGTAGCGAGTGCTCCAACCACTGCGCTATCCGACACAGGATACCCCGCTACAAACTGTCCTCTGTTGGTTCTAGATCTTTTACTGTCTTTGGACCAGCTGCCTGGAATTCATGACCACTTTCTCTTGTCTTGTCTTGTCTTGCCGTGTACGACCACAATCAATCGTGTTTATCATTATGGCACTTGAGAGGAAGGTTTTGTATGCATGTCAAGTACGGATACGGAGCTAATAACATTTAAATCGTGTCGCGACATAGGAAATGTGAGTGAAGGGGGGAGATGCTGGGTAAGGAGACTGGGGGGATGGCGGGTGGTGTGGAGGAGGAGAGGAGGGGGGGAACTGGAGGGCTTTATTGGGAGACTCCCCCGACACCAAGGTGCCAGCAGCCAGAGCCTCCAGTGCCTCACTGTTGAGGGCATTCCAGTCCTTTATGGTTCGTGGCAGAAAAGAGGCGGCTCTATATTGGGTCCTGCACGAGACTTGTTTGTACTGCTTGTTGTGGCTGCGGCGTTGGCGCGATATCGCCTGTTCCACTTTCCCATTGATGATAGGGCAGTTCGCAGTGCCACTAGTGATCTTGCGCAGCATCTGAAGGCGTGCAGTGCGACGTCGATCCTCCAGGGACGGCCACCCCAGTGACTCCAGCATGTCCCTAACACTCGATGTGTTGTGATAGCGGTTAGTAGCAAACCAGGCGGCGTGTCTCTGAACTGCTTCCAGCCTGTCAATGCCTTTCTGGGTGTGAGGGTCCCAAACAGATGCTGCGTATTCCAGGATAGGATGCACGTAGGCCAAGTAAGCTTGCTCCTTGATGGCCGTAGAGCTCACCTTGAGATTCCTTCTCAGGAAGCCTAGTGTCTTACTGGCCTTGTTGGCGATGCTACTGACATGTGCGTCCCAGGTAAGGTTGCTGCGGAGGGTCACCCTGCGGTACTTGGCCTCAGAGACTGACTCAAGAGTGTGACCGTGTAGGGTGTAACTAGACTGTAGGGGACGTCTGCTCCTCCTGACTGGCAGAGTTGTGCACTTGTCAGGGTGGAACTGCATGTCCCAGCTCTTCTCCCATTGCTCAAGGCGCTGGAGTTCTTGCTGTAGCTGGACTTGCTCTTGGTTGCTAGTTACCACTCTGTATACAGCTGTGTCATCTGCGAACAGTCTTGTCAGTGCAGTCAGTCGGTCTGGTAGATCGTTGATGTAGGCCAGGAATAAGCATGGCCCCAGCTCCGAGCCTTGGGGGACCCCAGATCGCACACTGACAAAGGAAGAGCAGCTGCCGTTGACCACCACAGCCTGGTGCCTGTCGCTAAGGAAGCTGGCGATCCATGTGAGCGCCGTGTCGTGGATGCCGTAGCATCGAAGTTTGTGGACCAACAGACTGTGGTTGACTCGGTCAAATGCCTTCGCGGAGTCCATGATTAGGACGTCCGTCTGCTGTCCACCTTCCATGTTGCACGAAAGCTCCTCGACAAACTCCAGGAGTTGGGTCTCACACGACCGCCCTCTTCGGAAGCCATGTTGGTTGTCGTGAAGGGTGTTGTTGGTGTCGAAGTGGTGCATGACGGCGCAGACGACTATGTGCTCCATAAGTTTGCAGGCCACACACGTCAGGGATACTGGTCTGTAGTTGGCAGGATTGTATTGTTCGCCCTTCTTGAAAATCGGTGTGACGTGTGCAGCCCTCCAGTCTGATGGTACTTCGCCTGAAGACAGGGAGGACCGGAAAATCGCCGTCAGCGCAGTAGCCAGTTCTGCCGCCAGCTCTCTGAGTAGGCGTGGGCTGATTCCGTCTGGGCCAGTAGCTTTGTTGGGGTTAAGGTTTGCCATCAGCTTCCAAACCCCATGTTCCGTGATGGTGATGTTTGGCATGGCTGGGACGTCTTGGCTGGTCATGCCCGTCCTGAGGGTGAACTGCTCCTCAGTGTATGAAGCGCCATCACCGAAGACGGACTGGAACTGCTCATTCAGAAGGGTGGCTTGGGCCTCTGGGTCTGAAGTGAGCTGGCCGTCCTTCTTGAGTGGTGCGACTCCCACATTTGAAGACCTCTGGTTCTTAATATAAGTCCAGAAGCATTTGTTTTTGCCCGCCTGGTCCGGGTTGTCATCACCCAAGAAGATACCGTTGAGGTAGTTCCAGTAGCCTCGCCGCATCTGTCGTTGTATGGTGCGCTTCAGTTCTTTGAATATTGAATATAAACACCTTCACCAGCATATTGAATATAAACACCTTCAAAGGTCATTTCTTCTCTAAAGCCTTCTCCTGGTCTGTTCTGTCTTCAAACTGCTTTTTCCATATTTCCTCATCCTTTGTGAGTGTGTGTGTGTGTGTGTATGCCTGTTTGTGTGCACATGTGTGGGGACGCACTTTGCTTATTACTGCCTCTAGCTCCCCCTGTCTGCTTTCACTTCACCTACTCCCAGCCATGTATATGTATTGTACTAATGTTTAATGATCAAGTATGCTATTGCGTGAGGGAGCGCTTTGAACTGTTATTAGGAAAAGCGCCTTATAAATATCATTATTATTATTCATAGCCTGGGCGTCGGAGGAAGTCTCTCAACTACTTCACACACACCCAGCACAGCCCCCAGCCGTTTCCCATTCCCCTACCCCTCTCTATCAGTCCTAATTCCTCCAATCAAATACCAAATATCTGACACATCGTTTATGCAACATCAATGCATGATCTCAACTATAGATAAGAACCACTTCACACAAAAATAACCACCACAAAAAACAAAGCCCCTAACATGAGCTTCACAGTCCATCTATAATTGTCTGAGAGTGCTTACAACGATTTTCATTTACGATTTGAAAACAAAAAATACAGTAAAAAGAAGTGGTGGTAGTAATTTCACGAATACCCAACTCAGTGGGCGTGTCGCTGACGTATTGGTGGTAAGAAGGGGGACTATTCTGGAGATCTTCCAAAGGGATTAACTATTTACAATTTACGCTAGAACTTGACATTTATTACTTCTCTGAGAAAAACATACCATAAAACTGTTTCAATGTAAGCTTCGTCAATATAAATATTTACACCGCAATCAAAGCATGTAAAGTGCCTCATGCCATCATAAATTAAAATGTTTGTTAACATTAGCATACAGGGAAATAATAACTTCTCCATGAATTACACAAACATGGCGGAAGGCGGAGGAGAGGATGATCAAGGCAACCCTTTTTCTTTTAAAAGCTATGTCAAAAAGAAATCTAAACCTCAAATAGAAGAAGACCTCAGCACCAACGATATTTTTGCTGTTGCATCAGCACCATCACGGAAGAAAGAAAAGCAATCCCTGGTTGTTGATGATGGTACGATTTTACAGTTTTTCCGATTCTAAACTGAGGATGTACTAATAGGCCAGTCATAAATGTGAACAATCTGACGCCTTCATTGTGAACACTGACTATGCGACTTTTACCATACTTTACAGTCTAGTACTAATAAATTATTTTGTACTTTGAACAGTTTAATACTTAGTAATGGTATGACAGGTCTAGTACTGGTCAATTTTAAAAAATTATTTCCTACTGTATCCATGAACTGAAGTAGTAATACATCTCTTATAGATATCCTTATTAGTTGTACACTACTTCAGCTTTTAGTAGGACATGAATACAATACATTTACATTAAGGAATTTGAACAACAGTGGGGAGGGAAGGTTGAGCCAACTTGGTGCTGATATCTATTTAATCAAGAGATGTGTGTTAACATTTCTTTGTTGTTTGTTTTCAGAAGTTTCTCAGTCTTCCAAATCGAAAGCAAAAAGCAAGGAGAACCCATTCTCATTTAAAAAGTTTCTTGGAGAACAAAAGTCTAGTGATCGACTACAGCAACGGAATCATGTATTACAACCTGAACTTGAAGGAAATGCATCTACACCTTCCAGCTTAGGTCAGAGCATTTCACTTCCTGCCTTCAGCTTGGGACCATCACTGCAACATGCTGGTGGACCTCCAGATTTTGCCTCAGACTTGCCAGATTTTATACAGAATCATTTTGATGGATCAAGATTAGAAGACAATAATGGCCGTTTACCCGATTTTGCTGTGCCAAGCAAACTTTCACCCACAGAGAGGGAAGGTGGTGGTTTGCTTCTGGTGGCTGCTGGCTTGGGGGACAATGAAGATGGTACACTTTCTGACTTCGATGAGGAAGAGAGTGGTGCTTTGGGCAGAGGACAACCTCTGAGTTTACCGGACTTTTTGGTGGACAGTGCAATACCAGGTGCTCAGGGAGGCAGTATTGTGAATGCAGAACCTGCAAGTACAAAGCCAGCAAGTGCAAACTCCAGATCCAAACTTCCTGAATTGCCCCTGCTTGATGAATATGCCACTTGCGAACAGCCATACAGCGGAAGTAGAGCATCATCAGACAGTGCCACAATACAAAGGGTGAGAAACTGGTCTTTATTTCGTTATAAATTATTGTAATGTCAACAAAAAGTGTATTGAATGTTAGGAGGTAATTTACCAGTATACCTAGTGATTTTATATGAATCTGTCTACACCTTCGAATAAGAGTATTAAAAAAAAGGTCTAACCTGTGCAAGCACTCATTCTATCACACAGACTTTGGAATCCTGACACTCGATCATTTCTAGACAGGTGATACAACACTACACAAATATACCCAGCAAGCGCTAGGTCACTTCTTCCCATCACTGGTCCCACAGGATTGTGCTCGGTTGTCTGGGCATCAGACAATGTCTCGAAGGCTGCAAATGGACACCTCAGGTGGCTTGAGTTAGACCAACGCCTTGAGCTGGAAAAGTGCTATATAAGAATGATTAATTCTCTCTCTGTCTCTCTCAGTCTCTCTCTGTCTCTGTCTCTCTCTCTCTCTCTCTCTCTCTCTCTCTCTCTCGATGTATCTGTTTTATATATATATATATATATATATATATATATATATATATATATATATATATATATATATATATATATATATATATATATATACTTATAAATCCTTGTTTATAGGAACATTCCTAAAAAAATTGTTAAAAAGTGACGGAAAGAGTGGATTTTGACTGGGAGTTACTAAAGAATGTTACTCTACAACATTGCGCTCTTTCCGTCACAAAAACCCATTTGCCTTCTTGGATTCTTAAACTGTATGAAACCAAGTGAGGACACTATCCGGCGTCAATAAACGGTTCGAAAACATTCTCAAACGGTTCGTAAAAGACAGTTGACCTATAAACAAATACAGCTAGACCTAATTTGTCGCCTAGAGGAGACGAAAGTTACTTTTTCTCGCGTTTTGAAAGTTACCTTGGATTTAGGCACATTCTCAAGTTCCAGGATCCAAAGCTGGGTTCCTAAATAACCGGTGGAAGACTATTAAACCTTGTTTCTGGGTACATTTATAAGACTATATATATATACTACCTGCAGTAAAGTTTTCAGGTCTTCCTACTTTGTAGGTTTATCAGTAGATCAAATGTATGGTTTTGACTAGTTCGAATTGCTAATGTATATATTGCTCAGTACTTTAGAATTTCAACTATTTCAAGTATTTGTTTCTTTTACTGTTGGTACAGATTGCCACAATTGAGCCTAATTGGTGATTTTGAGAAAAAGTGCCTATATATCGTCCAGTCTAGTTTATTATTAAATGTAATGGAGTTAAACAATATATAGTTTGATTTTTCAGCTTCAGGAAGATATTGGACGACTACAGGCAAGGATAACACAGATGCAGCAAAGATCAAGCGATGAAGAAACACGGTATTGAAATTCTGTTAAATGTATTCTGTGAATGTGATTAATAAATTCCATAATCGTGTTATTTTACCGTTGATGTTATGCTGTTTGAAGGTTTAACACTGATCTAAAAATAATTTATCTTGTTTACGTAGCTTTTCATAATCTGTATGAAGCTAAAACGTATTTGGTAAGAGGGAAGAAAAGCCAAGAAATGAAAAATAATGGTTATTTTGAGTGTTTTATGAAAGCTTTTGTTGTGTGTGTAGTGTATTTCATTACATAACTAATAAATTTCTCACTACAGACTACAGTAATGTAAACGTTTTGATAATGCATAAAACAAATGTTAACTTTTAAATTTAATAAGTTTTTCTAATACTAAAAAGTGTCTCCATTGATGATTTATATTGTTATTTTTAAAACTGTTTCACTTTAAATTTAGTTTATATATTTTGGCGACAGGGTGGCAGGGCTGGAGAAAGAGCTGAAGCGACTGCGGAAGAAAGAAGCAGAAGAAACAGAGGTGATGGAGAAAGCTGTTCAACAAGTAGAGGAGAATCTTGTGGCCACCACCGTATGTTGAAAGCTGGCATTCCTCCATTTAGTTCAAACTGAGATGTCAGTTTTAAGGGTGTAGTCGGATATGATACCTTACAATTTGATTCTCATGCATAACTAGTCTATGCGTAGTTTTAGGCTGCCGGGCCTTTTATCTGATATTATGTATCAGTCTTTCAGGCAGCTCTATCAATGTATCATTGTGTAAATGAGGTAGTGAAAATGGCAGACTTCTTTCAATTAATACACAGTTGTAAGTGTCCTGATGATAGCAAACATAATGCCTTTTCAAAATGCAAGGGGATTATTTGGACCGCATTTTGTTTGGGTTCTCTAAAAGGATGCTGAAAGCACTTGCCTGTTGCAAAATGTGATTACAAATTTCTGAGGGTGATCTAAACAATTTGCAGCTCACCAGCCCGAGGAGACATTTTTTCCCCTCATTTGTCCTTTTTTTATTTTCATAACTTAATGATACTTTTGTCAAGTTCCACTGAATCATAAAAAGTCATTAGGTGCAGACTAATGTTAGTTTCCTTTTATGAGAAAATTGTGGCTAGTGAACATTATGACTGACTACAGGCTTTGGTTGTGTCACCAGCATGTCAGATGAGTTGAGTTTTGAACTGTGTAGATTTTTAAAAGATTGTAGAGTTTTAGCACCCTTGCTCTATAATCCCAAGCAGAATGTATATGTACAATATTTTAACTTTTTAAAAACAAAATTTCATTTATTGTTCTTTGTTTTTTTTCCAGACTAGGGCGGTGCAAGCAGAAACCATGGTGACTAAGCTGAAGCAAGAGGTGAAGGCACTTTCAGCTCAAGTTAAGGCATTGTCGCTTGAAAACAAAACGTTACGATCTGGAGACCAAGGTCTTGCTGACATCAGAGAGCGCACAAAATACGCTTCCGAACAGCTGGCTTCTGCAGCTGTAACTGCTGAAAAGAACTTGAAGTAAGTTGGAATAGGTGTGAGTATGCTGATAATTTTGTTTAAACTACATAACTAACACTTTGTGGAATGAAAGTAGCACAGAGGGTGATTTGTTTTCAATTCCATTTATTTCCCTCAGTAAAGTTTAAAATAGACAAAATGTATCCACACTAAAAATTAAAATTCCTTGACATGAATGTTGAGGCACGATTCACTATCATCAGTTTGTTAGTGGAGAAAACTGTCATGTGCAGAGTTAAGGTTTTTAGGTGTTTGTCTTTGAATGTAGCAATCTCCCTGCAATTACATCACATGTTTGAATGATGAATGTGTGTTTGGTGTGTATGTGAGAGGGTGTGTAACATGGGAGTGGGTAAAATTGTCACAGATCCCTACGCTTTTGAGTCTGATTTAGGTAAAAGGCGTGTATGCAGTATCCAATATTATTACAATATTAGGTAATTCCTAGAAGGAAACATTTTATTTGCTTCTGTGGTTTACCCCAGGATAATAATATCCACAGCTGTTTTTCTAAGCAAATTCAATTTTCAAATGTGCAACTATGCCATATAGAAAATATTTTGTTTAACAGAGTATGCATTTTAAAATCTTTTCATTCTATGCATGAATGCTTCCAATATTGGAAATAGTGTGCATTTTTTCTTCAAAAATTTTTAGTTTTATTTTGATTTGCATTTCCACCTCAATAATAAAAGATATCAATATTAGCTCTGACTGATCTTGCTAGTGGCATGTTATGTGCAGGGAACTGATAGGAGGAGTGGAAAAACTAAAACTGCTGGGCCTTGTTTTGAGTTCTTTGGAGCAAATTTCAGAAACTGATGGCCATTCTTCAGAGGACAGTTCAACCAGAAATTCACCAACCTAGCGACAAACATAATTATTTCCATTATGATATACTGATGCTCTGTGTTATGACGTGACTGCATTGTTATTGCACCTACAGTTTATGACTGAATAGGTAGCTATTGCAATAAACCGAACATAAAGTCATAATAAAACCAACCACAACAAACATCCAGTACCAACAATAATATTGGCAAGAACAAGTTTTGAAAACAATTATGGGTAATGAAGTGGTATGAACTGGTTGGTAATATTGTGTCCATATTTAGAAGTGGGTATTTGCTCGTTGTATGCAGTAGTATGAAGAGTGTAACCTATTCTAGCACACTGACTTGGATATGCTGTAATATTGGCCTTGAACTATCTAACTTCAAGTGTAAGCATACAAGGTGTTGTCATTTCAAAATGTATTTATATTTCCAATTTGTAAAAAAAATTCAAACAATATAAATACAGAAGAAAGAATGTTACATTTGAATTGGAAAGAATGGTTCTGTCATATTGGAGAAATACATTTAATAATAATAATAATAATAACGGATTTTTATATAGCGGGTACTCCAACCTATGACCAGACTCACCACGCTTTACATAGTCATTACATATAAATACATGCACATGATAAAACATTGCTTTTGCTACAATACACCAAAAGACGGAACAGTAAAGGTACAAACTATTTACAACTATGTACACAAATTACAAAAAAGACAGAAATAGACTATTTACAACTATGTAAACAAATGACAAAAAAGACAGAAATAGAATAGCAAAAACCTATTCACAGCTATTTATATGCCCGGTTAGGCCCAGGAGGAAAACAGTATAAATATTTACAGCGGTGTATCAGAATGCACAACAGCTTTATTCATCAAAACTAGAAATCAAACATTGTGTCAGCAACAACAGAAAGCATCTTTCAAATTCGACTTACTAGAAATGTCCTATCCTGTCCCTTAGCCCCTACGACCTCCGGGTTACGGGACAGGATAGGACATTTCTAGTAAGTCGAAATTGAAGGATGCTTTCTGTTGTTGCTGACACAATGTTTAATTTCTAGTTTTGATGAATAAAGCTATTGTGCATTCTGACACACACACCCTCCCTCCCCACCCCCTCCCCCTTCGTGGGGGTGCCGGGGGTTTCTGTATAAATAGTATCCCCACTTTCTGGAAATTTAGTGCTTTAAATTCGCACTGTCACCGTCTTTCTCCTTTGTTCTTTCTCATTCCTACTCTGGTCTATCAATCCACTATACTATATTCTTCTTCGCTGGACCAATCACCTTTTTTTTTTCTTGAAAACTTCGGGACAAAACTCCTCATTTGTGTGCGAGGTCTGTTGGATCAGCTTGGGAATATAGGACGCTTTCTGCCAAATGGTCACGGGGGCTTCCTATGATGTTATTATTTGGCAATGTAGGCATTTTATATGTATTTGTTTTGTTAATATTTTATAATGATGTTTGTATTCTATTTTGTTTTTGTAAACCGGGGTTCGATAAATTAGAGTATAGCCTCAGCGTCCCCTGCGTGGGATGACTTTATTGTAAAGTGACCGGCTGGTGGAGTGCCTTCAGTGTTACCACTAGGATTGTTTCTGCAGATCTTTTATGCGGATCAGGGGCGAGTCATCTTTCAGCAAAGTTGTGGGGCGAGTCATCTTTCAGCAAAGTTGTGGTCTTGATTTTGTGGTCCTGATAACATTACATTACATAATTGTTGCTTTAGGTCCAGCGGACTCTTCCGAGCCAAATCAGGACCGGACAACCCCCAATCCGCATAAAAGATCTGCTGAAACAACCCTAGTGGGAAAACTGAATGCCCACCAGCCAGTCACTTTACAATAAAGACATCCCACGCAGGGGACTGCTGAGTCTTCACCCCAACTTATCGAACCCCCGTTTACAAAAACAAAATAGAATACAAACATCATTATAAATTATCAACAAAACACGTACATATAAAATGCCAACAGTTTTAAATAATAACATCATAGGAAGCCCTAGTGAACACCTGGCAGAAAGCGTCCAATATTCCCAAGCTGATCCAACAGACCTCATACACAAACAAGGAGTCTTGTCCCGGAAGAGTTCAAGAAAAAAGGTAGGAGACTGGTCTAGCGAAGAAGATAGCATAGCAGATTGATAGAACAGAGCAGGAATGAGAAAGAGCAAATGAGAAAGACAGTGACAGTGGGAATTTAAAGCACTAAATTTCCAGAAAGTGGGGATACTATTTATACTGAAACCCCCGGCACCCCAACGGGGGTTGTGTTCCTGATTCAGCTCTTGCAGTCCGCTGGACCCTGTAAGCAAGGAATAACTATTGTGCATTTTGTACATATACTTCTTTCCTGACTTAAGACATTTAAAAAAAACCTCGTATAATAGAATATTGCTCTGCACTCACCTTAATACAGTAAGACTATCGGCCTTCAAGTTTGTCAACATGGGTATAAATATGGATAAATGGCACGTATGGTTGAATGTTTTCAAGAAGGGTGTGTGAAGACAATTATGT
Organism: Oncomelania hupensis; assembly: GCA_036898135.1. Lineage (NCBI taxonomy): Eukaryota > Metazoa > Mollusca > Gastropoda > Littorinimorpha > Pomatiopsidae > Oncomelania > Oncomelania hupensis. The sequence continues at coordinate 19,628,121 of CM072519.1, read as the reverse complement.
ATAAAAGGAGGAGAAAAGACCAAAATATTTGCACATAGTGCTGGAATGTATTATGTCTGTGAATGTTGTGTATAATATCTGAATGGAATCAGTGATTTTGTATGTCCATGAATTGAATGGGAAAATATCGGTGAGTTTTCGTATCATTACATATAACATTAACATTTCCTCAAACCTTTTGTTACTAACAGTACAAAGCCTTGTTTACTTTCTACACACCACTTAAAAAAAATTTAATCTGTGAAGCGAGACTTGAGTGCTTCAACATTTTACTTTTATCCTAATTTTGAATGCTGTCAATAGGAAAATTGATATAACCGTACTGATATGTAAATAGTTGTTGCAATATAAATAAAACTGTGATGCAAACTTTCAGATGGTATATTTACTCATTTAGAGTGTGAAATCTTGTGCATACTTGTCACCACTTAATGACAACCATTCTCAAGCACTCCAAACAATTAACAAATCAGTTACATCAATCTGTTTTATTTCAAAATTAAATTTGTCTTTACTGACAATCACATGAAGACCGACCTGAAAGAGACGAGAAAAGCATTAAAGAAACCAAAATGAACCGGTATTGCAATTACAGGCCAAACACATGATGATGTTGACTTGGCAAACTAAGTGATGAGCAGTTTGCATTTTTCATTTTGAAGAGACACGCCTAGTCTTAAAAAAAAAAAGGAGGACAGAAGTTTTTCTAAATCAAAAACTTGCCAGTCTACTAGTACTCCCAACTCAAAACCACACATTCGTTCTCATTGCTTCAGTACAAGAACCAAAGAAAACGGGGGATTCCAGAGGTGGGAAACATTACTAGAGGAACTGTTGATCCGTTGACACATGTCACTACCTCCTTCAGCATTCACTACACAAAATGGCAACTGACCATTAAAATTAAGTTAGGTTTTTCACAGGCAACACAACCAAATGTCATTTTTGACGCAAGACAGACAAGTTTACATTAGCTTTAACTGCTCACAACTCTTCTGTCCACCACTGACAAGAAAAAAAACAATGCAATCCAAGAACGAAAAATAAAACTGAATAAATACAGTCAAATGAGAAAAATGCATGGAGAGTGTGATCTTGAGACAAAAAGAACAGTTGGTTGTCCTGCTGGTTTGATCGACTATCAATGACAATGAAAACAAAGTTCACAGATAACGGACAGATGTTTTATCAATAAAATAATTTCACCCAAATGAGAAACATAAAGAACCATTGCTTACCGCAATGCACTAAACTGACAGTGAAAATATATTAGCTGCATGTTGATTATCACACTTATTTGCACTGTGGCAACGTGATACACACCAAAGATTTTGCACCCCACTGTAGGATCATCAATTAGATCTCCTTTCATTCCAGTGAACACGTACAACCACTCTGCGCTGTAAATGGTTCAATCTCATGGGCATCCCAGAAAAAAAAACCAAAAAAACAATGAAATCTGCTCATAGTTTGTTTTTCATGTTGTCACAAACACACCAACAATGTCCACAACGAGTACATCTACTGAAAAAAAGATAGGATGTTGAAATTCACACTTCATACAATAACACTCAAAAAACGCTTCAACCAAAAGACCTACCCTCTTCACGAGTAATGGATGCAGAACTAAACCCTCAACTATTCCATTATTTGAATGACCAGACGTTGCGATAACTGAACCATTGCATTGCAAAATGGATAAATAGACAATTAGTGACTGAGCTAATATGACTCACAAACACCAAAAAACATAACAGACAGCTAACCAACTGAAGATAATTATAATATCGTACCCAAATACTGTAACTCACTTGTGATGATCAAACGTAAAATACTCTTTCACATTACACATCATGTAACTGCCCTTTTCAACTCTCAAACTGAAACAAAAATAACACTGAATGCCAACCAAAAAACTTGAGGATAAATAAAGGGCAAAACATTAGCATACCCACAAGTCACGTACAATGCATTCTTCCGCACTCGACAACCTCACTTGTTCAAAACACAACACACACTAACTGTCCATGACTGCAATGACACGTTAACAGCAAAGTTAGGGCATCATCACATACATCTACAGGTCTGCACCCGGTTTCCTGAAGGTTGTCCATATCATGTGCCCTAGACACAAATTACATGTCCTTCAAGACATAAAATTCACCTTTTCCATGTACCTCGGAACACTGGCATTTGCACACTCTACTTGATCTTCACTGGCTGCATCATACAGAACAACTCTGCCTCTATTCTTTAGGCATTTATTTTTACCACTTCCTCCCTTCATACGACTCTGCCTTCAAACTGTTAAAACATAAAGCAGGGAGACACTCGGTTAAGGTCCCACTGTTAAAAAAAAAAAAAAAAAAAACCCACACACAACTCCAGTCAGTGGCAATAACAATTCACTAGTGGCTGGATAGACATGGCGGTGAAGACTCTCCCGCATTCCCTGATGCGTTAAAAAGCTGGTGCTGCAGCCACGGTAATGGCAGACACAAGGGTTGCTAGGCAACAGGAGACAAGTCACAGCGAGTGGTGCCAAGCTTGCAGGGCAGGCGATGGAAGGGCGAAGGGGGAAGGGCAGTGCTTTAGGTCTGGGCGGTGGCAGCGTTGTTGGGCAGGGGAGACATGCTTGCTGCCAGTACGGGCGAGCCTGACACACCCACCGCATTGCTGACAGCTGTACCTGCACACGCAACCACACGCTGTCAGTGCTGCAAAGCCTGCAAGCACACAACATGGCTGCACTCTAGCCAGTAGGAAAAACCACCATTGACCAAGCAAAGCATGCATACCTGCTAAAAGGTGGCTAATCAGAAACCACTGCAATGCCCACTACACACCATACACTGCAACCTGGTTACTCAGCCACGTGGAAACACAACAAATTGCTGCTACAATACATCCACTGCTACTACAAGGTCTGTGATAATTAATCAAAGCAACTTAGCAAGTGTATACCACACACTACACCGAACCAAGAAAAACTGTGCAGTTTTGCAAACCGTACAGCCAGAATACACATGCATGCAACTTTTCTGGCCACTACTAAGCAAGACTTGCACATCTCTACAAAACCCTTTACAAATGGAAAAGACAACAAAGGGCAGATGAGGACAAATCAAAGGGTTGCGCATAAAAATATACACTTAAAAGAAAAGGGAGAAATCAAGACACAAGGGAGAGCTGCCAAAACACAAGAACACACCAACAATGACAGATATACTTTCAGCAACCGGTCAGGCACATTCAGGTAACCTTTTCCTTCACCGTCATGAACAGAACTTAAAATCAAAGATTTATTTTGCTGCCTTGCGGACCACAGAAATCTCATTAACACCATGTATTGGAATGCAGCAAACTAACTTCCATGCCAGCAAAATTTTGTTTCACACTAATCCGCCAGTGCTGAATCCTTATCAGTTATGAATAAGCTATCACAAGCTCTCAAAGTCATTGAATCTCAAACTGCTTTTAACTTGATGCATTTCCACTGTCCTATATACACAGATATATATCGTGTTATTAAAGAAAAATATGTACGGTACCTCTTCATGTCAAGTACTATTTCTTGCTAGACGGCAAAAATTAAATTAAAAATCTCTGAAATGCCTTGCGCCAGTGTGCAAGAAGCTCTTAAATTTACTATTAGTAATACAATGACTACAACTGGGAATTTCTCATAGATGTTGCAACAGCCTGATAATATAAGTTAACACTGATGGCAAATTTTGTTTAGTGGACTATTACAATTTGATAATGAAACTGTGGTGCAGCATTTAAAGATCATGCACAACATGCAGCATTGTAAATACCAAAACCATGTAGTTAGCACTTGTCAGCAACACATTACAGTGAAATGTTTTTTTTTTTTTTAGTACAGACATGAAAACCAAAACACGCGAAACAAAAACCACTAACACACAGTATTAGCCTAAGAGTAATACACAAAAACAATGAAAAATCAATGAAACACAAGTTTATTTGCTGAGAAACACATCATCAACATGCACACAAACCACTAACATTTGGTATAAAAAAAAAAATAAAAAAATTTCAAACACATATAATAGCAGTGGCTATGATGCTCAGTAGGATTTATATGCCCTCAACAAGGTCATCCACAACCAAGCTTTAGGACAATTTATACCGTTTCCTTCATTGAAATAATACAGTCCCTGTGTAAATGTACGTCTTGGTCCAAGCCTTGTGATAAGCTACCTTTTTGACACACAACATTTGAATAGAGCCAAAACTGGCATTGTTCTAATCCCCTTCCTCTCTGAAAGATCCAGTTTGTCTTCGTACGATACATTTGATGCCCGGAAAAATCTCTTGCACACATTTCCGAAACCATGCATTCGCATGGAGTTCAATTTTTCAGCAATGCTTTCAAACCATACGCACCTTACAAACTACTTGTATACCATTTGTCATCCTCACTGAATCTTCAAATGTATGCATGTATTAAACTTTGGACCCATAATTAGTACTTGCCACATTGATAATCAGAGCTAATGTGTAATCAGAGCTAGTCAACTAGTTTTTTTTTAAATTTCCGAAGTACCAGGTAGGCACAAAATGGGACACAGGATACTGTACATGATATCAACAGATTTAAACGTTAACAGCAGTAGTAAGTCTGAAGAAGGTGAACAACTATTATTAACAAGAAAATCAGCCTAGCAGTCTCTACAAAAGCCACACAATATCAGGTTGACATCTCATACTTTAATCCACATGCATCAAAAGTAAGATTTTGGCATAAAACCACAATTTCATCATTCACATTCATACTTGCACAAATTCACAGCATCTGGATATTGCAATAGAGAAAACAGCCACAGTGCCAACGAAAAATCATTGCAGTGTGTGTATACCATTCAGACATCTTTGGCTAGAAATGTTATCTCTACATGGAATAAAACAGATCTGCACTGCTGTGAAAACTTTACCTCAAGGCAACATTTCATTTGACAGTGATTGACCAATGAATGTGCATTTGCCAACCAATATCTACAATCATTTATGCGCAATAATCATTTACGCTCTGAGAAAAATAAAACATGTCAACCCAAGCATTTGTTTAGAAGTATTTGGCTGTGGAACATGAACCTGCTATACATTTCTTAGTCCAACGTACAATTCTGTGTCCAATATTTCTCTGGCTCCTCTGTGGCATTATACAATTATGAGTGAAAGGGCCCAGGGAAGGATTAAGAAATCTGCCTGATGCAGTGGAGGGATAGAGGCTGGCTAAGTCCACAGCCGAAGTAACATCATGTATGTATAGGTGTGTGCTTCTCTAGGCAGACAAGTGTTCATCAAGCAAGTGGGACTGGGACGGGGGAGATCTGTCTACCTCCTATCTGACCGGCGTTGGTTGCTGATGATGGAGTAGGCGAGGTGTGACCAGAAATGTTTGTCATGCGTCCTTGCTCCTTCACAATCGGGTCTGAAATAAACCAAAACAAGTCTATTCAGAAACAGATACAATCATCCTAAAGACTAATCCTCTGAAACCAAATGATAACTTATCGAGAACAGCAATGATCACACCGGCCAACAGTGATGAGCCTTTACCTAAATGTATGCAATACAAAGTGGTGAATACCAGATTACCTTTCATTTGGCTGAGGTAAAAGAACAAATGCTCTAATGACCAACTTACAGAAGTATGGATGCTCCATGGCCTCTCGAGCGGTGAGTCTTTCATTGTGGTCGTAGCGTAGAAGTTTGTCCAAGAAGTCCAAAGCTTCTGGGCTGACCAAGTGTTGGTTCTCACTGTGAACAAAGCGCTCCCACCTCTTCCTTGAATGTCTGCAATCAAATAAAATGGACCAACATATTGAAATGTTCTTTCCCAAAAGAATAACAGTAAGGTCATCAAATGTAAGCTCAATTCAGGGTTGATACAGCTTTACAAGTCTACATTGGTACAACTTTTCCATGACTTTACATGCACAAATTATATTTTTCCAGGTGAACCACTCAACACACAACCACACATACATAAACCAAAAACATTCCACAAACACCTCAAGGCCATTCAGTTTAAGTTTTGCCTTTTGGTGTCACATGTTAATTTCTTCGAGTTTGGCATTGATGTTCTTCTGAATTCCAAGAAAGTTTTTTTTTTCTTTTCCTTTGCTGACATTCTCATAGCATTTGTGTTGGTCAGGAAGTTCATGAACATTTCTTTTATTAATGTTCATATCTCATTTGTTTTCTGCTTCTACAGCCTCAACACTTTGTTCCAAACTGAAACTCTCAGTGTTGTCTTCTGTTCTTTGTCTTTTCTTCTTAAGCTACATTATGGACTTGTACTTTTGGGATTGCACAGCCTTTTCTTTTTCCTCCTGCCGTTGCTGCAATTAACTGTCATAAGCCTGTTGTGAATACGAGGCACCAAAAAGCAGATTTTTTGGAAATTCCCATGTGTGACATTTATGATTTTGATACTCCTCTCACAAACGGTGCAATAAGACATAGAACTGCTAGCCAGCCCAAAATTTCTCGGTTTTTCAAACGTATCTTACGTAACAAGCATTTTCATTTCAATTCCACGGAGGTTTCCACATCCCTACTCTATCCTATCCCGTAACTGGAAGGTCATAGGGGCACCACAAATGATCGTTTAACCAGCGTACTCCATCTTTTTCTGTCCTCAGCAACCCTCATGGCTTCGCTCAGTGTCAAGCCAGTCCATTCTCGAATGTTGTCATCCCACCTCTTTTTCTGTCTCCCTCTTCTTCTGCCTCCTTGCACCGTTCCTTGCAGGACAGTCTTTGCAAGGCCTGATGCTCTGGTGATGTGGCCATACCATTGGAGTTTCCGTTTCTTCACCACTGTGAGCAGGTCATCGTGTTGTTACATTACATTACATGATTATTGCTTTAGGTCCAGCGAACTCTTCCGAGCCAAATCAGGACCAGACAACCCCTGATCCGCATAAAAGATCTGCTGAAACAACCCTAGTGGTAACACTGAAGGCACTCCACCAGCTGGTCACTTTACAATAAAGACATCCCACGCAGGGCCTGGGGACTCTGAGGCTATACTCTAATTTATCAAACCCCCGTTTACCCCCCCCCCCCCCCCCAAAAAAAAAATAGAATACAAACATCATTATAAAATATCAACAAAACACATACATTTAAAATGCTTACATTGCTAAATAATATCATAAAAAGCCCCAGTGACCACCTTGCAGAAAGCGTCTAATATTCCCAAGCTGATCCAACAGACCTCACACACAAATGAGGAGTTTTGTCCCGGAAGAGTTTTCAAGAAAAAAGGTAGGTGACTGGTCTACTTCTGTGTAGAAGACTTTCACCCAGTGATGCCGTGCTAACATCACCCCTGTTAGTCGCCTCTTACGACACGCCGGGAAACGTTGGGTCTATTCTATTTAATGCCTGAACCCACAGCGCCCAAAGGCTGCAAGTTGGCGCCTCAGACGGCTTGAGTTAGATCCTGTATCGGCCAGAGCCTTGAGCAGCTCTTGAGCTGGAAAAGCGCTATATAAGAACGATTAAATAAATAAATATTGTCCGAATGTCCTGTAAATGAGACTTGTATTGTATCAGACAATGCCATTGTGTCAGACAATGGGTCCCAACAGGAAGTCCTCTCCTGGTTCGCACAACAACTGCTGCCCTGACAAGGTTGAAGCCCATTTAGAAAGACAGGACCATCAGTCTACATTCCAAAGTAAGACTGCTGCGCTCCCTTGTCATCTCCATCTTCCTATATGCTTGCAAAGCATGGACCCTCACAGCAGATCTCCAACGAAGAATACAAAGCATGGAGATGAGGTGCTACAGAAGACTTCTGGGTATTTCCTATACCAACACATCACCAACGACAAAGTCCGACAGACCATCACACAAGCCATTGGACAACACGATGACCTGCTCACAGTGGTGAAGAAACGGAAACTCTGATGGTATGGCCACGTCACCAGATCATCAGGCCTTGCAAAGACTATTATGCAAGGCACAGTGCAAGGAGGTAGAAGAAGAGGGAGACCGAAAAAGAGGTGGGATGACAACATTCGAGAATGGACTGGTTTGACACTGAGCGAAGCCATCAGGGCTGCTGAAGACAGAGAAAGATGGAATATGCTGGTTAAACGATCATCTGTGGTGCCCCTACGACCTCCGGGTTACGGGACAGGATAGGATAGGATAGGACTGGTCTAGCGAAGAAGAACATAGTATAGCAGATTGATAGAACAGAGTAGGAATGAGAAAGAACAAATGAGAAAGACATCAACAGTGGGAATTTAAAGCACTAAATTTCCAGAAAGTGGGGATACTATTTATACTGAAACCCCCGGCACCCCAACTGGGGGATTGTGTTGTTCTATGGCTAGTGTGATGGTCTGTGGGATTTCGTTGTTAGTGATGTGCTGGGTATAAGAAATGCCCAGAAGTCTTCTGTAGCACCTAATCTCCATTCTTTGTATTGTTCGTTGTAGATCTGCTGTGAGGGTCCATGTTTGGCAAGCGTAAAGGAGAATAAAGATGACAAAGGAGCGCAGCAGCCTTGTGTGTGTTTGTAGATTATAGTCACACGACACTTTCGCATATAGGTGACTACTGGACCGATTTATACTGACACCAGCGGGCCAGTTGTTGGTAAAGGGGAAAATAATATGATCACACGTTGACCAATCCGGGATTCGAACCAGCGACCTTTCGGTTACTAGCAAGACGCTCTTACCAACTGAGCTACCCGGCCCCACGCGCAGCAGCCTTACCTTTCCACATCACAATAATTCAATCACAACAAACAAGATGGCAGACTGTAAAACCAATCAGAAGCTAGGAAAGTGATACTAACAAACTAAAATAACTGACCTACTAGAGATCGCCTTTTAAACAATCTAGGCTACATCTCACTCACTTCCTCTGCAAGCAGACAACCAAAAATCAAACTTTCGAAAAACATTTTCCCACTTTAAATAAAATTTCCACGACTTCATTGGGATTCCCATGATTTTCCATGCCTGGAAAACCAATTTTGAATTTCCACAACTTTCCAAGCTTGTAAGAACCCCGAGTCATTAATCAAGAACCCACAACCCATGAAAGATATATAATAGTACCAAAAATTCCTGAATGAAACCTATACACAACATTATTTAAAAATAATGTGCAAAAAATATTATAACATTTTGATGTGTGATGATAAATTGCCTAATTGTTGCACAAAATGGGAAGAAAAGCTTCAGTGTACTATAAATTGACAGGAAGAAAACGTTTTTAATCATTAAAGAAATAAAACTGAAATGGTTTCAAGTTAGACTAGTCCATTGTATTATTGTGACTAATGTTGTTTTAAATAATATGGGCATTGTACCCGATGATCTTTGTTCATTTTGTAAAGAACATCGTGAAGATAATCAACACTTGTTTTTTTAATGTAAGCATGTGACACACTTTTTTGAATTCTTTCAGAGAGGTGCTGGTTGATTGTTGTATAATTAAAGAGAGATTCATATTTTCAGAGGTACTTGTTCTGTTTGGTAACGACCCTGCTATATGTAATACTTGTAGCAAAATTCTTTATTTATAACTGTAAATACAACAAAGCAATACCTCAAGTTAAGTATAAAGCATTCTTAAAATTAGAAAGTGATAAATTTAATAGTATGTGGAATACTTGGAAAGTCTTTTATTTGGATGTGTGATTTGTTATTGTCCTTTTTTCTTCTTCATATAAATGAGAATATAAGCTGTTATGCGGATGAGAGTATAAATCGAGGTCTAGTCTGTGTTGCATACATTCCATCATAACGGACTTTAAAGATCCTGATGCTCATGTCCTAGATGGGCGAGTGCCGATGACAACACACCCAGCATGCACCTAGGTCCTTCTCCCCCATCCCTGGCTGCCCAGGATTGTGCTTAGTTGTCTGGAGCATTATTACGATGCGCCCAAAGGCTGCAAGTTGGCGCCTCGGACGGCATGAGTTAGATCCTGTATCGGCCAGCGCCTTGAGCAGCTCTTGAGCTGGAAAAGCGCTATATAAGAACGATTAAATAAATAAATATTGTGAGGGGCCGGGTAGCTCAGTTGGTAGAGCGTCTTACTAGTAACCGAAAGGTACATGGTTCGAATCCCGGATTGGCCAATGTGTGACCATATTATTTTCCCCCAGGGTTCCCACAAGTTTGGGAAAACAAAATTCCATACTTTTTCCAGACTTTTTCCATGGCTTCCTAAACATTTTCAAGACCATCTTACACACACAAGAAACGAACAATTCTACATAGAATACTTATCACATAAAAACACCGGTATAAAATAAAGGAATTGTAAGACGTGTACTTACAAAATACAAGACAGCCCATGATCTGTGATACTGACAGTCCATATGAATTTAATAAACAAATATGCCCTGCATTTTTTCATGGGTTTAAGTTCAACTTTCCTGAGAATGAACACACAATTCACAATTACTGTTTTATTTATTTGAGCTTCTGGTCAATTTGGCACTCTAGAGTAATGGCTTCTGCCTCTTTTTTTGTCGCTGACCTGCGCAAAGCATTGGCCTTGGACAGAAGTGATAGGCTCTCACTCTGCTCTGCCCTATCTGCAAACTCATTTGCAGATTTAAGCTGGTCTTTTGCACACAGTTCCAATCATTTCTTCTTTGACTTCAGCTCTTCAATTTCATCTAACACTAACTTTCTTTTTTCTAATGTCTCTTTTTTCTATCTTTTTCTTCTCTTCTTCAAGGTAAAACTCATATGTGGATCTTGCACTAGCTGCATTGAAGAGGAGTGCTTTTGTAATTGGCACCTGAATGGCTCCACCTGCCTTAGCCAAATGGTCTGCTATAATTCTCTGTGCTGTTAGGGTTTTCTGTGACATGTTGTCAGTAATTACTTCTTTATTAACAGAGAATCCCCTCTCCACACTGGCCTGGCCATGAGAAAGGAGCAGCACTTCTCTCACAACACTCCAAAGGCCACTCAACTCCTTTCGCTTGGCCAGTGCAGAGAAGAAGAGTCTGTCTAATCTGTCTTTATCCCTGTCAAAAGACTGAAAGTTATCAGCAGAAGCACACTCTGATAAGAAGTCTGTGTACTGCACACTGATTCTGTCCACATCTTCTTTCTTCTGTTCTGCATCGGCCGGATGAGAAAGAAAACAGTAGTTTATTGTGTCTTTAACCCGCAAGAGTAAGCAAGGGAAATAACCGCGCTAAAAGAAAAATTAATTTGCTGCTTTCGGTTTCAATCACAACATCGCCGGGAGAACATCTCAAATAAACGGTATTTTCATTTTTGTTTCTTTTGAAGAAAAATGCTTGTCAAACTGAAAGATTGCCTTGTGTGTTTTTTCCCATGACTTTTCCATACCTATCTAGACAAATACATTTTTTCCATGGCTTTTCCAGCCCTGGAAATCACTTTCTCTATTTTCCATAGCTTTTCCAGACTTCCATGACTCTGTACGAACCCTGTTCCCCTTACCATCAACTGGTTTGCTGGTGTCAGAATAATGTGACCAGTAGTCGCCTATACGCTTTGGTGTCATGTGACTATAATCTACAGTTACACAGTGATCGTCCTAGGGATTTGCAAAACCGATACGACGTCACAGTAAACAAACCCACTCGAACGCAAACCGGTAGGCCAGTCACGGAAACCGGTATGACCCACAGCAAAGCTTAATAATGCTTCACTATTTTATATAAGTAGATGGCGACTGTGTTAATGCACTTTCTGTTTCATTAAAAACATCTTCGTCTTCAGATAAACTTTTTTTATCGCCCCTCTCCCCCCCTAGCAAAAAATGAAAAAAGAGATTTTTGCTTCTTCATTATTACTAGCCTATCTGCCACTGTCACAATACATACTGACGAGCACGAGGGAAGAAAAAATCGAAAAGTGCGCGAGTTTAATTTATCCGTACTCACAATAGCCTTGTGCCCGCCAATGTTATATCATTCTGTATTAATTACCTCAAAGATTATGGCAAGGCTACTGAACGCATTTACAGGCCTCTCGTCTACACTCCCTAAACACATAATCAGCGTGGTTAGCTGGCTGGCTCTCTCTCTCTCTTGTTTTTCTTTCTCTTTTTCTTTATTTTTGAAACCAGTCAAACAAAATAAGAACCGGTAGGCTCTACCGGCTACTTATTTTTCAACCGGTATTTTTATTCTCAAACCGGTAAAATACCAGTAATTTCCGGTTAAATCCATCCCTGAGTTACATATTGTCCGAATGTCCTGTAAATGAGAACAGTGGATTGTCTTGTAGCGGTGTGGTCTGCTTTGAAGACATATTCACTTAAATAGTATTCCTAGGCCAAAATAGTAAGCTTATTTTTTAACTGTAAAACTTTGTATCACAGATGTTTGTTGTGTGTTAGGGTATTGAGGTAAGGGAGTGATGTTGTTTTTTTTATATTGAAATATGATTTTGTGTGTGAATTTAAAAAAACAACAACAAAAAGCAAAACATTATTGAAAAACAAGAAAAAAATATACAAAAAGCAGCATACCTGCCAAGAATGTCGTTAAACCTAGGGTCCAAATCTATCTGATACTTTTCAATGTAGCCATACAAGTCGTCAGTCCCCAAAACTTTGGCTATCCTCACCAACTGAAACAGCACAATGCATACATTGATCAACCATGGAGTTAAGAACATGAAAAGAGTCAAAACACCAGTATTGGAACATACAAACTTTTCTAACACTAAACAACAGATAATGTACCTCAAAAAAGTGAGTATATAGCTTTCATCATTACTACCTGTAACGTGTACCACATTGCAGAATGCAAGATTTTGAAGACCATACACAACGGTTGTGCCTATTAGAAAATTCTCAGACACAAATATTTGTGACTTAGGACATAGAGTGAAATGCCTGCACACAGGTAAGCAAAACAAAGTGCTTGCATGACCCTTTCTTACATGCATGCATCAAATCAAATGAAATATTTTTTGTCTGCAAATCAGGTAAAGAGTTTCACTCTACAAATCACTCAGGCATGGGAATTGCCAAAAGGGCTAGGGTCGTACTGGTGGTAGCGTATGTCAAACGGATTAGCTTACGAAGCCACTCACAGTACCTCACCTCAACTTCTTTGCTATCGTCAGGCGACATTTTTACACTTATCACTTTGTCTAACCAATGCCAGTTCCATTTGTAACGTGAATCGCCATCATCAAATTTCTCTCCACGCTGAACAATATCCATACGTAGCGCCATTTTTTTTACCTCTACGAAATGCGCATGCGCGAGTCGAAATTCCGGGAGAAGTCATTGTTCAATTTGTTTTCTCGTACTCCGATAATTACTAAATTACTACTCTCTCAGTCTACTGCAATTTTTTTTTTAACCGATATTTTCGAAGGGTCGTACTCAATATCGCGAGGGTCGTAAAGGTGGGGTCTATGGGTCGTAAATACGAACTAAGGTCGTAGAATTCCCACCCCTGATCACTGTGATGAACCGACACAAATTGTCACGACAGTTCACCTGGTCATAGTTGTCATGGCCATGGAAGAAAGGCTCTTTTCTGAAGATCATGCTGGCGAACATGCAGCCTAAGCTCCACATGTCCAGTGAGTAGTCGTACATCTGAAACAGCAGTATAATCATTTTACCTTTAGTTCCCGATAAAAAAGGACAATAAAGTGTCAGAATCAATTAAGAGTTGCACACTGGGGATGAAAACAGTTTAGGTAACAATAACTAAACTGTTTCACAAATACGAACTGGACAATCAAAACTGTTGTGATAGCTAAATATAGCAAGCACGTTATAATGGACAAGCGTGGTTATAATGTTTTGGTTTTCTAAAAAACTCACAACAGTTATTATTATCAGATAATGGTTAACAATAACTGCATTCATTTAATTTTAAGTGACAGAAAACAGCCTCACTCTTTCACATTTATCCATCTTCTCTCTTACAAATCCAGTTTGAAATCATCAACTTCTAAATTGGAAATTCACAAGTGGGAAATAAGTTTATCACCGACAGCAACACTTTACTATAATTTTTTAAAAATTCTTTTAATCTTATACCTGGTAGTCAAGCAGTAATTCTGGGCCCTTGAAATAGCGTGATGCTACTCTGACATTGTATTCCATTCCAGGGTGGTAGAACTCTGCTAAGCCCCAGTCAATCAGACGAAGCTTTTTGTTCTCATGGTCAATCATCACATTGTGTGGCTTGACGTCTCGATGCATGATACCCATGCTGTGACAGTAGTCCAAAGCCTGAAACAAACATCATCATTCCGTGCACCACATCTAAGATTAGTTTAAGAAATTAATTTTTGAAGAAAAAAAATGTATGCATGTATTTCAGTCAAAGAATCCTGTAAAATGACAATGCCTATACTGAAATAATCCACAACAGTAAGTGCGCGAGTGATCAGGTCATAAAAACTGATTTATGCGCATCACTCAACTTTCACAAAATATTTCACAGAAAGATTTTTAAAAATGAAAGGCGACGTTGGAATTGAATTGCTTTCAACATCAATTAAGAAAATCGGTAGCTTACCTTCATCAGTTCATAAAGGTAGAACCGTATATCATAGTCTGTGAAGGTTTGGTAGAGTTGTTTAAAATCTGTGTTATTCACATGCTCGAAGATCAAAGCCGGTGTCCGTGACTGAAATTACAAATCAGTGTTCATTCACTGAATGACATTCATGTTAGACCTGTCAAAATCGCACATTATAACACAAATAGTCTAACCTTTTTTTCATAAAAATTTAATCAGTGAATGGCTGTAACTACACATACAGAACAATATTACTCTATAATAATCAAGCTTACTTACCACTGGGTCTTTCACAATGGCAAGAAGTGTGATCACATTTGTTCCACCTCTCAAATTTTCCAAAATCTTGATTTCTCTCTTGATTTTCTTCTTTTTGACAGGCTGCAACAAGCAACATACTCACAGTATTATATGGTCAGCTGGTTGCACCTTTCTCTACACATTGTTATGCTTTGTATTTAACGTTGACAAGGTGGTAGACTCCCCTCCCCCCCCCTATTCTCCCCTCCTTCCCCAAGGCAACTAACTAGTGCTTTACCACGATGCTGACAGGCCATCCTGCAGTTACTTAACAAACTATCATATAAAAAAACAAGCGAGGGATCAGGGTGAAAAAAGGTTCATAGTCTAGTGAGTGAGCCATTGTCAGAACAAGGATTTCTGGGAAAAAACATCAAATACCTTACACACTACCAAATCGAGGCTAACCGTATGGTATTTACCCAGTGAAGTAAGGCTAAATGGTTAATAGTTACCCGGTGAATTTTTATTTCCTTTGTAAAATCCCCTGGCAGCCTCCCCCTCAGTGCTCTATCAAACAATTCTTTTAGCACTTATTTATGCCTTGTGCTTTTGTGCGCCCTGATGTTTTGCCTTGTATGAATATCTAGTTTGTTTGTTGAATAAAATTTATGTTAAAACACAATTCTTTTAGCGGAAAGGTTAATTCTTGTGCCAACTTTTTTAAGGTTCTGGGATTTACCTCATCTGATTTCATTTATACCAAACAGGGCTTCAGTTTATATATAATTTAACCTCATTTGATTTATACCAACTAGGGCATCGATTTATATATAATTTAACTGTAACCGAGCGTTACAAATCCATGCTTCATATACTTTTGCTTCTCAAGGGTGGTGCAGTCAAAACCCGGAACATTTTTGTTTACTGTGCAAACACACTGATATTAAAAGTATTTTAAAACCTTTGCCCTCTTGAAATTTTCCTTTATCAATGTTCCATCTTTCTTTAACTAAATTACAAACTGCTTCATCAGGCTTTGTTTTCTCTTGTAAAATAACTGATGAAATCACTTGGCCTTCTTAGCTCTAGAAACTCTTTAATCATAAACAACTTTCCCAATTACCACTTCGCCTAACGAGATCACAATGTTTTGCTTAAGCATTATAATTTGTCATGGTAGGGCATTTTGGGTGCATTTTAAATGCTCGTCTGTCTTGGCCTGATTTTATCAAGCTCAATTTGTAGGATTTTTATTTTTATTTTACCTCCATCATTTTTATTTCATTTTGGGGACAAAACATTTTCTTATGCTTCGTCCAGCACGCTCTTAATCTTGTCCCACCATTCATACCCTCATGCACCCTACATTTCTGAGCGAGTACTCACCTTCAAAATCTTAATGACACATTTCTCATTGTTTGTGATGTTGATAGCTTCAAACACTTCACTGTACTTTCCTCTTCCCAGTTTACGTACTATTTGGTAGTCATCTTGGTTTCTGGAAATAAGAGATGGAGAAACACTGTGCAAACATGTCAGTCAGAAATGAATGTAACCTTTGGATACTTTACAAATGGCAAATTAAATACATTTGTATCTACTCAATTTGTAAGTTCCAATATAAATTCCTACCCAAACTTGTCTAACCTTTAACCAGTGAACTATGCAGAAATTAAAGCATTACAAATACACAAAAGAACAACAGTTAAGTTAATATTAGAAAGACCAAGTGAGTGCCAGAAGCCAAATGTAATCATAACCTGGACAAGATGCAGAAATCTCAGAATTAAAATAAAATGCCCTAGCATAAATTGCAATCAAGCATGTGACATGCCCGAATGAGGAAGAAATAATAAAACCATTTGGTTGTATGATTAATATTTTTTATCTTTGAAGATCTCTTTGCCGCAGACATAAACATTATGCATGAAATTTAAATTCAAAATATTTTGTCTGGGTGAAGATACCATACATTGAGAATTAGCCACTAGGATTAGGACCATGCAAGCTAATCCTAACTAGTAATACTAGTAATAGTCATACACGCAGAAATTTTTTCATGGTAAATCAATAGAGGAAACAAGAAAATAAACATACCCCCATTCCACCACATGGGATTCGTAGTCCCAATATTCTCTTGGTTTATGTGTGTTGACATCTGCATACACACGAGCACGACTAGGTAGTGGCATGATGTAGTGTCTTTGCTGTCTAGAGCAACCGTAAGGTTTGGTGCTCAATCGGGCAACAATGCCGATGTGGGAAAGAAGACGAAATATTGCGGCTTATTTATTGTTTCTCTGTTCTGAAAGAAAAGCAGGAATCACAAAATATAATTTAGTAAATAATATTGAAATCTGAGGCTACATAAAATTCACACACGCGTTACAAGAACAGGAAACTACATTCCAAGCAGCCGACAGGACTGGAAGGGAAGTTGCCGAGAGCGTGTTACAGCGCAGCGGCATACGCACCTGTGACTACAGCTAAATATCTTCGTGAAGGCCGCGCTCTATACACTTCGCTGCCACTCTATGTGTTACATTGGTGCTCGTAGTGTCCCTGAAAGGGTTCATAATCTGTAGTTTCACGTACAAGATGTCCAGACAAAGTCATAACATTTTTGACAAACGTAAGAAATAGCACAAGATGGCGACCGTCGCTCACCCGCGAAGCTCGCAACGAGGCTACACAACACACAGCTTCCTTTTTTGTTGTCTCCCTTTCATGCATAGACCATGCCTTCATCTCCGATATCGAACATTCGGTTTTTATTTTTCATGTTAGTCATTGTTTATAGGGTCCAGCGGACTGGGTTCAAACAAATGCAAATAAGACGAAGAATGCCTTCCGAGTAAAATACAATTTAAAGAAAAAAAAATTTCGATTACAAACAAAGCAAATTGGGGAAGAGTACCATTCATTAAGAGGTTTAAAAACAAGAAATAATAAACAAAAAGCGCCACACTTATTTTACACGTAAGCTAACTTTTCTTTCTTGGGTGAAGGTGAAGAAAACACCGAATACAAGATTTTGATCATTTATTTGCTACCTGGTAGCAAAGATAATACAATCTTTGCTGGTAGGGACGTTATGCACCCAACTCCCACACATATCACAAACATGGCCGCTTTTTGATTCGCATGCATTGCACAATAATGTGCGAGGCACGGTGCAAGGAAGCAGAAGGAGATGGAGACAGAAAAAGACAACATTCGAGAATGGACTGGCTTGACACTGAGCGAAGCCATGAGGGTTGCTGAGGACAGAGAAAGATGGAGTATGTTGGTTAAACGATCATGTGGTGCCCCAAGTATTTTCGAGTTACGGGATAGGAGTGGAGGATAGGATATGCATAGAAATGTACGTGAGTCGATGTACTCAACCCCCATTCACAGCCCACCCCCATAAAAAAATCCGATCCTATCCTATCTTAACTGGGCGAGATGAGCTCTAAATATTTCCAAAAATAACATTTTAAAAAAAATTGTCCGTCCGTCCGTCCATTTGTCTGTTTGCCGTCTTGGCAATACTTACAATTAAGATGATTAATATCTCAGAACCTATTTCAACTATCACAACCAAACTTTTATTTTTTTTAATTTTTTTTTTATTTTTTTTTTTAGTAAAATTAACGTCCCCGGACACATTAAGCGTATAGGGGACGGGTGAACCACCGTATTCAATTAACCAAACTTGGTAAGATGGTCTATATATATAGGCATATCCATGAGACTTAAAAAAAAAGATCAGCGAATGAATATGACTTCACTTCCAGGTCAAGGTCACAGAGTCCACAAATGTTAGTAACAAAATGACAATTTTTCACAAAATTTCACATTTTTGTAAGTTATTAATATTGAACTTACGATTCATTAAGGCACAATAGATATCAATGAAACACACATCCCATGCACGTACGTTTGGTCAACCTCACTCCAAGGTCGAGGTCACTGACGCTGTCCAAAGTCAGCATAGGTACTTCGAAGTTACCTTGACCCTAAACTATGAGAGAAAGTTCACATTTGTTGTATTTAGAGATGATTGATATTTCAAATAATTATATGTTCCATTTCTGCGTTGATCTTGAAGGTCAAGGTCATTTTTGCAAAAACATACCAAAAATAGGTCATCCTACTGTGGAATGGCTCTATTTAACCCATAATATGCAAAAACGTTGGGTTATTTGATCATACATTAGCAGGGCAAGGTCATCTCAAGGTCAAGGTCACTGAAGGTCAAAAGTCATCCCAAGGTCACTACTTTTTTGGGCATAATACAACTGTTGCTTTAGTTTATTTGATATTACAAGTGTATTATTATTATTAGTATTGTTATTACTAGTGGATTAAAACTTATTCATATCAAAGACTGTTCTATATAATTTATATATATTCCTAATTAAATTAAGATAGGCTGGTTGATCAAGTTTGTGGGTGTAGGCTGGTTGATCAAGTTTGTGGGTGTTTGTTCAAATGTGGTTGCATTTGTGTGTGTGTGTCTTTTAATACAGCAGTTGGGTGAAACTTCTCAAAAAAAAAAAAATAAATAAATAAAAAAAAAAGGAACATCAAAACACTATAACATGCAAATGCTACAGGACTAACGAAAGAAAAACAACAAAACACCACAACAAAACCAACTAACAACAACATTGTTTTAATTTATCATGCGAGTAATTATGATCAATAAAAGAAAATATTTAAATAACAGCTGATCATTGAAACCCAAATGATTCCAACTGTAGAAGTCATGCTACCCAAATTCCTTGAGTTGTTTACCTTATCCAACATAATTTTTTAGGGTTGGAGGTTGGTGTGGGTGTTGGAGTGGAAGAGGGGAGGGTTGGGTTTGTGGTAGGTGGGTATAGAGTAGTAGGCCTCCACAGTGTAACACTCACACTGGGGTCAGTGTCACTTCTCGGGAACACTGTGCCAAGGACCTCTCCATGCTACTAGCATCCAACCTTTGGCAAACGCTGCATTGCATCAAAACATATTTGCATCAGCAAACATGATCACTATTATCGTAAGAGGACTAGTTTTACTCGGCTTATTTTAATATTTAGCTTGGTTAGTCTATGTAATATTAGAATTTCCTTGTTAGCAAGCAGCAGACGATGGAAGTAATCAAGCGTAGCAGTAGCATACTGCCGACTACACACAGTGGTAGCTGACAGTAAGCAAAGGCAATGACATCATCGTAATTACGTTAGGTAAGTCAGTTATCCGCCAATGAGAACACAGCTTAGAAGGGACTCACCCAGGTCTGACTACTTCGAATGTAGAGAAGAACCGGCAGTCGTGTTCAAACCGAGGAAGAGTAAAGAGCTACATAGCTACACAGGAACAGTAGTTCTCTCCAGAAAAGACTAGGACGCAGTACTTGTGTAAATCCGAATTCACTCAAGTAGCCACTGGCCTGATATTGTCACGAAGGTAAATGAGCATATTTCTGTTTCATCGTGATGTATTATATTATTGTTGAATTATGTTTGTGAAATTTGATATGCATAGAATTGAATTGCTAGCCCGACTTTGCCTGACACGTGGCGTAGCTGACCACGAGGAAAAAGACGACCGGCAGATGCCATCTTGAATTATGTACGGAACCACTGTTGTTTAACTTATATGTGTGCTTACAGACCAGTGACTGTACAAATGAATGTGTATATTATTATTAATTCTTGATGTGTATAAGTAGCCATGTTTTATATTTATGAATGTATAGGAAATTAGAGTGGAGATTCCAGTGGACCACGGACTTAGCAGAATGTTCGTCGCTTATATATGTAGATGTGGAGCTAATCACTGAGGGCTATTACGACCTTCAGTGAGACGCTCTGCACACACCTATCATTCAAGGTTGTGCAGAATTTCGTCTCATATGTTACAGACGAACAGGCGTTCTGTAGTGCGCCCAACACAGCCTCAGACGAAACCACGTCGACGCATTAGTTGGCTGCAGCAGTATCCCCAGCATTGTGCGAGGAAAGCCAACCAGTCTACCCACAGGGAAAAACCAGAAGAAGACAACACAAGTTGTCAACAAACCGACCACAGCACAGCACGCCAGACTGACAGTTAAGTCTATAGTCGTGTGTGCACACAAAACTGAGAGCTACAGGACCACAGTAGTCCACTTCTCATGAACTATAAATTCCAGTGCCCAAGGATGAACTATTAGCGGCATAGACTATCAGCGATCGAATTATTCACAGTGACTATATAACGTTTAAGATAGATTAGTACTTAGAAAATCTTGTATAGAGTAGAAGAAATAAATGTGTGATGTTTAATTGTTATCAAGTGGCTGGACTACATATGTTTCATAGCCGTGTGAAAGCTAGTGTGACAGTAATCTTTTACCATTTTTCTATCTATCTCTGTAACCCAACCTTAACACAGACCGAACTAAATAAATAAATTTATTATAGTAGTCCACAGGGTGACTAACTAGCAGTTCCCATCGGATAAAGCGTGAGGTTTACATCATTCCATTGTGCAGAGCCCTAAAACCCATAAAACCCACGTGACAACTATTATAACTGACAGAATTGAAAGTGATTCTAATGTTTGATATGTAGACTGACTGCAACCAATACCATCATTAATTATCAACATATTCATTATAGTAAGTTTGTGCAGCAGCTGGCATTCGTGTTACAAGTATGTAGTCTCATAGGTAATGAAAATGCAGTTACGATTATATGTGTGGTGTGTACAGATGAAGTTTTCTTTGTCATTATAAAATGTAGGGCTGCCTGTGTGAATGTTACCTAGGTACAAACACAAAAATGCATATAGAGAATACCAACATGAATAAAATTAGAATATAGGTTTAATTTATGTAAACATGTTATTTTTTAACATTGTATTTTTTTAAAACAATCAGTGTGAGAAAGGTAATGCACTTGAACACATGCATGCGCACGCAAACAAGCCCTTCACACCGGTGTACATTCTGTCAAACTCATAACACACAAAAAAATGTTAGCATCATTTTCAATTAAATTGCTTTACACATAAAGTAACCACAAAAATAGTTACATTACATTACATTACATTACATGATTATTGCTTTAGGTCCAGCGGACTCTTCCGAGCCAAATCAGGACCGGACAACCCCTGATCCGCATAAAAGATCTGCTGAAACAATCCTAGTGGTAAAACTGAAAGCTCTCCACCAGCCAGTCACTTTACAATAAAGACATCCTACGCAGGGGACGCTGAGGCTGTACTCTAATTTATCGAACCCCCATTTACAAAAACAAACAGAATACAAACATCATTATAAATTATCAACAAAACACATACATATAAAATGCATACATTGCTAAATAATAACATCATAGGAAGCCATAGTGGCCACCTGGCAGAAAGCGTCCAATATTCCCAAGCTGATCCAACAGACCTCATACACAAATAAGGAGTCTTATCCCGGAAGAGTTTTCAAGAAAAAAGGTAGGGGATACTGACTGGTCTAGCGAAGAAGAAGATAGTATAGCAGGTTGATAGAACAGAGCAGGAATGAAAAAGAGCAAATGAGAAAGACAGCGACAGTGGGAATTTAAAGCACTAAATTTCCAGAAAGTGGGGATACTATTTATACTGAAACCCCCGGCACCCCAACAGGGGTCACAAAAATAGTATAAAAGTAACGATTATCATATCACGTGTACAAACATGAAGAGTAGAAGAAATAAATAACTAAAGGTAGAAAGAAAAAAGGCAGAAAGAAAAAGAGAATGAAAGGCAACCTGTGGGATGCAGGGGCAGATCAGTTAGTTTTTTTGGGGGGTTTCCAAAATTCTATTAAAGAACTTACTCGGTAAATGTTAATGATGATCAAGAAGCGCTTCAGATCAAGCATCAACATTGGCAGGACACGCACTTTTCCAGGAGCAGACATTGGAAGTGACCACAATCTAGTGATGATGTCTTTCCGGCTTCACTTGAAGAGAGTAAACACAGCAAAGTGCACTAGACTGAAGTTCGACCTGGACAAACTGCAAGACCTGGAGGTGGCAGAAATATTTCAGGCCACAATTGGAGGGAAATTTGCACCACTGTTCATTTTGGGAGCTGGTGAAGTAGATGTCAACACAATGACCACCACCTTCAACTTAGCTGAGACAGATGCCGCCACGGAGATCCTTGGAAAGCACCGGTCAAAGAAGAAGCTGTGGATCACACCTGAACTTTTGGACCTGTGTGATAAATGAAGAGAGATGAAAAAGAAAAAGAACACCTCACAGAGAGCTGATGCCTACCGAAAAATCAACAATGAAATCCGAAAAGGCAGGCGCACAGCAAAGAACTGGATAGAAGATCAATGCCAGAAAATAGAGAACAGTCTGAACAAGAACAACAGCAAGAAGGCCTACCAGACTGTGAAGCGGCTGACAAGTGCCCCACGATACAAAGCAAGTCTGGCTTATGCCTTACAGAAGAGCAAGAAGTCTTGGACAGATTGACAAGAGTACTGCTCTGACCTTTACAACCACAAACCAAACGGAGACCCATCAGTTCTAGCATGTCCAGAGAACAGAGAAGAAGAAGAAGAAATCCTCCCAATTCTCCGAGAAGAAGTTGAGGCAGCAGTGCAATCGCTGAAGGGGAAGTCAGTGGGAGTGGACAACATACCCGCCGCGGAACTGCTTCAAGCAGGAGGAGAAGCGATGATCGACGCACTCACCATTATCTGTAACAAGATCTGGCAGAGTGGGGAGTGGCCTACACCATGGACCCAGTCGCTTGCCATCATTCTTCCAAAAAAAGGTAACCTTCAGGAATGTGAAAATTACTGCACCATCAGCCTCATCAGCCATCTCAGCAAGGTCCTCCTGAAAATAATACTCAACAGGTTGAAACCCCAAGCTGAACAAATCATAGCCAAAGAGCAAGCAGGATTTAGGGCAGGGCGAAGTACCACTGAACAGATTTTCAACCTCGGAAAAATCTGTGAAAAATACCTACAGCACCAACAACATCTATATCATGTGTCTATCATTCCAAGTTAAGGCTGCTGCTCTCCCTTGTCACCTCCATCGTCCTATATGCTTGCGAAACATTGACCCTCACAGCAGATCTCCAACGAAGAATACAAAGCATGGAGATGAGGTGCTACAGAAGACTTCTGGGCATTTCCTATACCCAGCACATCACCAACGATGAAGTCCGACAGATTATCACACAAGCCATTGGACAACACGATGACCTGCTCACACTGGTGAACAAATGGAAACTCCAATGGTATGGCCACGTCACCAGATCATCAGGTCTTGCAAAGACCATCCTGCAAGGAGGTAGAAGAAGAGGGAGACAGAAAAAGAGGTGGGAGGACAACATTCGAGAATGGACTGGTTTGACACTGAGTGAAACAATCAGGGTTGCTGAGGACAGGGAAAGATGGAGTACGCTGGTTAAACGATCATCTGTGGTGCCCCTACGACCTCCGAGTTATGCCATGGGATAGGATAGGATAGGATATGTTATTTACTTGTAAGATTAAATTATCAAAATAATAATTACCTCCTTTGCTCCCAAAATATGTACTGATCTTTGCCACACCATTCGAATCGGAGGGCTTCAACGTCGGCTTTCGCGGCATTTTGAAGCGCTGGCACCAGTCGGAATAAACAAGCAAAGGGACGGAACTTTGACTATTTGTCTTTTTGCTAAAACGTCAACGTAAGCCAGGGTTGCCCACACTATGACTTTTTCAGCATGCGAGCTACTTTTAAAATAACCAAGCCAAAATGATTTACCTACCACCAAAATGCAAAAACATATATATAGTCATATAATAGGCTGACGTCAATTTTTTTTACTGCTACGCGATCTACTCAGTCACACTGCCTTCGCGATGGACCGGTCGATCGCGATCGATGTATTGTGCACTCCTGTCGTAATCCATTATATTATCCATTAGGAAAATCGTTTTCTTTCTGTATTTCTTCCACTCATGGTGCCCCCTCCCCCCCCCCCCTTTTTTTAAAAAATAAAATAAAATAAAAATAAATAAATAAATAAATAAATAAATAAATATATGTTAAATACATGTACGGTATATGAAAGTTACCGTTTCCAAGTGACTAATCTGTTTTCTTTAAAATTTTTTTGTTTTTGTTTTTTCTCTCTCTTTCTCTCTCTCGCTCTTCTTTTTATCATTTTTTTGGGGTGGGGGGGTGGGGGGGCTGGGGGGTTTCTGGAAACCCCCCCTTCGTCCGCCCCTGGGATGGGGTGGAGTTAGATCGTGTATTGACCACAGCCTAGAGCATCTTTTGAGCTGAAAATACCATATATAACAATCATCAAATAAATAAATAATACAAACATGGCTTAATCTGCCGATATTCAAATTCACAACTTTCTGTGTGAGAAATAAGTACTACAACAAACTGAATTACCCCTGAGCTGCTTCATTTTTCATAATCTATATTCCTTAGAGCAAGCACCTCAGCTTGTTGCTATTGTTATACGAACTGAACTGGTTAAGCACATCTTCAGACAGGCAGAACAATTTCAAAATATTATTGTTTGTATAAAACGCTAAACACTGGATGCTCGGTATGTAGCATTATATTTGGAGCAACGAGCTAGGTGCCTCTTAAGGTGCTCTGGACGTTTGTAACCACCTCCACAGCCAGGACACAAATAGTCCCGCCTCTCTGAATGCACGGATTTGTGTTTGCGGAAATCAGCTGGTGACTGAAAGCCCTTCCCACATGCCTCACACATGAACCGGGATGATCCAGTGTGAGAAGCGATGTGGCGTTTCATAACAGATTTTTCGCAGAACTTCTTGCCACAGTGTGGACATGCATACTGTTTGTCAGAATCGTGATTTTTGAGAACATGGCGACGTAGCGTTGGGGCAGAGGCAAAGCACTCATGGCAGACCTTACAGGCATACCGCTTTATGCCCATGTGCACGTTAGCGATGTGGTCCTTCAGGGCACTGCGAGAGTTCACTCCCTTGGCACAGAACTCGCAATGAAAGCGGAAGGTCTTGCTAGATGAGTGCAGCTGCTCAATGTGGCGCTGAAGATTGCGCTTGTTGCGGAGCACCTGTATGTACAGAACAACAATCTAGTTATATAATGGGCTCTTGTGTGTATGTTGTGTGTGTGTGTGCAGTAAGTTAGAGACTCATTTTTAATATGGAAAAAAACACAAAAACACCAGCAAATTATTTAATAACATGAAATTGGAAGGAAGAAAGGTGAGGTGGAGTGGGGGGGGGGGGGGGGGGGAAGCGGGTGGCCAGAATAAAAGCATCTCAAAAGTTGTGCATAATATTTATAATCATCATTATCATCATTAACGTGTTTACCATTACAAACCTTGTCACAATGCATGCACTGCATGCCGACACTCCAGTTCTGTTCACGCCAATGTCGCTGCAGCTGTAGCTTGTGCTGCTTAAGGTGGAGCTCTTCCGCCACCAAACTTGGACACCACTGACCACAGCGCTCACACACCTGCCCACGGCCATCTTCCAAGAACTGAACAGGGGTGTGGTTCACAAGATGAACCTGCACAAATAACAGGAAATTGAACAATCAATATTTCTGCTAACGTGTACTCATGTTTTGCGATGATATTATTTTCTAAACAAAACTAAGAAAAAAGTTTACAAAATAACAAAATTATGTGCTGATTTTAAAATTTTAAAAAATCTATTTAAAATAACAACAGGCACAAATATGCACATTATTAAATACTCTTAGGAATATAGAATGGAATGTGAATAAAATCACCTTGAAGTCATCTGCCGTTAAAAAATCTTTTAGACAGAGCTCACAGAATTCTTCATGTGACTGCCTGTGTTCTTTCATGGCGGCAGGATCAGTCAGGACAACCAGCCTGGATTGGACGAAGCACTCAAAACAGGGTGGCACCTTGTGTTTCTGGTAGTAGTGTCTGTGCAGAATGGCGTAGCGACATGACATGTCCGCGTGACAAATACGGCATGAGTGGAATTCAAGCTCTAGCAGCTGTGGGTCTCTGTAATGTTTGTGTCGATAGAGGTGAACCTCAAAGGCCTCCATTTCTTGGAACTGCTCTCCACAGGTGAAACAGAATGATTTCTTCTTCCTCTCATGCTCTCCAAAAATGTGAAGGTTTATGTCGCAGAGGTTGTGAAAGGTCAGCTTGCAGAGTTTGCACTGATGTATTGGTGCAATAGAGTTTGCAGTCACATGATCTGACAACAGGTTGCTTGATGAAAACTTGGCCTGACACACTGTGCACTCGAAGATTTCTGACACAGGTTCAAACTCCAGGCTAGGTTTCTTGGCAGTGTCAAAGTCAAACTTCATAGTACGTTTCATCCAGTCAGTTGCACTCTGTTTCTCTTGCTCGCAAGTAATACTGCCAACATCGTTGATGGCTGCATCATTATCAAAGACACAACTGATGGCTTCATCTGTGAGGATGCTGAAGTGGTCAACAGAAGTTTGAGGAACAGGATGTGTCTGAGAATGAATAGATGTTTCAACAACGCCAACTGGCAGAGCTTGTTCAAAAGAACCAACAACTGTACCAGATAAACAGCTGCCACTCATGTTGGGTGTTTGTATATGATCTGAACAATGCACTATGTCATTGACATCTGGAAGAAGATGAGATGGAGACTGAGATAAAACTGTTGGATAATGATTTCCACAGGTTTTAACAGATTGAGCATGGATACCACCTGATTGTAGTACAGTTTCCTGAGCATTAGTTGTACGGTAAAAACTCATGCCAATGTGTTTGCCACTTTTGACTGCTCGGTTTTCCATCACTTCTTGTTTTGTTTCAATTGATGCTAACCCTACACTACCTTTCTCTTTACTGCTGTTTGTCTCGTTATCAGTTCCATTATGATTTCTCTGATCTGCTGGAACACTCATAACATATTTCTCTATTATAGCTTTCTGATCAGTCTCTTGTACTTCTTCAGTCCTTCTTGAGGTTTTAATCAACAGTGATGTATCCACATGTGAGGCTGACCCTTTAACGGAACGTTTTTTACCACTGTTTTTAAATCTACTGCGTGATTTTCCACTATTATTTTCAGTTGGATAGACCTTGTCTTTTTCTCCATTTGAAAGGCTATTGGGCAGGTTTTCCTCAGCACCACTGGAGACACAAAACACATAATCTTGGAGAGCAGCACTGGAATTGTTTTGTTTTGAAGGTAGCCCTTTTTTTCGGAGAGAACGTCTTGTAGATGAATTAGTTTTAAATGTTGAACCTTTCTCACATTTGACTTTCACATACGCCACTGAAGTAATTTTCTTTTGTTTATGGGCATATGTAGAGACTTTAGACACACCACCAGTTACATTGGACATGCTTTGTGATCTTGTTAAAACTTTAGCTATTGTTCCTCTCAAGCATGCTCTTTTTTCAGACTGCTTGCATTGTGTCTGTTTAAGAGCAGAAATTGCAAGTGTTTGTGATTCTCTGTAACCTATATCAGTGTCAATGTCAGTGTCACTGCTATAGTGTTTGGACTCAGAGTCACTACTCTCAGTCAGCAAATGTGCACGTAAAGATGTATCTAAAACAGCTTCTTTTCTCATAGATCTTGTAGGATTATTTTCTGCAGTTGTTTTCTCATGAGAAAATGCATTCTCTTGAAAAACATCTGTCCTAAAAGCAACAGAGGGGCAAAAGTTACTGCTGGTGAATTCCAATTCTCCATCACTATAGCTATGGCTGCAATTATCTTCTGAAGTGAAAGAGGTTACGAAATGGAAATGACTAGTCCTTAAGTGATCGTCAATGCTGCTGGTGTGCTTGTTGAACACTTTGCATGTTACACACTTCCAGTGAGTCTTGCTCACCAATATTACCAGTTTTGGCCAAAACATAGTGACAGTTAATAAATATTTTTGAAGATCTAGATGAAGATTTAGTTGTAGCTTGTTCTTGTCTGGTTGTCTCAGCTAGTAATGCTTCATCACACAAGTTGGCTTCATCAGCACACATCAGGTGACAAATCTGTAAATTAAAACAATGCATTTTAATTCAATACACAGGCATAGTGTGCGTCTGAGAAAATAACAGTCTGCTGTATTGTTTGTATGTAGATTATAGTCACACGACACTTTCGCATATAGGTGACTACTGGACCGATTTATACTGACACCAGCGGGCCGCGAACTTGTTTTTTCCAACCTAGTTCCAGTCACTTTCCCGAAAAAGGCAATTACCGAAGTCGAACGAAGCTCTCCGAGTCGAGCAGAGCTATCCGATGTTTTACGAACGAATGCTGGCAGGACTACGTGAAACCACAGGCTGGGAATTCTCGTCTTTCGTAGGCCTCAATTACATACTATACTACGTACGTATTTAGGAGTTTACAAAGACAAAAGAAAAGACTTCAGAGCCTGTGGTGAAACATCCGTGCATAAAAATAGCCGCTGCTAGATCTAATTCTATTTCGATCTGCACAGCTTCAAGCTCAAGTCGAGATTTGCATTTTGAAGCAGTTAGTATTATTATTATTTTATGATGAATAATATACTGACACAATTAGTAATAAGGAGTAAAAGTAATACATAACACATAAAGCACACATACAACGATTTCACATCTATATCAACAATAAAACCATGACAAAACTTCAATGCGCTATGGATACGTTGATGTCACTTCAGCACCACAAGGCAAAGCAAGTTTATAATGGTCTCAAAAAACAGTGACATTTTTATTGCAAGCACCAAAGCAATTATTTATTAATTTATATTCTTTTTAACTGACACAGTACATTTGTTATGTGTATTTCAATGATAACAGATATGTATTTTAATGAGAAACACGTATTAAAAACATGTTGCGTGGCGGGCGGAAATTTCTATAAATCATCTGAAAACTTTGGTAAATCTATAAGAAAAAATAACCAGTAACACTATCTGAATATTTCGGGTTACACCCAACTTCAGCAAAAACAAACAAAACGTCACTGACCATATTTACACCATTGAGCACGCACAGCAGCACACTATTCTTTTTTCTTTTTTTTAAAAGTAGGAATAATAATAATAATAATAATAATAATAATAATAATAATAATAATAATAATAATAATAAGAAACAAATAATAATAATAATAATAATAATAATAATAATAATAATAATAATAACACATAAACAAAACAAATAAATAAATTAAAGATTTAACTAAATAACTATACTACTACTACTACTACTACTACTACTACTTGCGAAGTTGTGGTCTCGATTTTGTGGTCCTGATTCGGCTCTTTGCAGTCCGCTGGACTCTGTAAGCAATGAATAACTAATAAGCTTTTAATTTAACTCTGATCTCGAGTTGTCTTGATTTTGTGGTTCTGATTCGGCTCTTTGCAGTCCGCTGGACCCTGTAAGCAATGAATAACTAACTATTAATTTAACTCTGATCTCGAGTTATAAAAAAAAAAAAATTCGCTTAGCCTACTCGTCCTTCTCCGGAAATTTCAAGATTCTAATATTATAAAGTATAGGCCTAAATATTATTAATTAGAATAGATATAGTTTATACATTTATTTACGTATCAAACAAACAATACAGGTCTAATAATTATATTCAGCTAGTGAGCTTCTTCGCTGCGCGGAGACTGACTTATAATATAATAATGTAGATTAAGCCTATGTATACTGTATAACAGTGTCTACTTGGTTCTAGGCAGGAAATGGGCAATGCTATTATTAGCCTTTACTGCTGAGAACTAACAAAATGCAAATCAAGGAACGCAACTATTAAATATGGTCGATAATAATTGTGCTCATATTATGCTCATATTAACAAAGTATACCGTTGCGATATGCTAAATCTGTGTAAATCGAACAGAATTAAAAGCAACAGCGATCATTTTTAATGTCAGCTAGTCGTAGTCATGCAAGCATCATTTCGTAACACATCGGAGAGCTTCGTTCGACTTCGGTGATTGCCTTTTTGGGCGAATGACTGGAACTAGGTTGGAAAAAACAAGTTTGCCAGCGGGCCAGTTGTTGGTAAAGGGGAAAATAATATGATCACACGTTGACCAATCCGGGATTCGAACCAGCGACCTTTCGGTTACTAGCAAGACGCTCTTACCAACTGAGCTACCCGGCCCCTCGTCTGCTGTAACTAGCTTGGTGCAAACTTTATAATAACTACACTACTACAGTCTACAGCATTGCAAAAAGTGCAAACAAACTTATTTTTCGCAGGATAAATATGTAACACTTTTCTCAAATTAATATGTGAACATCTGCATCAAGTTTGTGACCATGAAACAACGACAAATTAATTTAAAATTAAACTAACCCAACGTTAGCAACATCACATCCAAAAGCAAGCTTCCCAAGCTATGGAGATAGCCATTTTCCAAGGTAGAGCACTCTAACAAACTTGCCTGGTAAACCTAACATGGTCGAGATTTCTAAAAGAAATGTCACACAAACTTTACTTCTGTGCTTGAAGAGGCGGTAATTATTATTTGATACATTCACACGATAGACTAAGATACAACGCAAGAGGAGGCAACTAAAATTTTAAATACTGGCATTTCGTCAGGCCTTCATCAAAATGTTCTGTGACGTCAAAAGACCGATACGGCGATAGATTTAATGCATATATTGAAAATTTAGAAAAATATATAATTTCACCAGTACCCATGTGGGAAATTGAAAAGGCAAATTATGATATTCATTATTGTAATGTAAATAAGAATCATAACATACACTTTACAGCAGTTGAATCATGACATCACATGTATGAAAAGTATTATGGACATTTATAAATTTTATTATATAAAGTAAAACAGATGGTTCTGTTTATGAAACTGGTGAAGCAGGATCAGTGTTTTAAACCGGATTTTAACATATCAGAATCGTATTATTTAGGTAAAGGATATTCCATTTTCACTTATTTTAGAAATTAAAAATATTATTCATGGTTTGATAATTAATGGTACAGAGGTGAACTTTTGCTGGATTCCATCACATTGTGGGACACAGTTATCTTTAAAAGAAATTCAAAACTCGATGGAAAATAAATATGTGCGAAAGCGATTAAATGTAATGTGAGTTATGATAAACCTTGTGGAATCACCAGATCAGTTTTAAGCATGACGCATACAATAATAGTAATACTAAACTCAATCAAAACAAAATATTGTAAAAATGTGAACTGCATATGTAATAAAGCTGTAACTTTGAAGCGTTAACTACTTGAATGCAGTCATATTCGTCCTTCTTTGCCAAATGACTTACAGAGTTTGAGTTCTATTGATAACATAAGTTTTGATGTAAGCGTTAGGTTAGCAAAAGCTTTAATTGATTGTCCAATATTTAATTAAATTAATTTTATTTTATTTAATTTTGAACACAAAAATTATTTAATTCTTTTAAATTTAATGTAATGTGTGTGTGTGTGTATGTGCATGCATGCGTGTACGTGCATGAGTGCGTGCAAGTGTGCGTCTTATCATTTCAATGAAGAAGATGTTAATAAAAAAAAACCAGCAACCAAATCATCAAAATGTTCAGATCGTTATTTGTGACGTCACAAACATTTTGTTATGGAGATGATGTAGAACAAAATATAGTGTAATGAAATCCGACAACAACAACAACAACAACAACAACAAAAACGACAACAATGATGATTATGATGTTGATGTTGGTGATGAAATTATAATAAAGTGCACTAGGAGTCTGATTTTAATTGCATTTAAAGTGCGCTACGAGTCTGGTTTTAATTGCATTAATTAATTAATTTATTTGCCTCAAACATTTATTATTTTATATTGTGACTTTATTTATTAGTCTTCTATTATGGAGTAATTACAGAAAAAAAAAAACATGCAGGAGAAACCAGTATGCAGAAGAACAAATGTGCTCGGATAAGATCCATTTGCCCTTGTATCTTGTGTGCATGTACTCATGCATAAATACATGCTGTCAACTTGGATTGCCATTTCATGTGACACAAACTATGACAGAATAATCAACATTATGATTGCGGTCACTAAAACTTAAAAAGAAGAAGAACTCTAGTAGCTGTTATGGTGGTCTACAAAGGTGTTACCTAGAACTTCCATTTAGTAACTTGGCAAAAAATAATCATTTGTTAAATCAGTAACCATTCTGTGACTACTTTACTGAATACATGTATGTATTGACCTTGTTGTAATGGAATCAGAATGTGATTTACACTGTCATTAACGTCATATTTATAACAATTGTATTTATCGTCATATCTTCCTTCCGCATCATTTCCTTGTCATCTGTGCATGTTTATTGTTTGCAGGGTGTCAGAATGCTGCCAGAACTGGTGATCGTGGTGAGCGGAACTCACTGGCACTGTGTTGCATGCAAGCTTGACAACAAACGCACTGTGAGTCTTGACCAGCACTTGCTTCACTCCCACCCAAGTTCACAACTGCTGCTTCAAGCTACCACACCTGACCACACACCTAGTGGCGTAGCGCAGAGTGATTGTTTACAAGATCGCTCTAAACGCAGTAGTCGTAAGTGGTCAAAGAAAAACTCTTCCAGTACAGGTGACTGGTTGTCTGCCAGTGAGTGTTGTGACGGCAATGATGACACCGAAATTGTTGGTAACGAGGAGGACAATGACAGCGACTTTGTTCCGTCTGATGTTGGCACCAAGAGAACTAAAAGGGTGGTGGCATCTCTACGGATGAGACGAGGACAACAGACTAAAAATAAAAAACAAACTGTGAAAAAACAGGGTGTGGGCAGACTGCAAAATAAAAAGAAAAGCAAAATCAAGGATGAGACGCAGGAGTGTGCAGACCGAAATTCATATACAAGGTTCCAGTATCCTCTAGCCCATGTTGGGCAAGTTGTTAAAACTCAGAACCAACCAGTAGTAAACAAACATGTAGACCAAGACTGTGAAGCACATTTAGGACCTCATGCTGAGCAAGAACAAACAGTAAAAAATGACATTTATGATAATAAAACTGTAACAGCTGACTTCTTGCCAAGGCGAAGTAAACGTCAAGTTCAGAACACAACAGGCATTAGGGGTAGTATTAGAAAAGGTTCATCAGAACCAACCTCTGCTTCTGATTCTTCTGTTTCACCAAGAAAGAGAGGCCGGCCTCCCAAACCTAAAATTATGCCCGAATTAAGCCTGGAAGAGGAAGACTTATCACCAAAGAGGCCGTACAGAAGAAAAGTGCCTGACCCGGCAGAGATGCTGTTGAAGCTACGCAATGTTGGCCGCAAACCAAACGCAAGAACTAAACTTCCCGAAGACGAGAAGAAACTTCTGGCAAGTCGGTATGTGCTGGATCCGGTAACCATTCATGCTTGTGAGAGAGATTATTTTAAAAAATCTTGCACTGTTTAGCGTTGATCAGAACTAAACTCTGTAGAGTTTTACATTGTACATGATGGGATGTGTGTTTTTTTTTCAAAGATCTTCCTTGCATGGAAAATAGTTCAAAATTGTTGAGAACATTTATTTTTAGTTTATTGTTTATTTATTTAAGTGTTTGTTTGTTGCTGATTTTCATTATGTTACTAGTGATAATGTTCTTGAATTTGTAAAGCTCTGTTTCACATTGTTTTGTTGAAAGGTTTGCACAGTTTGTGAGGAAAGGAAGTTTGGCTGTCAATGTGGAAGAGCAAGGAGAAACAGTACAAGGTGATGACGATCATTGTAACCTGAACACCAGTTTCACCTCTGAGCGCACTGATAATGAAAGTAGACCAAACAATATCAGCCAAGACAGCCAGTCTTCTCAAGATGTTGATTCCACTGCATCATCTTCTGCTATCCAAG
This sequence comes from Oncomelania hupensis, assembly GCA_036898135.1. Taxonomy (NCBI): domain Eukaryota; kingdom Metazoa; phylum Mollusca; class Gastropoda; order Littorinimorpha; family Pomatiopsidae; genus Oncomelania; species Oncomelania hupensis. Next base: position 19,593,523 of record CM072519.1, on the reverse strand, counting down.
CCAGGAAAGAGAAAATGCGCTGCAGAACGTGCTCCTGTGTGTTCAGTACTGACAAACATCTGAGAGAGCATCTCTCAAAGGTAAGTGTCAAGACATGTTGGTTAGTGCAGCACGTTTTTGTAACTTAATTGCAATGGTTTGTTTTATTTTTTATCTTTTCCAACGCCACGCTGTTTGGTGGTTCAGGATGGCTCAGTTGTCTGGGCTGTTAGACCATGCACATCAAGATCAAGCAGCTTTGACACGTTGGGTGGCCACAGCTAGATCCTGTACCGTGCATGAGCAGCCCTTTAAAGCAGGTAAAGCTCTTTGTCACAATAAAATTCAGTCCCCACCAACTCTTCTCCTCATTGTTTAATTCTTTGTCTCAATCATTTATTTTGCATGTCTGTGCTTTTAATGCATCTGGTAAACAGGTCTTGTTGGACAGGCTAGGAAATTGCTATAAACGGTGTTTGTATTACCAGTTTGTTTTGTTGTTCTGACGAACAGTGTGGCAGCGAAGATGTGATGCAGTGTCGGGTGTGTACAATGAACTTTCATGGAGAGTTGGATCTGAACCTTCACATCTTCTGTGACCATGAGAGTGAGCAACAGCCAGTGTGCCTGCAGTGTTGGGAAGACTTCACTAGCATGGAGGGACTGGAGCGGCACCTTTACGCTCGCCACAAGGGTGAGGAGGAGAGAGCGATGAAGGACAGAAGGTTCCATGACTGTTGCCTGTGTCAAATGGAGCTGAACGTTGATCTTCAGCTGATCAAGAACCACTACTACCGCCGTCACAAGGCCTATGTCTGTCCAGACTGCTTTGGCAAGGTAATACAGTGATTGTGCTAGAGATTTGACAGCCGCTACTTCTTATGAATGTCATGGACTGTTAAAAAGACAACCTGTAAGAGCAAACATTTTCTGGTAGCTGAACCCCTCCCCCACCCCCACCCCCACACCCACCCTCACCCTCCATCCCTCTTCCCATTTCACCATCACACATTGGAAAAGATTACATATGACTATTATAAATATGATAAGTGCCGTTAACAAAAACTTACAATCTACTGCACAAACCATATATTTAAATGATATAGAGAAAGTATTGATGTAGTCTATTTTTAAAGTCAAATCGCATGACATGTAGCAACTGCATGACATCCTGAAGAATGTATAATTATTGGCAAAGGAAAATGCGCCTAAACTGGAACCAGTCCAGTCAAAATTTTACCAGTCCACAATACCAGCAGATTGTTTTATTTTAGCATTTTACAGTTTATAACGGTACTTCACCAGGTGTGGCCAGTTATTGTGGTTCCTGGATATTAGGTCACTGTCACCGTTTGATCCATTTCTTTTATTGTGAGTGCCAGAAGTGTTCTGACAGCAAAAGTTAAATATGAGCACCGTATGTTCTACCAAATGATAGACTTCAGATAACTTAGCACAAGCATTTATTTGGTTCAAATTAGGCATTAGATTTGCTAGGACGAGTGCAAACACTGGCCCTCACCCTAATTTAAACCTAACACCGTCTTTTGATTACATCCTATTTCCGCATACTTCATTATGCTAGATAGACTTTTTGCATTGATATTGGCCTGGCAGTGTTTGTCAAAGAATTTGTAACTATTTCATAAGGAAGTGTGTGTTTCAGGGAGTTGAGCTAGTATTTTACACAGATCAGCATATGTACTCGGAACACAAGTCCATGCATGCCAAGTCTCCAGCTGAGTGCAATATCTGCCAAGTCCGGTTCCCCACAGCCAGTGAAATGAAGGCACATAGGTGGACACATGCCACTGACAGTACTGATGACGGAACTGGGGGAAGATGTGCCAGATGTGACAAGTGAGACACTGTATTTGCTTGTATGATAAATATTTTTGTTTGTAGAGAGAAAGACGAGTTAGTGTCAGTGTTAGAAAATGGACAATGTGATCAGGCAGACATGGCCAAGGGCAGGGGATAGGGAGTGGGATGAAGGAAAGATGCACACAGTCTGAATGAGATTAACTGGCCACCAATACATTTCAGCTGTTTATTGTAACAGTTGCCAAGGGTGAAAAAGTAGTACTTACAAAGACTTTTTGTGGACCACTGAACGCAAACTTTTAGTTTGGTACATGTGTATATTGAAGAAAGTTAGGACGAAATTAGACAACTTCAGACCTGTTTACATTACGATTTGAGCGTAATAAATTCTGTTTTTTGATATCTCATTCCGCTATTCCGCTTTGCCTCTTCAAATTTTGCTTTGCCAGCTGCTAAAATTACGTTTTTAGCAAATGCTGCTGTTTAAAAAAAAAAAAAGTATAATTTTCGGTTACTAGACAGCCCGAGTTTAGTTGTATAAATGTTTCCGGTTGCGTTTCCGTTCGAGGTTATTCAGGAATATCGCGGATTAGATCTATTTTGTGGTAGCAATAGACAATCATTTGCCTATTAAAAGAAATGTAGAATACCAGCCCGTATCCCCATAGATTCAATACTCGAAACGTTTTTATAGTCTCGTGACCTCCGTAGGAAATCGGAGTTCCGTGTAATCATAGCGGTCGGAGACCGCGTGGTAGCGTTCTCGACAGTGCTGTGAAAATGGCTTCTTCAAGTAGATCGAAATGTCTGCACGAGACAGATGGATCGGGTGATGTTGTGGACACTACAGACACTGTTGAAACAGTTTAAAAAAAGAGATGCAAAAATGCAAACTTTCCTGTACTGAGAAGTATGCTTGCATCATAAAGTCGAGAAAAGGTGCTAATTTTGCACACTGCACTTTGTGCAAATGTGATTTCAGTGTAGCTCATGGTGGCATCAATGATTGCAGGTTAATTAGACAAGGTGTTTAGGCTGTCTTGAAGGAACATTTATATTTTTGGATTGAACTACATATGCTTTTTCTGATGCACTTGCATTTATCTGCTATTGTCACATATATATAGAAAAGTGTTTTGTGGAGTGTTCAAAGACAGAATGGCCAAGGAAAGGCAAGAGTATTTTAAATTCTTTATTTTCAAGTGGAAACCTGACTTGATATTGAACCTTTAAATTTCATTATAAGAAGCTTCTCTGAGATATTAACTTATGTCATATGTCACCCAACTGAGTTTGTGCTTCAGTACTAGCTTGCATAGGAGCAGTAAAGCAGACAATGTATTTGTTAGTTTATTTATTTTATTTGTATATGTTTATGATGTGTTACTGATGATTTAAAAGAAGTAAAAACCAACTTAAATTAAAGTGATTATTTTTTCTTGAGCTATTATTTGATTCCTATTTAGACCAAAATTGCGGGACAAAGAGATTCCTCTTTGGACTCTCAAATTCCTCTTTTTGGCCTTCTGGATTCCTCTTGGTTCTGCTTGGGTGTAAACAGGTCTGCAACTTGTGCATTTGGGTGATTGATAGAAATTGAGGAAGTTGTATTACTGGTCATGTCTAAATAAGCCAAACAAACAAACCACAGCTAAAGAAAGTGCACCAAACCAACAATTACCCGCAACAAATATTATTTCTATGCTTACGTTACATGCAGCGTATTTCTTCTTCTGCCAGATGGCTGCCAAATTCTGGAGCGATGGTGATGCACGAGAGAGAGCACAAGAATGAAGCCATTCGCAAGAGCTATGCCCTGGAAGCCAGTATAGGGTTTCCCTGCATGAAGTGTGGCCATATTTTTTCCAGCAAGAGCAACCTCAAGAAGCACTCGTGCAAGTCTGATCCTAACCGCACGTTCTTCTTTCGCTGCGAGTACTGTGCACATGGCTGCAACGCCAAAGAACAGCTGCGAGATCACATTGCCCTGCACCACCTGGGGCTAAAGCGCTATAGCTGCAAGTACTGTGACCAGTGCTTTGTGTGCGCACCCACCCTCAGGCGACATGTGCGACGTGTCCACACACAGGAGCAACCGTACCAATGCCATGTTTGTCAGGTACGTGATGCGCATTCTGCGTTAGATATATCTGTATACTTTGCTACTAAACCAGCGCAGGACTGTGCCAGGTACAAGTGGGAAGGGGTCATGTTTAGACTGAAATGTGATCTTCAAATTTTGTCATTTAATTTAATTAGGCATGAACACTCTTACGTATGCTTACATACGCATGCCCACATTTGATTTTTGTTAAGTCCAGCTTAACAAATACAGAAAGACAAACTCTTGCCACATCACAAATGCAGTTCAAAATAATATGAAAATTTGAGTATGAAATGTTTGCTCATTCAAAAGATAGATGGGTTAAAAAAAAAAAAAAAAAAGAAGTGGAAAGTGTACATGTATATTTCATCAGCTGTTTATTTGATCTCTCGTTTATTCTTCCAAACATAAGATCATTGCTCTGAATGGCCAACAAGGCCATTTTAGCCACTCCTTGGGGGTTTCTTTGCACGAATATGCCCAGAATATTTTCAGTGTGATTAATCCAGAATTAGTTAGATGCAGAGGATTTGCTTTGTTGGAATTCTTCCATTTCTGTCCCTGGGTAATATTGCAGGACTGTATGTTTCAGGAGCGCTTTTTTGAACGCAACGTGATGCTGCGCCATGTGGCCAAACACACTGGTGTGGCCAGTTTCATATGCGAGCACTGTGGCAAAAGTTTCCACACCAAGTTTGACTTGAAGAAACACACTGAGAACCACACCATCAGCCGAGTCTACATCTGCCCCCATTGTGGCTTGGACTACAAGCGCAGCTACCATCTCAAGCGTCACCTGCACAGGGGTTGTAAAAAACTGCTCATTGACTCAGCTGCTGCCAAACCAAAGTCCACCCACAAATCTGCTGTCCCCATGAAAAGAGACAAGCCTACCTCGGATGGATCAGATTCAGCATCGCCTGTTGCCACAGTGGGTGAAAATGTGGCAGCTGTGATGTCTGAAGGACCACTGGTATTGCAGGACATGCAGGATGCCGATGAGATGGTCTTTTTGGATTTGGCTGCCGATGATTGCACTAATGATGATGGTGACAGTGATGATGATGATGATGATGGTGATGGTGATGATGATGGCAGTGGTCATGGCAATGGTAAAGATGATGGAAGCTCAGGGCCTGACTTTGTGGAAGATGATTATGATGGTGTTGTATAAGTTTGTAATACCAAGGATTTTACATTATAAGGTTTGTCACTCAGGGGATTGTACTATATAAAAAGTGATGTACAGCTACTCGGTTGCGTCCCTTGATATTGTCATGAAAACCGTGTTGGTAACATACATACCTGCATCAGCATCAGGTCTTTCGGGTAGCATTTAAACATCATCAAAACGTCTTTTTAAAGTTTATATTGTGTTTTTATATGACAATAGGTTGCTTACAGGTAAAAAAAATAATGTAATATATTTTACTTGTATGAAACTGCCTTGGGATGCCTGGATTCATGCATTGTAAGGAAAATCATAGGGAGTAGTTGGAAGATTTATTATTCCATCTAGCCTTAATTTTATCTTGATGCATATTAAGAATGTTATTATTGGAATGTATTTTCAACTCAAATTGAAATGAATACACTTTTGTCTCGTCTGCCATGGATGGGGATGGCTTTTGGTGGTTTTGTTGGGTGTTTGTTTTAGGGGTGGGTGGTGTTGTGCTCTGTGTATTCCTGTGTGCCTTGTTCATTTTTTAATGGGAGGGAGGGGTGAGAGCAGGGATGTTCTTTTGCACAAGTAGAGAGAAACAAAAAGAGAGAAGAAGAGAGCGTAGGGGGGTGGGGGTGGGTGGAGGAGGTAAAGACATTAGGGAGTAGTGCAAAGGAGAGAGAGAGAAAGGCAGTCAGAGCAGGGAGAGAAAGAGAGGGGATGGGAGGGGGAGGGAAGAAGGGAGGTAAAAACATCAGGGGGTGGTGCATTGAGAGAGAAAGAGATCGTAAAACAGATGAAAATTTATTAATATACAGCTGTATATTAAAGATCCTTTTGATTTTATTAAGATATGCAGAATTGTTCCTGACAATTATATAACCTGAAGAACCCACAACGTATGTAGATCTAGCCCATTGATCTAGTAACTATAGCTTTATCAGCACTGTAGTTTATTTGTGAGATCATGATGCACTTGGCATTGCAACATTTGAGATTTCAACGCAGCAGATGCCAGATTGCCATGCGGGATGCTTGTTTCTTCTTTTAAATCCATGTTTGTTTGATTAAGTGACAAAAGTTGTGTGTATAAGGTTTCAGAATGTAATGGACTTTGTACTCTTCATAGAGTTATAAAGAGTCTATGCTGTGTGTGCGGGTAAGATAACGGTCTACAAACCATCAACACAAACTAAATTATAAAGGCAATTTCACATGTTGTGATCATGTTCTTTTACATGCAGAATAAACAGAAATTATAAGTGTGCATTCTTACCTGTCCTCATATCTCAGAAATCAAAAGAACAAAAATTTCTTACATTGTCATTTGCAGCAGGCGTTATGACATACAAATGCACTGCAAGCATCGCCTGTAGCGCATTGATTGTGTTTCTTCGGTATCGCCATTTTTTCATGACGGTGAAAAGGGACTTTACTCTTGCTGAATTTGCTGGTTTAGCCGTGAGTGACAAATCATATAATTTTAAATCCTTGGTAGCACTAATAATAATGTGTCATGCTTTGATGGCTGATTGAAGGCCATTAGTTAATTACCCATTCTTTGTTCCATTCCGCCGAGAAGATTTTTCTGTGATAATATATTCAATATGTTCAATTATATATATGATATATAATATGTTCAATTATATATATGATATAAAATATATATTATATTCAATATGTTCAATTATATATATGATATAGATTTAAAGTGTTGAATGGCATTTTACCATCTTTGCAACTGCAGAAATAAATAACATGCCAGGGACAAACTTGACTTACATTTTGATAATATGAGGCATATTTTGTGAGCATAAGATTGAATTTATGGTTTACATGGTTGTGACCGATTTGCATTTCAATAATGTATTTCCTTGAATAAAATTGAAATGTTTACCATAGATTGGTTCTTCACAGCAGGATGAACTATGTTTTATTTTAGTTGTAATTCAGATTAATTTTCTGCCATATACCTTACTCCCACCCTATGTAACCACCTCCCCGAGAGCATCAAATACAAGCGAACCATAGTCATTTAGATCCTGCTTGAGTACCTCATTTCTTTATTTCTCTTATTCATGTATGCATTTTTGTCTTCATATTTTGATTTGTTCAACTCCTTCTAGTTTTGGTATACATTTTGTAGTTGTTTGCTTGTTCACATTCCCCACCGCTCTAAAACCCCCGTTGGGGTGCCGGAGGTTTCAGTATAAATAGTATCCCCACTTTCTGGAAATTTAGTGCTTTAAATTCCCACTGTCACTGTCTTTCTCATTTGCTCTTTCTCAGTCCTGCTCTGTTCTATCAATCTGCTATACTATCTTCTTCTTCGCTAGACCAGTCACCTACCTTTTTTCTTGAAAACTCTTCCGGGACAAGACTCCTTGTTTGTGTATGAGGTCTGTTGGATCAGCTTGGGAATATTGGACGCTTTCTTCCAGGTGGTCACTAGGGCTTCCTATGATGTTATTATTTAGCAATGTAGGCATTTTATATGTATATGTTTTTTTGATAATTTATAATGATGTTTGTATTCTATTTTGTTTTTGTAAACAGGGGTTCGATAAGTTGGGGTGAAGCATCAGCCGTCCCCTGCGTGGGATGTCTTTATTGTAAAGTGACTGGCTGGTGGAGAGCTTTCGGTTTTACCACTAGGGTTGTTTCAGCAGATCTTTTATGCGGATCGGGGGTTGTCCGGTCCTGATTTGGCTCGGAAGAGTCCGCTGGACCTAAAGCAATAATAATGTAATGTAATGTAACCGCTCTAAAAGTGCTTTGAGCATGCCTGTGTACGGGGGAATTGTTATTGTTACGAGTTGTATAATTATGTTAACATTCATTTATAAAGCTGACATACACATACATATGATTGCATCATTCACAACTCTCTGGTATTTGGTTGAAATATTTAGTATTTTTATTATAATTTTACATCTCATGTACAATATTACAGTAAAACGTCAAAAATTCTATGTAAAATTAAATGTCCAGATTTACAATTGTATGTACAAATATGTTCCATAATTTTTGATTTTGAAAAATAGAAAAGCTGAGGTGATCATGGCAATAACTCCAGATAATATGTGGATTCATATAAATGTCAGCTCAAACCATTGTGATCCATTCTGTAGTGTTAAAATAGCACTTGTAAAGAAATTCAGTGTTCAGCCCCAAAGGAAACAGACTAGCTACTGTTATTTGAACAACTTATATTGACCGTTGAATATAAAATACAACTGACCTGAAGGATTTGCATATAAAAAATGTTTTGCCCTGAAAGATTTGAATATGAAGTGAAGTACACCTGATCTAAATGACCTGAACATGAATTTCAAACATGTACTTAAATATATTTGTTGCAAATCTTTTCTTGCACACTTTGAATTTTTTCAGCAGTCTTACTCTTTTTTTTCTTTTTTTTTTAAAACAAAATAATGTACATCTTACAACCAGTAGACAACATTACACAAACAACAGTACATTACAATTGACAACATTACACAAACCACAGTATTACTGACAACCAGTAAACAGTATTACACAAATCACAGTACCACTAACAACCAGCAGACATTACACAAACCACAGTAGCACTGACAACCAGTAGACAACATTACACAAACCACAGTAGCACTGACAACCAGTAGACAACATTACACAAACCACAGTACCACTGACAACCAGTAGACAACATTACACAAACCACAGTACCTCTGACAACCAGTAAACAGTATTACACAAACCACAGTACCACTAACAACCAGCAGACATTACACAAACCACAGTACCACTGACAACCAGTAGACAACATTACACAAACCACAGTACCACTGACAACCAGTAAACAGTATTACACAAACCACAGTACCACTAACAACCAGCAGACATTACACAAACCACGGTACCACTGACAACCAGTAGACAACATTACACAAACTACAGTACCACTGACAACCAGTAGACAACATTACACAAACCACAGTACCACTGACAACCAGTAGACAACATTACACAAACCACAGTACCACTGACAACCAGTAGACAACATTACACAAACCACAGTACCACTAACAACCAGCAGACATTACACAAACCACAGTAGCACTGACAACCAGTAGACAACATTACACAAACCACAGTACCACTGATAACCAGTACACAGTATTACACAATCCACAGTACCACTAACAACCAGCAGACATTACACAAACCACAGTAGCACTGACAACCAGTAGACAACATTACACAAACCACAGTAGCACTGACAACCAGTAGACAACATTACACAAACCACAGTACCACTGATAACCAGTACACAGTATTACACAAACCACAGTACCACTAACAACCAGCAGACATTACACAAACCACGGTAGCACTGAGAGCAACTAGGTGCACAACAGTAGCACATCATTACATACCAATACAAAATAATCATGAAACGGATCTAACATCTTTGTTATTCCTGTAAATTGTACACAACTTGTGCAACTTATTTATACATTATATTAATAACAACTTATTTATACATTATAATAACAACGATGTATGTGGCTTCTGTAATGTTCAGTCAAGACTTGTGCACATGCATTTATCACACGTTGTACATTGCTGATGTGAAACATAGAACAGTCATGCGCACTGTCGCTATAAACTGTTGCATCAGTACTTGATGCTGTCATAATTTCTGGTGCAAGTGATGCATCTGTAAGGCATTTAGAATGTGGTGATCACTGTTTGATATTAAAGTAAGAATCTTGGTTAGAATCATTATGAATGATGTGTAAACCTATCACTGCTTTCGCTCTTAAACATTTATACATTTCTTAGAGCAGTAGTGGTGACAACCTTCTGGTTCAGTGGTAGCAGAGAGCATCAACCACTGAATCAACATTGAAATGTTAACATCTGCACCCACCATTAGCAGTATGGCAGATGGGTTTAATCATCCGAAGGAAGAGAGCTCAGGACCTAAATCAACACTGAACCACAAGAGCAATCATACTGCTGATACAGAAAGTGAACATTGGCCCCTTTTGTCTTGCTCGCCATGAGATTCGAACCACGGTCATAAATGTGGCAGGTGAACGCTGGGCGGGTGGGTTTATCATCCACTGATAGATTGTAGTCCACTGAATGATATCCACAGATCAAGTTGGATGCCCAAATTTATTGGAATCATCATTGGAAGTCTTTGAAGTACGATCACAATGCCTTTAATTTGTAGAAATAGTTCTATGTTGACACACTGCATATCATTTGGGTGGCAAGGTACATTTGCTTTTTGTGCGCTTAAAATCACAATTCAATCATTTGTGCAGTCAAAACGTGGTGCAAATATAATTCCATAATGAAAGCACCAACTTGGGTGGTTTATTAATATTAAAACCTGCGATGCAATTTTGTTTGCTTTGTGTTGCTGGGAGGTGGGGGTGGAGGGTGGGGTTGGGGGAACAAATAAACAACCCAAAATTATTCAACCACAAAACTGTCCTAAATTAAATAACCATCAAAACAAATATACAAACTTATTTCACACTGAAAGTACCAATGTGCAATTCTTCATAAGATGCTTTTCAGATCCTATGTAACACATGTAGAGTTACATGTAATATAGCATACAACGCCATGTTTATAAGAGCCACAAGTCGTATTATGTTCTCACAGACATTCAATAATAAATGTGTAACACGTATAATAAGCTGCAAAATATGTTACGCTTTTTTCACATAACTGAGGTCTGCTAGTGTCCTTACATATTGCTGCTGCAGGACAGGGGGACGGAAAATAAATTATGAATGAAAAATATGAACGCATACAACATGTACAAAGCAGCCAGTTTCACAAAATTGATTAATGGCAATCGAACAAAAGTCTTCTTTTATTCCAATTTTCACTTTTCATATACAGATGATACACATTTTGAACGGTGAGTGAAAAAAAATCCTATTCTGTTGGTGTAATTGTCACTTTCCATATACACACCATTTTGTTTGCTTGTTGTGAGAGGCGAGGTTTTGACAAGCAAACTAAACCAATGTTTGTATGACTTGTACATCACGGATCATAAATACAGCCACCCTTGATGTGCATGTTTGCATTTAGTTTCCATTTGTCATTTTGTGTGTGTTCCTTTCATCCAATGATAATGAAAAGGAATATTATTTTAAGTGAATAAATGATTATATCTTTAGTGTTTGTTTATTAAAAAAAAGAAGATTCTCCATGGGAAATGAATTGCCCATAAAGATAGTACATGAATAAAAGCATTGTAAAAAAAATTGAAATCAAACTTACTGTAGCACTATGCAGGCTACATGTTTTTTGTGGGTGTAGATTGCCGCACTAAAAGTAAAACAAAAGTATGCTGTTTTAAATTGAGGCTTCATTGGCCAAATTTTGGTTTATTCCTGTTCATCTGTGACAGTTTATGAACATTATTTCAGTTTTAATACTGAGAATTAATATGTTCTTCGGTGTGTCCGTCAAGTTTGTATGACTTTGGTTACTGATCATAATCCTAACATGAATGCCACCATCTTCATCTTGTGGCTGTTTAACATTTCCTAGATCCCATTATTCACTTCTTCTCGTGGAACGTTATGTTATGGAATTCGATGGAACCATCTTTCTTTCTTTTTGTTTATTGTATGGACAGTGGCTGACGCTGCAGCTGACAGCATACCACGCCCAAACCATCCGACTTTGTACTGAGAAGTACCGAGGTATGTCTTCCTGTGTTGGTGGGCTGGTAGACAGGCATGTACAGCTATGTTCTCTTGCTGGTGGGTTTAAAAGTTAGGCCTGTGTTGGTAGCCTGATACCTCAGGATCCCCAGCACGTTCTGCAGCAGCTCTCTCTGTAGTAGTCCATCCCACAAGCCTTGTGCTCCCTCACCAGAGGACACCAGGTTTCCCTGTCCACACATGGGTCAGCTGCCAACACAAAGGCAAACATTTCATCAGCTGCAAACTTCAATGCCATATTTGGTGTTGCACACCTATTTACCTCAAAGAATTTCTGAGAACAATTTCTCCCATAGTCATATGAAGTGTCTTGGAATTTAACCCAAAATAATCAAACATTACATTACATTACATTACATTACATGATTATTGCTTTAGGTTCAGCGGATTCTTCCGGGCCAAATAATTAAACATAACAACAAGAACATAATTATATTCTAGAATGTAATGTCGCCATAGTTATTTCAGATGTAATTCTTCCAGTGTTGTATTTGTTTATATAAATAACAGATGAAGAAAAATTGCCAGGTATACCTGCAAGTCTTGCCATTTGTGGTGGTGGGGCTGGACATGAAGACATTGTGCATGATTGTGAGGATGGAGGTTTGACCAGGTGAGCGCATCGCCTGTCGCTGTGTTCACTTTGGCCATCACTACACCACACCTTTCTCTCCTGCTGCCCTTCCCCGCAGGTCACAGAACACTGAAAATACCCACCACCTCTTATCATGGCTGACAAACATCGATTTTATGTCTAACCAATTCACCTAAAGATGTTACCTCTCTAAATGTGTATATTAATAACTGATCAAACAGAACCTCAAATCATTGGACCCACCCCTCTATCATGCTGCGCTAAATAGGCTAAAGGTCGATCAAAGACACACCTGTTCCCAAGCAGCATATCGCCAGGTGTGGTGGGCGCGGCAGTGATGACGATGACAGATGCGCGTGGCTGGTGGTCTGGTGGTGACGTTGCAGTGTCTGTCTGACACGGTGGTTTCTGTCTTCTGCAGGTCCAGTCGGCATGTCACAGTGCGCATCTGGCTGCCCTCCCCGCACTGCACGGAGCACTAAAATAGCACAGACACACTGACAGTGGGCACAGTCATGTTAAACGTTATACAGTCACACAGAAGGGTTATCTGAGTTAGAAAGTTTTCCACAGAATGTACTTCATGCTGTTTCCAAGGCTATTTGCTAAATTTTACGAAGTGCATGTGCCTATAAGGTCCTCATGAATGATGCAGTTTACCTTGGACCATTGATCAGTGTGCCATTCAGGTGGACACTGCTGCGTGTTGCAGTGCCGCCTCTTGGCAGGTTTTGGCAGTTGCGAACAATGACGTTTGCCGACTCGGCGGTCTCGGTTCTTGTGGATCTGCTTGCGGCAGCTGATCTTTCGTTCCTGTTTGCCACCACCGCAAGACCTGCTGCACTGGGACCAGTCCTCAGGCATCCACCTGCAGCCCAACAAATGAGTATTTTGAGAACAGTACCCAACAACGTAACCCCATTGGCCAATTATGTTTGACGGTGTGGGAGTTAATCCCAAACCCGTTCACTTTGCACTCATACAATTACAAAGATTGTACAAGTCAGATGGCCATTATTGCAGCTTAGCCAACTTCAGTATCGATAATTAATTATCAGGCCACGGACCTGCAAGTTGAGCTAGCTCTTACTTTGCTTGCCATTCAGGGGGACACTCTTGGTCATTGCAGTGCTGCCTGGTGGCAGGTTTGGGCAGGTGTTTGCACAGTCGCTTCTTCAGCTTGCGGTCCTTGTGCTGGCTCAGCTGCTGTCGGCACAGCATCTTTCTCCTTTGCTTGCCCCCACCACATGTCTTAGAGCACTCCGACCATGGTTCTGCCACCCACCTAAACCCATACATGGTACAACAGTATCAAAACATACTTCAGGATACAAAACACATGTTCATGTGTAAAGCAATGGAAGTAGGTAGTCTTGTCTTAGGGAATAGGGCTGGAGTATTAACAGAATCAAATTTTAAAACATAATCCTAACTAGAACTTATACTTCAAGGAGGAAAAGTCTACTGTCACCCAGAAAGATTACAAAACTAATTCATAATTTTGATTTATGTCCTCTCTTCAGCTGCCTTTGTCTTCCAATTGTTGGATTTATCCATAGCTACTTATACTGTTCACATACTTCAATATACTTAAGACTTTTCAAATGTCCTCCTGCAACTTCAAACTCGTAACTTACCTTGGCCTAATGATGATTTACCAATTTAACAGAATGATGATTTACCAACCCCAATGAAGTGCCAATACAATGCCCTTTAGATCTGGTGTCTAAAATTGCTTGATGGAGCTTGTGCTAGACAAAGTACACAGTCATTAACAGTCACAGAGGCACAGGTTCGACATGATTGCCTCCCTTAGACAGGTTACTGGTGTCGGACCAAACTAAGTGTGCAAAGTCTATCAAGCACAGGCTAGAGAGTAAAATAGGCTCTGAGTAGGCATATGCCTGAAAAGCCTCTGATACTCAGATTGGTGTCCAACAATTAAGTCAGTGGCGTGTCAGCCTGGACAAGTATGCTCATTCTTTTTGGTGGCAAGGATGGGCTTAGTTGGGCCACACAATCCAATGGAGGGTATTACTAGCTGGACCTACAGTTTGCTGAAGCAAATAACATGTTGGAATCATATGAAGACAGAAGAATTTAGCTCATCAAATGTATTGAATTATAAAATAATCTCTCTCTTCTATATCCACATCCCCTAAGTCTCACCTAGCTGGGCAAGGCTGTGTCTCGCACGGGAAGACCCCTGTCTTGGGTTTGGCCCCACTGTCACAGTACCGACTGTCCACCTCCATGTCCAGATTTTTCAAGCAGCGTGCTGATACTGTCATCATCCCTGTTATAGAAATAGTCATCATCATCATTGTAGTTGTCACTGTGATCATCTTTGCTGAATCATCATCATCATCATCATCATCATTGTTGTGATCCTCCTCCTCCTCCTCCTCCTCATCTTCATCCCACTCACCGCCAGCACATGTAGCACTGCAGGTAGACATGACCTGGGACCAGGTGAAGTTGTCAGCAGGGGGCACCTGACGCCTTTGACTCTGTGGGATGGTATACTCATACTGAATGCCTGGGTTCTTGTCCTGCACCAGAATCTGCATAGGCAAACAGCCCAATACAGTGACTGTTGGTTGTGTACATTGCTTCAAACAACTAACTTCTTTGCAGTATACATGTATAACTTAAGTTTGTATTTATAACCAAGATGATTGGTTTAACCTGTTTTACTGATATCCTGCAATTGTGCACTTCTCCTCTTCTGTAGGATATTATGCACCTGTGAACCCACTAGCATATAATAAATAGCCAAAGGAGCCTTTAATGGCGCAAGAAGGTGTTACGTTGAAACGGGAAGGATAGCATGTCTGAAACGCGCACGATAGATCTAATCGTTTCGTTTTGCAAAGTATTCAATAATGGAGTTTATTTACCTTTGATTTGAGTTTGCATTGTTGTCAGGAGAGGTTTTGTATAACGTTGATAATTTTCGTTAGTCGATATTATTGGAGAATTCTCTAGATTTCAGTATTTACTATCGATGGAAACTTCCCGATAAATATCGAAGTATGAGAACATTCCCGGAAGCAGAAGAAATATGTATGACGTAAGTCAGTGATGACGATCTTTTATTTGATTGGTGGTAGTGCGTCATTTCTACCGTGTTCTAAATTGTTCGGGAAGAGAGAGAGGTTATAAAATTGTGTGCCGCACTGTTTGGAGTAGTTGTTGATAGTGAGTTGGAAAGTAAAAAGTTGAAAGTGGAAAGGCGATTGAGCGATTGTATGCAGTTGTTGATGTGTGCTGAATAAAAGTGGAAAACTTCATTCGTTGACTCCTGTGACTTGTATGCAGATTGAACGGGTTGCGTGGGTAAACGAATCTGAGCTACACTCATCAGTTCTTCAGCATCGGGGCTGAATCAACTACTGAGAAAACACCAACATCAAACAGAGTGTAACAGAAGGTATACAGAAATTAATATAGAGAATTTGTTCTACAGGGTGGGCTTATATAAGCCCGCTTGTTGCCTATCCTGTAAATCATTGTTTGTAATGATGTGTTTTTCCTTGAATAAAACATTTGTTTGAACCAAGAAGGTATACAAAGATGTCAGTTAAACCCACAATAGTTAGTTAATAGTCTGCACCAAACTGGCTAAAGATAGCTCAAAGATCATTTCATGCTTGGTTCAAAAGGCCTAAGATG
Organism: Oncomelania hupensis; assembly: GCA_036898135.1. NCBI lineage: Eukaryota > Metazoa > Mollusca > Gastropoda > Littorinimorpha > Pomatiopsidae > Oncomelania > Oncomelania hupensis. The sequence continues at coordinate 19,577,438 of CM072519.1, read as the reverse complement.
TCTGTCAAGTCTACAATAGTTATCTACTATAGTATGTAGGTCTACCAAATTGACGAAATTGCTGTGGCAAGAAAAAAAAAGCTAAAGTACAGTAATTACTAACTAAATAACTGAACAGTATACTGTATAATGGGTGTAGACATATAAGGCCTGTAACTCAATGAGTTTTCAGATTTCATTGATTACCTCCAGAATAATGTCCTCGCCCAGTGGTCCCGAAGAGTCGAGAGTTTCGGGTTCATTGTAAGGACGTTTGTATTTGAAGGAGGCACCTCCTAACATGTAGATGCCTGGCCAGGCCACGCGCCGATCCCCGTTCAGATAATATTGACCGTAGATGTTGCGGATAGCCAGGTAGTTGGAGGAGATGGATCTCTCGCTGATACGAATATGGCGAGCCCCTTTTGGAAGAACCACTATCGGGAAGTAGGCTGGAAAAGTGTATTACACTACAGTATACATTTGCAGTGCGCAATGAAAAACCAGTCTTCAAACAAATTTATACCAAGAGGCTTGTTTGTAGAGGAGAGAGAGAGCAGTGGGGAGAGAATAATGTGGCTAAAGAGGAAAAGAAACAAAAGAAATTTATTTTTTAAAATTTAAGTTAAAATCTTTAAATTAATATTTATTAGTTTTTAAACACATTAAAATATATTAAGCCTATTTATAATCTTTTTTCTTTTTTTTTTTAACTGCAAAGAACAAAACGTACCTATTTCCAAATGTTTTCACAATATTAAATTCAGACATAGTTCACCCGATATGTATTTCATCAGTCAGTCATTGTCAAAGTAAATAAAAACTTACTGTTGAGTTCCGGCTGTTGAGTGTATTGCCCTTTAATGTGTTGGCAGGAAGAGTTGTCACCATTGCACACACCACAAATATCGGTTGTGGCAGTAGAGTTCACCAGCCAGTCGCATCCCACATTCTGAAACCGCCAACAGAATTCCTTCACAATATCGAAAATGATTCTTTGAAATGGGCAAAACGTTAATCCTGCCCTCTCCCTACCCTTTGTCAATGGTCGTCCTTACTAAAGTGCTTCTCCAAGGCCCAGAGGACGTGTGCTGATGTCTGAAATAAAGACACCTCTGTTCCTTTGATGATTTGTTAAGCTACCTTAGCGGTAGCTGTAGTTAAAAGTAGTGTTTTCTGAGATAGAACAACATTGCCAACAGTTTAAGTTCCATTGACTATCGGATACACACATAACAGAAAAGGAAGAAGTTTAGGGTCACAATGTATTTCCACTGATCAAATCAAGTCACAATGCGTACAATGAGCATATATATGAGGCAACAATAATAATAACACAGCTGTGTAAACCAGTAACATACCTGGCAGGAACCTTCAATGCAGATTCCAGATGACTCAGAGCAGCTGGTGCCATCAAGAGCCAGGTGCTTGATAGTGAAGATGTAGTTCAGGGTCTCGGCAAGGCAGTAGAGCTTGCATGGCTCACGTGCTGAAAACATCGCAAACATTTATTGAAAATGTAGTTTGGAACTATTTGATAGGTTTTCTAGGATCGTATTAATAGAACATGACACGCGAACTACCCTAGGGAAATCAACTCTTTAGAAAAAGGTGACCTTTTTAACACACACACAGGCACTCTAGAGCTCTCCCTCGTTTACACACAAAGGCGCGCGCGCACGCACCCCATCAGTCTCACCTCTTATTAACTGGGAGTCCAAAATGATGCGCGATCTTCACAATGGGAGGCAATCAATGCAGAGCTTTTATATAAGTTGATGGCTTATCATTAGTTATTTCCCTTTAGTAGTGCTAGCCCGAGCCCGCGACAATTGCTATATAGAGAGAAGAAAATAAGTTTATTGAACCTTATTTATATATTAATAATATATGTACTCTCATATCAGGAATACTTTAATCCTTAAAATATTCTAAGGCAACTCGGGGAAAACCTAACACATGATCAGAACTTATGATTCGGGTCTGAAGGGCCTGCAAGGTTTTAATGTTTAGTTTTGACTTCTGATAACTGCTGCTGCATGTTGACGAGTAGCTGAACTCACCATCGTAGAGCTTATCGTAAGGCTTCCAGCGCATGTACCAGCCTCGGAATGGTTTCTTGTCATATTGGGAACACTGCGCATGCTGGAAGTCTGTACTGCCGCTCGGGCATTCCTGAAGCCATGGCAAAATTGACATTAATTTGTTAATACGACGTATAACGACCTAAATTAGAATCAACACTCAGAACTAACGCCACTGTGCAGCATGAAGCGCACCATCAAACGCCATAGACAACTGAGGAAACGAACCCTAATGGACCTCTAGATGTATGTCCCGTTTATTTCAGCTTTAGTTTCATTGTTTATTTCATGTGGAACGTCTTTTCACCTTCGTGATTTTGGATTAGGGAATTTGGATAAGTGGAGGGAGAGGGAAATGCTTTATAGAGTTATTTCCAACGCTATCAAACCTCCATTAAAGAAGCTTACAAAAGAAAGGTGTCAAAACAGTTGGAGGAAGGGAAGGAGATGGAAGAGAAGATGATGATGCTCGACGACGACGATGACGATGATGAAGAAATATATAATGAAACGCACTACCCCCCTTTTAACTCTTATTCACCCTCATCCACCTCATCTTGCACATCCCCACACCACACACCTCAAACCCCGATCGTAATAAAAAGTATGTATACCTGAACATTACAGAGCTTGTGTTGAGTACCCTCTCCATCACAGCGCTGACCCCCATATTGTGGCCTGTAATGACACACAACAGAGGAAAGATTGTCAGTCATGGTTATCGACTTCCTGGTTATTGGGTGGGTTATTTCAATACTCGAAGCGTTATGCCCCTTTCGTTTGGTTGAATGAACATTGAGGTTTAACGTCTACAGCCACCATTGGCGATATGGCAGACGGGGATAACCATCCCAGGGAAAGAGGGGTAGGAACCTGAATCAACACTGAACCACCAAAACAATCATACTGTTAAAATGGACAGTAAAAATGGCCACATTTTATATCGCCCACCACGGGATTCGAACCTGGGTCATCGGTGTGCCAGGCGAACGCTCTACCAATTGAGCTACGGCGGTGGGCCCGTTTGGTTCGTTCATCAACTTCCAAAATGACATATTAGGTAGGCTGGGCCGTTCGAGTTTTATTACATATATAACGTCAAGGTTGTTTGAAAAGAGCCAGCTGATTTTTGAGCCCTCCATCATTGTCAAGTTTGATAAATATTTGTTGAATTCGAAACTTGTAGGCTAGCAAGATAACATAATTGGATACAAAACAAAATCATATTATTCAACAGACGATCAGTCTTGTCTTTGAATCAATTAAAAACTGTCGCCATCTTTGTTTTGTAGAATATGCTAAACATTATTAATTTAAGTCGCATGAAGCTGATAATGTATTGATGGATATCCAGATTTATACACACGATCATGCGCAAATGACCGACACACACACATACACACACCCTCACACACACACCCTCACACACACACATACACATACACACACACACATGCCCCGCTCCCTCCCCCTCCCATCCTCTTCGCATGCATAAGTCGACACACTAGTGTTTATGCTGCAAAAATGTAGGTCCAATTTTCATACTTTAAATCGCGATCAGTTTAACGGAATTAACAATAATAGACACAAATATTTTGTAGACATATCTATTATCTATTATTCTGTAATGCCCTGCATTGGTGTAATATTTTTCACGGAAAAATAGTAACGATTAAGGATATTATGTTTTTTTTTAATGTCTATCGAATCTTTAGTGTTAACTTCAACCATATCCCTTTGCCTAAAATTTGAAAGAGGAAATGTCATGCAGCTGGCTGAAGAGAAGAAGAAGAAGACGAAACGATGATGGGGGATAATCAAGAATAAATTATTAATGAGTAAGAAACCGAAGAAGATACCTGATTTTTTAAAAATACCTTTTTTATGATCGAAAACACAATCATATGACAAAATGTCATATTAAAAAAAGACCACTGTTTCTAAAGCTTCAGACCCAACCACAACTTCCGACCCAAGTTCAAATATATAATGCACAACATGCCTCAATCTGTACATTAATTATACAGGCTGGGGCAATAGTCGAAGGTATTAATGCATAACCTATAAAATTAAATATTAATGAATGAATAAGGAAGAAGTTTCACCAAATTTGGAGTCACCTCACAAAGGCAGATTTCCCATGGCAGACCAATAAATCTGACATGATCGGACAGCGATACAGTTAGACGAAACCCCGTAAGTCAGTGATAGCAGAGACCTTGCATACCCTTATATAACCTTAAGTGACTGAGGTAACGCAATCCAGTACCGCGATACTAAAGAGAAAACTACAGAAACCAAACCTAGTAAGTGTTAGCAGAAACTGTTATGGCTTAACCCAGTACGTGTGAGTGTCACCATATTTTGCCTCCAAACGTAACCCAAGAAGTCTTGAATGGGACACCATATACAGACATTTTTTACGCTGAAATGCACAAATTCCTGTGTGGTCCTACACTGCAGTCAAAACTCAACATTTGGGTCTTACAGTGACACTGAGGCCTTTTTCAAACTTTACACTGTGATCATCCTATCCTATCCTACCCTACCCTATCCCGTAACTCCAAGGTCGTTAGGGTACCACAAATGATCGTTTAACCAGCGTACTCCATCTTTCTCTGTCCTCAACAACCCTCATGGCTTCGCTCAGTGTCAAGCAAGTCCATTCTCGAATGTTGTTCTCCAGCTTCTTTTTTTGTCTCCCTCTTCTTCTGCCTCCTTGCACCGTGCCTTTGCAGGATGGTCTTTGCAAGGCGTGATGCTCTGGTGAAGAGGCCATACCATGGAAGTTTCCGTTTCTTTACCACTGTGAACATGTTATCGTGTTGTCCAATGGGTGATGTCGTTGGTGATGTGCTGGGTATAGGAAATGTCCAGAGCTCTTCTGTAGCATTTCATCTCCAGGCTTTGTATTCTTCGTTGTAGAGTAGATCTGCTGTGAGGGTCCATGTTTTACAAGAGTATAGAAAGATGGAGATAACTAGTGAGCGCAGCAACCTTACCTTGGAGTGTAGACTGATGGTCCTGTTTTTCCAAATGAGCTTCAACCTTGTCAGGGCAGCAGTTGTTTGTGCTATCCCGGAGAGGAGTTCTGGTCGGGACCCTTTGTCCGATACAATTGCTCCTAAATATTTGAAGCTGTGCACCGTATTGAGGGATTGGCCTTGGACTTCGATGTCCGTGTTGATGCCATTGTTGTTGTTGGTCATCATTTTGGTCATCTCTGCACTTATTTCCATTCCAAACGCTTTGGAGGTCGTGTCAAACCCTTGTACCAGCTGTTCAAGTTCTTGTTCCTCTCCAGCCAATCCATCAATGTCATCTGCAAAACGGAGGTTGGAGATTGCTCGATCCCCTATGCTGACTGTGGCTCTACCCCTGTGTTGATTGTGTGATCATAAAAGAGCTTATTAATCCACACTATTGTTGTGAAACTCTCATGTAAGCATATAGAAAGCAAGTTAGTAACTTCATTCTGGATGTCGACGAATTTGACCGAGAATCACAGCTGAAACTCCCGAAGGCTGTGACGCTACTGGGGACTGCAATAGGCACCGTCTTAACTTGTAGGTTTAAGCTTAAACAGTTAGTTATAAATATTGTAAACTAGTACGGCCTGTGTCTAACTCTGTGTGCCTGTTCCGCTTTGCAAGGACAGCCAATTACTTGAAGTTATGTAATGATTTTATAACAGACTATCTTTTAGAACTATCGAATAAGGATGATTAAATTCAAATTTGGCAAATAAAATAATAATTATATAAATTGAATAAGGAGAGAGTGATCTCTTAGCGTCAATTAGAAATTTACAAACGTTTTGTTTGTATATTTTGTTGTTATTGTCGCATTTTGAGAAAAAGCTGAGATTCACTTTAAGTCAGGAAAGGTCATGGTCTTAACACGAGAGGATGATCTTTGGTCTTAAGTATGAAATCCCAGGACCACAAGCTTTAGTATGGGTACGAAGGTCACCGTTCATCACGAACACGCTGTCACCTTACACAACAACTGTTGAAACCTAGGCGTCTGAGTGTTCGCATGAATGCTACAAATTAAATACACCTCTGCACATGGACTGCGCACGTCTGTATACAATAAACTGTAAATGTGTGTTCAACTTAATTGTTGTGTGTAAATAATCGAAAAAGAATTAGCTAGTATTAAATAAAAACGGATTTTTCGATACATCGATGCTAATCACTGATGAACCCTCTCCACTGCCATCTTCACACAAGGGACATAAGTAAGACAACGATAATACAAAATCAACAAAACACTTACAGAGGACGGTTGCACTCTCGCTGTCTGGTCTGGATGCCCTTGTCACAGGTGCGTGTGCACGCAGACCACTCCCCCCAGTGCGACCACGCCCCATCCACAGGGTTCGGCCCCTCATTGCCGTATTTCACACACTGCCCGTCCCGACACCACTGTCACGGCAACGACATTTATAGACACTGTCATTTTTACTGACAACTACAATTAACACTACAAATAACACAACCAAAGACAAAAGAGCTTCACAAACACATCAGCATAATGATAATGGATTTCATGTCGCCTCAGCAGCACACCAAAGAACCATAGTTCTGTTAAGAGAAAAATGCTGGGTTCAAACAATCTTGAAGACAGCTGAAGTCATACTTTACTCCTTAAATACTGTTGTTGCAATGTTGCTATTGCGCTTTACAAAGACTAGTATTTACAAACACTAACACCCTGAAGGTCTGGGCTATTTGGACCTTCGACAGATAGGTAGACCTATATGTAAGCTGTATTACTCCACCGTACAATACACCCCCACCACCATCACACCACGCCACACCACACCACATCCCACCCCAACACACTATACTGCAGTAAACACAAGGTTAAAATGGCACCCACCATACCCACGCCACAAGACGTGCCTTCAGCAGCAGGCAGAAATTTCGTCTCACATCTCTTATTGCCACGGTAACACCACAGCGCTTTGCACGTGTCCTGCAACAAGCAATGAGACATTGTATTATTTTGGTCACAGACGCTCCTAACACTATTTACCTTTAGTTAGCTAGCAGGCGCAAAGACAGGGACATTAATGTGCAGAGAGATAAACGGTACATCCGCAAGTCAAGACAACGTTGAGTAAATTCATCAAGTTGTATCATCTCGAAAGTGGGCGTGAATAGCACAAAGATACTGCAGATGATTTGAAGACCCGGCAAGGCACAAGCTTCTAGGAGGAACCTGATACATCCTTTATTGACTCCCACTGGGCGGAGTTATCGTTTTCCCCCGTTGGGGTGCCGGGGGTTTCAGTATAAACAGTATCCCCACTTTCTGGAAATTTAGGTCTTTAAATTCCCACTGTCGCTGTCGTTCTCATTTGCTCTTTCTCATTCCTGCTCTGTTCTATCAATCTGCTATACTATCTTCTTCTTCGCTAGACCAGTCTGCTACCTTTTTTCTTGAAAACTCTTCCGGGACAAGACTCCTTGTTTGTGTATAAGGTCCGTTGGATCAGCTTGGGAATATTGGACGCTTTCTGCCAGGTGGTCACTAGGGCTTCCTATGATGTTATTATTTAGCAATGTAGGCGTTTTATATGTACGTGTTTTGTTGATAATTTATAATGATGTTTTATTCTATTTTGTTTTTGTTAACGGGGGTTCGATAAATTAGAGTACAGCCTCAGCGTCCCCTGCTTAGGATGTCTTTATTGTAAAGTGACTGGCTGGTGGAGAGCTTTCAGTTTTACCACTAGGGTTGTTTCAACGGATCTTTTATGCGGATCGGGGGTTGTCCGGTCCTGATTTGGCTCGGAAGAGTCCGCTGGACCTAAAGCAATAATCATGTAATGTAATGTAATGAGTTATAGTTTTAGTACCGCTTAGAAAGCTAATGCAATCAACAGACAACCGTTTTCCACGGAGAAATGTAAATATAATGTGAATACTTCTGTGGCTGGTTGAGGTGAGGATTTTGCTATATTGTGTTCTGGCTGGGGCTAATAAATGCATCGTTTACTGGGTGGAGTTACTGATGTAGTACGCTAGCAAAAGGCTACTTACCTTGCCAAAGTCGTACTGGCAGAGTTGAGCCGAGCTGCCAAACTGCCATTTGCACTGCACGTCAGCGTCGTACAGCTGTCCCGGCAGCTGGTCTGGAAATTTCAGCTCTCCAACGTGCTGGGACTTGTCATCCAGGCATGACGATTGGGGTGTGCTGCACAGGAAGGAGAAGAAACAAGAAGTCGAGCCGATCACCGTGTTGAACGTAGACTGACTGATTCATTGGTTGGCTGATTGTGATATTGATCGAATTTTTTTCCTGTTAATATTATGAACAGTACGATGGATGCTCAATATAGGATTGGGGTCCCCAATTGCTGTTATCTACTGTGACTTGCACTGTCAGCATGATATTATAGAAGAAAGAAGCAAAACAATTTTTAGAATGAAAAAAACAATTAAGCCTAGCCTATTTTCAAGTTGCGATGGCTAGCTTTATTTACACCTTTCATTTAATGTCAGACAAAAAGAATAAAAGACCTGTTTTGATGTGCTGGGGAAGACTTTTATGCGTCCTTTGTTTCAACGGAAGTCTCGTGTCTTGATTGCAAGCGCCAGATTTAAACAATGTCCAGCCCTTTTAACAACTTCACTAACAGAGACCTTCAGGTGTGCGGCACTCACTTTAGAAAGCGGAGGAGATAAGCCCTGGAGCAGACTGACCACTGAAGAGTGCCATCCTTGCTGACCAGTGTCGGGGCCATGATGGAACCCACCGTCTGCCGGCAGTAGTTGCCCTCGCCGTCGTGGAACATGCCAAAGCTGCAGCAAAGAGCAGAAAAGAGAATTCAATAAAAGTACTCTTTCTCGCCAGCCATGCTCAGTACCAGTATTATACTTATCTCGTTCTCCCGTTGGTTCAAACCATGGACCGTTGCGACATCTGATCATCTCGACTTCACAAATCCCTTGGATGATCATGTTAAACTCGTCGCAAAGCGGCTCATTAATGACAGTTTGTTTATTAGCCATTGTTTATAGGGTCCAGCGGACTGCAAAGAGCCGAATCAGGATCGATTTTGACAAAAGTCTCATAATACCTCATCCAAGGAATGGATAAACTTATAGTGCCATCTCACGTCTATAATTTCTTCCCCTCTTCCCGCCATCAATTTGAACAAAGGTCACCTAATAGTTATTGTTGAACCTACTTGTGGCCGACTTCGTGTGCAATGGTGAGTGCTGTGTTGAGCCCCGTGTCTTCGTTGATCGTACAGCTCCTGATTTGGTTACACATCCCTCCGATCGGCGCAAAACCTGTGCAACATCGTTACACAATTCTACATTATAAATTATCATTTGGGGCCATTGGTGAAGAGAATGGGGGAGAAGAGGGTGAGGGTGGTGGATGGGGGTGATGGGCGTGGGAAGATAGATATTTATGTTGGACAATCAAACAATACCTACTTTGGCGTGTCTTGCTTGGTTTTGATATGGCTTTCACCACCCATAAGATCTGGCGTTTGGCACCAGTACGGCGCCGATGGTTATTGTAATTACAAGAGTTTTGGTTGAACTAAACATTCACAATAATAATAAACAAATATGTACATAACCCCCCCCCTCCCCAAAAAAAAAAAAAAAAAAAAAAAAGGCTAATGTGGACAAAAACAAGACCAAGCAACACAGTGCCCATTGTCCGGCTAAGCTCTTCGTCAGGCGGGCAAAAAATACCAAACAATACTTTCCAAAAGAAGTCCAAGAAAGGATGAAATGATATTTAGAAAAGAGCAATAATAACCATAGCCGAATGAAGGTCAAAATATTTATTTAAAAACACAATATTCTCTTATATTCCATTAAGCATTCACAGATTGGTCAGCTGATCGATGCGCCACTATGACTTGAAGACCTAAACCAAAACTGTAAATGTTCTTGTTTGTCGACTTTGAGCAAACGTCTGTTTTACCACGGATGTTGACTGATGATGCGCCAGCAGTCACTTAGTCTCCCTTTCTTCAGATAATCTCTAACACTCCAACTTTAAGATAAGATTTTCCCAACGCTTCTAAAACAGAGATAAGTTCTATTGGGTGGGACGGTTCCGCACAGTTAAATTGTTACTGATACGTTTGAGAGTGAGATACATATTGGGTACATGCACAGGGTAGATTAGCTTGACAGTTAGAAATCCGCACACTGTTCAACATCATGCAACTTCGGGGCTCTGTTTAAAGTTTCCGCCCAGCGCTACTGTAAATGTCACTTGTGAGAAAGAACGTTGAAAGAAACCACACACGTATCAGACAGGCTCTCCTTAAAATAAACTAGTATATGTTGAGGCATCGGCGATAAGGCCTCAAGCCCGATCCGCCGCAACATCACCAGAAATAGTTCACATTAGACTTAACCTTCCTTCACCTGGCTTATCGAGCTGTCTTCAAAGTGAATTTCCGGCATGCGCATTGCCCTGTGATCGCATGCTGCCCCTCAACGACATCAGTGAAATGTTACCTTTGCTCAGATTGTCTCAGGTATAGAACCACCCTTCCCACTCTCAAAATCCATCTTGTCCCGCTGATGAACCTTGATAGGCAGATTTCAAGTTGAGTGAAAGAGATCTACAGTGTTAGCATCAGCATTCTGTGATATCCAGTGTGGAGCATCTTTGCGTGTCTCAACGATCAGGCCAGGATCAACGGTGATCGGCATCTTGCATGTTTTATTTTGTTAAACGCTTCTTTCAAAAGCCGAGTCGTCGTTCATCTTAACGCTGACCATCGTTGATCATCTCATTTTATATTGACCCCCCCCCCTTCCCCCTCCCCCCTCCCACACATACACTTCTTTCTCCCTCTGCACCCGTGCATTCTTGTCATGACTTTCCGACAACACAGAGCATTATAGGGTCCCAAAGACAAACGACAAAACAGACACAGCATTATAGGGTCCCAAAGACAAACGACAACGTCAAGGCGAATCAACAAACATGTTCCCAAACACACACGACAGAGGCAGCTAAAAGACCACACAGAATAGCGTTTGGGGAAGATACGTGCATTCTTCAAACGTTGTGAGAATTTAGCCAAAGCTACCAAGACAAACAATGCTGTGATGAAAAGAAAACAAACTGACAGCAGGGTTAACAGAGAAGCACCACGGGAGAAGCGGGTGAAGGGGATGGAGGTGTATGCTATGTGTGTGGGTGTTGGGAAAGGGAGGGGAAAGCTTAACTGAAAATTAATGCAGACACTAGATTAGTCTTATCATAGACCCAGAAATAAGCGCCGCGCCAGTGCGCTTGCAAGTATTTTTGCGTCAGCCATGCCGGTTGCAGAAGGCTGAACATATTTAGAAGAGGAAACTTCGCCTCTTTCCCCTCCCAAGAAGGCAAGATTAGGATAAGAAGTCGTAGATTTCTTCAAAATTTTACGTATCACCAAATCCCCCAGTAGAGTTACGAGGGACAGAAATTAATTGGATTTTTTTAAATAAGTAATGCGTTTCATAAATGTCATCCTAAAAGCTATAAGTCAGCTGGCAAGTTTAGAATACAGAAGTAGGCAGTGGGGAGTGGTCGGTGTGTAGGGGCAGACAAATCAAAGAAACAAACAACCAACCAAAACTGTTTTGCCATGAGACTTCTTACTGAAGTATTTATTAATTGCAAATAATAATAATAATAATAATAATAATAATAATAATAATAAAAATAATAATAATAATAATAATAATAATAATAATAATAGTGATATTTATAAAACGCAAAGCGCAATTCACACGCATCCCCAAAAAAATCATTAAACCACCCCCTACCCCCTCCAAAAAAGAAACAAATAAAAACAACAACAACAACAACAACAACAATATTATGTATGTATGTATGTATGTATGTATGTATGTATGTATGTATGTATCTATCTATCTATCTATCTATCTATCTATCTATCTATCTATCTATCTATCTATCTATCTATCTATCTATCTATCTATCTATCTATCTATCTATCTATCTATCTATCTATCTATCTATCTATCTATCTATCTATCTATCTATCTATCTATCTATCTATCTATCTATCTATCTATCTATCTATCTATCTATCTATCTATCTATCTATCTATCTATCTATCTAGGCGGGCAGATTGTTGTGGAAGATGGTTAATGAGCAAAGGAAGATGACAAGAGATGAGCTTTTAGGTTCTGTTTGAAGAAGAAGAAGAAGAAGAAGAAGAAGAAGAAGAAGAAGAAGAAGAAGAAGAAGAAGAAGAAGAAGAAGAAGAAGACCAACGACGACAATAATAAGAACACAATGTCAAGAGACTGAGAACGAGTGAGGGGCAATCCATTCCTCTCCCCTCCTTTCCACCTCTTCTCCTTACCCAGCGTATCACAGGGCGAGTCCTTGTAGGAGCAGAAGTCGGTGGCTGAGAGGAGGACGGCGTGATCGTGCTGTCGACCTCTGGCCCCCATCAACACTGACTGCCAGGAGCAGAAACTGTTCAACGTCTTATCCGCATGATGGCTGATGGACAGTCCGCGCTGACATGGACAACGTAGACAACATAGAGTATAGAAAATTCCAAAGGACGGACTTTGGACGCGTTCACGATCATGCAAGGATCAGTAAGGAACAGTTTCTTTAACACTGACACGTGCAAGTTTTTTTGCCAATGTTCTATTTTTCTTCAACACTCTTGCACATTCTTGACCGAGTGCTCCGTTCATTGCTGTTCATCGTTTATCTTATTTCACCGCGATTAAAAAGCTTTACATTTCTGATTGTTGATACATGAGCAGACGGCCTTAAGCACTGAAGATTGATCCAATAAAACTCAAGTCATCATCATCATCATCATCATCATCATCATCATCATCATCATCATCATCATCATCATCATCATCATCATCATCATCATCATCATCATCATCATCATCACAACAACCACAACAGTCGTCACAATCACCACCACCAACAGCAACAACACTGAATGATCTAATACAATTAACCAATGATCTAGCGTACCTCATCGCCTTCCAGCAGTACCAGACCGACCAACACAACGCGGATTCTGCTGCCCAGGCTGTTGTCTTGAAACAGTTTTGCTACCTGCAATGAAGATAGTCTGGCATTTCAAAGGAAACCGAACGATTTTCCACAAAGAATTACACTACCATAGAACGTACAGATCAATGAAAACTTGCGAAAGTTAATGTTAACGTTGTCACTACTATTCACGATCGCTGGTCCTCAGCACGACATACTTACCATGTTGAAGAGGGTCAGGGTGTAGGTAGTAATATTCTTCTGGCCATGGCGATCCATCATCGTCCTGTCCACCACCACAAGCATCTCCATCGTCTTCTCCCCTCCTTGTTGCAAGTATTTCCACTTCCGCAACGACCTCCTCTTCCTCCTCTCTTGTCCGTTTTCCTCTTCTGCATCAGGACCAACGCCTCCCCTGCCACCCCAGTTGTGCTGGTTATCCTCGGCCTCGCTGTGCAGATTAGGACGCATGTTGTCGTGTCGTTGCATATTGGACCTGTCAGCTGTGTGGTAATGCATGCTGCTGTCATCGTCGTCTGCTGTGAGATATGGCCACATATCCTGGTTTGTACTGCGTTCTGCAAACGACCACCTCTTATCTGGGAGTGTAGAATGTAATCTTTCCTGTATGGAGGCTGCTTGGCTATCAGTGTCAAATTTCATGACCATCTTATCGCTGTAAACTGCCGAAGGCGGGTTGGAATAGCTGTCGGGTTTGTAAGAAGGTGATGAAGAGGACGAAGGAGCGGGAAACAATGAAGATAAGGTTGGTGAATTAGCATCTGAGAACCGGAAATCTTGGTCAAACACCGCGGCACTATCGCCTTTGCCGATAAATTCAGCATCGTTGTTTCCTGAAGGCGTGCTGTCTCTACTGTGTAGATTTTCTGTGACAGTGCTAACACCCGCCTCCGAATGGTTAAGTTCAGCTCGTGCTCCATGATTGATGTATCCACTATTAAAATCGTTATCACTGTGACTACCACCTGGCGTATCTGGCTTAGTAGATTTATCGTATTGCTGCTCCCTGAATATATTCTTGTTGTCATTGTCGGAGGAAAAGGACGGTGAAATAACACTATCACTATATCGTTTGTCCTGGAAATTGATGCTGGGGCCATGCGGTTGCCATGGGTTATAGTCAGTGTCTCCATGGCCACCGCTGTTCTTTCCGGGTTGCCGTGACTCCCTGAAGTCGTTGTGCTGCTGAAGAATGAACTGCTGCATCTTGGTGAGCTGCTGGTCCCAGTCAGTGGGTCCTACCTCCATCACATTGTCCAGCTCGTTGTCATGGAGATAAAAGTGCACTTGACCTTGATTTTTTTTGTTGGCCTCGTTAGGCCTATCCCTGAGAAAACTGTTGCTGGCGATGGTGACGTGTGATGAGGATGGTGAAGATGACGACGAAGAAGATGTTGATGACTGTTTTGAAGCTGAAGGCGATGATGTGGATCTTTTTGGTCTTTCTGCGTCCCCTGCAACATAAAAAAAGGCAACTGCGTGATTATTTTTTCACTTCGTATGCCTCGGGGCCAAGCAACCTTTAAGTTTTAATGGTTTAGAACGGGCGGGAAACATCTACCTTAGATGTACATGTAGGCGTCGTCCTGTTAGTTTGAAGATGAGCTTCAAAGAACTGAAGGCTGTAGTTTGTAATACCGAAGGAAATCAACAGAGAAAAGGCTTTATTAGAAGCAACAACCTCAAAAAGTGAGTGTGAGAGAGAGAGAGAGAGAGAGAGAGAGAGAGAGAGAGAGAGAGAGAGAGAGAGAGAGAGATGGCGGGAGGGAGGGAAGAGGGTGGAAGCGGTTTGCACGTAGCACAACAGCAGATAAGCAACTCGTACGAGCAAGATGATTGAAAAGAGGGTCGGAATGTCAAGTGTATCACTTTCTGTTTTTAACTTGTGACTTTTTAACCCAGCAACTTGCGGTAGTTTGTAGAGACTTCAAAGGTTGGGAGGCGTTGCAGCAAAGCCCTTTTTGATGGCGTTTTAGCAATGTTTTCCCATCGTGTGCCCCCATGTTTGCTCTCTTCTAGCCCCTCGTTTGCGCATAAACACGCCGAACGATATAATTTTTCTTACACCTCGGGTTGTGGTGTTTTGACGATAAATGATTTCTTTACACCATCAGTTGCGTCAAAACTGAGGCCATTTGTCGAGAGTTTTTTTTTTTTTTTAAGCCACGGAGGCCAAAGTGCTGTGTGTGTTTTTTTTCTCTCCCTTCTTTCCGTGAAGTGGCGCTTCTTGACGTGGACGTCTTCACTGGGTGTAAGCGTGTTGACTTCCACACTACCATAATAAGACAGCCTGGCACGACACTGCACTCCACTACACGGCGTTCTCGGTGCTGTGGTTTGTTGCCGCCGTAAAGGTTTGTGCAGTGAATGATATCATGGCCCAAGTGCTGTGAACAATTTGGGTTTGACGGAGAGTTTGGTTCGCACCAGAAGTGGTTTGATACTTCTACGGATTGCCCAAGCTTAGCACGTACTTGCCTTGTTTGCCATTCCTGACGCCCTGCATTTCCTCCCCTGACAATGAGTAAGCCAAGATGTCTCTGTATTACTACCAGCTACTTGTCATAGTGTAGGCCTACCGTAGGTATTTATTTGTTTATTTTGTTTATTTATTCAATCGGTTTTCTAAGGCGCTTTTCCAGCTCAAGAGCTGCTCAAGTCGCTGGTCGATACAGGACCTAACCCAAGCCGCCCACTCGCTTGCCTTACGCAAACAATGACGCTCAGACTACTGAGCACAATCCTTCTCCTTCGCACGAGAGTATAAAGCGAGATTTAGACTGTGCACACGTGCATTCTATCGACCGGACTTTAAAGACTGTGACGCTCATGCGCCAGATAGGCATAGGCTACATAAACACAATCTAGTAAGCACGACGTTCTGTTCCTCTCTCGGCCGTTCAAAATCACTCAGTTGTTTAGGGACGTCGGACGGTGTGTATCAAGCAGCAAGTTAGCGCGAGTTAGATTTTGTTTTTGGCCAGCATCTTGAGCAGTTCTTAGAGCTAAATAAGAATGATTTATTTCATGTCATCTTGCTGTTTTGTATGTTGGGTATGTGCTCAGTCCTGCTTTCAATATAAAACGGCAGAGGGCGAACGTGCGGGCCAATGCGTCTCTGCATGAGAGGTTGATAAAGCTACGTGTTTTGTGTACATAAAACTTTTCCATCAAACTTGACTAATGATCGAGGGAAGAGAGTTTACACTGTAGCCATGTTCCTGGTCGGCAAAGTGCACTTCTCTATCAAACAATTGCTTGTGAACACTTGGGCATGATCTCCGTAAAAGCAGCGCTGATTAGGCCTACTAGGTACATCTCAAACTTTTCAATATAACTCCACTCTGTATACCGGGGCATTATACCATTTGGGCTTTGGTACAGAGCAGTGGTTCTCTATAGCACAGAGGTAGTCGTCCTTTGGTTTGAGGGTTGGCAGGTCTAAGGCTTATGAAAGAATATATACGGTACTGTTGGTACGGAAAAACACGGAAATGTCTACCTATGCGCTATAGAGGATCCACGACCAAACCACAGAGCTATATACAGAAATACACAAATCGTTTAATGGCCCTGCGCTCTGTTCAACCGAGTGCTGTTGTGGGGCTAGCTGGATGACCTCCTTTGCCTGTACTCCAGCCCCTGAGGTGTGAACATCAAACGACGGTAGGCGCCTCTGGACCATCAGAGAGTCCACAAGCTAAAGGGACGTAATACTTTGCCTGATGCGCACTTCCGTCTTTTGACCCCAAAGCATTTTGCCCTCAAACGTCAGCCATAGTTTTGGCGACGCTGCCAAATGTCAAGACACGATGGCGCAATAAAGTGGTCCCTCGACCCGTCTCTTGCCAAGGTTATTTTCGTACGTTATGTTTGCAAAGGGGTGAGTAGACGCAGAAAATAGAGCTGACATCACATACATCTGTACTTGAAAAAAAAAACGAAGATAAAAATGTAGCTCCCCACATTTCCACACCGTAAAACCTGCCTCTTGCACTGAAACACGATTGCTCTTATGCCAAATCTACAGAAACTTGTCAGATCTCGTCAACCAGAGGGAGAAGGGGTCCTGAAATGAAGATAAATGTCAATATGAAAATGTGCATGTTAACATTCTATTAATTTTGTGATAATCAAGAAAGGCTAACTCTTCGCTCGACAAGCTAGGGGTCTATCAGTGGACACATTAATGCACCGCTGACAGTGGAAGAGTTTAGCTTCAAAGCCAGTTTGAAAAACGCCAAAGACCAAAACCTTGATGTTACAGATAGTCTTGTGACTCTACGCTATTTTATAACCTGATAATGGCTACACCAAAAAGGGTATGCTGAGCTGAGAAGAGAGGAGGGCAAAGAAGTGGTATGACGAAATGGAGAAGGAATTAGGGTCTCAAGGAGCACAGAAATATTTGTTACATGTCGCTTTTACCAGTTCAAACAACTCAGTGCTCAAGGCGCTGGTCGAAAACAAAAAAGGCGCTACCACGCTGCTTGCTGCGCGACGTAAAACGCCCCAGATTGGGCTCTATGCACAAGTCGGCGGCATGGTCACGTGGCGCGGGAATAACAAAGCGGTCATGGCAATATTTCATCTTTCAGTGGAAATCGATGAAAGGAAATGTTCTTTTCTTTGCATAAAGGTTTACGTCGAAGTTATAGCATCCAAACGCAGCACAGTACTTCACCATTTTCAAACTCGAGCACGCCGTGTTATTCCCGCAGCACGTGACCGCCACGCCTTTGTGCATAGAGCCCATTTTTTTACGTTCATTCTATAAAGCCTGTCACCTGCCTTTCTGGTAGAACCACTCGATTTTTTAACGTGCCACAACAGCGACACGAAGGAGGTGAACACCGGATAAAGAGTCATTACAGACAGTAAACCCTTGTGAGGAGGGGAAAAAAAAATTCCCCCCCCTCTCTCTTCCCCCCCTCCCCCCCCCTCCGTCGCCGTCGAGATTAGAAACCTGGTCACCCCAAGGTGAACCTTTGTCACTAGCGAGCGTTGTTGTAGCACTGATCCATCAATACTAACCAGCCAGGTAATGAGGGCAATAGCAAGACCGGGTGGGAGGAGACAAGTGTTATTTGTAAAACAGCAAGTGTAGCCTGCGCTGACATTTGTCTTACGTGATGCAAACAATGTGTGTGTATCCCCTGGGTAATGTCTGACACGAGAAGCACGCGGCACAAGACATAGCTTCGCCCACTACACACTTTCTCAGCTTCCTACACCTTGCAACCTACCTGCTACGCGAACACCACTGCTATATTGATATCATTTAGACATCTACACACCTCTACTTAGTTGGTAGGGGCATGCATCCCTGTTCCAGTACCACACCACTGACAATATGTGGATCTCCAAAGCGCAACACTGAAGAAAACTCCTTTGGTTTGAGGTTAGCAGGTCTAAGGTTTGCTCTTATGGCCAAGTACCAGTCACGTCAACCATTCCGGCCATCAGAAAACAGGTAGTTACAACATTACTTGTTTGTGTATTACAACTCGCAGGACAAACCTGACATCATTATGTGTTTTAATTAAATGGGTGTGTACAACACGCAGAGTTGTTTCCCAAGCGGTTCTCCATCTGGAGTGGCAGACTGAGAACATTTAAAGTGAGCCTTACTATCCTGTTTCTTTGTTTCTCTCACAACCTTCGTGTGGACATGAAAGATTGGCGACTGTGTTGTAATACCCTGCTCTCTTTGTTGCTTTCTCAGGCATCCATACAATGTTGATCGCTGGTAATAATAACACGACATTATCCCACGATGGAGCAGAGCTCCTGATGTTCAGTTTTTAGCCCACCTAATGTCTGGCACCAAGGGAGGTAAAGGTAGGTCAGGAGAAGCGCTGCAGAGCACGCGATGTGGGACAGGGCATGGTCTGAATACCACATTGCCTCCAGGTTGTAAGGTCGTACAAATACACAGCTGGTCGACAGCATCATTGCCCCAGTTCCTTTCTTATAGAATGGATACACAACTATTCTATCCTATCCTATCCCGTAACTCGAAAGTCGTTGGGGCACCACAGATGATCTTTTAACCAGCCTACTCCACCTTTCTCTGTCCTCAGCAACCTTCATGGCTTCGCTCAGTGTCAAGCCAGTCCATTCTCAAATGTTGTCCTTCCACCTCTTTTTCTTTTCTCCCTCTTCTTCTGCCTCCTTGCACCGTGCCTTGCAGGATGGTCTTTGCAAGGCCTGATGCTCTGGTGACGTGGCCATGTCATCGGAGTTTCCGTTTCTTCATCACTGTGAGCATGTCATCGTGTTGTCCAATAGCTTGTGTGATGGTCTGTCGGACTTGGTCGTTGGCGATGTGTTGTGTATAGGAAATGCCCAGAAGTCATCTCCATGCTTGGTATTCTTTTGTATGTCTCCTGTGAGGGTCCATGTTTTGCAAGGGTATAGGAAGATGGAGATGACAAGGGAGCGCAGCAACCTGATGTGTAGACTGATGGTCCTGTCTTTCCCAATGGGTTTCAACCTTGTCAGGACAGCAGTTGTTTGTGCGATCCTGTAGAGGACTTCTTGTCGGGACCCATTGTCTGACACAATGGCTCCTAAATATTTGAAGATATGCACTGTGTGGAGGGATTGGCCTTGGATTTTGAAATCCGTGTTGATGGCATTGGTGTTGTTGGTCATCATTTTGGTCTTCTCTGCACTTATTTCCATTCCCAAGGCTGTGGTGGATACACAACTACAATACAATTAAATGAATAGTAAAGCACAGGCAGATTAAGCTGCAAGTGCATGATACGCTGTAGGCCTCTGCATCTGCAAGCACCTGTAAGCATCTGTACAGTCTACGTGTAGAGTATGCGTGTGCGTGTGGGGGTTGCGAGTGGGCGTGCGCCTGTGCTTTACTCCTTAAATAACTTTTTTTTTTTTTATCAGAGTAGTACTATTTTAATGTTGTAATGTCCAGTGGTAGGTTGTTTGTTGTTGCAAAGGGACTGAATGTTTTACCGCATCACCAAAACAAAATTCTATGTATTTTTTAATTCATTGGGTAATAAAGTGTTGGACTTGGACTTGGGTTGGGGACTGTTTTCTTCACCAAGGTGGGCGAAATGCGGCTTGCCTTCTCCGCGAAAGCGCGGTAGACGCAAGAACATCGCCATCAGAACGAGGCGAATAGAACGTAGCAGATACCTTACAGACCTGTATCTGAACATAGTGCTTGCTGGGAAAGGCTGTGTAGCCCTCAGAACGAGGTGGATAGAACGTAGCAGAGGCCTTACAGACCTGTCTCTGAACATAGTGCTTGCTGGGAAAGGCTGTGTAGCCCTCAGAACGAGGTGGATAGAACGTAGCAGAGGCCTTACAGATCTGTCTCTGAACATAGCGCTTGCTGGAAAAGGCTGTGAATTGTGTTTCTGGCAATCACCCATCATGACAGTCATGATCTTTAGTCCCTGGCTGCTATGGAATGTATGCGCGCACAGACCTGACCTCGGTTTAAACTCTCATCCGAAGGAATAGGGGCACTGTGCTGCCTGAGTACCAAGGTCATGTTGTCGGTATGCTAGGCTTCCACTGTAGACCATAGGAACCGCTGTCGGCATCTTTGCTCTTCCCCCCCCCCCCCCCCTCTCTCTCTCTGTCTCTCTCTCTGTCTCTCTCTCTGTCTCTCTCTCTCTCTCTCTCTCTCTCTCTCTCTCTCTCTCTCTCTCTCTCTCTCTCTCTCTCTCTCTCTCTCTCTCCTTTTAGCCGTCGTTTTTCTCCACTCGGCTGGTGCGCCCCCACCGCTCTATCTAGTTTTTGCATCTTTCTTGAATTATGTAATGTGGCAGCAAGACAGGTCTTTACGCCGTGTGAAAGGTCATTAAAGTTTAACTTTAAACGCAGCTGACAAACACATTTCTGTTAATTAGGAAGAAAAAAAAATGTGTTTATGAACTTCTGTTTTCATTAAAGTGTTTTCGTCCTTGCCAGCGTCTGTGTCGCGCTGACACGATAATTTGGTGATCCTTGGTTAGTGGCATTTAAAAAAAAAATTAATACAATATGTTGCACGCGTGAGTACAATTAAGCCAATTCCTCTGTTCCTGTTTAATTATTCACATTCTAAGGAGTTTTAAACTTGTTATCTAACTGTTTACTGTTATTATAATTCTTTTTACCCATTTCTTCTCGTTTAAAGTTTAATTATTGAATTTGTAAAGATTTGTAAACCCCTCTCTCACCATTACCTAAAATTAACTGTAGACCAACTATACCGTAGACAAAACTCTAAACTTACGAAACAAACTCTAACGTATTAGACCTAAACTCTAGCCGTACAAACTTAAACCAACTCTAACTGTAGACCAAACTCTAACCGTAGACCAAACTCTAGCCGTACAAGCTTAAACCAAACTCTAACAGTAGACCAAACTCTAACCGTAGACCAAACTCTAGCCGTACAAGCTTAAACCAAACTCTAACAGTAGACCAAACTCTAACTGTAGACCAAATTAAACTGTAGACAAAACTCTAGCCGTACAAACTGAGACCATACTCTAACTGTAGACCAAACTCTAACCGTAGACCAAACTCTAACTGTAGACCAAACTCTAACTGTAGACCAAACTCTAACCGTAGACCAAACTCTAGCCGTACAAACTTAGACCAAACTCTAACTGTAGACCAAACTCTAACTGTAGACAAACTCTAACCTCTGTGTTGGTAGCGCAGTGGGTAAGGCGCCTGTTTCCTATGCGAAAGCGTGGATTGGAAACTCAATGGGAAAGGTGTCCTCCCTACAGATCTCCTTTCTTTTAGCCTGATTAGTTCTTTGGGGGAAAGCGCTTAAATGGCATTGTGGATTCTCCATTGGGGGTAAACAAGATTTCTTGACTTGAATTGACGACTAATGCATTCAGTATTACTGTTAATAAATTGGACTTTGGATTAGTATTGAGAGATTTGGATCATATGTTTTGGAAGCTAACCCAGAACCTTTACCTATAGAATCTGTCAGTCAAAAAAAAAAAAAAAGATATAAAAATACCAAATAAAGAAATAAAAGAGAGGGCGACAGAGGACTAAGTAGTACCAGGATGAGGTGATGCCAGCAATGAGGAAGGAGCAGAATAACATCAACGGCGCAACCTGATCAACATGAGGTCACTGACGTGGCGATACACCACCACCCCTGTGTCAGCAGCTGAAAAACACGGGAGTATCAGAGACTGGGGTCGGATCCTACGTTAAAAGCGTTAGTTAGTGCCTGATAGATCTTGGACACTCTCTACACAGCTCAAATGACCATCCTACACAGCAACGCCAAGAGCTACTTCCATCACAATTCTGTGTTTTAGAAACAACACTAAGATTTTGTTTGATTTTTTTTTGGGGGGGGGAGGGGGGGGGGAGAGATTTTTTGAACACTTTATTGTCCCTTTTTATCGGAAATTCTGGACCACCTCCCTGGGTGCAGGCGTATAGTCGCAGCCTGTGGCGCGCCCAAACCCAACCTAAAGGTACTATTTATTATTATTTTTGTATTTGCTGGGGGAAAGGGCGTGAGGGGTTGGGAGGAGAGGGGGACAAACCGGATAAAACTCTCGAGACGTTGCCCGAGTAGAAAGTAAATCATTTTCGCAGAAACATAACGCCCAGCGGAAGGATCGATCTCTCACCTGTCAGGCGCCATTAGTTTCTAGCATGTGGACAAGGCAAGTTGGCCCCGCCCTAGACCACGCGGCCACAACGCTCGCCCTCTAGGACTCGTTTACATTTTGATGGATTTGTTATACCCCAGCGAATCTATACATGTTTGGCTAAATTAGTTCCCTTATTTGGACAGCGTCGAACCGATCAAGAATTTTGCAAAACTTTCATGTAAATCCTGGTCGAGTATAACTACGAAACAGTACCTGTTCCTATTCGATCGATTAAAATCTTAACACCTTTGACAATGCAACATCTGGAGGATGATGAAGAAGACTACGCCCGACGCTATTAAAAAGGTTAGTCTCTTAACCTCAAGAAGAACTACAGAGGAGATTGATCTTTGGCTCACAGAGGGGGGAGAATGGGGATGGGGTAAGGGGAGAAGTGGGGTGGTACGGAAGAGTTGAGGGGCACAGAGTAGTGTGTGGTATTATGGGGTGTCAGCCAGCAATTCAAACCAGGGCGGCACGCTCCCATTTTAAAGCGCAAGCCTTTCAAGCACGCACTGAGAGCCTTGTCTACGTTGTTTATTTGCATGATGTCATTTCCAAAACGGCTTGTCTATTTTGGGAAGGTGATGTCAGGATGACACGCCCGTTCAGCAAGCTGTTCCTCTGCCTTCCTTTTCGCCCTCCCCTCTCTCGTCCATTTGGAACATCACTGAGCACAGAGAGCTATGAGCACTGAACACCACTAAGCAATAAACACCACGCGTTAGATGTAAAAGGTAGGGTTATGATTTGCCATTCAATCTCTAACTCAAGAAAGACTCACTCCAATTTCCCTATCTGCATCATCAGTCAACTTCCGCAAGGCGAAGAGCAAGAAGATTGGAAACCATTGAGCCGTAGTCTATTTGCTGATCATAGTGGACACTTTAGCGGAACAAGGACTTCATCGAGGAAATTAATTGGCTAATGGACCGAAAGCGCGTTCCTGTCCCCGCTGATTTCTCTTAGTATTCAACCGCCCCGTTTCTATTGTTCAGATCTCATTTTTCTCAAATACCCTGGTACGTAAAATTCCGATATAGGAATTTATCCATTTAACAATTCCAAAATAATGTAAGTCTATTAATTCGTTTACGGTACCACCAAATTTGCGAAACATTTAGCTGCAGTTTTAGGATTAAATAGGCCTACATGTACTGTATCAGCCAAATTGGCATCAACTTCAAAATATTCCTTTAAACATCAAATCCAAAACGTCTTGCAAGAGTTATCAGTCGTCAAAGAAACAGACGACCTTCACCCATTTCTATATCTTCAGAAGTGGCGCCATGCAGCCTACGCCAATACGTTGTTGTTGTTGTTGTTGTAATAGTGTTTGAAGATAGGGAATGGCAATAAAATGAGAAATAAAACACCATCTATAGACGGGGTGCGGGTGGGGGAAGGAACAAAGCCTTGTACCTGCACATACAACACTGAACAGTTAATATGGCTTAAACTAGGATTTAAACGTCAGATTGACCACTAGCTCGGTTTAGATCACTTCTCAACCCAGCAGCCAAAAGCACTTACAACAAAACAAGGTGGCCCAAATTAGGTTTACAGTTATCACGCAGACTATTTATTTGAAAATTCGACACTAGAACAGCGAGAAATTCGTAATACCTGTTAACCTAAACATAAACAATTTAATCTCTCAGATGCTCAGAACGTCCTCCTTCAACACTGCAACATTCTTCAAATTTTCAGACTTCCAATACTGCTTTAATATCCATTTCTTTTGCTCTTGATTTAAATTGTGGCCCAAAGTAGGTTTACAGTTATTAAACTACCTTTTATATGGTTGAAGTTACTTTCTTAGTAATATCAATATAAAACATTCCTCAGAATATAAATCTAACATAAACAGCTTTTTCCTTGCTGATTGCAATGTATTTTATTAGGTAAAGCTAACTTTTTACTTGATGATATTTTTTTTTTTCAGGGTTAATAACTATCCTGTCCTAAACCCGAAGGTCAAAGGATGGATGATCGCTTAACAGCTCCATGTGAGCCCTCATGGTGCAAAAATACATTTGTTATATGAGTCCCACCTCTTTTTCGGACTCCCGATTTCTACCTCCTTGCACGATGATGATGATGATGAAGACTAGTGAAAGGCGCACACCATCGTGGCAGCTTGCACAAAGAGTCATCGTTTCCGTTTTAAAAGTCAGGGTTGTCCCTTCGTGTTTAGGCTGTGTCACGTCTCGTTTATCTCGAAGGGGGTTGAATCGTGCAAAAAGAAGAAATCCGCAATCCAATACATGTGTGGATGTTTTCTGTTTGATTCAAGGAAAACAAGATGTCAAGCATTCAAATGTGTTTTCCAGACACTTGCAACATAACGGACTAACATTATGAAAAGTGTTCTTTTTTGTGGATCTATTCTGTCTCGTTATTCTAAAGAACAAATTTAAAACATAGAATGGATGGTCACTATCTGAAGCCATCTGCAAAATTAATTATTTATTTAAAACTGTATAACAAGTTTTAGAGAGAGAGAGAGAGAGAGAGAGAGAGAGAGAGAGAGAGAGAGAGAGAGAGAGATCTTAGAGAGAGAGAGAGAGAGAAGAGATAGAGAGAGAAAACTCAGAGAAATAAACAACAAAAAACAACACACAAAAAAACCACACACAACAAAATAAATAAAAATAAATAAATAAAATTAAATAAATAAATACATAAAATAAAATAAAATGAAAAATGATAAGAATAAACAATAATAAATAATAATAAAAATTTTTTTTTAAAAAGATAAAATAAAAAGTTAAGTTTTTGAGTTGTAAAAAGAGAATACAGCAAATCCGAAAATACAGAGTAATTTTCCAGCGACGTTTGTCAACATCGGTTCAGTGTTTCTTGACATGTGTTTTGCAGCAAACCGACGAACCACGGACATATTTGGATCTTACATTCCCGACTATTTTAAAGTATTTCCAAAAGTCTGGACGAATGGTCTATTATCATACAGCAAAAACTCACGTATAATCTTCACAATGGCTGTGTTTTTGACAGATGAGAACATGCACGGCGCATCTTTAAAAAAAAAAGTGCAAATATAATGAACGTTTGGTCTCACCCCCCCCCCCCCCCCCCCACCAAAAATAAAAGAAAGAAAAAAGGAATGGTGCGATAAATAAAACAAAAACAAGAAAAAGAAAAGAAAAAAAAAAAAAAGAAGAAGAATGTTTTAAAATGATAGTGATCTGGTTTCTATGACGAAGGTTGCGGGTTGGAAAGCTTGGGTCGAACGCACGTGACGGAGTACGAGACTTTTTCAGGACACCGAGGGTTTTTCTGATACATGTGTTTTCTCCCTTCAATAAAGGTATAGGACGCATGCAGTCAATCGAAAATTTCAAAAATAAAAAATCGATTCTATTTCGACTTCTGTAACAGCAATCTCTTGAGATGAGTTCGCTTTGAGTTCCATTGAAGACAACCGCGTGGTAGCATCCTGTATCATTATTATTATTATTATTATTATTATTATAAAATTATTATTATTATTATATTATTATTATTATTATAATTATTAAGAAACTCGTGCAGAAGTTGTGGGTTTGGTCACTAGTGAGAACCACTGGTTGTAAGCAATGGTCCTCCTAAAGTTGCGGTCAGTATGGTGATTGTCACAGTGCGTGTGGGTGGGACAAGGTGAATAACAATCAGATGAGACTGTGGCGTTTACCTTCTTGTACTGGATTTCGATGAGCTGCGGCTGCCATGCTTTCGTTCAGAAAGAGGATTAAATTTAATTAACGTGGGCGACAAAATAAAAAAAACGAAAACACCTATCCTATCCTATCCCGTAACTCAAAGGTCGTTGGGGCACCATAGACGATCGTTTAACCAGCGTACTCCATCTTTCCTCTGTTCTCAGCAACCCTCATAGCTTCGTTCAGTGTCAAACCAGTCCATTCTCGAATGTTATTATCTATTATTCGTCTGTCTCCCTCTTTTTATGCCTATTATTATTTAGGATGGTTTTTGAAAATACATATTACATTATTATTATTATTATTATTATTATTATTATTATTATTATTATTAGTATTATTATTATTATGATTATATTATTAGTATTATTATTAATTATTATTATTCTTATTATTATTATTATTATTATTATTAAAACACATATTAAAACTACAAAAGGTTCAGAACTCAGCAGCTAGACTAGTATTGAGCAAAGAAACGCGATCACATCACACCTCTACTACACCTTTACTGGTCCTGTGCAAGCACGCATAGAGTACAAACTCTCTGTTCTCTGTCACAACTTCTTCACAGTGCTTGTCCTTCCTACCTTGCTGACAACTGTCTGTCTACTCCCCTTCAGATGAGATCTTCTGCTGACACTCGCACACTCAAGGTTCCCGTCACCCGATAAGACATACGGCTGCCATGCTTACTCCGCACCCAAGCAGTGGAATTTTTTCCTTCCCATATCCGCAACATACAATCAACACAAGCATTCAAAAAGGCCATCCAAAACCCTCTTCAAACTGCATTATTCAGACGATTTGTGGCTGCCATTCTCTCCTCTTTTGTCTCTGTCTGATCGTAAGTGTATACACAGCTGTAAATATTTATACTGTTTTTCTTCCTCGGTCTAACCCTATAAATAGCTGTTCAGGTTTTTGCTATTATATTTCTGTCTTTTTTGTCACTTGTGTACATAGTTGTAAATAGTTTGTACCTTTACTGTTCCGTCTGTTTTATCTGCAAAAGCGATGTTTTGATCGAGTGCATGTATTTTATGTAATGACTTGACTATGTAAAGCATGGTGAGTCTGCATAGGAGTTATATAAAAATTATTATTATTATTATTATTATTATTATTATTATTATTATTATTATTATTATTATTAGTAGTAGTAGTAGTAGTAGTAGTAGTAGTAGTAGTAGTAGTAGTAGTAGTAGTAGTAGTAGTAGTAGTAGAAGAAGAAGAACAACAACAACAACAACAGCAACAACTACAACAAGGTGATGAATAGGACAGATAGCGGGCAAGCATTCCTCCCACTGTGCCACACTGCCAACCACAGCTCAGAGTGATGCTTCAGACATCACGGACGACAACATGCAGACGAGGAGGAACTTGCTGGTGTACACGAAGAGGTGAACGCCAGCGCCAATCTTATCGCAGAGTATCACCAGTACACTGTTGAGTAGTCCCGCGCTTCAAGCTGTTTAAAGCTTAGTTCCAGCAGGTTCTGATACTCACCATGCGCCGAAACTATCACGACCTATCATCGCCGCCTTATCTTCATCAAGGAATGGGCAGCCCCCAGTGATCACTCACAAAGGAAAAGAAGGAAACGCAGACCTCACACATATTTTGCATCGCTGTCAACATGCATTGGCTTAAATGTAACAAAAATTGCTTTTGGTTGGTAATTAGTTCCTTCCCACCTTCTCTACCCCTTCTCTCTCTCTCTCTCTCTCTCTCTCTCTCTCTCTCTCTCTCTCTCTCTCTCTCTCTCTCTCTCTCTCTCTCTCTCTCTCTCTCTCTCTCTCTCTCTCTCTCTCCCTCCCTCCCCATGCTACAGTATTTGAGAGCGTGCTTGCAGAAGATGACGATGATGGTGGTGGCGATGAAGAAAAACTGTGAAGAGAAAAAAGGGTACCTGTAAATACCATTATTATTATTATTATTATTATTATTATTATTATTATTATTATTATTATTATTATTATTATTATTATTATGAAGGAACTATCACTTATCAGAACCTATCTCCCTACCGCCCTCCACTCCTACCTCCCCATCCCACATTGGCCAAACGCTCAGCATTACTAATCTGCATCTTACTCCGCATCGTCTGACACGACCTTAAGTCTGCACTTTATAATGATGTTATTAATAACCATATTGAAGCAATTTTCCAACTCTAACCCTCCCTCCAGTTTCTGCCCCCCCCCCCCCTTTCTAGCACTGCGATCAGGCTGATGCCAGTGGATTACACTGATACAACGCACTGAACAGAGGGGGTAACCTTCGTCTGACTCAACTAATCTGCTTGGATTATACTGATTCCCTAGCAAGCCTTACTTGTGTGACTATCTCACACATTTTTATTGTCGTGTTGGCATTCATTCATTGAGCGCCTCGATTTATTTTTTTCGTTTCATTTTCAATTCGCGTTTTCTTAATCCATCCGAGGAGATGATTGTCACATCACAAACCATAGGACCAAGTACCAAGGCATAGGGGAGAGTAGGTGTGTAAGATTTCACACACCTTACATAGCACGTTCGGAAGACACGGGGTGAACGGAGGACATAAACAGCGTAAATTGGACCACTATCTGTTTTTTGTGGCTTTGTATAGTGTACATTTAGTAGTGAAATGTGAGAGGTCAAACACAAAGATACAGAGAGGCGTAGAAGGGAGAGACCCCTATTTCATCCTAACCACCGTCAAAGGAGGAAGACACACAAAAAAATTACAAAGAAAAGTGTGTTTGTTCTTTAAAAAAAAACCAAGAACACAAGAATCCTCCCCCCACACCCCCACAAAAACACATGCAGCGAAGATTTTGGAAGCCAAACTACTTTTTCTTCTTACGGAAGCTAAATCAGGTCAAGGATGGAACCCCACCCCCACCCGCTTCTCTCTCTCTCTACCGCCCTTTTCCAGCCTCTCTCACACACATCATCATCACCATCATCATCATCACTATCATCATCACCATCATCATCACCATCATCATCATCATCATCATCATCACACCAACAGCCACATCCGAATCTTTCTCTTGCTTCCGCGTCTGATCTTCCTCTATTCTTCGTTTCTTCCTCCTACTCCTCCTCCTCCTCCTCCTCCTCCTCTTTATCCTTCTCCTCTACCCCTTTCCTCTTCGCTCATTCCTACTGGCGTGCACCCATTCCATCAGAGGCTGCTGACGCAGCCAAACAGACACACCTGTGCCGGCATCTTTAGAGAGGTTATGGCTGCCGAGACCGGCAGGTGCTCAAAACAATGGACAGATGTCAGCACTGTAACTTGGCCCCTCCGAGTACACTTTGATGCCTAGGATATGGACCTGTTGGCAAGCAGCCCCTGGGCCCAAGGACCACTGCAAGGCAGCTACATTAACCGGGACATTTTAACTTGGTTTACAGGTGCAACCTTCGTGTAAGGAAAAGGTAATAAATGGACCACTGCAGCTTAACCTACGTAGTAGGGGCCGGGTAGCTCAGTTGGTAAGAGCGTCTTGCTAGTAACCGAAAGGTCGCTGGTTCGAATCCCGGATTGGTCAACGTGTGATCATATTATTTTCCCCTTTACCAACAACTGGCCCGCTGGTGTCAGTATAAATCGGTCCAGTAGTCACCTATATGCGAAAGTGTCGTGTGACTATAATCTACAAACAACAACAACCTACGTAGATCATTAACAACTATGGCAACAGTTCATACAACGAGACTGGGAAAAAAACTACAGCAAGAATAGTATTAAGGGTGAACCAACCAATGTTTGACTTATGCCGCGATTTAATAATGATCTCCGAAGGGCATGAAGGTAGAAAGAAGAAGAAGAAGAAGAAGAAGAAGAAGAAGAAGAAGAAGAAGAAGAAGAAAAAGGTTAGTTATGGTTAATAGGATTCGGCGGACTGCAAAGAGCCGAATCAGGACGAAGAAGAAGAAGAAGAAGAAGAAACGGTGATGATGACGACGATGATGATGATGATGTTCATGATGAGACGAATACGTGAAACAAAATCAAATGAAATACAGGAGATCACCACTGAACTGATGTGGAACGTGTTGTCCACAGAGCTTTTGCACAGTCATAGAGGCCAGCAGGTGAGTTCAGCCACCTGACGTTAAGCTAGCCACTCAGGCACATGTTTGCAGGACCACCCACTATCTAATCACGCAAGAGGGAGGTAAAGAAAGCGGGGGAGGGGTGGAGGGGTGTGTGAGGGGAGGTGGCGAGCGAGAAGGTGTGTGTTTGCTTGAGATAGAAGTTAGAGAGAGGGAAAGAGAGGGGAGAGAGAGAGAGAGAGAGAGAGAGAGGGAGAAAGGGAGAGAGAGAGAGAGAGAGAGAGAGAGAGAAGGGAGGGGGGAGATCATCCCATCATCATCACCACCACACTATACTGTGGTAATAAAAACTCACTTCGGTCTTTGAAAATCAGACTGCGCCGAAACAACCATCACCAGCATCACTACCCACCTACTCCTCCACCACCACCACGACCAACGCTCATTACTACTCACCGCGGTCCTTGGAGCCACAGAACTGTCCCTGATGCCAGTGACGAGAAGAGCGTCGGTACACTCTGTGAGGTAGATGATGACGTACTTGGTCGCTGTTCGCTGATTGGTCCCATGTATTAGGAGGGGCGTGGTCTTCTGGGATCAGGTGATCTACGATCGGTTCGATGATGTAATCCTCTCCCACTGTCCGGATGATGCCTTGCTGCACGTTCAACGTTTAGTGCTGTATTCATCTCAACTTTTTTTTCAGGCAAGAAGAAGAAGAAGGAACAACAATAACAAAAACAACAACAACATCAACACTTCTTAATCCTCGAAACTGTATAATTGTTTTTTGTGAAGCATGCGTTCTTGTATCTAGTATACATCTAAGTAACAGGTGGTTGGTAATACGTAATTAGTGATTGTGATGAGATTACTAGTTTTACCCTGCCTATTTACTATTTAGCCTTGTTTAGTCATTGTAACCTTAGAAAGTTAGTGTATTACACAGCAGCCGATTACAGTATAGGAGGTACACACACTGCGAGCTTGATGCAGGCAGTTAGTGACGCCAGCACTGTGTGCCTTGAATCTGAAAGTTTTAACCAATGGGACGCAGGCAGAGCGGTTAGAGCCGGTTCTGACTGGGTCAAAACCTAGCATAGCTTAAGTCAGTGCTACGAAAGATACCGAAGTCTACACAGCTAGACCGGAGCAGAGAACTATCTTCACTCATAGACCAGGAAACAGGACTTTAGAATCTTAGAATTCTATCAAGTAGCCACGAGGCCTGACTTTGTCAAACAGGTAAATGAACATACTTCTGTTTCATCGTGATATATTTATATTATTGTTGAAATTATGTTTGTAGAATTTGCTATGCATAAATGTGGATTGTTCGTCCAACGTTGCGTGACCACGTGGCGAAACACGACCGGTTGAGCCGCCATGTTGTATACCTGACGGAACCACTGTTGTTGAACCTATATGTATGTTTGCAGACCAGTGGCTGTACCAGTGAATGTTTATATTATTATTAATTCTGTATGTGTGTAGTTAGCCACGATTGATATTTATGTATGTATAAAAACTTAGAGTTGAGATTCCAGTGGACCACGGACGTAGCAGAATGTTCGTCGCTTATGTATAGAGATGTGGAGCTATCACTGAGGGCTACTTTGGCTTTCAGTGAGACGCTCTGTGTCACGTGGGGTTTATGGGCTCTGCACAATGGAATTATGGACCCTCACGTTTATTCGGTGGGAACTGCTAGTAAGTCACCCTATGAATTACTTTAATAAATTTATTTGTTTAGCTCGTTCTGTGTTAAGGTTGGGGTACAGAAATAGATAGAAAAAAGGTAAAAGAATACTGTCACACTAGCTTTCACACGGCTATGAATCATATGTAGTCCAGCCTTTTGATAACAGTTAAAATCACACATTTATTTCTTCTACTCTATACAAGGTTCTCTAAGTACTAATCTAACTTAAAAAGTCTCTTTCAATGCTAATAGTTCGATCGCTGATAGTCTATGCAGCTGTTCTATCTTCATCGGGCACTTGCTCTTATATCTCATGTAGATTTGGACTACTGTGGTCCTTTTTACAGTTTCTGAATAGTTGGACTACTGTGGTCCTGCTATGATCAGTTTAAGTGCACTTTGGAGTAACCACTTAACTGGCGGATGGTGCGTGCGAAGTCCTGCTGTGAGGTAGCTTCAGGTACACCTTTGTCGTTGTGTAGTTGGGTTCCCTTGCCACGCTGTGGGGTCTGACAGGGTGTTTTTCAAGGTCGCTCTTTTCCGTCTTGTGCGGTAGAGGTTCCTCAACCAACTGGTCGTTTCTGTGGAGTGGGGCACACAGGATAGCTCGGGATAGCTCGGGATAGCTCGCCTGCCCGTCTGTTTGACAAGTTCAGGCCCGTGTGACTTGATAGAATTCTACGATTCCTAAGTCCTGCTTCCTGGTCTAAGTGTAGAGAGATTTCTCTGCCAGCTTTCTAGCTGTTAACACTTCGGTGTATTACTCCCAACTGCCCAAAAATGTGTTAGGCTCGGACCCAGTCAAACTGGCTCGAACCGCTTTGCGTAAGCTCTCATTGGGTAAAATGTTCATATTCAAAACTCAAGTGCTGACGTCACTGCGCTGTGTGTGTGGCTCAGGCTCGCAGTGTGCTGTAATTTAATTGCTACTGTGTACTGTACTAACTCTCTACTGTTACAAAGGCTACACAATGCTAAATAGTCGATAGGCAGAGTTTAAACTAGCCAATTCGTGACAGGCTCCCTCAACTGAAAAAAGGCGATGACTACTGGATTCGACCTTTTTCTACTACAGAGCCTAGTTTAACACTGCACTATCCTAGGGTCCTATTTACAAACTAAGTAAGTTGCTCTACCTGAGCTGCAATGCTGTGCCAGGTAGCTATGGACACTAGTGACAGGGTATTACTGGGCGGGGACGAATTCTGGTGCTGTGGCCCTTAGTTGTGTTGGGTGGGCGACAGCTGCTGTGTCCTCCACGAGATGGCGACTGAGGTAGTCGGCTCCGTGGTTTTCTTTGCCGGGGATGTACTCGATTTGGAATGAGTACGCCTGAAGGGTGAGTGCCCATCGCATCAGGCGAGAGTTCAAAGACTTGGAGGCTGCCAGGAACGATAGTGGTTGGTGGTCCACCTGAACTGTGAAATGGGTCCCATACAGGTAGAGTTGAAACTTCTGTATGGCCCAGACTAGTCCAAGGCATTCTTTCTCCGACGTGGCGTAGTGGGTCTCGGCGGGTCTCAATTTTCTGCTGGCGTAGGCGACAGGGAATAGCGTCTCTGCATTCTTGGGGTCGCGCTGTAGCAGTACTGCTCCGAGGCCTAAGTCGCTTGCGTCGGTGCGAAGAACGAATGGCTGAGTCAAATCGGGTAGGTGGAGTACTGGCGCCGATGTCATTCTGTCCTTGAGTGTTTGGAATGCTGTCTCGCATTCCGCTGTCCATACGACTTTGTCCGGGGCGATTTTCCGGGTTCCATTTGTCAGAGGTACGGCGATGCTGTTGTAGTTGGGGATGAACTTCTGGTAGAAGCCGCAGAGTCCTAGAAATGACTGCACTTCCTTCTTTGTCTTGGGCCTAGGAGCGTCGAGTAGGCGTTTCACTGTCTTTTCTACCGGTCGCAGGCTTCCTTGACTGATGGTGTGTCCCAGAAATTCTAGTTCTGTGAATCCAATCTGACATTTGGTGGGTCTTGCCGTCAATCCCGTGTCTCTGAGGCGGGCGAGTAGTTGTTGTAGGAGCGTGACATGTTCCTCCCACGTGGGTGTTGCGATGAGGATGTCGTCCATAAACGAATGTAGGTGCTCGCTGCTCAGGGGTGCCAGGAGTTTTCGCATCATGGCGCTGAAGATGCTGGGTGCGTTGTGGAGTCCGAATGGAAGCACGTTGAATTCGAAGTGTCCTTCCATAGTGCTGAAAGCTAGGTACTTTCGGACTTGGGGTTGTACTGGTATCTGGTAGTATCCTTTGCTGAGGTCGATGCGTGAGAAGTACTTTGCTCGCTGTAGCTTGGCAAATAGGTCTGTCTGGTCCGGGAGTGGCTCTGGCTGGAACTGCGTTACCGCATTCGGGAGTCTGAAGTCGATGCACAGTCGATGCTCTCCGTTGGGTTTTCGCAACAATACCGTGCCTGCGCTGTAGGGTGAAGTAGACTCTGAGATGATTCCGGCTGCCAGTAAAGTGTCTATCTCTTCCTTGATGGCTCGCTGCTGAGACAGTGGCATCGGGTAGAGCTTCTGGCGGACGGGTGTTGGGTCGGTCACCGTTAAGGTTACTTCGACGAGGTCTGTCCTCCCTGGTCGGTCTGTTAGCACAGTCTGATGTTGTCGAATGACCTGTAGTACTTGCTGTTGCTGTTTGGCGGCTAGGTCTCCGTTGAGTATCACGTCTTTGTAGGTTTCCTTGGAGTGCAGGGGATACTCTACTGCATTGGTCTCCATGCTTTCTCCTTCTTCCGCGATGGCGATGGCTAGCAAGTTGTGAGTGCTGGGGGTCGCTGGTCGGTCCGTGTATTTCTTGAGGAGATTGATGTGGTGGTATCGGGCTCTCCCGTTCACCTCTACTTGGTAGACTGTCTTGGATTTCTTGGCAGTCACCCGGTACGGTCCTCTCCAAGCGATGTCCAGCTTGTTGGTTCCACTTGGAAGTAAGAGTAGCACTTGATCGCCGACTTGCAGTTCTCGGTCCTTAGCGTGGCGGTTGTAGTACTTCGCCTGACGGGCTCTTGCCTTCTTCAGTGCTTCACCAGCTTTCTTCCACGTTGCTTTGAGGGTTTCCTGCAGGTCTGCGACGTACTTGGTGGCACCTCTTGGTGTGTCGTCTATCTTGGCTTCCGTCCAACTTCTGCGTAGGGCTTCTAGTGGTCCTGCTAGAGGTCTGCCGAATAGCAATGTTGACGGGGTGTAGCCTGTGGCTGCATGGGGCGTTTCTCGGTATGCGAACAGTGCCGCATTCACGTAGGTGTCCCACGCTTCTGGATTGTCGTCGGCGACTTTCCTGAGTATGGTGAGAAGGGTTCCATTCAGTCTTTCTACTTGTCCGTTGCTGGCGGGGTGGTATGGTGGTGTGCGAATGTGATGGACTTGTATCAACTCGAACACGTCTTGCATCAGGCGGCCGGTGAACTGAGATCCGTTGTCCGTTCTAATGCTGTCCGGGAATCCGACTCTGGTAAAGATGGCGATGAGTGCATCTGCAATCTTCTTGGTGTCGATCGCTGGCAACGGGACTGCTTCGCACCACATCGTACATGCGTCGACGAGTGTGAGTAGAAATCTGTTCCGCTTCTTGGTCATGGGCAGTGGTCCTACTATGTCTACTGAGACTTGCTGGAATGGCACGCCGACTACTACCGATGGTCCTAAGGTTACTGGTACGGTGTGATGTCGCGGGGAATATCGTTGACATTGGTGGCAAGATTTCACGTAGCGCTTGACATCCTCCGTGATTCCTGGCCAATAGTAGTGTGCGCTGATTCTCTGCACTGTGGCTCCAATTCCCATGTGTCCGCTGAGTGGCATGCTGTGGCCTAGTTCTAGTACTTGGGCTCGAAGGGTGGCTGGTAGTACTAGTTGGGTGTGATCTCCATCTCCTTGTCGATGTAGAACTCCCTCTTCCATGTAGAAGTCTCCCTTGTGCGGGGGTGTGTGCGCCTTGGGTAGCTTCTGGAAGCACTTCGCTATCGAGGTGTCTTCTTTCTGTGCTGTTTTGATCTCTTCGAGTCCTGGATTCGGAGCGAACTCGGGCTGGGGTGGTTGGGATTTAGCTTGGGCCCTGGTTTGCACTGCAGCTATCTCTACAGTTTTGGGGGGCGTGCCTAAGAACACATACCTACATCCTAGCACTAGATCATACAGGGGTTTCTGTAAAACAGCTGCTTGGATTCGTCCTGTGACGTACCTACTCTCTACTTCGATCCAAGCTATTGGGCAAGTAGTCGTCGGTTTCGTCAAGTCTGCTCCTTGTAAGTCGACTGTCTTGTCTGTCAAGTCCGCGCGCGATACAAGAGATTCGCTAACTATCGCGTCGTATGATAGACCTGTGTCATACAGACAGTTCGCTTCTTTTCCGTTGACCTTGACCGTGTCTGTCACCGATGGGTGATCTCCGATCGTGTGTGGCTTATTACCGTTACTTTGAGTTAGAACTCTGTGCGCTGGCCGGCTTTCGCGCTCTTCCCTACGTTGTGCGGCCAACTTGAAACATTCTGCGGTGGAGTGATTGTTTCTGTTGCAGAACGAACAATACCGTCTCTGTTCTGCGGGACCTCTTTTCCCGAATTCCGCGTTGGGTCCTTTATTCTGCCCAGGTCTGGGGTTATTCGGCTTATTCGCGGTGCGCTCTTCCCGGTTAGGGCTTCGTTTCTGTGCCT
Source organism: Oncomelania hupensis (assembly GCA_036898135.1). NCBI lineage: Eukaryota > Metazoa > Mollusca > Gastropoda > Littorinimorpha > Pomatiopsidae > Oncomelania > Oncomelania hupensis. The sequence continues at coordinate 19,540,520 of CM072519.1, read as the reverse complement.
CTTTCCCGTTAGGCTTTAGGTCTCGCCTGAAGCTCTTGGCTTCTCCGTGTGCGGCCACGTACCTATCTGCGACCTTGACCAGATCTTCTAGTCTTTCCGCGCCCTGCTCTACTGAGAAGGTTCTCAGCTCGGGGGTCATGGTTTCTCGTAGCTGTTCCCATACTAACAGTTCTGTCAGTCCATCATACGTCTTAGCCGTGGCTGACTGGCTAATCCACTTATCCAGCGTTGTGGACAACCGATCCGCGAACTGCGCATAGCTCTCTCCTTTCACTCTCCGATTGGTGCGGAACTTTTGCCGGTAGCATTCTCCTGTCAGTTCGAATCCCGTTAGGAGTGCCTCTTTTACTTTGTGATAGTCAGTCACTCTGTCAGTCGGTAGCTTACTGTAGATGTCATAAGCCTTTCCTCTAAGTCCTTGACTAAGCTTGAAAGACCAATGAGTGGGATCTAGTTTATACTCTGTTGCTAGGCGCTCAAACCTAGTCAGATAGAGATCTAGACCTTCTTCTCTCTCATTGAATGTTCCCAGTGGAAATGACATTCCTTGTACAGGGTTGGATGCTACCTCTAGCTGATCTGAGTGGGGAGGGGTTGAGGAAGAACTTGAAGCTCCTGATCCCAATCTTCTTAGCTCTAACTCATGCTGTCTTTCTTTTTCCTTTTCTTCCCTCTCTTTTTCTTTTTCTGCCCGCTCATACTCCCATTTCCTAACTTCTGCTTCTCTCTCTGCTGCTAATGCTGCCTTCTTCTGTTCTCCTTCTAATTCTAATTTCTTCTGCTCTGCTTCTAATTCTAATTTCCTCGTTTCTCTCTCTGCCTCTAATTTCTTCTGCTCTGCTTCCAATTTCTTCGCCTCTCTCTCCGCTTCTAACTTCTTTGCCTCTCTCTCTGCTGCTCTCTCTGCCTTAGCCTCCTGTTTCTCTACCTCTGCATTGATATACGCAATTAGGTCTCCCCCTGCTAAGTGTAAAGCTTCCCCTAATTCCTTGAAGCGCAATCTCAAGGCCACTGGGTCCGACATTGCCAAACGTGTCTATGAACACCCTCTGAATCACGTGGAATACCAAAACACTAGCAATATTGCAAGTCAATAAAAACAATGCAAAGACAATCAAATTCGTGATCAATAATAGAATAAAACAAGAGTCAAATGGCATACAACAGTTACTTAAGCAAAACCTGCAAAAGAACAATGCAACATACAGGCACAAAAATATTTGAAGCAAAAAAGTTTTTAACTAAAGAATAGTGCACCACAACTGATCAGTGTTATACCCTTACACTATTCTAAGTTATTCTACTACTGCTGTTATCTAATTTTATTGTACTTAGGTCCGGTTATACCCAATTCCTATTATACACAGATCCTGGCTAGGCTCGCCAATTAAAGTGTCACGTGGGGTTTATGGGCTCTGCACAATGGAATTATGGACCCTCACGTTTATTCGGTGGGAACTGCTAGTAAGTCACCCTATGAATTACTTTAATAAATTTATTTGTTTAGCTCGTTCTGTGTTAAGGTTGGGGTACAGAAATAGATAGAAAAAAGGTAAAAGAATACTGTCACACTAGCTTTCACACGGCTATGAATCATATGTAGTCCAGCCTTTTGATAACAGTTAAAATCACACATTTATTTCTTCTACTCTATACAAGGTTCTCTAAGTACTAATCTAACTTAAAAAGTCTCTTTCAATGCTAATAGTTCGATCGCTGATAGTCTATGCAGCTGTTCTATCTTCATCGGGCACTTGCTCTTATATCTCATGTAGATTTGGACTACTGTGGTCCTTTTTACAGTTTCTGAATAGTTGGACTACTGTGGTCCTGCTATGATCAGTTTAAGTGCACTTTGGAGTAACCACTTAACTGGCGGATGGTGCGTGCGAAGTCCTGCTGTGAGGTAGCTTCAGGTACACCTTTGTCGTTGTGTAGTTGGGTTCCCTTGCCACGCTGTGGGGTCTGACAGGGTGTTTTTCAAGGTCGCTCTTTTCCGTCTTGTGCGGTAGAGGTTCCTCAACCAACTGGTCGTTTCTGTGGAGTGGGGCACACAGGATAGCTCGGGATAGCTCGGGATAGCTCGCCTGCCCGTCTGTTTGACAAGTTCAGGCCCGTGTGACTTGATAGAATTCTACGATTCCTAAGTCCTGCTTCCTGGTCTAAGTGTAGAGAGATTTCTCTGCCAGCTTTCTAGCTGTTAACACTTCGGTGTATTACTCCCAACTGCCCAAAAATGTGTTAGGCTCGGACCCAGTCAAACTGGCTCGAACCGCTTTGCGTAAGCTCTCATTGGGTAAAATGTTCATATTCAAAACTCAAGTGCTGACGTCACTGCGCTGTGTGTGTGGCTCAGGCTCGCAGTGTGCTGTAATTTAATTGCTACTGTGTACTGTACTAACTCTCTACTGTTACAAAGGCTACACAATGCTAAATAGTCGATAGGCAGAGTTTAAACTAGCCAATTCGTGACACTCTGCACAAACCGATTATTCAGGGTTGTGCAGAATTTCGTCTCTTATATTACAGACGAGCAGGCGAGCTATCCCGTGCGCCCAACTCCACAGGAAAACCAAGTTGGCTGTTTAGCCCCTACAGCACAAGACTGAGAGAGCAACCCTGGAAAACCCCCTGCAAGACCCCACAGCGTGGCAAGGGACCAAACTACACGACGACACATCGTGTACCAGAAGCTACCTCAACGAAGGACTTCAAACACACCACACTGCAGTTAAGTGACACGGAAGAAGTGCACCCAAACTGATAGCAAATGGACCACAGTAGTCCACTCTTCAGAATTGTAGTAAAACGGACCACAGTAGTCCAATCGTCATGAAATCTAATAGCCAGTGCCCGATGAAGACATAACAGCTGCCTAGACTATCAGCGATCGAATTATTTGCATTGACTTATGACATTTTAAGGTATATTAGCACATCGAAGATCTTGTATAGAGTAGAAGAAATAAATGTGTGATTTTAACTGTTATTAAGTGGCTGGACTACATATGATTCATAGCCGTGTGAAAGCTAGTGTGACAGTGATCTTTTACCATTTTTCTATCTATCTCTGAACCCCAGCCTTAACACAGACCGAGCTAAACAAATAAATTTATTAAAGTAATTCAGCGGGTGACTAACTAGCAGTTCCCATCGAATAAAGCGTGAGGGTTACAGCATTCCATTGTGCAGAGCCCAGTAACCCATAAACCCCACGTGACAGTGATCATAACATAATGGTTAGACTTTCTTTATATTTTTCTTTCTCCACGCGTCTAAAGCCAGATGTTAGTCATCAATAGACACTACAATAAAATATTACATGTAAATGAAACATGTAACATGAAATTGCCATTTTATTGCTGCGTAAAAACACCAAAATAATCTTTCGGGTGTGGCAATTTGTAGGTGTGGTTTTAACTGATATTCGTTCATTCAGTAATAATTTATAAAATAAAAATATCCGTCTTTCTTACCATGCCATTGCAGAGCGAGAGAGCGACGGGCGTGTCGCCGTGGGATCGAACCCTACCCGTCATTTGACAGGAAATCTCCACATCCACCTCGTCCTCTGTGGAGATTCGAACCCCGATATCCCCGTCCTCCAGCGGTGAGTTATCGTCCAACAGCCAAGACGAAAACTCCGGGGAAGTGGAGGAAGATGAAGAAGGAGAAGGGGAAGAGGTAGTGGAGCGATCATTGTGCGTAGAGGAGGATGGCAAGAGAGAAGAAAAAGTAGAATTCACTTCATCCTCTCCGCTGCTGGATTCCTCCTGCCTCACCTCGTCCACCATAGCTGATGGCTTTAGCGGTGACGAGGAGTTCACTGACGACGAATTGGATGACGATGACCGCGCATCATCCGCTACTTCCCCTGAGACATAGTCTTTGACCTCAGTCCTTCCGTCGTCCATGACCCGCCACGCTTCGTCCTCGCTCTCGTTCATGACCTTTTCTGTCCTTGAAGGCACGACCTTTTCCGGGGCGACTTTGGCGTCAGGATGTCTTCTGTAGATCTTGAAACCCGGGGCCAGCAGGTCCTTGTTCTCCCACAACTCCAGGTGGAACTTCTGTCCGAAGGCGGTGAGGTTGACGTTGAGAATGGCAGGGGTGGCGCGTAGACTGCGCTTGTGTCGCCACGCGGCCTGTACGTGCTGCAACGCTATGTGCCGTGGCGCGTGACCTTCGCCTTCCCACACCACCGGATATGCCACGTCATGCTCTGGAAAACACCACACAGTACACAATATTTGAGTGGCCGGTTGATTTTAAATAAACAAAACATATATTAACAGTGCGAAGCATAACCTGTTGCGTATTACTCCTTAATAAGGCGATGTCTCTCATATCCACACACTGGCGCCTGTCTCGCAGAGCCTGAAGATGCAATGCTCAAACTCGGAATATAAACTTTCAGCAACGCTCAAACTAGAGTATAATACCGCTTTCATTATATGAAGTTTCTACATACTTTAACATACCTGCCAGTGAGAGTTATGCCACAGTTTCAGCAGTTCTTTTGGGCTGCTCTGTCGGCCAAGTTTTTTCTGCTGAGAGCCATTTCTGTGCGTAAGTTTTCCGTCTAGTTCTAATATTTTAAAATCTGTCCATTGGTAAACCAATCGTTTGAACTCCTTAAGTGTCAACTAAAAGGCTGGGTTCAGGTATAAGAATGTGTCTTGTCTGACAAAATGAAAAACTTTACCTATCTCCATTCCACCTTGTCGTTGTCACCACTGTGCCCATAATTAGCCCCTCTCCCTGCTCCTATCCCCTCTACTCCTGCCACTCCCTCTACTCCTGCCACTCCCTATACGCCTGCCACTCCCTCTACTCCTGCCACTCCCTCTACTCCTGCCACTCCCTATACGCCTGCCACTCCCTATACTCCTGCCACTCCCTCTACTCCTGCCAATCCCTCTACTCCTGCCACCCTCTACTCCTGCCAATCCCTCTACTCCTGCCACCCCCTATACTCCTGCCACTCCCTCTACTCCTGCCACTCCCTATACTCCTGCCACTCCCTCTACTCCTGCCAATCCCTCTACTCCTGCCACCCCCTATACTCCTGCCACTCCCTCTACTCCTGCCACTCCCTATACTCCTGCCACTCCCTCTACTCCTGCCACTCCCTCTACTCCTGCCACCCCCTATACTCCTGCCACTCCCTCAAATAACATTTAAAAAACAGTTTCGAGAGGGAAAACAATGTGTATTTATTGAAATAATTAATGGCCATGTGAATTTATGCTTATAATAAATTTTAATTTTTTTAAACAAGGCATCGCAAAAACAAAACAATGTTGGCAATGCGCAGAAACTCAGTAATGAAGCACAGTAAACACATGTCACGTCACATTCTGATTATTCTGCAAACAGTACCAAAGTTCATTCTTTGAAATGCTTCTGAATAACAACAATGACATGACAATGACAAAGCAGCAGTGCCAAATAAAACCCAATGTGCGAAATATAGAAACTCGTCCGTCTAATTTGTCGTATTAATTATAATAATACTTCACCTATTAATTATTTGTGTGCTTTGTTTTAATTCGCTTTAAACTAAAGAAATGGTAACAAGTGCCACCCCAATCATCACAAGATGAATTATAGCGGAAAGGGACTCTACGAAATGAAATATATATTTTTTTAAATCATACATTTTTAAAATGGACAACCATAATGCTTTATTTGGTAATCTGGATTTTTTCAGTATAAGATTGAGATGCCTCAAAACAGAAACGAACCGTACCAAATATATTTTTAACAATATAGCACTCGCTCGTCTATTTTGAAATTATTATTATTATTATTATTATTATTATTATTATTATTATTATTATTATTATTATTATTATTATTATTATTATTATTATTATTATTATTGTAGCCGAACGGATTAGACTATTTGACACCCGCCTCTCGGCCACCACCTTGAGAACACGGGCCGACCCGAACTGTTACTTTCATTTATCCCTCGTAAGATGGACATAAAACTATTTGCCCTGCAAGGCTGTGAAGCCTGTTGATAGTAAACCGGATTGCCGGCTACTAGTGCCACGACACTCTCTGCAAGTCACTGCCACTGACTTGCATAATACGCCTGCCGACAATGTAGTCCTGCTCACCACCAAAAGCAGAAGACGAATGGTCAGGCTAGGAGAACATATGTCGTGCCGCCTTGTCCTGCATAACCCAATGGCCACATCAAAGGATTCTGCACAGCAGGAGCCACCCAAGGCTAGACTAACCAACAAATGGAAGGTAGACAATCTCCCAAGGCGTGAACAGTCGCTCCCCATTCCTCCATATTATTATTATTATTATTATTATTATTATTATTATTATTATTATTATTATTATTATTATTATTATTATTATTATTATTATTATTATTATTATTATTAATTTGTTTTGTATTTATTTGTTAATTGATTTTTTTAAAACGTCGTGCTCGAGCGCTTTAAAGCTCGTGTGCTATATATAACTCATGGAAAAATCTACAAAGCGCACACAAATAAATTCGGCGGAAGCGTGGCCAACAAGCACAAGCTTCATAACGTTGTGGTGGATTATCGTGGAGGGTTCCTAGGTTGGAGAGGACTGTATGACTGTGATTACCGATGGCCCCTTGGCTAGGGTTTGACAAGTCTATTGTTCCTCAACCCTCACGCCCTAGAACGTGAAACCTGGTTTTCCGTTGCTAGACAAACGTCGTGACTCTATTTGGAACCTCGACTACTTTTTAAGCTGTTTATAGGCCTGATCGGAGAGCTTTCACTTTTAACAATGTGGATGAATAGAGTCGTCCATGATCATACTATCTAGTGTGAAAGTTTGATAAAGGACATTACAATTACTTTAAATAAAGGCGATCGCTTTGATGCTGCAAGATGGCAACGTGTGTTTCTTTCTCTCACCGCGCGCGCTCCCACTCACCAACCTACTCAAACACACACACACACACCCACGCACACACACACACACCCACACAAACACACACACACACACGCTGTGTTAGGCAATTTTCGAGGCAAATATTTAACAAGGCCGTGAGTGTTTGATTTATGACGGCGGCGGGGTTTTAACGTCACCTTCTAGTTGATCTTGTTTATCTCATTTCTGAACTTTCAAACCGGGCATCTGTGGCTCTTCTTCTTCTTCTTCTTCCTCTTGTTCTCCGTCTGTCTTTTTCTGATTGTTCGTTGTTTTTGAGCCAAGTGTGGTTCTGTTGGTCGGTTTGAAGCCATATCTCCAGAACCACTAAACGAATTTTGTGTGTACCAATGTTGGTAGGAACAGTACCTAAGTCACTGGCCTGCCTCCTGTCCTATCATATTTGCTCTTCCGCAAAGGTCCAGGTCATTGCAGTCAGTTTGTTGCTAAACAGGTTTGGCTCATTATCTCCAAAACGACTGAAGCGATTTTGTTGAGTTTTGGTATACGAGTGACAAGGGAGCGCAACAGACATTCCAAAGTAAGACTGCTGCGCTCCCTTGTCACCTCCATCTTCCTATATGCTTGCGAAGCAGATCTACAACGAAGAATACAAAGCATGGAGATGAGGTGCTACAGAAGACTTCTGGGCATTTCAGCAGATCTACAACGAAGAAGACTTCTGGGCATCACAGCAGATCTACAACGAAGAATACAAAGCATGGAGATGAGGTGGTACAGAAGACTTCTGGCCATTTCCTATACCCAACACATCACCAACGACGAAGTCCGACAGACCATCACACAAGCCATTGGACAACACGATGACCTGCTCACAGTGGTGAAGAAACGAAAACTCCGAGGGTATGGCCACGTCACCAGATCATCAGGCCTTTCAAAGACCATTCTGCAAGGCACAGTGCAAGGAGGTAGAAGAAGAGGGAGACCGAAAAAGAGGTGGGAGGACAACATTCGAGAATGGACTGGTTTGACACTGAGCGAAGCCATCAGGGCTGCTTAGAACAGAGAAAGATGGATCATGGAGTATGCTGGTTAAACGATCATCTGTGGTGCCCTACGACCTCCGGGTTACGGGACAGGATAGGATAAGATAGGTATACGGGTACTTCAAGTCATATCATCCAGTAGCAATCCGGTTGTCGAACAGTCGCTCCAAATTGTACAGTTTTGGTTAAAACACAGGTTTGGTCTTATTTAAAGAATAACTGAAACCGAAATTGATCATTTTTACAGTGTGCATACTTTACTACGACGAAGCATAATGTTGGATCATTGGTAGTTGTACTTTCTCAAAGATCACTGCATGCGCTTCACTATTTTTTAAACACGTTTTGCGCTGAATCTAAAAACTAGGCTGATCCAATTTGGATCATTTTTGGGTTGCTGATAGTTAAGATCTTAGCCTATCATTCCACATTTCTCTTTTGCTTTTTTAGGATCAAGCCGAGACACAACACCGTCAAGAAGATTAACACTTTTGAAAATGCCTATTTTTATCGGCTTTATACGTCAGTGTCTGAAAATGCATTTGAATGGCTTGCCATCTTGTTTTGTTTTTCTGTTATTCATTCATACATTAAACCATTCTTTCTTTATTTCTTTGTTGTTGTTGTTGTTGTTGTTGTTGCCCCTCTTCTTCTGCTTCTTCTTCTCCTCCTCCACATCTTCCTACCAAATTCGTTTTGCAGACGCGGCAGCAGCGCACACAATTTCCTAAGGGCGGGGTGCAGCGCTGATGATATCAATCATTCACCTATCCTTCAATTCACCCATCCACTTACTCACGATTGATGTTCCAGGGTGATATGCACGAAACGGCGATATACTAGAATCTGCACGAACCATACATATTTTAGCGTGAAGTTGGCATTCCACGCTCCCTCGTGTGTTTGACTTAAGTATGATCTGACAAATAGATATTTACACTCCTACCCGCCCCACCCCCCTTTTCCTCCTACTGGAGCAAGTGCAAATGCCTGGCATGCTACACACACACACACACACGCACACACACACACCCACACACTTCCAGATTTTATTCTCCACAAGCCGCATTAAACTTATGCATTTATAAAAGTTAGTCATTGTTTATAGGATCCAGCGGACTGCAAAGAGCCGAATCAGAACCACAACTTGGTTGAAAGAGGGCTCACTCCTGATCCGTATAAAAGATCTGCTGAAACCACCCTAATGGTAACACTGAAGGCATTTCATCAGCAGGTCACTTTATAATAAAGGCATCCCGGCCCATGCAGGGGACGCTGAGGCTGTACTCTAATTTATCGAACACCCGTTTACGAAAACAAACTAGAATATAAACATGATAAAATATTAACAAAATACATACATATAAAATGCCTACATTGCTAAATATTAATACCATAGAAAGCCTTAGTGACCATTTGGCAGAAATCGTCCAATCTCACTAAGCTGACCCAACGGAGCCCATACACCCATGAAGCGTTTTGGAAGAGTTTTCAAGAAAAACTATAGATGACTGGTCTAGTGAAGAAGACAATAGATTGATAGAACAGAGTAGGAATGACAAAGAACAAAGGAGACAGACAGCGACAGTGGGAAGTTAAAGCGCTAAACAGGGCTGAGATTTAGCAAGCCAGGCTAAAGAGCCAGCCGGGCTCCTAACCTGGGAAGTTGAAGTTGCCAAAATATTTCTCAGGTTGCCAGACCCCTTGATTGAAAGCACGGTCATTTTTTTTTAAAACTGTATAACTATTGCAGCTAATAAACAAGATAAATTTCAACAACAACACTGTTTCATTTTTTAAAACAAGCACTGTATAATTTATTCATCATCGACATCCTCCTCCTCAATGTTCCAAAACTTGAAGGAGCTTGGGTGTGCCTTCTTCAGCTGTTTTTTTTCTTCTTCGGACTTTATTTTTTTTGCTGGAGGCTCCGAGACACCGCTTAAAAAGCGCCACATCGTTCGACATTGACAAAAGACTGAGAATGGGGAATATCGAAAGTACGGCAAGTCTCGCGTGACTCATCAAGGAAGTCAGAGACTCGTTCCGATACACGCAAGGAAGCAAGAAGGCTAGGATCTCGCAGGGCAGTAGCGTTTCGCGGCGAGGGAAAGAAGAAAGTCTCGCGAGAAAAGGCTATTTTTACTTCGCAAATCCCTCGCTTTGCTAGCGTTACCTAACTTCCTAGCATGCATCGGAACGTGGCTTCGTAATTACGAAGGCCACGATCGGAACGGGTCTCCGGTGCTGACTGCAGAAGCGGTTGGCGCGTGTTTTGTTTTACATTCCAAGTCAAAAGTCCGTGTTTGATTGATTGATTGATTGTTGCTTTAGGTCCAGCGGACTCTTCCGAGCCAAATCAGGACCGGACAACCCCCAATCCGCATAAAAGATCTGCCGAAACAACCCTAGTGGGAAAATTGAATGCCCTCCACCGGCCAGTCACTTTACAATAAAGACATCCCACGCAGGGGACGGCTGAGGCTTTACCCCAACTACTCGAACCCCCGGTTACAAAAACAAAATAGAATACAAACATTATAAATCATCAACAAAACACATACATATAAAATGCCTATAGTGCTAAATAATACAAAAAGTCCGTGTACAGGTACAGAATCTCTACCACTGGCGGTATTTTCAAGTCGCCAGCCGGGCGAATGGTACCCCAAATCGAGCTCGCCACACACTATTTTTAGGGGCCATTGGCGAGTTGGCGAACGCTAAAGCTCAGACCTGCTAAATTTCCAGAAAGTGGGGATACTATTTATACAGAAAGTGGGGATACTATTTATACAGAAAGTTGGGATACTATTAATGCAGAAAGTGGGGATACTATTTATACAGAAAGCATCGGTATCCACACGGGGGATTTAGAGAAGTCAAAATAATCACCTACGCCACATGTAAAGAAAGCATCGTCACGATCAGACAGGCACATAAACACAGCACGCGCGAGCACACCCACACACACCAAGCTAGACATTCTACAGTAGCGCAAAGAACACTGCACTAAATAGTAGCCAGTCCAGGTAACACGGTGTAGTGAGACCTGACCCTCAAGATTGTATCAGTACAGAAATGTACATGGGTCACATTTACTAAATGGAGGTCATGGTAGGGATGGAAAAAGGGAGGGAGAGGGAAGGAGGTTATCAGTATCAGTTGGGAGGAGAGGGAGTGCAAAGCCTAATCCATCAATCGTTTCATGTTGTTTCTACAGTTCGGAGTCAGCCTCGTTCCCTTTCATCTTCGTTGTCGCCCCCGCCCAGGCGATTAAAACAGCATCTGAGCGGTGCGAGAGATTAACCCAGCAGGCATTTAGGTCCAGCAGTCAGCTTCTCACGCCAAATCTCGGTCTGGCCTCCGCGATACATCCGTCAGAGCCGAGATACGAACGACAACACTACAAACGTCTTTCTAGCGTAATGCACCGAAATAAATGACCGGGGCCTCGTCACTTTTAGTTTTGGGCTCAGACGAGACGAGCCGACAATGTTTACCTCGAGGCCGCTAACACCTGTTTTCTTGTTTCCCTAAGCAGCAGACGACCGTTTAGAGAGAGGGGGCTGGTCACGTAAATGGGTTATGATAACAACCAGCTAAGCCCTTCGGTGTCGTTTGACTGACTGAGTGCCGAGTACTTTGGCACCACCGATATGTTTGCCGTAGCCGCTGTGGGAAACGACCAGCTGCCTGAGATCCAAGCCGCATCAAAGGGACAGAACTGTGTCAAAGTGTGGGTGTGGGTCTACACTTAAGTGTTTACCTTTACAAAGGGGAATAATCAATATACTGAGGCCAAATCCAGCGGGCATCACCTTGCTTTCCAAAACGTTAGCCAGCTAGCAATATTCAAAATGCGGTATTCTTTTTTATCATCGACGACTCAACATTTATATATTCTAAACTTGGATTAAGATTTGTGATTCATATTTCTTTTTTTTTTTTTAACCGACACAAACAAACCAACCAAAATATTTTAAAGGATTTCTTTTTCTCTATCTCTAGAACTGTTCTTTAAACAAAGCTGGTAAAATAATGTGTACCCGTTACCTTTCGGTCGTTGGGGAGGGAAGCATTTGAGACCTCCCTTTTCTCTAAGCCAGCTTAATGAGGGCGGTGCCTATTATTATTATCGAGGATTTTTATAGCGCACATATCTCGCCGTACTTGACGACTCAAGGCGCTGGCCGATACAGGATCTAACTCAAGCCGCCCGAGGCGCCAACTTGCAGCCTTTGGGTGCATCGTAATAACGCTCCAGACAACGGAGCACAATCCTGGGCAGCCAGGGATGGGGGAGAAGGACCTAGGTGCATGCTGGGTGTGTTCTTGTCACCGGCACTCACCCGTCTAGGACAGAAGCGTCAGGATCTTTAAAGTCCGTTATGATGGAATGTATGCGACACAGACGAGACCTCGGTTTATACTCTCATCCGAAGGAGTAGGAAACGAGAGTAAAGTGTCTTTCCCAAGGACACAACACAATGCCCCGGCCTGGACTCGAACCCGGGACCTTCCGATCCGCAAGCCAAAGCTCTACCATTCGGCCTAGCTCCTCACCCTCGCTGCTTCATTTACCCGGTTCTAAACTGGGTGGATTGGGGGTGTGGTGTGGTGGGGATGTGGTGAGTGTGTGTGTTTGCCGTGCGCTTGTTTCAATGTTGGTGTGTGTCGTTGGGTGGTGGCCCTCCTCCAAGCATGGCTACCCATCCAATTACTAACCCCTCCCGACGCTACTCAACCTCCAATATTGCTAGCTCAAACACTATCCCTTGGGGTCATGAGCAATCTTGCCACTGTAGATTGTTCTAACCTATAAAGGGAAAAGTGAAAGCCCCAGTTGAAAACCTGTCTTGCCTTTGTAGGCATGACTGATTCACTGCGGCAACAGTTCCCCCCGTTGGAGTGCCGGGGGTTTCAGTATAAATAGTATCCCCACTTTCTGGAAATTTAGTGCTTTAAATTCCCACTGTCGCTGTCTTCCTCATTTGCTCTTTCCCATTCCTGATCTGTCCTATCACTCTGCTATACTATCTTCTTCTTCGCTAGATCAATGACCTACCTTTTTCCTTGAAAACTCTTCATGGACAAGACTCCTTGTTTGTGAATGAGGTCTGTTGGATCAGCTTGGGAGTGTTGGACGCTTTCTGCCGGGTGGTCACTAGGGCTTCCTATGATGTTATTATTTAGCACTATAGGCATTTTATATGTATGTGTTTTGTTGATGATTTATAATGATGTTTGTATTCTATTTTGTTTTTGTAACCGGGGGTTCGAGTAGTTGGGGTAAAGCCTCAGCCGTCCCCTGCGTGGAATGTCTTTATTGTAAAGTGACTGGGCGGTGGAGGGCATTCAATTTTCCCACTAGGGTTGTTTCGGCAGATTTTTTATGCGGATTGGGGGCTGTCCGGTCCTGATTTGGTTCGGAAGAGTCCGCTGGACCTAAAGCAACAATCAATCAATCAGCTCAAACACTACAGTACTGTATGGGGCGCCATGTGTCCATTTATTCTATGTGACCATTCTATACATAGAATAAATTCTATGCACATAGAAAGCATTCTATACACACAAAAAGCATTCATTAGTTGAAATTCCATTTATAAAAAAGAAACCAATATTGTAAGTCATAGAATAAAATTCTTTGTATAGAATAACATTCTATAATATAGTGTAAAATTCTATGTCCATAATACAATTCTATGTATAGAATAACATTTTATAATAGAGAATAATATTCTATGTATGTAATACAATTCTATATTATAGAATGCACTTGTATGCATAGAATTATATTCTATAACATAGAATGAATTCTATTACAAAGAATGAATTCTATAACATAGAATGAATTCTTTAAAATAAAATAAATTGCATGACATAGAATTATTTCTATACGCATAGAATTCATTCTATAACATAGAATGAATTCTTTAACATAAAATAAATTATATGACATAAAATGAATTCTATGTGCATAGAATAAATTGTATAACATAGAATGAATTCTATAATAAAGAATGAATTCTATATGCATAGAATAAATTTTATAGCATAGAATGAATTCTATGACATAGAATTCATTCTATGACATAGAATGAATTCTATAGGCATAGAATGAATAGTATAACATAGAATGAATAAGATGACATAGAATGAATTCTATGACATAGAATGAATTCTATGACATAGAATGAATTCTATAACATAGAATGAATTCTATAACATAGAATGAATTCTATGACATAGAATTTATTCTATAGCATAGAATGAATTCTATGTTACAGAATGAATTCTATGTCATAGAATTCATTCTATGCTATATAATTCATTCTATATTATAGAATTCATTCTATGCTATAGAATAAATTCTATCTCATATTATTCATTCTATGTCATAGAATTCATTCTATATTATAGAATTCATTCTATGTCATAGAAATCATTCTATGTCATCTTATTCATTCTATGTTATACTATTCATTCTATGCTATAGAATTCATTCTATGTCATAGAATTCATTCTATGTCATAGAATTCATTCTATGTTATAGAATGAAATCAATATAAAAACTTTTTTTTAAATAGTAAAAACTGGGGCACTGTCAAGGTATAGAGAACATTTTGGGATATTGTGATGTTTTGAACATAGCACACTCGTGCAATAATGATTACAGAGCGATTTGTCACTGACATTCAGTTTAGAGTTGACGACATGCAGTGCTTCATCATTTGCGCTCGAAGTGGAAATCGATGAAAGGAAATGTTCTTTTCTTTGCAGAAAGGTTTTACGTCGGAGTTAGAGCATCCAAACGCAGCACAGTACTTCACCATTTTCAAACTCGATCACGCTGTGTTATTCCCGCAGCACGTGGCCGCCACGCCTTTGTGCATAGCGCCCTGGGGGGCCGCTTGGGGTGAAATAGATTTTTTGCAATATTCAGCTTTATGAACCTTTCATTTATTATGTCTCAGAGTTGTATAGCAATATTCGACCTTTAAATATATTAATTATTGCTTTTTATGAGTGTACAGTACGGTTATTTCTTCGGTATTGAGCGAAAAGAACTGATTATTTAATTAGATTTTGTCACTATAAACCCTTACAGAACCTCAGCACATTGTAATGAAAAAAGCAAGCACGCAGGGGCGGAGGGGGGGGGAGGGTGTGACGTCAATTATTTTTATTGCTAAGCGATCTATTCACACTAATTATACCGTCGAAGTCGTCCGCATCAAGAAACCTAAATGCTTGTTCACGAAATTATGATGTCTGATAAAGCCGCAGAGCGCTTGGTACGTCAGCCATTTCTTCAGTTCTCGCGCGCGTGCAAGGCTCCACGTGTCCCTTTATACGTCACAGCCTCGCTTCACATAGAATGACCTAGTTGCGCATAGAATGAGCATTCTATGTTATAGAATGAACATTCTATGTTATAGAATGAACATTCTAAGTTATACAATGGATTCTATGTTATAGAATGAACATTCTATGTTATAGAATGAATTCTATGTTATAGAATGACCATTCTATGTTATAGAATGAACATTCTATAACATAGAATGGATCCTATGTTATAGAATGAACATTCTATGTTATAGAATGAACATTCTATAACATAGAATGCATTCTATGTGCACCAAATGTTAAAAAACAATTCTATGAAAATAGAATGTATTCAGTGTTGCGAATAAAATCCATTTTATGTTAAAAAAATGAATTTTATGTCATACAATTCTTGCTGTGTTATACAATTAATTCTATATACATATAATTCATTTCATTCACATAAAATTAAAAAACACAACTAATAAATTGTAACAAAATTTAGAATTTAAAAAAAGATATTGTATGACACATCAACACATCGCATCATCACCACATCGATCACATCATCACATCACATCACTGCATCACATTGATTCATCACCATCATCGTGAAAACGCACCACCACATAAAATCACATCATATCAACAAATCATCACATCACATCAGCCGACATCACAGCACCAGCACATCTTCACATTGCAGCAGACAGCACATATCATGGCATCAGTGAATCACATCACATAATCTAATCACCCCACCCCTCCCACCCATCACATTTGTGGTGCAGTGTAGTGTGATTTAGAGTGATGTAGTGTGGTGATGTGATGTGGTAATGTGTATGTATGTATCTGCAATACAGTTCTATTATGCCTTAAAAGCAGTGAATCAGACCACATCGTCACATAACCTAATCACTCCACCACACCTACCCATCACATTTGTGGTGCAGTGTGATGTAGAGTGATGTGGTGTGGTGATGCGATGTGGCAATGTGTATATCTCTCTGCAATACAGTCCCATGTAATAAAAAATGTTCTCTATACCTTGACAGTGCCCCAGTTTTTACTATTTTTAAAAAAAGTGTATATATTGATTTCATTCTATAACATAGAATGAAGTCTATGACATAGAATGAATTCTATGACATAGAATGAATTCTATGACATAGAATGAATTCTATGACATAGAATGAATTCTATAGCATAGAATGAATAGTATAACATAGAATGAATAAGATGACATAGAATGAATTCTATGACATAGAATGAATTCTATAACATAGAATGAATTCTATAGCAAAGAATGAATTCTATGACATAGAATTTATTCTATAGCATAGAATGAATTCTATAGCATAGAATGAATTCTATGACATAGGATTCATTCTGTAACATAGAATTCATTCTATGCTATAGAATAAATTCTATGTCATAGAATTCATTCTATGCTATAGAATTCATTCTATGTTATAGAATTCATTCTATGCTATAGAATAAACGCTATGTCATAGAATTCATTCTATGCTATAGAATTCATTCTATGTTATAGAATTCATTCTATGTCATAGAATTCATTCTATGTCATCTTATTCATTATATGTTATACTATTCATTCTATGCCTATAGAATTCATTCTATGTCATAGAATGAATTCTATGTCATAGAATTCATTCTATGCTATAAAATTCATTCTATGCATATAGAATTCATTCTTTATTATAGAATTCATTCTATGGTATACAATTTATTCTATGCACATAGAATTCATTTTATGTCATATAATTTATTTTATGTTAAAGAATTCATTCTATGTTATAGAATGAATTGTATGCACATAGAATAAATTCTATGTTATAGAATTCATTCTTTGTAATAGAATTCATTCTATGTTATAGAATACAATTCTATGCATACAAGTGCATTCTATAATATAGAATTGTATTACATACATAGAATCTTATTCTCTATTATAAAATGTTATTCTATACATAAAATTGTATTATGGACATAGAATTTTACACTATATTATAGAATGTTATTCTATACAAAGAATTTTATTCTATGACTTACAATATTGGTTTCTGTTTTATAAATGGAATTTCAACTAATGAATGCTTTTTGTGTGCATAGAATGCTTTCTATGTGCATAGAATTTATTCTATGTATAGAATAGTCACATAGAATAAATGGACACATGGCGCCCCATAGTACTGCGCCACGCTGTTGTCAAAGCATCACTGCTAGTAAACCTGACCCTCCCATGCACAGTGTTGTTTTTAATACCTACATTACCTGGCGCGGCGGCGACAAAGGTTTAATGGGTCGCAGTGAATAAGGATGTTGGTTTGTTTATTTGTTTGTTGTGACTATGAATTTATACGTGGGAAATCGCACTCTTGTCACGTCAAAAGATGATACAATGGGTAATCGTTGCTTAAACCGACCGCTTAGTTGTGAATGTGATACACCTCTTGCTTGCTGCGTAGTCCTCGTACAACTCTTCGGCAGTGGTATTACTGTTGCTATAAACCTTCATGCTTTAGGCAGATAAACAATGGAATTATTCCTTGTGTTTTATCTTGGCAATAAAATTATTTGACTTGACTTGACTTGTATATCAAAACCGTAATTCTGAATAATAAAAAAAAGGGTTAGTGTTCTCACTAAACCTTTTTTTTTTTAACTTTGTGGCAACACTTTTTGTGGATTTGAAATGGACCCGGGACACTGAAATATGTAACCTTGGGGCCTTTTTAGAACTTCAACGACAACAATAACAATAAGCAGTTTGCTTTAAAAAAAAAAAAAGGTGGTGGTCGATAGGGGTCACAGTAACAGTGATGGTTACAGTAACGATATTATATACTCTGTGTGTGTTTGGGAGAGAGGGTGGTGCGGGGGTGTGTGTGTGTGTGGCGCGTGTGTGTTTGAGAAGAAAGAGAAAGAAGGAGAGAAAGAGAACGAGAGAGAGAGAGAGAGAGAGAGAGAGAGAGAGAGAGAGGGGGGGGAATAAAATGGAATGGATGTGAGAGGCACTTGTACTAGTGCAGGCTGCAGGATAGTGTTTGCGCAGCAACATACATAGGTGTCGATCGAGGTTTTGACTCGTGTCCCGTCTTCAGAGAAAAACGTTGCCGGCCGCACCTGCTGCTGCTTCCCAATGTCAGCCACCAGACGGCGCCGTGCGCACTGACACGCAAATCCAGTTTCTGTATTTGTCAAGCAGTGGGGGTCAAAATGTGAAAATGCATTTAAGAGGTAGCTGACTTCCCCGAGACCTCATCGTGCGTAATTCAACAGAACGTGCAACAGTCACATTTTAATCAATGCTGCCATACTGTAATAGTTACACGCCCAATTTACAGAATTTGCAAGAAGAAGAAGAAGGACGAGGGAGAGGAGAAGGAGGAAATAAAGTAGAAAATGTTCTGAAATCCTATTTATAGAAGTTCAACCTTTGTTAAGAAGAAGAAGAAGAAGAAGAAGAAGAAGAAGAAGAAGAAGAAGAAGAAGAAGAAGAACAAGAACAGGAAGAAGAAGAAGAAGAAGAAGAAGAAGAAGAAGAAGAAGAAGAAGAAGAAGAAGAAGAAGAAGAACAAGAAGAAGAAGAAGAAGAAGAACAAGAAGAAGAAGAAGAAGAAGAAGAAGAAGAAGAAGAAGAAGAAGAAGAAGAAGAACAAGAAGAAGAAGAAGAAGAACAAGAACAAGAAGAAGAAGAAGAAGAAGAAGAACAAGAAGAACAAGAACAAGAAGAACAAGAACAAGAAGAACAAGAACAAGAAGAAGAAGAAGAACAACAACAACCACAACAATAGCAACAACAACAAGAATTACGAGGAATAGTTACACGTCTAATAAATGTAGCCGAGCGGAGTGTTTGACTCCCGACTCTCCGCCATGCCCTTGAGAACACGGGCCGAACCAAACTGTTACTTTCATTTATCTCTCCTAAGAGGGACATAATAATATTTGCCCTGCAAGGCTGTGAAGCGTGTTGATAGTAAACCGCATTGCCGGCTACTAGTGCCACGACACTCTCTGCAGGTCACTGCTACTAACCCGCATAAAATGCATGCCGACAATGTAGTCCTGCTTACTACCACAAGCAGATGGCGAATGGTCAGGCGGGGAGAACATATGTCGTGTCGCCTTGTCCTGCTCATGGTTTCCCAGTTCGAAACAGGTATGTCTGGAACCGCCACTGACTGCGCCCAGTCAGTCTTTGTTCACTGACTTAACAGTTAATAACTGCCTTCAACAGTTACTACAGTCCAGCATCATCCTGCTCCCAATCGTAGCACCACTTGTATAGCCGAGCGGAGTAGATGACTCCCGACCCTAAAGAGGGATAATTTAAAATACCGTTAAGTTCGCGCCGTGTTCTCAAGGACGGGGCCGAGAGTTGGGAGTCAACTACTCCGCTCGGCTACATAAAGAACATCCTAACTTTTGGGAGGAGGAGCTGGAGAAGTAGAATACAGTCGACAGTAATCCTGGCCTAATGGATCCTACACCTGCGAGCATAAAAAGTTTTTGGGCAGGGCAGTTACCTAAAGGTGATGAATGGTCGTCACACTCATGCAATAGGACCTTAAACCTTAGTCTTCATCAGCGCAAGTAAAGTCAAGAAACTGGCTGTAGTTCATAGCGTAGGCCAAAATAATCTGGCACCCCGTATGCTTACACACACTAGCACGACGTTGCAGCGATGGCCTAAATGCCAGCAGGACGACAGTCGCGTCACCAATGACCCAATGGCTTAGAAAGCTAGTGTCGCCATACGGACAGAGTGCAGTGCCAAGGATGAAAGCCCCGACTGAGGTACGTTGCCTTTCGCCAATTACTTTGCGTAGTTGGCGAGGGCTAAAACCTGTCTAGGGTCTTTTAGCTGGGAGAATGGCAGGTTGCTAGTTAGAAAGATAGGCAAGGCAGCAGCTATGTTTGAGTTGTTTCCCAAACTAAAGATCAAGATGACAAAACGATGTGTTGATTTGATATCAGCCGAAATGTTTGGACGGGTGGAAAAAAGGTTGCCAAGCTCCCTCCTAGCCCCAACGAACAGCAGGCAATGGAAAAACCAAACCCCAGCTACCTTCGGCGCTTCTGGACCGATTTTGCTGTTTTCACTCTACCACCACAGACTGATCGTGCGTGCCCCTGTGCACTTTACACCCTTAAAATAGGTTAACTATTTCCTACTTTAAAGGGTGGTACTGGCAGACAGCATAGTTGGCGCGTAGCCGCCACCTCTTCGCCGCTGTGTGGGAACCGTCATCGCAATTGAACGTCACGGGCGCCAGATAAATGGGGAAAAGATCCGCGACAGTGGGCAATCAGTTGATTATTACCTGGGATGAAAGGAATTCTCCTCTACATCTAAAAGAAAGACTGAAGGTATTTATTTCCAAGCATTTACTTTCATGTAAGTATTATAGAATCGTACGTTTAAGCGCTTCGAGACCCCATAGAATCACGCCTAATGTGTTTGGGGCGTGTGTACAGCTGGTGCCGAGGTAAGTTGAGCGCTTCGCGTGTCTAGGGACACTGATTCCGGTCTTGTAAGCGGCACATTTTTCTCACTTTAATAACCTTTTAATCGGTTGCCCACCTACCCTAATGCCGCGTCAAAGACACGTTTGAAATAGCGCGGACTAGAGTAAAAGCACAATAAGACTAAGGATGAGATAATAACAATAAAAACCTTTACTGTCCTCCTACATTTACAAGGAAACAATGGGTCTCGCTCGACACGAACGTTCAGTTAGAATTACTAGAGCACAAAACTCAGGATTAACGAGGTGTAACTATAAATCTTGAATATCCGTTTCCGCTGACAAGAAGCAGCCAGAGTCAAAAATTGCTTTATTGTTTTGTTGTTGTTGTTGTTTGTAGATTATAGTCACACGACACTTTCGCATATAGGTGACTACTGGACCGATTTATACAGACACCAGCGGGCCAGTTGTTGGTAAAGGGGAAAATAATATGATCACACGTTGACCAATCCGGGATTCGAACCAGCGACCTTTCGGTTACTAGCAAGACGCTCTTACCAACTGAGCTACCCGGCCCCTCTTTATTGTTTTGTCTCGACTATCGGCCTTAATGAAGCGAGATAAAAGAGGCGGTGATTCAACGACTTTTAAGTTACGGGTTCGCTGCTGTACCATGCGTGTCCCGGGTCCCGGCACCCTACCTATGACCTAAACCCTCATTCCTACCGCATTACGGTGGCGTGCATCTGAAGGCAGCGTGGCATAAATCTTAATGCAATGCAACGTAAATAGGCCTAGTACTGCGATTGCCCTTTATGACAGGAGTGAAGGAGTTGAAACCAGCGATAAAAGACGGCGGCAGTGTTAACGTCCGCATTACAGGCAGCGGGTCTCCTTTCATCTTGACAAGCACGGCGTCGTAGGAAAGACACCATTGGCTTTCCTGGAGCCCAAGGTCTATAACCTCAACCTAACGACGTACACACAGAACAGCTGGTACAGCAGACGAACCTTGTGACTAGCTTTATATCAATTGTTGTCATGTAGCGCCTAATCAGCTCAAAGAGCTGCTCAAGTCTGTGGCTGGAGAAAGGCTCTAACTCCAATAGCTCCAGGTGCAATCTTGTGATTGGTGGGCAACATCTGACGCCCAGAGCTTACTGGGTGTGTTGGCGCATCGGACACTCACATGAGCATCAGATCTGGAAAGCCCGTGCCATGGAATATGTGCACACAGACTAGACCTTGGTTTATACTCTCGTCCTGCCCCGCTGGTAAAGTAGGTCAACCTACAGAGCGCCTATGCCACTCTTCCATAGCCCCACGGCCTTGTGGTGTTTCCGCTGTCATCCTCGGCAATTCTCACTCTTCATTCCACTCATTTACCGGACCGCTTGCACAACAACAATAGTGTGGATTAATAAATTCTTCAATGATCATACTATAATTATAGTGTAAACATGGGGAAAAAGGTCTCATACTCACTTTAAGGCTTCAATTTCTGTTGGGGTTTTGGTATTAGTTTTGTTTGTTGTTGTTTTTTGAAAGGGTGCGGAGAGTGGGGGTTAGGAAACAGTGAAGGAAACCAATGACTTCCCACAAGACAAGCCCCCCTACTTTAAATGTAAATAAATGTTAAAAAGACATGATACTTTAGGTAGCGGGCCTGTGACAAGCTTGCGTCATGGCCTTGGTCTGCTCTCTCGTGTTACGAAACGCTTTCAAGACTACGCTACAAATCCTGCTGTCATAAATAAGCATTCTGCTGCAGACAGGTTAACAACAGAGCGACAACCCTGGCAAGGGGTGACTAGTGGAAATCTACCTTAAGAAAACATTATCCCGGAGCGTACACAAATGTTAGTATATTATTTACAGCACAGGCTGTCAGCCTTTTGCTCTCTAGTTGAAGTCCTCAAGATTGGACATTTATTCAAACTTTCTTGTCCTGGGGTACAAGTCTGACGAATTTATTCTAGTAGGCAGATTTGTGGCAGACTGTTCCAGACGTTTAGTAATTCAGTTAGAAAAAAACACACTAGTGCTGATATAAACTAGTATTTACAGTCTTCATTGTTAATTATTAGTTCCTGGCAATCCCTTGTTATTGTTCGTACTATAATTATAGTTATTGATCCTAACAACTCCTACGAAAAGTTTGCACACCAAAGCGGGTCAACTTACCAGTCCATAGTGGCCACACAACTTTCTATTTATTTTATTAAAAAAAAGATCTTGTGAGAGAGAGAGAGAGAGAGAGAGAGAGAGAGAGAGAGAGAGAGAGACAGACAGAGAGAGACAGAGAGAGTTACAGACAGAGAGAAAGTGCACCAGTGTCCAACACAGAGGAGGTCAAGGGATACGTGATAAACGTCTTTTTACCGTTACGACCTGCTAACAACTAACACGTTTGCCTACTTAATACTACAGTAACCTTCACTAGAGGCAACTTAAATGGGATTTGAGTGCAATGAGCGAATTCTGTCGTGTGATGACAAAACAGAGCAAGTCCGGTGACAATATAATAGTATATGTAGGTCTAACACAGCTGTATGCTTATGCCTACGACGTTGCTCCACCCAAAAAACCATCATCATCATCATCATCATCATCATCATCATCATCATCATCATCATCATCATCATCCTCACCATCATTATCATCAAAGGATTTAGTAAAAGATCTGATAAAGTCTTGCACCTTAAAGGCTCATTGGAGCGAGGAAAGCTAAGAGGTCACAGCTCATTATACATGCATGTGAATTCATCGTACGGTCATCGGGAGGTCTCGGCCTTTGTCATTGACCGAGAGGTGGCCACCACAAGAAGGCTTGCCAATGTCTAGGTGGCTGAAAGAGTTACTTTATTATGGCTATTCCCGATAAAGCTAATTCCTGCCTCTCCGGAACGCTCTGTTGGCCAACCTGAAAGCGTCTTCCGATCATTATACGGAACCTCTTGTCCCTACTTGACTAATGCAAGTTGATTTTTTTTCCTATTAAATATATACATCTATCTTCACGTTCTTAAGAAATATACTAAAAGATGTGGATGTAGAGTCTATATGTAGTCTAAGGAACAGGACTAGACCTTACATCACTGCTTTGGGAAGTAGACTGTTGGGCAGCAGGGCAGAATGTGACTAAGTTCCTTGTGAAAAGAAGAAGAGAAGATGACGCAACAGCACGAGGAGGAGAGGAACAAGAAGAGGAAGAAAGGGAGGGTAATAATTAGACTTTACCACTGCATTATGGGACTGAGATTCAAATTAAAACAATAAATCGTTTTGTATCTTGTATCATTACCGTTAGTAGGTATACATTCGGCGAGAACGAAGCCGTAGATACAACAAGACTAGATCTTACGGGACAGCCTCGGGTGACTCACTCCCAACATCAGCACAATACAATGACAATCCAAGTCTCATCGCTTTCCTCTTACAACTTCGCACCAACCCACAAAACGTGCCTTTTTTCTTCTATTACTTCTCTGTCGTGCATTTGCAACAAAATATAAAAACTCTCTTTGACTATATTATCGATTAACTATAGAATAAATAAATTTTACATTAAGCTAAGAAATAAATTAAAGACGGATTTATGAATGATTCCTATCCTATCCTATCCCGTAACTCGAAAGTCGTTGGGGCACCACAGATGATCGTTTAACCAGCGTATTCCATCTTTTTCTCTGCTCAGCAACCCTCATGGCTTCGCTCAGTTTCAAGCCAGTTTATTCTCGAATGTTGTCCTCCCAACTCTTTTTCTGTCTCCTTCTTCTTCTGCCGTTTTGCATCGTGCCTTGCAGGATGGTCTTTGAAAGGCCTGATGCTCTGTTGACGTGGCCCTACCCTCGGAATTTCCGTTTCTTCACCACTGTGAGCATGTCATCGCGTTGTCCAATGGCTTGTGTAATGGTCTGTTTGACTTCGTCGTTGGTGATTTCCTGGGTATAGGATGCACCTCATCTCCATTATTTGTATTTTTCGTTGTATGTCTGCTGCGGCCACTTTTTTGGTGGGGAAGGGGGTGGGAATGGGAGTGGAGACGGGGGCGGAGGTGTAAGGGGGGTGGGGGGAGAAATAGACCCACCAATGCTAATAATATCATTATCTATTAATAAGTCGAATCATTAATCATGTAACGTGATAATGTTTTTGGATTTTGTACGATACGTATCACAAATACCCATGCATGCAAAATTCAGGTTGCTTTCTCAGCGAAAGCGCGGCAGCTGCACAGCAGCGCCATGCAAAACTAGCGAATGGGAGTGACTTTATGCTTACTGAGTGGGTTTGTCATACCTTGCAACAAAAACTTGAACAGCTAGTACAGAGGCTTGACACCACCTCCACTTCCAGAGCCTTTGGATTGGAAATACGCGCAGAAAATACCAAATTGCTGACCAACAACGCCAATGGCATCAACACTGACAACAAAGTCCAAGTCCAATCCATCAACACGGTGCATAGCTTCTGACAAGGTTAAAGCCCATTTGGAAAAAAAGGAGCATCAGTCTACACTCCAAGGTAAGTTTGCTGATCTCCCTTGTCATCTCCATCTTCCCATACTCTTGCAAAACATGGACCCTCACAGCAGACCTACAATGAAGAATACAAAGCATGGAGATGAGGTGCTACAGAAGACTTCTGGGCATTTCTTATACCCAGCACATCACCAATGACGAAGTCCGACAGACCATCACACAAGCCATTGGACAAAACGATGACATGCTCACAATGGTGAAGAAACAGAAACTCCGATAGTATGACCACATCACCAGAGCATCAGGCCTTGCAAAGACCATCCTGCAAGGCACAGTGCAAGGAGGCAAACGAAGAGGGAGACAGAAAAAGAGGTGTGGAGACAACATTCGAGAATGGACTGGCTTGACACTGAGTGAAGCCATGAGGACTGTGGAGGACATAGAAAGATGGAGTATGCTGGTTAAACGATCATCTGTGGTGCCCCAACGACTTTCGAGTTACGGAGTTACGGGATAGGATAGGATAGGCATTTTTATGTCTTGGATGAAATGCATGCGTGTGCGGATTAGACTAGGCTTTATACCTTACCTGGAGGAGTAATCAATGTTAGTTACCTGAGGGATGTGAACCGCCACGCCCGGTCCCGTGTCCTCCCTGTACCTGAAAACAAACAACACACACACGTTGGGCTATACTTGTGGTTGTTAACTTTCTTCATGGAAAGAAGACCACCATCACCACGATGATGATGATGATGACAATGATGATAGTGATGATGATGATGATGATGATGATGATGATAATGATGAAGATGGCGACGACGACAATGATGATGATGGTGGTGATGATGATGATGATGATAATGATGATGATGATGATGACAATGATGAGAGTGATGCTAATGACAAAGATGGCGACGACGACAATGATGATGATGGTGATGATAATGGTGATGACAATGATGATCGTGATAATGATGATGATGACGCTCAAGAAGATGGTGATGATGATGTTGATGGTGATGACAATGATGATTTGTGATGACAACGATGATGGAAATGAAGATAGATATTCAATGTTCAGAGGGTGCAGCGGTCTGCCAAGAGCCGAATCAGGATCACACAAAACTATTCAAAATGAGACCAGAACGCTAACATTACAAAAATGATAAAAGATGGACATAAAAGTAGTATTACTGATGAAATTGAACCAAGTAAATAAACAAGATGATATGATTTACAGGCGATAAAATAAACCAACATCACGTAAAAATGTAAACAGGTTTTGATCATTGCAAATTTTAAAAATCTCATTTAAAATATCGAACCAAATTATCTTTCCCTTTGATCAATCAGATCAGCACATTCAGACATAAAATGGCGGACGGAAAGGGATTTGTTACATGAAAAGCACCACGGTGGTTCTTCTCCTTTCAAAAGGAAACTATGGGTGACATATGAAAATTGTTGAGGTTTAACGTCTACACCCACCATTGGCGATATGGCAGACGGGGATAACCATCCCAGGGAAAGAGGGGTTGGGTCCTGAATCAACACTGAACCACCAAAGCAATCGTACTGCTAAAATGGACAGTAAAAATGGCCACATTTTATATCGCCCACCACGGGATTCGAACCTGGGTCATCGGTGTGCCAGGCGAACGCTCTACCAATTGAGCTACGGCGGTGGCCTGGGTGACATAAGTATTCCCAATATGAAGACGAGCCCAAACAGTTTCTTCTTTGCGAGTTGACGCAAATTTAGGCAAAGAAGCAGACAAATTTTTGAAGAATTTAAAATAATGTGTTATTGATTTAATTAGATTATTCGATCTGCCAGAGCCGTTTGCAATTAGAGCCAGTCATACAACGCAGGTCAGAGTATGGAACAAACTGGAAAACTTCTGAAGTAAAATCAAGATGAAGAGCTTCTTTGGCCGCTTTGTCGGCTGCAATATTGCCGCGGATGCCCATGCGACTAGGTATGCACATAAAAATTATCTTTTTTTACCCTCAGAAACAAGTTGTGTGTGGACATCATGGATCTCTGCCAGAAAAGGGTGCGATATCTTTTTCGCAGAAAGAATTTGAAGTGCTGACAGTGAATCGGATATGATTAAAAATGAGGATCTTTTGGATTGATGAACCTGTTTCAGAACTAAATAATTGCTTTGAGCTCAGCTGTATAAACAGAACAAAAATCAGGTACACGCTGTTGCAAAGTCTGGTCGAGCCGTCTCCCAGAGACCGACTCAGCAGCAATTGCGTCTCCTTTCTTCGACCCGTCCGTAAAAAGCTTTTCGTAACCTTTATACAAAGAACAGTGTTCTAGGTAGAGTTACGTATAAACAGCTTCGGAAGTGTCGTGTTTTTTTTTAAGGATGTTAGATTGAAGTTGATAATGGGGTTGATCAGTTTCCAAGGTGGCAGCACACTTAGCACTTGGTCATCATTAACAGAGTCAATATCTATGACGATGATGGTGGTAATGATAATGAAGATGACGATGATGGTGATGATGATGTTGATGACGAGAAAGCGTCAGATACATAACACACAAACAACAAACAAGCGTTAGGTTCAGCTTTCAGGACCTTTTAGTAGTCTAAGCGGTGAACGTCAAGCAGTTCAGTTCAGTTCAAGTAGATAAACGTCCCCGGACACATTAGCGTATAGAGGACTGACGTCAAGCAGCAAGTTGACCGCTGAGGTGGCTTGAGTCACATTCCGTTCTCGGCCAGCGCCTTGGGCAGCTCTTTGAGCTGGAAATACGCCATATTAGACCAATCCATTATCATTATCATCCCTTGCCAGTAGGATTGCTTTCAGTGTCCAACGTTAAGTACAGAACAATTACCTGCAGTATGAAACATGCGGTTGCCAAATAAGGTAGCAAATACCCAACCACTTTCTGGTTGCAAAGCATTTGGCTGTAGTGAGGTATTTACCTTGTGGCGCAAGTATTAATACTTCGAGCAGCAGAACGCTGATTCAGTCAATTCCAAGTGCATGTAGCCTTTCATACGTACGTGTAGGAATTGGCGTGGTGAAGTAATTGCTCCAGGTAAGGTGCGATTTATACAATCCTCAATGAGATTTGTACAATCTCCTCATTCACCCCTATAATAGCGTGCCCTAGTCCATTTTCCTTCGCGGTCGATTGAACTAATTTCTTTTGATCGTGCGCGTGCAGGGGCGGACGAGGGGGGGGGGGTTTCCGGGGTTTCCGGAAACCCCCCCTCCCAGCCCCCCCCCCCCCCAAAAAAAAAGGAAAAGAAAGAAGAAGAAGAAGGAGAGAAAGAGAGAGAGAGAATACAATTATAAAAATAAAAATAAACATAAAATAAATTATATATATATATATATATATATATATATATATATATATATATATATATATATATATATATATATATATATATATATATATATATATATATATATATATATATATATATATATATTTTATTTTATTTATTGTTTGTTTAATACGAATTTTGGAAACCCCCCCCCAAAAAACTAACTGATCCGCCCCTGGCGTGTTAGAAGTTATGTCAAATGCCGAGCAGCTACGGCTAAGTGCTAGTGCAATACACCACGCATAGGACTTTTCACACGTTACACTGTCACTGTAACCTGTGTGCGCTGCAGGTGTTATTATGTCTACTTTGATGTTGTCCGCGACGACGACGACGACGACGACGATGATGATGATGATGATGATGATAATGATGATGATGATGGATGCTATAAATACACGTGCATTTTTTTTTTGTTCTCAAAACGCGTCGATCTGTTAGCATAAACCACATAGTTACTCGTGTTAGACAAACTCTTACGTACACACATTCATCACTCAAACTTACAGGCGGTGTAAAAGGAGGAAGAGAGGGCGGGGAAAGAATAGGGGGAGGGTGGGGGGTAGGGAAGGGATCACAGTGAACTGGTCAACCCAGGAGGAGCTCCGGTGTGACATCGTCACAGTTCCTAGTATCTTAGCTGGGCTGGGAGCGAATGGGAGCATTCTGATTGGTCGACGCGTTACAAAATTCGACGCATGCGCACAGTGCTATCATAGTCTTCGTAAGGGTTAGGGTTTGGGTTAGAGTTAAGAGTTTAGGGTTAGGGTTTGGGTTAGGGTTAGGGTTATGACGCCTAAGAACTTCGTGAAAAAGCCGGCCCGACATGACCTGGCGCATGCGCAAAGGCGCTCGGATAAACTAGGAGACCCGGAACTTGAAGGATGTGACACCGGTATTGCCAGTCACGCATTTACCGCGCAGCCTCTGCTACGTTTTTCCTTCGCCGCCCTATTTTTACATTGCAATGCATGCATGTTGATACTTTACCTTGCAATTCGCACGTAGTTTGCACACACGCAGTCACTGTGCAAAGTGGAGCGGCGTTAAGTACCACTCTTAGACATGGACGATTTAAGGTAATGCTCTTTCAATATGCGTGTCTGTAGAACAACAACGGGTCGTTCCCGCCTCGTTTTTAATCTTACTGGGGATCGGCTCTGATGTTGTGGATAAAACGGGGGAACGAGGGTAGAGAGAAGTCTCCTCTCTGAAAATCCTTACCGGAAGAGAGGGGACTATAAACTGATTTTAAAAAGAGAGAAGACACTGTATACATACTTATAACACTGCACTGGTACTATCACCAAGTCCGCAGCGCTCTGGTGCGTGAACCAAACTGTTTTATACAATATCAATTTCCGAACCCTAGACGATAATGTAGACAAATTAACTGTAACTCAAGTGTTACCCAAGAAGATTTCCCACGGAAATTGACATTATCGCGCGTTGATATATTTCCATGATTTATATGAAATATAAGGTAGTGTGATTGTGATAATGTCAATTTCCATGGGAAATGTTCGTTGGGAACACCGAGTAATAGTGCTTTTCTATTAGACAATACTAGTCCTTCCGGTTCAAATCCCATAGCAATCGATGGTTTTGGTTTCAGGCATAATCCCAGACTTCTTGTAGTCTCAGCCTTTGCATCGCAGTAACAGGGCTTGTTAGTGGAAATACTTTTAGAGGCGTCGACCTGGCCGATTGACGCTGCGAAAAGTGATACTATCATCATATTTTAAGCCTAAATTACACGTCAGACTCTGACAAACGGAGAACGGTATCTTCAACGATGACGTGTGTACAACTGTCCTCAAATATGAACACGACTGAGTCAACTGTCCTTCTTGGCAAGACAAACTATGAGCCTCGGTGCGACTTTAACGATGGGTGTAGTCAGACGTAACTAAACCCTAGGTGAATGGGAGAAGCCAAAGTAAACCCACTGAGGTTAATAACTGACACAAGTAGACTGCAGTGAGCTTCTTCATGACCTGACTTACCACCATTAGCCATAATGTACGTTGTCGTCTGTCGGCGTGCTAAAAGGCTTTATCAGAACGACTCTGGCAGTGACAGACAGAAACCCGCTTCAAAGAGTGTTTTACTGGGGTGGTACTTTTAGAGGCTGTACTTTCTCAGTAACTAGCTCCCTGCTTTCTTAGGACTACCTCAATAGGGAGAGAGAGAAGGAGGGAGAAAGAGAGCAAACAGCCGAAGAGATAGTGTGCAGGGGTGAGAGTGAGGATTGGAAATAGTGGTACGAAGCTATGTCAAAGTGCAGTCAAAATAGAAAGGCGTCTGTACAAGATTGCAATCAGAGGTCATTTCCAATCAACAGTTAATCTATTTTAATCACCTTGCGCTGCTCTGAGAAGACTGCATGTGCGGAAAACCCCACGCTAACGCAGAGTTATTATTATTATTATTATTATTATTATTAGTAGTACTACTACTACTACTACTACTACTACTACTACTACTAGTAGTAGTAGTAGTAGTAGTAGTAGTAGTAGTAGTAGTAGTAGTAGTAGTAGTAGTAGTAGTAGAATTGAGGATTTTTATAGCGCACTTATCTCGCCGTACTTGACCAGACTCTAGGCACTGGCCGACACAGGATCTAACTCAAACCGCCCGAGACGCCCACTCGCAGCCTTTGGGCGCATGGTTTGACGCCCGGACAACTGAGCACTATCCTGGCCAGCCAGGTATGGGGGAGAAGGACCAAGTGCATGCTGGGTTTGTTCTTGTTACCGGTACTCACCCGTTTAGGACATGAGCGTCAGGATCTTTAAAGTCCGTAATGATGGAATGTATGCGGCACACAGACTAGACCTCGGTTTATACTCTCATCCGAAGGAGTAGGAAACGGGAGTAAAGTGTCTTTCCCAGGGACAAAAGAAAATGACCCGGACAGGGCTCGAACCCGGGAACTTCAGATCCGCAAGCCAAAGCACTACCATTAGACCACCGTGGCTCTCAAGACCACCGTGCCTACCTGTAATGGTCCAGTGGTCAAAGTACAACTCCCACCCCGCATACACACAACGCGCGTACCTCTGTGTGTGCGTGTGTGTGTGTGTGTGTGTGTGCGCGCGCATGTGCTTGTGAGTGTGTTTAATGATCTGAACAGCTCGATAAGTAATAAATTGCCAGAAGGAAACTTGAGATGTGATTTATCTGTTTTTGTTGTGTGTGTCTGTCTGTGCGTGTGTGTGCGTGCGTGCGTGATGCCTATTTTGTAAGTACAGTGAAAACGGATACACACAAATTCGCCTTCAATCAAATATCGCTAGTAATTAAACTCCTTATGATCACTCTGTCAAACTGGCCAGGGACTCTTTACCGCCGAATCCGTCTTTCTTTTTTTTTTTAAACGTGCCGCTGCAGCAACAGGGGTGGTAGTGCACCACCGTATACAAAGACGAATGACTGAAACGCCCTTAGTACTTTGAAGCATGACAGCCACAACGATCGCTGACACAGTAATGTGTGAGGCAAAATACTCGACTATAGTCTACTGTTTCCCGTCTCGTCAATTTGACACCCTCATGTGTGAAAGAAGCAGAAAACCTCTTTTAAAGCACGCCCGAGGTACACATACAGTGATGTCGTTTTCGTCGGCAAATCGGCCATTCACCGATAAAATTCCCAAATGTCGGAAAGAGTCCTGTTCTGATCGGCCCGCTGTCTTAAGGTTTTATGCCCCAATCGGCCACCCTTTGGCCGTTTTTTGCTTGTCTCATGTCTGTTTCGTCGTTATTGCTTCTGGCCAAATTAATTTCCTATCGGATAAATAAAGGTGTTATGACTTATTGTTGGGACATCGCGTGTCGGAAGCGCCAAGCAGACGACACATACATCAGCAGAGAGAGTTGGAGTAACTCCCCTTGTTGCGAACGGCGTGCTTCCGGCAATAAAACTTTTTGTTTTCGAAATGCCGCCGAAAAAGAAACCGAAACTTGTCAGTGGCCTCTCGTTTGGTGTTGGAAAGAAGTCAAAATGATGGCCGAAAGATTTTCAAAATGTCCTAAAGGTTTGTGACTGAATCGGCCAAATGGCCTATGCTGAAAATTTCTAGCAACATCACTGCACATAGAAATGGCGTGCTGTTATTTTGTAAATTTCTAATTGACGCTAAGAGACGATTATTGGTTTATATATGTATTCTTAATCTTTAATGCACGATATTCGCAAAATTTGAATCTAATCATCGTGTCCAAGCGTCCGAAAGGTTGCCTGCTGTATAGGCGTAAATGAATGATCTCATTTACAATACAGAGGCCATACTTAATAGCGCACACACAAAACACGCAGCCCAACGTGACAGGCATGCACCAAGGCGTTGTTATGAATTAACCAAGCAGGAATGTAGGGTGTCTGTAGCATTGAGCGACGCGTAAAGGCTCTATAAAGAAGCCCTTGTTAAACTCGCGGAGTGACGGTATCGAAGAACTGGATTTAGTTATCTTTAAGCTCCTTTGGCGCTTATTTGAGGGGTTTCACCTCTATAACGTGGGTTAATGAACTCTTCTATGACCACCTCAATAACTTGGCTCAAGGAACTCTTCTATGATCACCTCAATAACGTGGGTTAATGAACTCTTCTATGATAATACTAGTTATGACGCGTAACCTAAACCTTTGAAACAATGACCTCACACACTTTAAATCAATCAAGTGTAGGTCAAAGGACATTTGTTTGATGTCTGACATCCAGGATTGTCGCTACCACTGTAATGTCGTATTCGTAATCTTCTTGACGCTAGACACACTATCACACACACACACACACCCACACACGCACACACAGAGAGAGAGAAAAACATTCTCTTGCTCTCCCTCTCTTTCTTGTTTCTCCGCCCCTTCTCTCTCTCCCCTCCCTTCATCTTCCCCTCTCTCTCTCTCTCTCTCTCTCTCTCTCTCTCTCTCTCTCTCTCTCTCTCTCTCTCTCTCTCTCTCTCTCTCTCTTTCTCTGACTCGTTCGCTTTCTCGTTTGCATCTCTCGTAAGCATCGTCGAGACCGGTTAGTTACAAACTTGGATGGGAATAGTCCGTATTTGGATGCAACCACCCACCCTCTCTCAACAATGAAACAGCGCACTACACTCTTTACTCCACCCCCACCTGGCTCTGTTCAAAACTGGTAAGGCAACGAGGGAGAGGAGGCTGATACCGCCCATGAGATGCTGACCCTGATAAAAGGGATGTCCCAAACACCTCTCTTAGGGGCCGGGTAGCTCAGTTGGTAGAGTGTCTTACTAGTCACCAAAAGGTACCTGGTTCGAATGCCGGATTGGCCATTGTGTGACCATATTATTTTCCCCTTACCATCAACTGGTTCGCTGGTGTCAGAATAATGTGACCAGTAGTCGCCTATACGCTTCGGTGTCGTGTGACTATAATCTACAATTACACCTCTCTTAGGGGCCGGGCAGCTCAAGTTGGAAGAGCGGCTTACTAGTAACAGGAAGGTACCTGGATCGAATCCAGGATCGGCCAAAGTGTGACCATACTATTTTCCCCTTGCCATCAACTGGTTCGCTGGTGTCTGAATAAGGTGACCTGTAGTCTATACGCTTCGGTGTCGTGTGACTGTAACAAGAGGCTAGGTTTACCCGCACTTTTAAGCTTTTGCCTTGTTTAGTCAGCTGTAACCTTAGTAGGTTAATGTTACCCTGCAGCAGACGACAGAAGTTTGCTGTATGCTACATTTTTCTAATGCTGACGATAGCCCAGTAGGTAATGACATCATCCAGCTTACGGATAGGCAGCAGTCGGCCAATCCGGACAGAGGAGAGCTTAGGTTTACCGGTTCTACCCGGTTGAGGCGGACAGCGATAGGCAGTCATTCGCTGTTCAACTTGCCTAGAGTACAGAGCTCAGCTCTAAGAAATATCTCCATTGAAGACTAGGAAAGCAGGACTTGTTGAAATTCGATTCAACTAAGTTAGCCACGGCCTGACATTGTCAAAAAGACGAGCAGGCATCGTATCGTGAGCCCGACCAGGCGAAAGACAAGAAAAAGTCTTCCCTGAAAGTCAGCCTGCCTCGGCTGCTCAAGCAATGCGCGACGAGAGCCCACCAGTCTAGCAACAAGGAGAAGAATCCACAACAACACAGCTCATCAAGGAATCAACCACAACACGGCTCTTCTACCATTGAGTTAAGTGCATATTCACTCAGTGCACCCAACCTATTACCAAAGGACCACAGTAGTCCACTCTTCCAGAACTCTGACCCTTAGGGCAGAAAGCATCCAGTGCCCGATGATGATACAGTAGCTGCATAGAACTATCAAGAAGTGAACCAGTCAAAGAGACATTTGAACTTTTAAGTTAGTATCGTACTAAGCAGATCGTGTATAGAGTAGAGGAAATAAATGTGTGATATTTACTGTTATCAAGTGGCTGGACTACCTATGTTTTATAGCCGTGTGAGAGCTAGTGTGACAGTGATCTTTTACAATTTTTCTTTCTATCCATGTAACCCAGCCTAAACACAGCCCGAGCTAAACATATAAATGTATTAAGTAAAGTCACAGGGAGATTTACTAGCGGTCCCCATGGACTAAACACGAGTGGGTAATAGCCTTCCATTGCGCAGAGCCAAGCAACAATAGACCCACCGTCACAGTGACTATCATTGACCTTTGACCTCTCTCCAGTGAGCGGGAAATTAGGGGAAAACCTTGACTATACCTTTACCTTTTCTCAGCTTTTTAACGCATCAACGGTCAAAAAGCAGGTAAATATTTGCGTCGATTCAAATGTGTGTTGTTTTTTCCCCTCAAGCATAGCTTGCGTTACAATTTGAATGCACGGCTATGCAAACGTTTACAAATTTCTTGAATGAATCTGTTTTTTAACCAAACACAGCTTTTGAGTTCCTAAATTAGAGCTTCACTGAAACATGAAACACAATACTACTTTTTTTAAGTTCCAATATTAACACACGGGTATGCAAACTTTGGAAGTTACTTCAATGAATGTGTTTTTCTAGCAAACAGACAGTGTAGTTCGAATTTCATAACAGGGACAGGCAGACAAGGACCCTTTGTACAGGACGCCGTCAGTTTATCCAGATGAACTTTTATCGCCTGCTGTGGTGACTCACGCTATTAAATGTCATATACTCCTTCCATCTCCCTCCCTCCACCACCCTTTTCTTATAAATGGGACGTTTCAGAGTGCCTAATTTTACAGTCCCTATTTTTAAAGTGTGCCTATTCCAAACGTGTCTATTTTCAAACTGCCTAATCCCATTTGACCTCATTTGGCGAGCAAAGTAAAGAGAGAGAGAGAGAGGGGGGGGGGAAGGAGAGGAAGGGAGGGAGGGTGTGTGTGTGTGTGTGTGTGAGAGAGAGAGATTCACGTACATGGTCACGCATCTTTTATACACACTGACACAAACACACACATTAGCATACAAACACACACACTAGCATACAAGCACACGCACGCACGCACGCACACACACACTCTCTCCCTCTCTTCTCTCTCGCTATCGGTCTCAAATAACTCCCACTTTGTTTTCAAAAGCATCAAAGTTTGATAATAGTTTTCTTTCCTCCTTTCCTACACCCTGCATGCCTGACGCAGACGCTCTTTGAGAAATGATGACAAACACAGAAGTTTTGGCAGGTAAACTTATTGGAGCAGGTACACGCGTACCGTTTTTATCTGCTTACTGCGAAATCAAAGGTATATACATACGTTAGGACTAGGCTCTCTGAGTCTTCTACGTCCTAACTACTACTACTACTACTACTACTACTACTACTACTACTACTACTACTACTACTACTAAGGATATTTATATAGCGCTTTTTCCCAATGAACAATATCAGTTCAAAGCGCAGTATTCACGCATTCATTCTAAACATCCGGCTTCATACAAAATTAAATCAGACACTGAGGGAGGAGGGGAGAGCTAAGGATGGGTGATGGGGTGGGTGGTGATGGTGGTCTGAATCAAAACAACAAAAAAAAACACCCAAACAAAACATAAATATGGAGGAATGACGACGATGATGATGGGAGGCAAGATCACAAACATTTACGGTAGAGATGAGTTTTCAAGTTGGATTTAAAAGTAGCTATGTTTGGAGAGCTGCGAAGAGAGAGGGGAAGAGAGT
This sequence comes from Oncomelania hupensis, assembly GCA_036898135.1. Classification (NCBI taxonomy): domain Eukaryota; kingdom Metazoa; phylum Mollusca; class Gastropoda; order Littorinimorpha; family Pomatiopsidae; genus Oncomelania; species Oncomelania hupensis. The sequence goes on along the minus strand of CM072519.1, from coordinate 19,503,765 downwards.
TCCAAGTTAAAGGGCCAAGTACTGAGAAAGATCGACGGCCAGCAGAGGAGAGTTTGTAGCGGGGTATGTGAAGCATGAGGGTGTCAGAGGAAGAACGAAGATTTCTAGAAGGCTTATAGAATTGAATGTTCTGGGTGAGGTAAGAAGGGGCTAGGCCATGGACGCACTTGTAACAAAATTTAGCGATTTTGTAGATAATTCTATTAGACACTGGAATCCAGTGGAGTGAATGTAGAAGGGGAGTGATATGATCAGATTTTTTCCTTTTGAGAACCAGACGTGCAACTTCAACTTCAACTTCAACTTTTAATTGGCTCCAAGTACATAGAGAAATTGCTTAGCGCATAGAAAGAACATATAAAAACCCGTTACACATTTAAAAAAGTCATTCACGCAACATCGACTGCAGCTGAGTTCTGAACACGTTGGAGCAGATAAATAGACGAAGAAGGAAGTCCAGCCAGTCCTGACTGCCCGTAATCTTTTCCTACATAGGATCCACCGTGTCTATAAGGAATAGTTTTGTGTGTGAGTGGGGGTAACTACGGTAGGTCAATGATGAATATTACAATTTACATTTCAACCACCGCAGACGAATCTCTCTCTCTCTCTCTCTCTCTCTCTCTCTCTCTCTCTCTCTCTCTCTCTCTCTCTCTCTCTCTCTCAGCCTGGTGATATTTCACTAGCTATTAGCCTATCAAGACAGGGGCTGGCGATGGGTGGGTGAACATAAATGACTGGTAAAGCTGTTGCGATGTCAGCTAAGTCTCATTATTTTGACCTTTTACACTCCATTACCGATGGAGCATCAGTCAAACTTTTCTTTCTCCCCTGCTTGTGACCTAAGTCATTTACAAACACTGTACAAGCGAGGAAAGCTGACTCCAGCTAGCAAGTAATCAACATGTCAACAACTTGACAGCGCGTTCAAATGCGCCCTTTGAACCATCAATAACTGTTTTCTGATTAAATTCAAATTAGGTGACATTATTTTTTCCACACTGAACACAACCAGGAGTGTTTTATTTCATGGAACTATCCATAATTATTCCTAATAAAGTTACTTAAACTCTCCACCCCACGGCCGAAAGAGGTTACATGAACACCTTTACTTAAACAATGTGCGACTATACTGTTTTTCGTGCTTGCGTATTTGTAGACGTAAACATAAATTTACTGTCTTGTTAAACGAATCTCTCATCGAAAAAAAAAACGAAACAAAAACTGCTATCTTTTTTCTTCGCGAAGAACGTTCTAGAATCTTGTCTATCCCGCCTCTGTCTTGTGTAAACAAAATACCAAATCGTCCATTTATCTCGTCCATGGCGGACTGATACAGTATCCTTTGCCATATTCTCGCGAAAATGAAGTCAAATCCCTTTAATACTCTCGACTAAATCTGATTTACATATTTCATTCAAACAAGCCTCATTTATACCTTCCACGCTAAAAAAAAAAAAAAAAAAAAAAAAAAAACAGAAAGAAAAAAGAAAAGAAAACACTTAATGCATGTCTTGTCTTTTCATTTCCAGATACCCTCGCCTCTTCATCCCATCTCTATAACGTAAGATAAATATTTTCTTTCAACGGGACTCTGAAAACGAAAACCACCCATTGGGTTTTAGCTATTATTATAGTTTCTTATACGTTGGCAAAATCAGGGCTTCTATACTTGAACCCCTTCGATCCCGCTCCTGTGCTATAACAGACAATTAATAAATAAAATTGCTCTTTATCGAACCCCCATAATGATACAATCTATAACTGCCTTGTCATGCGCTTTCACATCCAATGTGAAAAAAGAAAACCACATTATATGTAATGGCGCGCGCGTATGTGTGTATGTGTGTGTACCCACAAAAGCGCACAAATGGGTAGCAGACCTTGTCTTTCTTAGTAACAAATGGGTTCATTTGCTTGGAACCCACTTTTTTTCCAGGACCCCACTTTTTTCTAAGTGCGCGGGGGTGCTCTATTAGTGCATGGGAGTGCAGTTGTAGTGCATGAGAGTGTTTTAAGTACACAGGAGTGCTCTATCCGGGACGGAGAAAATGAAGAAAATTCGACCTATTTCGTCGCCTATAGGAGACGAACTAGGTCAACTTTTTTTAGACGGAAAGAGCCAATTTTGTATTAGATTCTTACATTTTTAGAAAAAGTTTGCGTTCTTTCCGTCAAAAAATCACTTTCCGATTCCTACATTCTTAAATAAACCCAGTTGTGATGTATTGCAAGTATGTGTGTGTGTGTGTGTGTGTGTGTGTGTGTGTGTGTGTGGGTGTGTGTGTGTGTGTACAACATCACTTTTCCTCCGTCCCCATCACTGACGAACTGGACTTTGTGGGATGTGACTGAAGAAGAGAAAAGGAATGACGATCCTGAGCCTTCAGTTATTCTTCTTCTTCCTTGTGAAGATCAGGGTTCACGACGAATAACTAACTATTATTCTTTCTTTGAGAGGACCTGTCCGACCCCTACCCGTATATTTGTAAACTCCAAGGGGCGGGGGTGTTTGTTTTGTGGATTGGGTTGTTTGGGGGGGGGGGGATTTTGGGGGGGGGTTGTTTGAGGGTGTGTTTTGGGGGAGTAGGTGGGTACTGTTGTGTTGTGGTGGTAGAGTGGTGTGTTTGAGGTGGTGGGTTTTGGTTTATGTTATTGTTTTGTGTGGGTGGTTTGGGATTGTAATATGTGGTTGGGGGAGGTGGGGAGGGGGGGTGGGTTGGGGGGGGTAGGGTTGTTGGGGTTGTTGTGGGGGGTTGGCGGGTGGGTGGGTGGGGGTGGTAGGGAGTGAGGGTGGGGGGTAGTGGGGGGGTGGGGGGGGGGGGGGGGAGGGGGGGGGGGGGGGGGGGGGGGGGTGGGTGTGTTGGGGGGGTGGGGGGGGGGGTGGTGGTGGGAGGGGTGGTGTTGGGTGGGTGTGTGGGGGGCGGGGGGATCTATCTATAGCTATGTAAAAATTGAAATATAATTTAAGTGTGAATTCGCAAGCATTCACGTACTTACACCACCCCGCCTATATTCAAAACAACCATCATCTCCATCCGGCTCCATTGTTGGCGACCAGTAAGTACAATATGATAATAATGGAATTGTATTTGTGTGTGTGAGAAAGAGAGAGAGAGAGAGAGAGAGAGAGAGAAAGAAAGAAAGAGAGAGAGAGAGAGAGAGAGAGAGAGAGAGAGAGAGAGAGAGAGAGAGAGAGAGAGAGAGAGAGAGAGAGAGAGGGAGCAACTACTACATCATTCATTTCTATCGCACTTATTTTTCCACTGAAAACGGCAATTTTAGACGAACGTAGATAACGTGAGGTCTTTAACATACCTGACTGATAGCCACTGTGGAATGTTTTATATCCCCCCCCCCCCACCTCCCTTCATCTCTCTCATACACACATAGCCTATTCTCTCACCCCCCAAACACCCGATACAATCTTGAGTTTCCCTCTCACTTCCTGCACTCTGCTTTCCATCACCTGCACTTCCTGTTCTTCCTTTACCCTCCCCATCATCACTTAGTATACACGCGCTTTCTCCCCAATCAGATCTCTATTATAGAAGACAGAAACTGAGAAAATCCATATTTCTATTGGAAAGTTAGATGAACTACATCCAATTACCATTAATGAGAGAGGGAGAAACCCGCAGTACCTGGCCAAAACTGTCGGTGACCTTCGTAGTCCTTTCATCCTTGTCGCTCACGACTGCCCGGAACTTTGACAATAGATCACCAGACTTGGACTATGCAAGTCTGGTGATCTATGCATCAAACCGGTGTTGTATCGTCAAAGTTCCGGGTGTCTTACTTTAGCCGGGCGCCTTTGCGCATGCGCCAGGTCAAGTTGGGCCGGCTTTTTCACAATGTTCGTAGGCGTCGTAACCCTAACCCTAACTCTAACTCTAACCCTAACCCTTACGAATACTACGATAGCACTGTGCGCATGCGTCGAATTTTGTAATGGGTCGACCAATCAGAATGCTCCCAGTCGCTCCCAGCCCAAAAAAGATACAAGAAACTTTGACGATGTCACACCGGCCTATTTTAATTCGGAACTATGTCATAGTTTCGAACTTTGTAGTTCGGTACTATTTGCTTTCATAGTCCGGTATGCACCACGATGGAATAGGTCGAGACTTCTCAGTCTCAAACGCAATGTTGATAGAACCGAACTATCCTGAAACATCCTCAAAGAGAGGCTACTCCGCCACGTCAAGCCTACACATTACGCAGGTTTGGCGTAACGTGCTTAGGTAAATGTAGATTACAATCACACAACACCGGAGCGTATAGGTGACTACTGGTCACATTATTCTGACACCAGCGAACCAGTGGATGGAAAGGGGAAAATAATATGCTCACACGTGGGCAAATCCGGGATTCGAACCAGGTAAGCTTACCTTTCGGTTAATAATAAGCTTAAGCCGCTCTACAAACTGAGCTACCCGACCCCGCTGGTAACGTACTTTTTTAAAATCAGTTTATAGTCCCCTCTCTTCCCGATAAGGATTTTCAGAGAGGAGACTCTTTAATAACGTACTTAGACTCTCCCCTCCTTTTTCAATGCAGGACGGGGTCACACTGCGTAACAGAGAGACGACCGAGGCAATCTTCGCCATGGCTGAGATGAGAGGTAAACCTGGGCCGTCTCTGCTACGCAGTGTGGGGATTGCTAGGGTTCCTCTGCAATTTCAAAACTGGTGCGTCGTGGCGGTAGACGATGCCTTCTCATAACTTGATGATTACACATTTCCAGTGACTGCTGTTCTGTCCCAAAAAAACACAATTTTGACGCAGTAAACGTCTATTAATTCAATAACAGTACGTCGGCAGCCCTATTGATTTTTGGCTTTAGTCCGCAACTCAGGCAGGTAGTCCCGATCGCAGGAGGACTAAATTCGGGGCTGTTTAGTCAGTACTTTAGGAAAGAACTTTTCGTAGGCCGCTTTCCTGCATACCGGACTACGGCCATTAGAACCAAACTAGGCTATAGTACGGAACTAAGCGTTTAGTCCTTTTGTCATGCATAGATCCCCTGAAGTGGACCTCCACTACTCTTTGACCTTTCACCTGTCCTGCCCTGACCCCTTGCTTGTCACAGTTCAGCGGTCTTGATTGCATTATACTAGTGCACGAATGTCCGATCACCAGGGGTCAACTTCCTCAAAACCAAGATCTCCACCCCGGCGCTTTAACCTCACATCTTTTCAAGTTTTTACTCACAGCTATAAGAGGAGGAGGAGGAGAAGAAGAAGAAGAAGAAGAAGAAGAAGAAGAAGAAGAAGAGGAAGAAGAGGAAGAAGAAGAAGAAGAAGAAGAAGATGATGATGATGATGATGATGATGATGATGATGATGATGATGATGATGATGATGATGAAGAAAAGGAAAAAACAAAACGAAAAAAATTAGTTGATGACGAGACGGGGGTAAAAAACAACGCATCTTGCGTGTTTATGCCCTGCTAACACGTAAAAAGGAGAAAAGGAAGAAAGAAGAAGAACTTATCCTACTTTTCGTTGCGTTAATAAAAACAATGACAACACAAAACCAACGCCATCATCCCCACCATCAAGGACAACAACAATAAAACCAACAACACCAACAACAACACCAAAAACCAGAAGTCTAAATAAACTGACAGTAAATTAATTACACGAACGTTGCACTTTCTCCACAAGGCCAAACGAAAACACGTGTAGTTCTCACTTTCTTCGTGGACTACGATTAATCAACAGGCGATGACTGTTCTCCACGGGGAAGTACGAAGCAGTGAAGCCAGCCATAGACCTGTAGAAAAGTTGTGTTTGTTTTACTCATTTATTGTCCATAGTCACCTAAGTCAACACTGAAAATAAACGTAGCAAGAGAACCCATTTAAATACTTGTCACTATCAAAAATATTGAACTCATTAACTAGAAGAACTAGTCTACTATACAGAACAACTTTTACAAATCCCATAGGATGGTCATGGAAAGCAAAGGAAAACATTATTCATTCATTCCTCCCCCCCTCCCCTCCTTCTCTCTTCTCTCTCTCTTCTCTCTCTCTCTCTCTCTCTCTCTCTCTCTCTGTCCCTGCGTTCGACAGGTTTTGCACCGCAGTCGAGATAAAATTGTGTAAATGATTAATATTAAAAGCCTGTTTTCCGTTTAACCTTGTTGACAAAACAAAAAACCCAACAACTAACCGACATTGTTTTATTTAGGAAACATAATCCAAGGCCAAAATTACTCATAATATAGTCATCTTTTATTAATATATTTTTTTTGTCGTCTGTTAGTTATTTAAATCTCGTCGTTTTGTTTCTCTAAATGTCTTCTTCGGATGAGACTAAAAACCGGGGTAAAGTCTGTGCACGCACGCATTCCACCGCACGGATTTGAAAGATCCTGACGCTCATGTTCTAGGCGTGTGAGTGCACCAGACACACCCAGCAGCCTTCTTCCCCTACCCGTTCGCCTAGGATGGTGCTCAGTGGTCTGTGCGTCAGACAATGCACCCAAAGGCTGCAAGTGGGCGCCTCGGGCGCCTGGAATTAGATACTGTATTGGCCAGCGCCTTGAGCAGTTCTTGAGCTGGACAAGCGCTACAAGGGGTGTCGGATAGCGCAGTGGTTGGAGCACTCGCTACTGTGTCGCAAGTTAAGCATCGTCCAGTGCGGTTAGCACTTGGATGGGTGACCGCAAAACGTGAAGCGACAAAAAACAACGCCCCCATTTGACTCAACCGTGACTGAGTACCTACTCTCTGTAGGGTGGGGAAGGTAAAGCAGCGAGGGAGAGAGATGGGCATCACCTTCATTGCGCTGGCCCAAGATAAGTGTGATCTCCAATATCCCACAGGCTATGGGACTACCTTTACCTTTACCTTTAAGCGCTACATAAGAACGATTAAAACAGAAGAAATACACTTCGCTGTCTTCCGACCATCTTCTTCTTCGTTTCCCCCTTGTAGGGGTGCCTGGGGTTTCTGTATAAACAGTATCCCCACTTTCTGGAAATTTAGTGCTTTAAATTCCCACTGTCGCTGTTTTTCTCCTTTGTTCTTTCTCATTCCTACTCTGTTTTACCAATATACTTCTTCTTCGCTAGACCAGTCACCTACCTTTTTTCTTGAAAACTGCCGAAACTCCTCATTTGTTTATGAGGTCTGTTGCGTCAGCTTGGGAATATTGGGTGCTTTCTGCCAAATGGTCACTAAGGATTCCTATGATGTTTTTATTTAGCAATGTAGGCATGTTATATGTATGTGTTTTGTTGATATTTTATAATGATGTTTATATTCTATTTTGTTTTTGTAAACGGGGGTTCGATAAATTAGAGTATAGCCTCATCATCTCCTGCGTGGGATGCCATTATTGTAAAGTGACCGGCTGGTGGAGTGCATTCAGTGTTACCACTAAGGTTGTTTCAGCAGATCTTTTATACGGATCACGGGGCGAGTCCTCTTTCAACCAAAATGTGGTCCTGATTTTGTGGTTGGCTCTTTGCAGTCCGCTGGACCCTGTAAGCAATGAATAACTAACTTCTTCGTCTTGGCAGTCACAATTGGATGTTGTTTAGTTTGTTTCCCTTTTCTTGAAGAGGGAGGAAAAGCCTTTGTCCCGCAGATATTGATTTTAGGATTTGAACTTTGGACAAAATTGACCACCCACAACAGCAAATTTGGGATTGCTTTCGCAGCGGAAGCACGACCAGGCCATAGCATGCAGGTGGATCAGGGTGCGTTTTTGTATCTGGGCATTCACCCGTGTAGGACATCAACATCAGTTTATTTAAAATACGTGCGACGAAGTGCACCGACTAGACCTCGGTTTATACACTCATCCGAAAGAGGAGGAAGGGACTGGTCGTACATTCAGGTCGGCACTTGGATGACAAAAGAAAGCAAAAACCAGCAACGCTATATTTGGGAAAATCAACATGTATCTTGGTGACCAGCTTGGTCCGATGGTGTTTTTGATAATTTACTTGTCTGGATCTCGCAATCTAAGGATCTTGACATTTAAAATGCAAACTGAAAATGAATCCCATCGTGTTTTTATTTGTATTTATTATTATTTTTTATGAATGCAGTAAAATCTCTTATTTGATCCCCCAATACCCTAAACAGGCCTCGTTTTGTCATCGCACGGAGGGCTGGTTTCTTGGTGCTGACGTGATGATAATTTGAAATAGATATGTCTTGTTCGTTTCCGATGCCACGGTATAAACATCATCATTATTAGCCGGCAAGTGAGGGCACGTGCGGATGTTTCATTTTGCATCTGTCCTTGTTGGGTTTATTGTTTCTGGTTATATTGACAACAAGTGACCGCTGCTGTACGTGCTGAGGAGGAGCATGACATAACAGGGATGGCTGTTAGCGCAGGTGTAGAGCGCTTCTCGGCCAAAGGGTGTGTGTTCGTATCCTCCCGGGTAGCAAATATTTAACTTAATGATTGATGACGATGACTGCAGTGTTTCTAAGGCGCAAGACTTTATGAACGTTTCGCTCAAAGCCCACAATGAAAAAAATCACTCAGTCCAATTTATGTTGGAGAATGATCAGGTCGACGAAGGCTTTCTCTGGGAACTCAGTTGTCTCTCCCCCCCCCCTCAATGATATTTTTCCTTCGTCTGCTAATAGCAATCTCCCTACCTTTACACCGCATGTTGGAGTGACGAATGCTTGTTTGTTGTGTATGTAACAGTGTGTAACTTGTGAGCGCGTACGTGTACTGCCGATTACAAAACTATTTTATGATCATACTATGCAGTGTATAAATGACTTCAGACTGACTTTAACACACTTGACCTTCTCCAGCCTGGGGGCGGCTTAAGTAATGGCACGTGCCGATGCTGATAAATAACTAGACCTGCAACACTTGGTACAATAGCTAGAGAGACACATACCTCTCCTGTGACGATGAGTGCACGGCCGCTGTTCTTTCCGTTTGTTTATCATGGAATTGTATGAATAGTATTCTGCTCTACTATTACGATTAGTACTGCTGTTGCCGCTGTAGCAGCTTCTACTACTACTTTTATCGCTGCTTCTGCAGCATCTACTATTACCAGGGTTCATACTGGTTTGCAGTTTCAAATTTCCATGAATTTTCCATGATTTGGTTCTATTTTTCCATGACTAAGCGCACAAACGTTTGATAATAAAAAAAAAAAAACCCTCAAAATTGTATGTAGTACTTCAACTTCTTCAAGATGTAAAAGCAGATTTTTTACAATCCATTCTAAGAAAAAAAATTATGCAGCAACACTTGTAGAGTGTCTTGATAATATACTGCACACACACAAAATAGCTGACTTCCTCCAACTCCCCCTCCCCCCCCCCCCCTCCAAAAAAAAAATTCACTGGTCTTCCTATTTACTGGCTATACTATTCAGTTTTGTTTGAATATCCTGTTCAACACTGGCTAACTCCTGCTGTTTCTGCTTTGCAGATTTCCTCATAGCATTTGATTTTGCCAACAGTGTCATGTCTCCTTTATTTTCTGCTTGCTCTGCAAATTCGTCAGCACTTTTCTGCAAAGCTTTCATGCTGTCTTCTGTACTCCTCTTCTTCAGATCGTCAAGCTCTTCCATCACAGCTTTCCGCTTTTGTCTTCTCTCAGCTTCTTCTTTTGCCTTCTTCTGATCATCTAGATGCAAATAATATTTATGTCTTGATGAAGCAGCAGCAAATAGCATGGGCTTGGTGTGATTTCCACATTATGAAGGCCACCAACATTTTTGACATGGTCCCCAATGGCCCTCAGAGAAACTAGACATTTCTCTGACATGTTTGTTGTCATGATCTCCTTGTTTTCTGAAAAGCCTCTTTCGACTGAAGCCTGACCATGTGACAACAGCAGTAGCATACGAACAACTTTCCAAAGCTTTTTGAAGCGTGAGCCGGCAAGCTGGTCATTCCAGTAATTGTCCAAACGATCAGAGTCAGGTTTGAACGAAATAAATTTTTCATCGCTTTGTACATCAGCCAAGAAGGTGGAGAATTCAGCGATTGCCTCATCACATTCAGCCGCAGGGAGTCTCTTGGCACTGGATAGCAGCTCCAGGCATCTTCTGAACATTGACCTGTTAGATCCAAAGAAACTAACGAACAAACAAATAAACACGACTAGACGAATTGTTTAGAGTGAGTTTGGAACGTTAGGTGTTCTTAAATTGCGAGATTCAGACAAGTAAGCCGTCAAAGCACAAACAGCCAAAGTAGATCATCAAGGCACAAAATGTCTACCTTTTTTTCCCCCAAAAACTAGCGACTCTGCACTGCTGCCCTGGCGAGGTTGAAGCCAATTTGGAAAGACAGGACCATCAGTCTACATTCTAAGGTAAGACTGCTGCACTCCATTGTCATCTCCATCTTCTTATAGGCTTGCGAGACATGAACCCTCACAGCAGATCTACAACGAAGAATACAAAGCATGGAGATGAGGTGCTACAGAAGACTTCTGGGCATTTCCTATACCCAACACATCACCAACGACGGTATACGCTGGGCTCTCGCCTTTTCATGTGGAAGTGACGTTGCGTTCTCTATAATTAGAATAGGTGCGCCAGGGAAAACCCTTCGCGTGTCTAAAATTAGATTGCTGCTGGGAAACTCAACTCGCGGAAATGCTATAGTAGGCCTAAAGTGCTTCTCCTACGCACCTAAGCAAAGTTGAGTTGTACATTTATTTTACATGCTGTAATACTGTATTTCCGATTGTTTATATTTATCATTAAAGCAATTATTGTTTTGTTTAATATATAGAAAATTAGCTTATTAAATGTTTATTTCTCAGAACTCAAAAAAAAATTTGATTTATTTTTTATTTTAGATAATTAAATTATGTTCTATTTGTAATAGGTAGCATGTTGATTGATCCTTTTATTTTATTTATTTACTTATATTTAATTTTACTTTATTTTTTTTATTTTTATTCATTTTATCTATTTATTTATTAACGTTTTTATTTATCATTTTTTATTTTGTGTTTGTCAATGGTAATGTAAACTTGTAATCCATCTCTTGGTGAGGGATATATTATATTCTAATTATAAATTCTATTTACCCAGCATTCTTTATTGGGTCAAGAATAAAGTGAATTGACTTTTTTAAAAATCCATACATTGATTTTTTTTAAAAATCATTGTTTTGATTTATGTTCCACACTGTTTAATAGTAACATTTCATTTTGAGTGTGTCAGTGCAGATGCTGCTGATTGTGTATGTGTGTGTTTGTTTTTAAATGTGTGTGTGTTTATTGAATTATAAATTCATTGTTTTGATACTTAACGTGAGTGTGTGCATGTTGAGCATTTATAAGCTAGGCTCGTTTGTTTTGTTCCCAGAAGAGCTCTGTGATGTAAAACAAAAACATGGCTAAGTTGAATTTTTTTAGAACAATCAATGTCTTTATATACATGTGTGTGTGTGTGTGTGTGTGTGTGTGTTTTCTTTTAGTGTTTTGTTTTGTTTTTGTTCTTTGGGGAAAAGGATACTCGTTTCTTTTTATTACAACCAAGCACACGCAACAAGTCAACACACACAAAACACACATTAACAGTGATTAAGTCTACAAAAAAAATTAAAGACACAAGAAGGCTAAGAAAGGTTTCCTTTTTCAGTTTTCTTTGTTTCTTATTTAAATTTAAATTTATTAAATTAATTACGTTCTATAAAATAATTAATTAAAATTGGTTGTATTATTACTATCAATACACCTGATCATACAGTTTCAAAATTGAAATAAACATGTTAATCAATCAGTGACAGCACAACTCTGATGCATAAAATGGCAAGGGCCATACTAGTCTCCTACATGAAATGGTGAGGACCATACCAGTCTACTAAATGAAATGGCGAGGACCATACTAGTCTACTACATGAAATGGCGAGGACCATACCAGTCTACTAAATGAAATGGCGAGGACCATACTAGTCTACTACATGAAATGGTGAGGACCATACTAGTCTACTACATGAAATGGCGAGGACCATACTAGTCTACTACATGAAATGGCGAGGACACTACTAGTCTACTACATGAAATGGCGAGGACCATACTAGTCTCCTACATGAAATGGCGAGAACCATACTAGTCTACTACATGAAATGGTGAGGACCATACTAGTGTACTACATGAAATGGCGAGGACCATACTAGTGTACTACATGAAATGGCGAGGACCATACTAGTCTACTACATGAAATGGTGAGGACCATACAGGACTGCTACATGAAATGGTGAGGACCATACTAGTCTACTACATAAAATGGTGAGGATCATACTAGTCTACTACATGAAATGGCGAGGACCACACTAGTGTACTACATGAAATGGCGAGGACCATACAAGTCTACTACATGTAATGGTGAGGACCATACTAGTCTACTACATGAAATGGTGAGGACCATACAAGTCTACTACATGAAATGGTGAGGACCATACTAGTCTACTACATGTAATGGCGAGGACCATACTAGTCTACTACATGTAATGGTGAGGACCATACTAGTCTACTACATGAAATGGCGAGGACCATACTAGTCTACTACATGTAATGGTGAGGACCATACTAGTCTCCTACATGTAATGGTGAGGACCATACTAGTCTACTACATGTAATGGTGAGGACCATACTAGTCTACTACATGTAATGGTGAGGACCATACTAGTCTACTACATGTAATGGCGAGGACCATACTAGTCTACTACATGAAATGGCGAGGACCATACAAGTCTACTACATGTAATGGTGAGGACCATACTAGTCTCCTACATGAAATGGCGAGGACCATACTAGTCTACTACATGAAATGGCGAGGACCATACTAGTGTACTACATGAAATGGCGAGGACCATACAAGTCTACTACATGTAATGGCGAGGACCATACTAGTCTCCTACATGAAATGGCGAGGACTATACTAGTCTCCTACATGAAATGGCGAGGACCATACTAGTCTCCTACATGAAATGGCGAGGACCATACTAGTCTACTACATGAAATGGTGAGGACCATACAAGTCTACTACATGAAATAGCGAGGACTATACTAGTCTCCTACATGAAATGGCGAGGACCATACTAGTCTACTACATGATATGGCAAGGACCATACAGGACTGCTGCATGAAATGGCGAGGACCATAAAGTCTACTACATGAAATGGTGTGGACTATACAAGACTCCTACATGATATGGCGAGGACCATACAGGACTGCTGCATGAAATGGCGAGGACCATAAAGTCTACTACATGAAATGGTGAGGACTATACAAGACTCCTACATGATATGGCGAGGACCATACAGGACTGCTGCATGAAATGGCGAGGACCATAAAGTCTACTACAAAAAATGGTGAGGACCATACTAGTGTACTATATAAATTTGCGAGGACCATTCTAGTCTACTACATAAAATGGCGAGGACTATACAGGACTGCAACATGAGATGGTGAGGACCTAACAGGACGTCTACAGGCGATAATGAGGACCATACAAGATGCTACATCAGTACATGAGATGGCGAAGACCATATATAGAGTACTGCTGTATGAGATGTCGAGGACCACACAGGACTGCTACATGATACCAAAACAGGGTAGCCTAAATAGTCAGTGATGATGAGATTAAAAAAAAAAAACCAGTAACATTCACAATGAAAATTCAAAACAATTCTATTACAGCCTGTTTGTTCTCCCTATATTGATTCAAGTTTTCACAAATGCAAGTGCGAAATCACATGAAGAGAAAGAAAAAACAAAGGTCAGCAATGTACGAGTATACAATATAGACTGAGTGTAGTGTTAAATCTGAGCAATCTGACAGAAGACTAGCCAAATAAATAACCATAAAACAGTATGTCAATAGAAGACAAAATGAAAACAACAAATTGATTGTGTGAGGTGACTGACTGTAACTGTTCCATCGTAACTGTTTCCATGGAGATTGTTGACATCAAGTATGCCGTATTAGCCGTAAGCGCTGGAAGTCGATATAGGCCTAGCGGGAATTCCCTGCACGCGCCGTACTAAATTTAGCTTATGCAACGTCACTTCCACATGAAAAGGCGAGAGCCCAGTGCATACCCACCAACGACGAAGACCGAAAGACCGTCACGCAAGCCATTGGACAACACGATGACCTGCTCACATTGGTGAAAAAACGGAAACTCCGATGGTATGGCCACGTCACCAGATCACCAGGTCTTCCAAAGACCATCCTGCAATGCACAGTACAAGGAGGTAGGAGAAGAAGGAGACCGAAAAAGAGGTGGGAGGACAACATTCGAGAATGGACTGGTTTGACACTGAGCGAAACAATCAGAATTGCTGAGGACAGGGAAAGATGGAGTATGCTGGTTAAATCATCCGTGATGCCCATACGACCTCCGAGTTACGGGATAGGATAGGATAGGATAGCGACTCTGCATGGGCGTGCGATGTTTTGTCACCACACTGCAGTAAGTGGTAGCCAAGAGAGAGCAGATGCGGCAATAATCAACAACTGTTCACGCGCCGCCTTCTTTCAAATCCTAAACAAACACAGAAGGATCGAGTGTGACTGGCGCCAGTTGATTGCGTTAGAGTGCCCAAGTCAAAGACTTATTTTATTTTTTTTGGGGGGGATGGCTTTATCTTAAAATTGGCAATGTTCTTACTTTAAACAAGAATAAAGTGAGCTTTCGTTACTCACACCAACCGCTGAAGCTTGAATTTTCCATTTCTGTTCTGGCAGGGAGTTATTTCCCTTGTTTAATGGTACACTACTACGTTGTACTATATTATATTTTTAGCGCCAGAGCGTTAGCTATTAATAGGCAAACAAACAACGACATTAATAACTTTAAAACAAAACCACAACTATACTTTCGAAAGATTGTTTTGTTGCTGTTGTTCTGTTGTTGTTTTTTCTTTGGAGAGGTTTTTTGTTTGTTGTTGTTTTAGTGGGGCAACATTTATTGTGAATGTTGAACGGATCTGTGGAGAGGGCGTGGTCAAAGGGTGTCCCTATAGCAAGGAGAGATTGCGTCTGGACGTCTCTGATTGGCTGAAATGAACTAAAGAAGCGGATCGCTCTTCTGCACAGCTTTCAAGAGCTGCTCAAAGCTCTGGCCCAGACCAGGATCTGACTCAAGCTGCCCAACGCGCAAACTTGCAGCTTCAAGCTCACTGCCAAACACCCCGGACAACTGAGTGATCCTGAACGACTCAAACGTATACGCGTTTTATTTGAAAATGTCACCTGCTTTAGTTTTTATTATTATTTTGTGTGTGTGACAGTGACCCTGTTCTCGTGCCGCTGCAGCTACATGAGGGAAGGGGTGAACCACCCTATTTAAAAAAAAATTCAATTAAGAAAGTTGACTCCTGTGAGAGCAAAAAAAATTTTTCCGTCACTGTCTAGGATCGAACCATAATCACGCCAGGCGGACATTTTACACTGCGAGCGTTCTATTACTGAAGCACTCTGTTATCGACTCCTAACAGACCTACTATGGACTACATGTGTCAAAACTATTGACTGACATGACACTCGTGTTTGTTTTCCTAGTCACATAATAGAAGACGTTGGACAAAAGGATCTTTTGACTGGAATAAGAGATAGTACCGAAGACTGCGTTTTACTGTATGTCCTCCGATAGTATATAAAACAGAACGGCGTGAGAAGACGAGCAGAGAACCCTACAGCGCAACTGAGTCTTTCAAGCGTACTCCCTGTTCAACCTCAGTAGACAATTATGATTCCTACCCTAGAAATAGTGTGGATTTGCTCGACTTTTCTCGGGCTGCTGTAACAGAATATATAAAACCCAAGTCTAATTTGTGGACTCATCGTCCCCTATAATTTATGCTATTGCGTCCTTGGACTTTGATCTATTTAAAGTAAACGTAAACGTGGACCCATTCATTTCATGGCACGGTCTTTAAAGGTTAAGACGTTGCTGTTCTAGAGGAGTGAGTGCCAGTTACCACCCGATACACATTGGTCGAACGCTATAAGAAGCATGCGTTATTAGTCGCCTCAACAGGCTATAAAGCATGCTCCCATGCTTCAGAGCACTGCTTTCTATACGCTTCAAGCTCTATAGTCACGGAAAAAGCGCAATTTCACTGCAGTGAACTCATGAAAATAGAAAAATGTAAGTTTCTTCTCCTCTAGGGGACGAATTAGGTCAAACTGTATAAGTTTCTAGGTCAACTGTCTTTTACGAACCGTTTGAGAATGTTTTTGAACCGTTTGTTAGTGTCCTCACTTGGTTTCATGCAATTTAAGAATCCCACAAGGCAATTGGGTTTTTGAGACGGAAAAAGCGGAATGTTGTAGAGCAACATTCTGTATATATTTACAGTGAAATTGCGCTTTTCCCGTCACTATGGCGCTTGAAGCGTGTAGGAATCAGTGCTATGAAGCATGAGAGCATGCTTTATCGCCTGTTGAGGCGACTAGTAAAACATGCTTCTGGCAGCCTTCGACCAATGTGTACCGGGTGCAGTTACATAAACGCATCCAGCCAGCATCAGGTGCCATTAGTACTCTACTCTCACCCCCCAAACCCAGTAGCCAAGGATTGCGGCTCAGTTGTCTGCTGACGATCTTAGATGCGCACAAAGCAGCAAGTTGATGCCTTGGGCTGCATCGTCCTGAGCAGCTCTTGAGCTAGTAAAACGCTTTACAAGAAGAAGAAGAAGAAGAAGAAGAAGACAACGAAAAAGAATGAGAGAGGCTGTCATTCTTTTTGTCTATGCCGCGCAGTACGAAGGTAGGCCTTCATCATAGTAGGGTCTTATCCGGCTCCGTTGCGCTGTACCACGGCGAACAAGAAACGCACTTGTTTTGTGTGAGCCACAAGACTGATTACAAGACCACAAACCACTAAGTAGTAGTAGTAGCCTAAACCTAAATACCTCCGTTACCCAGGTCTTAGTCATTGGTGTGACTCACGGCAGCCCTTCCCAAAACAATCCAGGTTGCGGAATGCGGTCCGCATTTATCATCGGATTATGACGGTATTAAATGTACTGAGTGAACAATTTGTCTTACGGTAATGAGTAATGTAAGTCTTTTTCTAGTTGGTTTTCTGTGTTTAAGACGTCAATTGCTTTTTCTCTGTAAGACTGCAACGTCATAGACTCTCTCTATGTTATTCATTGGTGGTTTAGCTTAGTCTCGCTTTCTAGTAAGACTACAATTTCTGTAGCCTTTCTGTGGCATAAGATTGTACAGAAAAATGGGGAAAACCCACTGCGTAGTTGAGACATTTTCTGAATCGTATCCTTTAATAAATAGATCATCCTTCACACCGACTCAACCAAAGCTTTTTTTAGTTTTGAGGTTAGGGCAGCCAGGCTAGCTATAAATAGCTTCGCCGATTCCCAAAATCCGATAATAAGACCAGTTATTTACTGGTTAATCTTTTGTCCTTAACTCATTATATGAAATAGGACGTAAAGCTTCGCTTTCAGTTCAGTTCAGTTCCTTTCCGTGTCCCCTTTACGCTCTGGTGTCGGGGACGTAAATCTACTACCAAACCAAACCTTTCCTTTCCTTTCCTTTCACTGGAAGGGAGGATGCAGGCAATCTATAAATAGTCCGCAGCCAGCAAATTGTGGAGGCACTAAACAGTGCTGCTCACATAGGCATTGAGCTGGTGTGCCCTATTAATTGTTCTTATGTAGTTTAATGCAGTTCTAAATGGCAAGATCTACCAGCAAAACAGAGCTATTTTGTGGCAGCATCAAGTGCTTTTAGCAATACGCTGGTCAAGAACTTCCAGGACTCCATCAAAAGAGCTTGTGGACAACAACTGGAAATAGGCCTGCTAAAGCACTTACTTTATTGTTCTTTGGGCAGAGCGGCAGTGGGTTAAATGTATCGACTTCTATTAAAATTGGAGGCACAAGTGAGAAAAGTTGAGATCGTCCGCGTGAATTGCATGTCCAACCGGGCTAGTGGCTTCAGTACCCGTGAAGAAAGACAGAATAAAAAGGAAAAAAAATAAAAGAAAGAAAAAGAAAAGAAAGGAAAAGAAAAGACAAAAAGAAAGAAAGAAAGAAAGCAAGAAATAAAGAAAACAAAATTTTATGGCTGGACAGGAGAGCGTCGCCGATGGACACGAGTGACAGATATGTGATGTTATCGGCGTTCTTTTCTTTTCACACCAATCCCCCAATTCCCTCCACCCCACCCCTCAACCTCTCACCCCCTTCCGAAAATAATAAACTAAATAAATAAATAAAATAACTAAATAAATGAAAGGCTCTCGATGGAAGAGGAGGAGAAGAAGAAGATGAAAAGATCAGGAAGTGAAGAAAGAACAGAAGGAAGACACAAAGGGGAGGATAAGAGGAAGATGAAAAAAGAATGTGTGAGTGTGTGTGTGTTTGTGTTGTGAGAGAGAGAGAAAGAGAGAGAGAGAGATGCTATATATTGACACAAACTTGAAGCGACTACACTTCTTATCTACCTGTTCCAGAGCAGCTTACTGCCCATCAGTCCGATCAGTTATTGCTCGTTACATTCTTCTCACCTTGCCTAGCATAGGTGAAAAGACGACGGGAAAAAAAAAGAGAAAGAGGAGGAGGAGAAGAAAGAAAAGGCGGAAGGACCAGACAAAGACCAAGATGTTGGAAGGGGAATGTGCGGGCTACTGGAGAAACAACAAGAAAGAGCACGGAGGAGGCCGAGAGGAATGGGGAAGGGGGAGGGGGAAGGGAGGAGGGGGGAAGACAGTGCGCAGGAGTCGAAGGAGCGACAGAAGAAAAAGCATAAGAGAGAGAATAGAGAAGATGATAAAATAAAAAGAAAATGATCGTGGAGGAGAAGGAGGAGAAGCAAGAAGAAGAAGAAGAAGAAGAAAAAGAAGAAGAAGAAGTAAAAGAAGAAGAAGAAGAAGTAAAAGAAGAAGAAGAAGAAGAAGAAGAAGAAGAAGAAGAAGAAGAAGAAGAAGAAGAAGTAGATAAAGAAGAAGAAGAAGAAGAAGAAGAAGAAGAAGAAGAAGAAGAAGAAGAAGAAGAAGAAGAAGAAGAAGAAGAAGAAGAAGAACAAGAACAAGAAATACAACAACAACAACAACAACAACCACAACAACAAAAACAACCACAACAACAAAAACAAAAACAACGACGAGGAGGGGTAGGAGGAAGAGGAAAAGGAGGGCGACGACGATAAGAAGAAGAAGAAGAGGAGGAGATGACAAGATAGTGCCAACAGTGTTAGAAGTGGCAGGGGCGATGACAACATGTCAAACAAGGAGTGAGAGTAGAAGTTTATCTGGTAGGGTGGGTGGGTGGGGAGTGGAGGGGTAGAGGGAGAAGGGGGGCGCAACGTGACGGGGGGAAAAAACAAACGATTAAATCACAGGAAAGAATAATCTTACCAACCCATTTACCTTCACCATCCAGAAGCCTGTATTACTGGTGGAACGGTACGGCAGAACTCGTATCAGTAGCTAACGCTCGTACCAGTATTTTGTACCGAAACACCAGCTTTCCAGTACAGAACCATGGAATACGTCTCCCTGACAACTTGTTAAGGTGAGTCAAACGTCATTAAATACCACAGTGTGTGGGTAACGTATGCTTCCTCAATTTAAATGTTAATACTGTTAATGAAAAGTTCCCTCCGTGGGGGTGCTGGGAGTCACCTACTTTATTCTTCAAAAATTTCCAAAGCTCCTCATTTGTCTATGGGGTCTGTTGGGTCACCTTGAAAATATTCACAAATGGTCACTAGGGCTTCCTATGATATTATTATTTAGCAATGTAGGGATTTTTTAAAAATATGTATGTGTTTTGTTAATAGTTTATAATGATATTTATATTATATTTTTCTTTTGTTAACGGAGGTTTGATAAATTAGAGTATAGCCTCAAATTAGAGTATTGTCTCAGCGTCCTCTGCGTGGGATACCTTTATTGTAAAGTGACGGGCTGGTGGAGTGCCTTTAGTGTTACCACTAGGGTTGTGTCAGCAGATCTTTTATACGGATCAGGGATGAGTCCTCTTTCAACCAAGTTGTGGTCCTGATTTTATGGTTCTGATTCGGCTCTTTACAGTCCGCTGGACCATGTAAGCAATGAATAGCTAACTATCTTATTAATGAAAAGTACGTTTTTAAGCCTTTTTGTGTCACTAGTCAACAAAGGAGGACGTCGGCAGATGGATAAGGTGTAGGATTTATTGAGAATTTTCCTTAAGAACACTAGCGTCGGGAGTTTATCGAAAAAACCGGTACGCAGAGCCCGTGCTCTTTGCCCATTTTGGTAGATCTTTCCTTCATGCAACGCTATATCATCTTTAGATTGTTTCGGAAAACACTATTATTTATTTTATTCCTTTTTATTCTAACTTGAGCGTCTTTCTTTCGGGCAACTCTATACCCTCGTGAGCTTCTTTCAGGTGACGTTATTCCATCTTCAGCATTTTTTTGGCAACACTGTCCAATTTGCTGTTTATTTTGTGAAAGACTATACCATCTTATCCTATCCTATCCTATCCTCTCCCGTAACCCGGAGGTCGTAGAGGCACCACAGATGATCGTTTAACCAGCATACTCCATCCTTCTCTGTCCTCAGCAGCCCTGATGGCTTCGCTCAGTGTCAAACCAGTCCATTCTCGAATGTTGTCCTCCCACCTCTTTTTCGGTCTCCCTCTTCTTCTACCTCCTTGCACTGTGCCTTGCAGAATAGTCTTTGCAGAATAGTCTTTACCATCTTACGCTTCCTTTTTGGGTAACACTATTCCATCTGGGGCGTCTTTAGGGCAAAACTATACCACATTGAGCCTCATTCTTTCGGGCAACACTATACCATCTTGAGTACTTCAAAAAGTCAAGACATGTGAGAAAATTCTCATGTCCTCATCGAAAACTGAACCCCGGTTCGCCTGCTCGCCAAGCAAAACCTCTAACCACTGAACTCCTCGGTTACCGCAAATCTATTTCCCAGTCCGATAAGATTGTTTTCACAACTAATTCCTCAGACTCAGTCACCTGTGAGAGAAACTAAACTGGACCTATCATTTAACCATCATCGGCAAGTTAAAACATATACAGAAAAAGCCGAAAGGAAATTCGATTGGTTCGACGTTTCATTGAGCGTTGGATTCTTGCGCCACAAGCGCGCGCATGAACCACGACGAAATTGGCAGTGGAGTGGGTTTTAGTGCTTTCGAATGCGCGGGATTTTTTTCTCCGTGGTTTACAGACAAGTGTAACGTTGGAGTTGTTTTGTTTTGATGTAGATTTACCAGACTGCCCAGGATAACTGTTCGTGCTCTTTGTCAATTTATATTTAAAATTTTTAATTTAAAAAACAACATACATGTGGTTTCACAACTTATGCGTGCGGATTTGAGTTGCATGCTGTCATGTCGCTGGCTGTTCATCAAAATGTCTCCGAATAAAAACACTGTCACTTGGAATGAGGGGTTGTTTCCTTGGAGACTAAAGACTGAGAGTTGACAGTCTTTTAGTGAAGACTTCAATTGACTGAGCCTCAACCACCTCCAATGGCAGTTTATTCCAGTCAATTCTTGTCCGAAGGAAGAAGGTGTACTTTCTGAGATCTGTTTTGCAGATCTAAGATCGGCCTTGCAGATCTAAGATCTGTAAAAAAAGATTTGTCTTGCAGATTTGCAGAAAACCGGTCGATACGATCTGCTGTGCCCTCTACGTGCTCTTGTCTTCTGTGAGGAAGTCAATTCCTGAGAGTTGACTGCAGCAAGACCGACAATGATTTTGAAAAAAAAATTATAGGCTTAAATCCTTGGGATACTAACTACAGTGGGATGCAATTTTAGCAGTAAATTACAGAGTACTGTCATCATAATTACCTAATTATGTTCTCTGGTTTAATTAGGATAATGTGCTTTTATGTACTGTAATATTTTAAAACCGTTCCCTAGATTTTGATTCGGCAATCTAAACTAAACAGCCACAACAAGCGCCATCACAGCTTTCAGCGATAACCCTGAACCTACTTAGGGCAAGCCCATTGTAAGTGTGTCAATTGCAGATAAGTATCAAATATTGACGGAAATATAACATACCAGAGATTACAGGTAAAAAAATAAAGTAGCTATTACGCTAAATGTAATTCTTAAATATAAATATACACTCACGAAATTAATTTCTTAGAAAAGGCCTTTCTACGAAGTCTCGTTGACCTGACAGCAAATATTCGTAACCCCTTGAACCGGGTGCACAAAAGTGTCTACATCATCTACAATAAAAAGCCTCCCCACAACGAAACCCGTTCTGTAACTCCTTAATAACACAGTTGAGCGGTGTCTCCTTCACGTTAACCAGCAATCTTAATTCCCGGGAGGCGAAAGACAATAACAAAGGAAGAAAAAAGGGAAAGAAGAAGTGGGGAAAAAGGAGGAAAGAAAGAAGTCAAAGGGAGATGGGGGGGGGGGGGAGATTGAAAGGGAGAAATAATGCATGAAATTGAGAAAGAAAGGAAGAAAAAATTCAATAATGTAATGTCAACATCCTTTCACAACAATATGATTTTTAGATTTTACACGCACCCACACACACACACACACACACACACCCACCCACACACACACACACACACACACACACCACAACACAAGACAAGAATTCACCGAAAGAAGGAAAGAAAGAAATAAAGATCGAAACAAAAGGGACAAAATGAGAGAGAGAGATAGAGAGAGAGAGAGAGAGAGAGAGAGAGAGAGAGAGAGAGAGAGAGAGAGAGAGAGAGAGAGAGAGAGAGAGAATACCTCAGCAGACAACAAACAAACAACAATAGAAAAAATATCATGGACAAAAAAGCAAGGCAAACACAGCAAATCAAAACAAAAGAAATACACAAGATACAAAAAACAACACCCATTGCGAAGAAAACAAAAATTCAAATAAATTCAAATGCTTAAACAAACAACAAACAGGAGAGCAGGAAATGACCCGTTGGCTGTGCAATATGAAATACATACCGTTATGCACGAATTGGTTTAATTGCAAATTGTAGTCATTTCATTATTGTTGTGAATTTCACCTGGCCGTCCCTCTTTGCTAGAAGACACCTGAGAGGGAATATACTGAGAATCCGAGATGTAGGAGATTTCTTCTAACCCTCTCTCTTCTGATGGAGAAGAAGACTGCCGAGTAACAACGGTCCAGTATAGGTTCTGGCTACAGTAGGGCGGGACTGACCGGACTGAATACCAAACACGTACTCAATTCTGATCGACTCAGCTGCAGCTATGTCCCTTGCTCTTGTTTATATTCCACAGCTACATTAGGGTCCAACGTTAAAAGAATTATCTCCCGTCCAAACGCCGCTCATTGCTGTCCGAAATTAATAATCATAATAATAATAATAATAATAATAACGGATTTTTATATAGCGGGTACTCCAGCCTATGACCAGACTCACCACGCTTTACATAGTCATTACATATAAATACATGCACTCGATGAGACGTCACTTTTGCTACAATACACCAAAAGACGGGACAGTAAAGGTACAGACTATTTGCAACTATGTACATAAATTACAAAAAAGACAAAAATATACTATTTACAACTATGTACACAAATGACAAAAAAGACAGAAAATAGAATAGCAAGAACCTATTCACAGCTATTTATATGCCCGGTTAGGCCCAGGAAGAAAAACAGTATAAATATTTATAAAATGTAAGTCAATCAAGCTTGTATAGCATTATCTCCCTTTGTATGGAAGGCGGAAAGCGTCAATTGTACACGAAAAAGCACACGCAATTGCACGCCCCTCTAGTAGCTGATTCCTCGAAAACTTACACGCCAAACTGCGCGAGCGCAAGTGCACACGCAATTGCACGAGCATTTACATACGAATCACATAAAAACTAGGAATGGGAAATGTCCGGAAATACGTTTTATGTACCCAAAAATTTTAATATAAATAAACATTTAATTTACAATGTAACCCTCGTCACCCGCACCCTCCCATGCCTGCAACCCCCAAATGAAATGTTATAATAATTTATATTTACTATTCTATCTCTACTTTGTGTCCAATAGAACAACAAGTGTACATATAGTGTCACCAAAAGTTTTTATTCGCAGTGATGAATACTTAGCGTAGCTGTGAAAACTTAGCGTAACGTAGCGATAAAAAAAAACTTATCGATGAAAAAACTGGAAAAAGAAACAAAACCGCGGTAATGAAGATCTAGGCCTAAAGAGTTCTAGATGACGAAAGTTCAGTGATGTAAACTAAATCTTATTAAAAATAGATCCAGACTTCCAGATAACTAAACACATAGTCCTAACTACATTCTCCTTAGAACCGTGGTCTAAAATCTATATATATAAATTGCTTAGCCGGAAGTCCTTCTTCGCCTCTACTGTAAAGTTTGTCCGGTATGGACGCTGATCTGGGCAGGTGCTGGGCGCTGCGGCTCGGCTTGCTGTGCGCTCAAAACCCGCGAAATCGTTATAGCCGACATTTCCTTACCGAACGTTTAACCGTTTTTGAGATAAATAAATAAACAAAATGTCCACAAACTGCAATAGCCTCATTCCGCGCGCTTCCGATTCCACCTGTGTCAAGAACGTGCCGTTCCGTAATACCGCAAATTTTGTTTTATTTCCATTCAAAACACTTTTGCACTCATGTCACCAATCTTACAGCTGAAGGTTACCTGTTCACTTTCTTTTTCATCCATACTTACATGCGCGAAAAAATTAATTCGCAAACAATCTTGCAAGAATCCCATTCAAGCGCCAAACGTGACGTCACATATAACTTTGCAGACGACATTTGACAACAGCGTCGGCTGTAAGTGTAAGTACAATGCAATAAATATCATGCCTAATATTTTTAAATAAAGGTATGACATTTAAAAATACGTTGCCTAACATAAATACTAAATTAAAATAAAATATTTTAGTGCATTACTCAAACATGCACCTATACTCTGTTCTGCAGTACATTGCAATTATCATTTTAAATTAAAATAGTTCAGTGCATTGCTCGAGCTGTCTCTCTGTCTACAGTTTAAACAGCAACCTGTGTACCATGGCTTGCCAGGGTACAAAACCATTAGTGATAAATAAACCTACTTCGCTAGTTAGTATTTTCAGAACATGTAAGATCTAACAAATTGAAGGCTACAATAAAGATAACTCCTACGATAGCTACATGGGTTTTCCGATGCTTTTTTCCGTTGAAAACAAAAATGCATACATAACTTTAACATTTCATTTGGGGGGCTGAAGGCAGGGAAGGGTGTGGGTGGCGAGGGTTTCGTTGTAATTTATAATAAATTATTTTGGTACATAGAACCACAGACTATACCTTTCTCCGGACATTTCGCATTCCTAGTTTTAATGTGAAACGTAGGGCCTAGGGTAAATGCGCGTGCAATTGCGTGTGCATTTGCGCTTGTGGAGTTTGGCGTGTAAGTTTTCGATCAATCAGCTACTAGATGGGCGTGAAATTGCGTGTGCACTTTCGCGGGGAGGGGGAGGGGAAGGGGGTTATCCCCCCCCCTTCCCCCCAAAAAAAATAAAATAAAAAAAGAAGAACAATGAAAAAAAAGAAAAGAAAAAAGACTGTAGTGGCATTACTCGTTACAAAACTATCGGCCGCCGTGGGCGACAATCACCTTCCTAGCGGTCCCAAATGGGACACGAGACCCTTAAGCTTTGGGGAATGTAGATTATCTCCGAGCTCAGAATGGCAAGTATCCCTTCCTCCTACCTTTTCCCTCTCCATTATAAGAATACATAGCCTTGCTTTCTCTAATCCTACCTTGATCCATTTTGTCACCTACCTCCTGCTTTGGGGGCAACGACGCCAGTTGTTCCTGTTCAAAACCCCACTCTGGTGTTTGTCTCAACTTTAAGCGCATTGCGATTAATTTTATTGCTAAGCGGAGGAGTTTACAACGCCGTGCGTCCAGCTGAGCCGATATCCGCCGCCTAGCGGTCTGCCTTTGTGTCCCCCATCACCACAGATGCGTTTGTGATGGCGCGTGAGAAAATGCGGATTATGGCTTCTAGAATTTCCATATCATATCCTCCTCTATCTGCCTAGAGGACTTAAATATCAATTATTTATAATCTCTGTAGGTCTTTCTATCCCTTCTTTCCCCCCCCTCCCCCCCCACTTTGTTTGTACCATACCGTACCAACCACACAGTTTCTCGATCTCCCACAGTGAAGTGCGCAACTCCCTTTGATCGCCTCTTTGTTTCATGTGGTTCTACGTGAGAAACTGCAGCTCCAATTCAGACGGGGCAAGTATGACGAATGACGCAATGATTGGCAAGCCAAGTCTAACGAATGACGCGATGATTGCTCAGTGATAGAATAAATATATGATAAAGAACGCAATGATTGCTCCGTGAAATAGTATGAAAAATGACGCAAAGATTGCTTAAGGATAATTAAACGCTTCTCTACATGTACGAACGGGTATAATATAATATCTCCATCTATGACCGGATTTTTAAAAGGCTCAAATAAGCCCAGAGTGGCGCGGTAATGTTTAGGCACCTGATAGCAATGTTTAATGTTAAACAAGACGGGAAGGATTAGTACTTGGATGGGTGACCACACAAAAAAGATTGAAACAAGCGCACGACACTCCCTAGTCCATCCAGCTGTGAATGGGTTCCTGGACCTGTTTAGAACCGAGTAGGGTAAAGCAGCGAGGGAAATGAGATAGGCACCGCCCTCATTAAGCTGACCTAGAGAAAAAGGAGGTCCCAAGCGCTTCGATCCTCCCCAACGACCAGAAGGTTAAAAGGGGACATCTTTACCTGTACAGGCCCGGATTCTCCGGCCACGCATCTCTATAAGGATAATAACTGAAGTCAGTGAAGAGATAAAACTAGGCAAATTGTTGGCATTTTCCACGGGTATAATGTCTCTCTCTTTGACCAGAGTTTTGAAAGTTTAGCGAGGGCCAGATTCACAGGTCGAGCCTCTCTCCATAATTATACTAACTGAAGAGACGGTAACACAGATAGTATATTGTTCAAAATTTTCCACGGGTATACTTTATGTGCAATTGAACTGATTCGTCACAGAGACCCAGACACATCGGGCTCAGCACCCCAGCTCACATCACGGGTAATGGTCTAGTTTAACTCCCCCCTCCTCACCCCCCTGTGACCAAATTGTATCCTTCCAGTCCTAATACTTACCCAGTGGTATTTGTGCGGTTTTAGGGAAGTTGTTTCTGTATTACTGCTCGTGATTGTGTCTGCTTTAATTAATGTAATGAAATTAAAGAAATAGACCAGATGAAAATGTATTTGAAAAAAAATCAACAACACCCGAATGGATACTAGTTACAGCATTCATCAATAATGTTAGTATTCGAAACGTTCTACCAACATCATGTGCACAGCTCTTTACTTAAAGTGTCTGTGGTCAGATCAAAATTGCGCAAAAGCTTATAAAATGTCTCACGCCAAGGGATGAATAATTTATATTCATACATTTTTCGTACCTAATATTTTCGCAATTTAATCTACATTTCCTGTTCGACGCCATCATTCAACAGATCGTTTTGCTATAACAGTAAATGGTTTATCTTCATTAGAATACAGCCACAAGTTCCCACCAGATTAACGCAGCGGTGCGTGAAGAACATGCTCCAATGCTTTGGTGTGAATTAACCAAGCGAGGGTATTGCGTGCCAGAGGATTGGAGTGACGTGTAACGACTGTATCAAGGAGAGTGCGGAACTCGCGCCGTGACGTTATCGAGAACACTGTCTTTTTAAGCTGCTTGCACTTTTATTGGAGAGCTTTCACATCAACCATGTGGATTAGTAGACCCTTCTATGATCATACGATCTAGTGTGAAAGTTGGAGTGCAGAAACGACTTCAAACTGTAACACATTTGATGAAGAATGAACACTGAAGTTTAACGTCCACACCCAACATTGGCGATATGGCAGACGGGGATAACTATCCCAGGAAACACAAAGGTAAGGACCTAAATCAACACTGAACCATCAGAGCAATTATACTGCTAAAATGGACAGCGAAAATGGCCACTTTTATCTTGCCCATCACGGGATTCAAACCTGGGTCATCGGTGTGCCTTGCGAACGCGCTACCACTTGAGCTACTGCGACGGGGAGTTAGATTAGACTCTTTACGACTTGACATCTGGCATTTGAAATGAGGCTTGGAGGGTGTCGCCACTGACAACTTGTCGTGTTTGGAACCATGCAGAGTGTCTGAACCTGATGCGACATTGGCTGTACATTGATTAGGGCGTGTGTGCCTCAGTAGGTTCGGCTACGCTGAGCCTTTTGGAACACGATTGCAGGCACAGCAGCCCTCCATCCCACAGCAGACTTATTAACCTATTGACACACATGTAGCTCACTTCACACACACATTTGTGATCAAGACAAATGGCAAATGGGCTTTGCTTCTGACACACCTTTGTTGACCTAATTAATTTATTATACTATACTATTATATTATATGAAATAGAAAGATTTATATGAGAGAGAGATAGAGAGAGAGAGAGAGAGAGAGAGAGAGAGAGAGAGAGAGAGAGAGAGAGAGAGAGAGAGAGAGAGAGAGAGAGAGACTAAGGCTAAAGCCGACAAGTTACCCCCCTAAATCTTTCAGATGCATGGGATTTTATCGCACAGGTTTTAAAGATCCCAACGCTCATGTCCTAGACATGTGAACATGTGAGTGCCAGCTTAATTTAAAACAAACAAATGAAACACAAACACAAAACGCCACACCCACACCAAACCCAAACCTCGAAGACGGAACGGGGATACCTTTACGGTCGGATAGATATTGGCTACAACCTCGAACCCAGAGCATCAGGCCTTGCAAAGAGCATCCTACAAGGCACGGTGCAAGGAGGCAGGAGAGGAGGGAGACAGAAAAAGAGGTGGGAGGACAGCATTCGAGAATGGACTGGCTTGACACTGAGCGAAGCCATGAGGGTTGCTGAGGACAGAGAAAGATGGAGTACGCTGGTTAAACGATCATCTGTGGTGCCCCAACATCCTTCGAGTTACGGGATAGGATAGACAACCTCAAAGACGGAACAGGGAAACCTTTACGATGGGATAGATGTGGCTGCATTACGCCTCGGAGGATGAGGAGGAGGAGGAGAAGAAGAAGAAGAAGAAGAAGAAGAAAAAGACAACAGACTTATCATTTTCAGGTCCACCATTACCAGATGGGTGCTCATATACTCCTAAATTCCGCCCCCTCCCTCCCCCCCCCCAGCACTCCCTCCTTACCCTTTCCCCACTCATCCGCTGCCTTCTCCCCTTCGGTTCTGCCAACTGCGGGTGCTGACAGCTGTTTGAAACTTCATGACCTATCACAGCATTACATCGTCATTGTGACAGCTATAACAGAGTGACTGCTAACCCAGCTAGGCCAGGAGCACACAAACGACAGAGCACAAACAAATTATCATGTCGACTGCCTTGTTTGTGTTCTGCCTCAGCTGTCACACTCCACCCTAACTTCCCACCCCCCTCCCCTCTACCCACACTACCTCCAATCCCTCCCCCTCCTCCCCCGATCCAACTCCTCCACCCGCGTCCCCGTCATTTATGCTTCCAGCCAAACAAACGTTATTAAAGACAAATTTCAACTTGGATCCTATCCTATCCTATCCTATCCTATCCTATCCTATCCTATCCTATCCTATCCTATCATATCCTATCCTCTTCTTCTACCAACTTGGATAGGGAGTTGTAAAAGGTTATTTATTCCCGTTTGACAAAACTTCAACTACATCTATATTTTTAAAACGTCAGTTATTTATTTATTTATTTCCTGTATGTATGTAATGTAATGTAATTAATTAATTATCTAATTCTATGATTAATTAATTTTATTTTATTTATTTATTTCATTTATGTATTATATTATTCATTTTCGGAGACTAAAAAGTCTTCATAAAACACCAGCCGCCTCCAGAATCTTTTTTAAAAGTTTATTTTATTCTTCTTTTTTCTTTTTTCGACAGCAATGTTCAAAAATCCCAGACGCAGGCATTCCGGATTTTTCAAATGTTTATTTTATTTTATTTACCACAGTGATGTTGATAAATCCCAGCCACAGCTGGATTTTCTAAGAATGTAATTTAATTTGACTATATTTTTTCCCCCCTCTCCGCACGGTTAAATAAGCACAGGTGCATTAAGAATTTTTATTTTATTTTATCCTTCCCTCATTACTGCTGATCTTGTTTTTTTCTTTCTTTTTTTAAAATAGATTCAGCTCTTTTTTTTCTTCTTTTTTTTTTTCCCCCTTACAGTTCATTTTTAACAATTTTCCAGGCATGAGGTATTTCAGGCTCTCACACGGCAATGTTTCGCATGAAAACAAAACAAAACAAAGTTGTCAAAATTCATGTTTGCATGCGAACACACATCTTGTTTTTCGTTTTTTGTCGATGTTTTTGAACAGAGTTTGCAATTTTCTAGTTATGTAGATGGCCAAAAGGGAAGCACGAGTTTTTATCCAAATACACCATCATGAAGTAAATGAGACATCACGATCCCATTACTAGGAAACGTGAAGCGAAAATTACTACGTAGGACATGACGTCACTTGACAGGGTGCAATAATGATGTCATATGTGAGTCCGACGCTCAGCCCGTCAGCTCAGATAACACGCCGTTACCAATCTTGTGGGAGCACCCGTCATCTCGCAGACGGCTTTCCCAACCGTCTACTCCCGGTTTGTCTAATCTTTTGCCGTGTGCCGCATGCGCGTATATCTCTTATGTCACTATGCCGAATCCCGTTGCCTCAAATTTCTTGCAGGAATCTTGTTGCATCGCAGTTTTAATTGCAACCAGAAGAAGAAGGAACAGAAGGAGAAGAAGAAGAGTAGGAAGAAGTTGAGACTGAGTAGGAGAAGGAGGAGGAAGAGGAGGAGTGGGAGAGGGAGGAGGAAGAGAATGAGGAGAGAGGAAGATGAAGAAAGAGGAAAAGAAGAAGGGGTGAGGGAAGAAGAAGAAGAAGGATGATGAGGAGGAGGAGGACATGCCCTCACATGAAACAGTCACTTTCCTGGATTCAGGTAAAACAAAAACATTTGAAGCAAAAAGTTAGTCTTATGCCGTACAAAAACAACCTTAAATGATGAGAACCATCTCTCTGTGAGAACTGTGACGTTTAGGGGAGTTGCAGATCTGTTTACCCCAAGAAATTCAAAATAGGGAGACTGAGGATTGAAATAGGGAGATTTCATTTAAAATAGGGAGAATTTATAAACAATCTATTAGCAAATTAATCTAATAAAATATAATCATACATCGTAACATACAAAAAGACACTGACAAAGACCTCAGTGGAGTGATAGATCCAAACGTTTATTTCTAATAAATTTCTATCATGAAGATCGTCAATTGCAGCGGAGCTTGGTTTTGCCACAAAAAAGTTACCAATTGACGCCTGGGTTGGTGTTGAAGCATTTACACATGCTTTGTGTTGTTCTGATTTTATATGTTATTCTAGGTCATTTTTGCACAAAATGCAGAAAGCGTGGGAGTTCGACTTTTCCGATGGACGAAATGCAGGATATTTGGATCGCCATTCCGCTTTCCATTTCAATGAGTACTTTACTCTCTAGGTTATCCAAACGGTAGCACTCGATTTTCTTTCCTCTTCTTCTGTGTCACTACCAGATGATTCTAGAGAATCACGGTCTCTTCCACGCTTTTTGCTCGACTCCATCTTTCAAACTGACATTGCAAAAGCCTCGCATGCATTCAACGGAAGTTGCTAGCCTAAAGTAAACTGGTTTCCGATTGGGCTAAAATGAGCCACTTGAAAATAATAAACCAATCAAAATGATCGTATTGTAAATCGGCGGTAAAACTTAGTCGCGCAGTAATCAGATCGGCACAGAAATGTTCGGTCCCAAAACAAAATGAATAGTTTCGTTTCGTTTTCGGGATATTGATGAAAACATTATCGGGAGATTTGAGATTTCATCGGGAAATCGGCAGTTGTAGTCTAAAATCGGTAGTCTCCCGCTCAAATCGGGAGAGTAAATAGGTCTGGAGTTGGGAAGGGATGGGGAGAGGGAAGAGGGCAAGCTGTACAAATTGTTATTGCTGTTGTTGTTATTCACACTAACATGCACTAAAACAGCCAAACGTTTTCCATACCACGAGATCAAGACAAGTCAAAACATCCTTTATTTCACCGAAGGAAAGTTTATAATGTACTCAGCCGATGTAAAAGGACATTATTGTAGTTCCCATTCATCGAAGCGGAAAACAACATGCCCCGCCTGCGATCAAAAGAGTTTTAATAACAGCATTACATGTAATGGTTGACCCCACCCACCCTACATCCGTCCCTGTGTCACATCGGAGGGAAGAACGCGAAATGTCAAAAAACATCTAGGAAAACAATGCTAACAATGAAACCTTTATTATAGACATGTTGACTGGGGTGTTAACTGGAAGAAGAAGAAGAAGAAGAAGAAGAAGAAGATAGGAGAAAGAGAAGAAAAGGCTAATCTATGGTATAGGTCACGAACTTTTGCTAGTCACCCCAATGACAATGAGCTAAAGAGAAGGCGGAGGTGGAGAAGGAGGACGGGAAGAGGAGAAGGAGAATCAGAGGATGAAAAGAAGGTGTAGGTGAACGAGACAAGGAAAAGCAGAAGAACAAGCGGAGGTGTTACACGTATTATCAATAGTCGATTCAGCCCCGATGCTTGAATCTTGATAATTTGTAACTCGAATTCGTTTATCCACCTTTTCACTCAGTAACGAGGCAGGAGTCGCCGTATGAAGTTTTCCAACGTTATTCAGCCCGCCAACAACTGCATACAAGATCGCTTTCCGAAAATCACTACAAAAATCGCTGCCCGCAAGCAGACAGTGCATTTCTTATAAAGCCCCTCTGCAATCCAGTAAAGTTTAGAACATTCCAGAATTACGCAATAACACCTTACAAAATAAAACTCCCCATCAGAACTACGCCCTGTCTTACGTCATAGAACATTCCTCAGTCTACAAGTTACGGCCAGATAGATCTGGAAAATGTAATCGATAATAAACAAGTAATTCCAGAAAGTTCTCCACGACACTACAACAATATGGAAAACTATCAGCATTATACAAATCTCTCTCTAGCTAACAGCGCAAAATCAGGTCAAAGGTAAATACGTACTATTATTGCACGCTTTGCAAAACAAAAAGATCGGAACTATCCGTACACGTAGGCCTATAGAGGGAGAAGAGGGATGTTCTTGCTAACCCAGAAATCACCAACTTTGAAGTCCTCTCCAACAATACAGTGACGATCAAGACAATAGAAAGTTTTAATAAAAAGAAAAAAAAGGATGACAACCGAGAGAGAGAGAGAGAGAGAGAGAGAGAGAGAGAGAGAGAGAGAGAGAGAGAGAGAGAGAGAGAGAGAGAGAGAGACAGACAGACAGACAGACAGACAGACAGACAGAGACAGAGACAGACACAAAGACAAATTAAGAGAAAGAAATTATTTATGTTTTGATTTAACGACTATTTACCTCTGTGATACTAGACAACATATTAAATTATAAACAAGGTAACGTAAGCCTATAACTAAAATTATTATTAACTAGTGGTTTTTGTACCCTGGCGAGCCAGGGTACACAGGTTGCTGTTTAAAATGTAGACAGAGAGACAACTGTTGTGAGTGAGTTTCATTTGGACGATGATACCTCCCCATATCCCCCTTGATACCTCACCATACCCACTCCCTCTGATATCTCCCCGTTATCTCCCCCCCCCCCCATGATGCCTCACCATACCCCCTTGATACCTCCCGAACCCACTTGATACCTCCCCATACCCCCTTGATACCTTCCGTACCCCCCTTGTAACCTACCTGTACCCTCCTTGATACTTCCCTGTTGATCGTTTCGCAGGTATGGATGAAAGGAATCGACCATCACCATACCCCCTTATATATATACCCGTATCCCCGTTATGCCTACCCATGCCCCTTTAAACCTACCCGTAGCCCCCTTTTACCTACACGTACCACCCCATCCCGATCCTTGGTAATAATAATAATAATAATAATAATAATAATAATAATAATAATAATAATAATAATAATAATAATAATAATAATAATATTGAATGTAGAATAATACAAATAGAAATCATAAAAAACACCAAGGTTTTAAAAGAAAATTTGATATAAGATATAATAATAATAATAGTAATAATAATAATAATAATAATAATAATTCATTATTAGTGTATAAATAATAATAATAATAATAATAATAATAATAATAATAATAATAATAATAATAATAATAATAATAATAATAATACGGTGAACGATCTTTCTCTTTCTGCGCTCCCAAGCAATGGATTCTCTTCCACCACACATCCGCAACATACCGACCACCCAGGCCTTCAAAAACGCACTCAAGACCAATCTCTTCAAACTTTATAATCCTGATTGACTCACCCTCCGACTGATGACGGATGCCGGTGGGGTGCCGTCCATGGCTTGACATATAAATAGTCTGTACATTTATATCTGAGTATCTAATTATTTTTATATAATTATTTTTTGCATAATTATTTTTGCATTAGTTTGTACATTATGTTTTTGATAATATTTTATTTCTGCAATAGTGAGGAGAGGCGGGTCTTATCTTTTTTATCCGATCATTGTATTAATTAACCATTGTTAGATGTAACAAAGTTTTAGTTATATTTTAAATCTGTATGGTGAATCTTATTATTATTATTTAATATGCCATTGTATTAATATTTTTTGTTTGTTTATTTTGCATGTGTAGTGTATTGCATATGTTGTTGTTCTCTTGTATGCCTTTGTGAGTATGGTTGGTGTGAATGCTTGCATACCCTGTTTTATTGTTTATGTTTGTTCTAAAGATATATCCTATGTTAAGAGCGGTGAGCCCAGCCCTGAGCTGGGGTATCGCGCTATATAAGCCTACTTTATTAATAATAATAATAATAATAATAATAATAATAATAATAATAATAATAATAATAATAATAATAATAATAATAATAATATATCCATATTGTAGTGTAAAAAAAAAATACGGCCCGTGTGGGGTTTGAACTTGGCTCGTCCTGCACGGTAGGCGAATGCTTTACTAACTAAGCTACCAAGGCTTCCTAGAAACACCATCAATTTTTTGGTCTATATGGGAAAACATGCTGAAACCTCAATTTGATTTTTAATGGAAGCGCGCGGAATGAGGCTATTGCAGTTTGTGGACATTTTGTTTATTTATTTATCTCAGAAACGGTTAAATGTTCGGTAAGGAAATGTCGGCTATAACGATTTCGTGGGTTTTGAGCACACAGCAGGCCGATCCGCGGCGCCAAGCACCTGCCCAGATCAGCGTCCATACCGGACAAACTTTATAGTAGAGGCGAAGAAGGACTTCCGGCTAAGCAATTTATATATATATATATATAGATTAAATTTAAAGTAAACAAGAGAGAGAGAGAGAGAGAGAGAGAGAGAACAGAGAGAGAGAGTGTGTGTGTGTGTGTGAGTGAGAGCGCGCGCGTTTGTGTGTGTGTGTGTTTGTGTGCGTGTGTGTCCGTCTGTGCGTGTGAAATTACAGTCATCTACTGGTGTCTCCCTGTTTCTCGTTAAAACAGTTAAAGGTGAAAATATTGTTTGCCCATACCCAATTAAAATCATAAATGGATCTCACATGTTTGTGTCAGTAGAAAGTACTGTGTAATTTCAGACACTGCCAAAATAAACCTGTTGCGCGTTGAGAGAACACTAAAATGATATCACAGTTTATGCCAACTATGTGAGTGAACGGGGAAGAGAAGAAGAAGAAGAAGAAGAAGAAGAAGAAGGAGGAGGAGGATCTGTTCTGTTCTGTTTGTTTATTGTCTTTTCCAGCAAGCTGATAAGACGTTTAAAAAAAAAATTAAAAAAAAATTGTTAGATTAGATTACCAACAGGAGAGTCCAGCAATACTTTGGACAGTTTGATTCCGAGTTGAAAATCTACATCACTGAAACTGACCTTCCCTTGCAATTCATATGGCAGTAAGGGCTTAATTTGATCACATTCAAATAAAACATGCTGTAATGAGATGGATGCATCACAAACACATTTTACATCTTTACAGTGCTTAGTTTTAATGGCATTGAGCAAAATTCTGTTAGTCATCGTAAGCACAGCTCTTGAGTAACCATTTAATGGATTGTCTTGTTTCTTAAAGTCAAGAGTACTTTTCATTATACTTTCAATTTCAGTTTGAATTTCTTTTGAAGATTTCATAACTTCAATGTATCGAGAATTTAAATGTAAAGCACCTTGTTTAGCCCCTTTATCTGCTAATTCATTATAGAAAAAACCACAATGTGATGGTAACCAGCAGAAAGAGATGTTTGTGCCATTAATGATTAAGCTGTGAATAATATGTCTAATTTCTATTATTAAATCTTCTATTTTTATTATTTTGAGATTGTAACGCTTCTAGCACTGACATTGAATCAACACATATAACTATTTGAAAAATACTGATCTGAAGACTGGATATGTTTCTTAGTGCCATTAAGATTGCTATCAGTTCGGCTGTAAATATAGATATATTCTTGCCCAAGTAAAATGATTCGTTCATTTTTAAATCAGGAATAACATATGCTGCACCTGTTTCACCTGATGATAAAACAGAACCGTCAGTATACACTTTTAAATGTTGAGAATAAACAGAATCTAAGTGTTCACGAGCCTCAGTTGTAACTAAGTTACTATTAACACTTTTGAATGTGTTACAATAATGAATATCAAAATTACCCTTCATCATCTCCCAAGGAGGCATTGGTGAAGAAATATCTGTCTTAAGTCTTTTTATGTCCTCTACCGTAGAATCAATTAAGTCTTTAGTATATGTAGAAATCGTATTCGTGTGAGGAGGAGGAGGAGGAGAAGAAGAAGAAGAAGAAGAAGAAGAAGATGAAGAAGAAGAAGAAGAAGAAGAAGAAGAAGAAGGAGGAGGAGGAGGAGGAGAAGAAGAAGAAGAAGAAGAAGAAGAAGAAGAAGAAGAAGAAGAAGAAGAAGAAGAAGACAGACAGACAGAAGAAAGAATTCACTTCTTGATGCAAACAATCTTAATCTGACAGCTTCAACACTTGGATTCCCCTTCTAACGGTTGGTTGGGATCAAGATAGCGGATGTAGAAAGATGAAGAAGAAGAAGAAGAAGAAGAAGAAGAAGAAGAAGGAGGAGGAGGAGGAGGAGAAGAAGAAGAAGAAGAAGAAAAAGAAGAAGAAGAAGAAGAAGAAGAAGAAGAAGAAGAAGACAGACAGACAGAAGAAAGAATTCACTTCTTGATGCAAACAATCTTAATCTGACAGCTTCAACACTTGGATTCCCCTTCTAACGGTTGGTTGGGATCAAGATAGCGGATGTATGTACGGAAATGTACCCTTTCCTTATTGTCTCAGCTACTTCGTACACCGGTCCACTGGCGTTGAACTTTCCTAGGATGTACATATGCATGGAAGAATATTATTTTTTCTTCTGTAACGGGAATACCGATGTAGCCCACGTTTTAGTCAAGGATTGGTAAAAACTATGGTGTCAATATTTTGTTTATTTTTTTTTAAAACGAGTATTTATATTATTGATATATATAATATTTTGGAAAGATTCAATTATCACGTTTTAAGCAGGCGTAAGTAAGTAACTGTAGATTATAGTCACACGACACCGAAGCGTATAGGCGATTACTGGTCACATTATTCTGACACCAGCGAACCAGTAGAAAATAATATGGTCACACATTGGCCAATCCGGGATTCGAACCAGGTACCTTTCGGTTACTAGTAAGACGCTCTACCAACTGAGCTACCCGGCCCCACAAAGCAGGCGTGAACGGTAACGGGTTGTTAAACTACCAAGGAAGAGGAGACAAGCCGACTTCAATACATTGGTTTGAGAAAAGGGATGTCCATACGTCTCTCTTCCTTAATGACCCAAAGTTTTACGACAAAACAAACAACAAACACAACCAAAAACAACAAACAAGCAAAACAACAACAACAACAACAAACAGTTCTTTGTTTTAGTTGGATGCCATGCCAAGGATTTATTTTGTTAATCACGTTCCAGACGAAGAGCCGGAAAACTTGAGCGCACGCTCACACACACACATATATACACACACACCTACACACAAACCTACACACACACACACACACAATGTATGAACATTGAAGTTTAACGTCTACACCCAGCATTGGCGATAGGGCAGACGGGAAAACCATCCCAGGGAAAATGAGGTAAGTACCTAAATCAACACTGAACCGTCATATCAATTACATTGCTAAGGTGAACAATAAAAATGGCCACTTTTTATTTTGCCCAACACGGGATTCGAACGTTCATCGGCGTGTCAGGAAAACGCTCTACTACTAAGCTACGGCGGCAGTGGCGTAGCTAGGGAGGGGAAGGGGGGGGGGTGTCCAAATTCGAAAGTCCCCCCGGACCCCCACTTGAGGGGGGCCCCCCAAAGGAGTGAGCGAAATTTTTTTTACAATAAACATTAAATATTACGCCAACGCCATGTAATCTTAATATTCACGTTGTTATATAAGTTAGTGAATTTAGACATATACAGGGTGTTCCAAAAGTCTTGGGCACATTTTGACATTGAATATTTCCGAAACTATTAAGGATATAAAAACGCATCTGGTAAATTCAGAAAGCTTGTAATCTCAATTTTTACATGGAATGTTCAAAGATGTTAAATGTGAGCACCATTGGTCACACGACACACATCAAGCCGATAGTCAATTTCTTGCCAAACACGTCCCAGCATTTTCTGGTTGAGTGAACGCCATTAATGGGTCTGAAAAGAAATAAAAAAAAATCAACAGCTTTACAAAAATCTTAATGTAATTAGCTTTAAAATGGCACAACTTTTATCTTACTACCATTCATAGTAATTGAGATATGGGGACTTCTAATGTGCCCAAGACTTTTGGAACACCCTGTATATTTATTAAGTACATTATCTCATGTCATGATGTCGAATGTCAAAATGCAGGGGCCCCCAAAGAGGCCAAGCCCTCCGGGACCCCCAAATCCCTAGCTACGCCACTATGCGCGCTGGGCCACACACACAAGTTCAAAACGTTCATCTTGACTGGTCCTAATTACCAAAAAGGCCGACTGTGGGATTTTGGTACACCTGATGCTATAGTATATAGATCTAACTGTCTTTTCTTCTGCGGCTGGTAGCTTAAGCCTGGTAGCCTGGTAGTATTTATTTCTACGAATAGTAGCTTAAGCCTGATGGCCTGGTAGTATATAGCTATTTCTAAGAATGGTAGCTTCACCCGTCATTAGTTTTATCGGTACTTTGGCAGGAATGCAGTAAACTCGCTGCG
The DNA here is from genome assembly GCA_036898135.1 of Oncomelania hupensis. Lineage (NCBI taxonomy): Eukaryota > Metazoa > Mollusca > Gastropoda > Littorinimorpha > Pomatiopsidae > Oncomelania > Oncomelania hupensis. The sequence continues at coordinate 19,464,383 of CM072519.1, read as the reverse complement.
ATACCGTTTGCTCGCAATGTTTGGAATGGTCTACGGTCTGTGTGTGCTCTGTGTACATCTTACAGCGCCAGATCACTAACAAGTCTTCTATAGCGGTGTTAAGTTCAAGTCCTGCTGCTGGAAAGAGGGGCGAATAGTTTACACGCCTTTCCTTTAAAGTAAGTCCGAAGCCAAACATTATTTTCAAATGTACTTTTTTTAAAAAGAAAAGAAGAAGTTAAGTCTAGTTAGTTATTAAGTGCGAACCTTCTTGATGTGCGTATCAAGACAACCATGTATGCAGCTACTTACGGACCGTCGCAGAATATTGCTAAAAATCATCCTGGAAACTCAGGAGTGTATTGTGCCATGTCATCGACCGGTTAGACGTATCACATGACCTATTTGAACATGTCGAAATGTCACAGTGTGTGTGTGTGTGTGTGTGTGTGTTTGTGTGTGCATACTCTACGTCTATGTCTAACTGCTAGCGCCTGTGCACGTTAGTGAGGTCCACAATGACGTGAGGCAGCAAATTCATGTAAGCTTATACTAACTGTATATAGCAGATGATCTTTTATAACGCACGGCCAAGACGTTTAGAATCACAATGTGCAAACAACAGGCACACAAAAATATATAACGATATAAGGATAATTTCTTTGCGTGAATTGTACACTTTAAGTATTTCGACACTTTGATCAAGAGTTCAAATTACCTTTAAGTTGAGGCCCCGGTTGCTGGAAAGATGGAGACTAGTTTACTGGCATTTCCTTAAGTATTAAAACAAACACGGTTTGTGTACATGTAATCATAATAATCACCGTGGGATTGCGTATTGAGGAAAGGCCAAGCACCTGGCACAGACATCTCCCTAATAAATCAGCTGAAAAACATCGGTATAGACATCCAATAAACGAAGAATCAACTGAAGCGGCTCCACTCCTGATCCTTAAAACAATCTGGTGTCTGCGAACTCTTTCAAACAACTATTAGCAAGTATTTTTCAAACACGATTGCTATTACAATACACACACACACACACACACACACACGCACACACACACACACACACCAACTAACTTCCCTTGCCTCTTACTTACATCGCATTTAATTTAAAGGCAAGCAATTATTGTGCTTATATATTATTATTATACGCCGAAGACATGACATAACAAATTGCATGTGTGGCAAATCTTTTAGGCTTTAAAAATGACCTGTCTACTTCATTATACACGTTAAAATTAGAAATACTACTTCATTATAATAAAAGATAATAACTAATTTTATACCCAGAAAATGAATAACATTTACTTATAATAAACCATACTATGAAATGGGAATGGATGACATTTATTGTCTCAACAAGCAATACAAAAACCGCCGCTGTAATAAAACAATGACGGTCGGCATTAATCATTATGAACATCACTGCTGAATAATATTTGCCCACCTCCCCTTCCCTCCCCCCCCTTCCGTGTGCAAATTTTCCTTTGGGGTAATATAGATTCGTTGAGATGAGTTGACTTGACTCTCTCTCCCTCTCTCTCTCTCTCTCTCTCTCTCTCTCTCTCTCTCTCTCTCTCTCCCTCTCTCTGTCTGTCTCTGTCTCTCTCTCTCTCTGTCTCTGTCTCTCTCTCTCTCGTAATTTAATTTCCTTAGTAATTTTTTTTAAATTCTTACCATTGTTAAGGTTTGTGTTAGTTTGCAATCAATTCAATTTTACGTTAATTATTTTGTTTGTTCTGAATTATTTTTTTTACAATTTTATTAAGGACTAGCTGTAAGACAGGTCCATAGGACCTAATGCTATTATCCTATTAAAGGTTTCGACTTAGACTTCGACCTCTCTCTCTCTCTCTCTCTCTCTCTCCCTCTCTCTCTCTCTCTCCCTCTCTGTGAATGTGCGCGTGTGAGAATATGCACTTGCGCTGGTGTGTTTGTGTGTGGAGGGTGAGGATGGGGGAGATGTGGAATGGGGCGGCAGAAGAAGTTGACGCGGTGACACGTACTTTTAAGAGAAGTGGGGTAAGACGCCCCTTCCCTTTCCCTCCCATCCCCACCCCACAACTTCCTCTCCTACTCCAGACTGTTTCAGTCAGATCCTTGGGTCACTTCTATAAAGACACGGCCAAACACCAACAATAACACATAGGCATGGTGACACATTATGAGGCGTTGACAGTGACCGCAGTGACATACCCACAAGCACCAGCCTATGCGGGCTGCGATAGTGGACATGACGGTATGATAAGCCTCCATTCCCCCACCCCGCCATCAAATCTGCTTCCCCGTCGTTAAAAAGTCAGTGGCCTCCAGGCCTTTCCTACCTGCCACACGAAGAGTGCACCCCCCTGATCCCCTTCCACTGGAGTTACTATCAGGGATGATTACAATAATACAGACCAACTATACTTACATTGTAGACCCCGAAGACACATGCGCTAAAATGGAGAGACGATTAAAATACAGCAATATTGTGCACCTACGACCTCCGAGTTACGGGATAGGATAGGATAGGAATATTGTACACAGCTACAGGAATATTCACAGCATATTGCAATTGTCCAGTTACGAACTATTATATTGCGTACACCAAACTGTTACACTTCATACACCAAACTGTTATAGTGCATACACCAAACTGTTATAGTGCATACACCAAACTGTTATAGTGCATACACCGAAGGCGCACCCACAGTGGGTTATAAAGAAAAGAAGTGACATATTTATATACAGCGCACTTATCAACCCAAAGAGCTGTTCAAGGCGTTAGCTAGCCAAAAACAGGATCGAACTCAATCGGCCCAAGGCGGCAACTGAGCTAACATGAACGACCCTAGTGTAATGAGCGATATTTGAGCCTGTCGCCGGTATTTCCAGAGGATAAAACCCACGCACACTAAAATCAAATCATTAGCACTTAAAAGATAATCGAGCACGTGCAAACTGCAGCAACCCCATGAGAGAGAGAGAGAGAGAGAGAGAGAGAGAGAGAGAGAGAGAGAGAGAGAGAGAGAGAGAGAGAGAGAGCATTGGAACTTTTAATAGGATAAAGATTTTAGTGTTAAAAGCCTAGTTTCACATAGTATCCTAACCGACCATTATTGAACGCGTACAATTATCTAACATCCGCGGAATTTCATGAACTGCTAGCATCTAACAATAGGCATAAGATTCAATACAATCAAAATACATTTAATGAAATTTAAAAAAAAAATAATAACATGCAGCTCATCATAGAATAATTTTTATCAGAGACAACCTTGTATAAGACATGTCAAGAGGTTTCTTTTGAAAGTAGAAATTGTTCCGCACGATTTACATTCAAAGGAAGGGAGTTCCGTATGGATGCCCTATGAAAGGAAACACTTTGTTTAGATAGATTAATTCTGGGAAGCGGTTATTTATAGTTGTTTAATCTAATACCCCATGACTGAACGTATTTAAATAAGCAGGTGTATCCCCCCCCCCCCCTCCCGGTGTAGTTTTAAACACAAACACACAGATATTTTGCTTATGTAAGGGAAGAATACGTGATCTGATGTTTGTATTTACCAACGGTGGTAAACTGACCTTAGAAACAGTAGAGTTACAAATTTTTTTTTTTACTGGCTCTTTTATGAACTCTTTCCATTCGTTTAATAATCACCTCACTGGTATTGCATCACAATGTTGATGCGTAGTGGTGTGTGTGTGTGTGTGTGGGTGTGTGAGTGTGTGTGTGAGAGAGAGAGAGAAGAGAGAGACAGTGAGAAACCCAGGATGAACGTGTAAATTAAAGTTCCTTTTCTGTAACATGAATGAAAGATCTCAGTCGTTGTAAGCGGCTGAAGAGCAGGCAATACGTCAAGTATTCATACGCTGCATTCAAACTGGTATAAAATGTGTATATGCACATGCATTCATATGTTCCTTTGATCACACTCGTAAGAACGCACACGGCGCAAGAATACATTTGAATGAATGTACTGCAGTCAATTGGAACTTCATTCAGCTACTCCATGAAAAGGGAGGAAAAAGGTCATTAGGTTCGAGTTTTTTTTTTTTTTTTTGAGGTGACGATCATCCGCAAAGACGACCGTCAGCCCAGCGAGTGTATTGTCAGTGTCTGGGGCTAGCACCAGAACGGTTATTGAAATGCCATACATGACATAGCGCTATAAAGTACATGCCGCGCCGCGCTCGGCTGCTTTCAAACACATGAAAAGGCCTCGGTTCACGCGCTGTTCATAAACGCTTTATCATCAGTCACTTACTTTCTATAATGAGGTCAGTTCGGTGCTCCCCTAGGTCTATGTTCTCCATGCAGGACTATGATTCCCCAAGGCTTTTCACGTTTACGTTTGCCTTCCCTATGTCTATGTTCCCTCAGAACTGCAACATAGGTGGGGTGGGGTGGCGGGAACGGACAATTTCAATTAGACCGTTGTTTCCTATGGTCCCCCATGTACGTTTTCAAGTGAAGCATAGACCTGATGGGATACAGACCTAATAGAACATAGGTATGGGGCAATATAGACCTGGGATAATACCGAACTGAAAAATCTTGAGAGAACCTAAATTATACCCGGAGCGGAGGGGGCGGGGTGTAAGAGATGAATACGGGGCCTAAAGAAACAAAGACTAAAGCAGGACCTGGGGGAAACACGGACTTGGGAAAACAATATAGACATGGGGATGGGGTGGGGACCTACATGCTCCAATCGGGAAACATAAGCCTTAAGGAACGAAACTCTGGTGGACGTTTCGTTTGCTAGATTAGAGTCCCCGGACACTTTGCGCGTACATGCTGCCATCTCTAACTACCTTCACATACTTTGTGCAGATGGGTTTAGCGTTAAGCCACTTGCGAAGGCAATACTCTCTCTCCACATGGGAGTGGCATTCCATGGCCGTTAGGTTCGAACCTGCTGAGCGCGGTTCTAAACCACTGCTCTTCATCATTTGAAGAACTGTAAGCAAGCATGGCGGCTAATGAGTCTGCATTCTTCAGGTTCTGTGTCTGCACGTGCTGCTTGCGTGTGTTTTTCATTCTTTTACAATACAAAACGCTGGCACAGAACTCAACCTCGTAAAAACCCAAGACATTACATTACATAATTGTTGCTTTAGGTCCAGCGGACTCTTCCGAGCCAAATCAGGACCGGACAACCCCCAATCCGCATAAAAGATCTGCTGAAACAACCCTAGTGGGAAAACTGAATGCCCTCCACCAGCCAGTCACTTTACAATAAAGACATCCCACGCAGGGGACGGCTGAGGCTTCACCCCAACTTATCGAACCCCCGTTTACAAAAACAAAATAGAATACAAACATCATTATAAATTATCAACAAAACACATACATATAAAATGCCTACATTGCTAAATAATAACATCATAGGAAGCCCTAGTAACCACCTGGCAGAAAGCGTCCAATATTCCCAAGCTGATCCAACAAACCTCATACACAAACAAGGAATCTTGTCCCGGAAGAGTTTTCAAGAAAAAAGGTAGGAGACTGGTCTAGCGAAGAAGACGATAGTATAGCAGATTGATAGAACAGAGCAGGAATGAGAAAGAGCAAATGAGAAAGACAGCGAATTTAAAGCACTAAATTTCCAGAAAGTGGGGATACTATTTATACTGAAACCCCCGGCACCCCAACGGAAGTCTCCTCTCTGAAAATCCTAATCGGGAAGAGAGGGGACTATAAACTGATACACACATACCCCAACGGGGGTGAAAACCCAAGAACGGCTGTATTGGCCGGGTCACCCCAAAGAGTGCACACACACCTCCATGCAACACAAACTTGTGTCCACACACACACACACACACACACACACACACACACACACACACACACACACACACACACCCACACCCACCCACCCAACCACACACAGAGTTATAGAAACTTTCACACTACATAACAAAACGACGGCTACTGTCAGGAAAAAAAAATTACCCGTCATCAATGAGGACCGAACCCAAGTGGTCCTACACGCCAGGCATGTAGTCTACCACTAAGCCACTTTGCAATGTCAAGGGCCTGAACTCTGCCAGCGCATTCAATTAGCGAAGAACAATGCTTCCATTGTCAAAGAAATTCAAATACAGGATAACCACCCCTTCGAGGGCCCGTTCCCTCTTTAAAACAAGGTTGTGGGCTCAGCACAGGACAATGTCGGGTCAGCTACGCTGATTGAGAAAGTTGAACATCCAGCCCACAGACTCCACTATGATTAAAGGCCCAGCCAGACCTACCGATTAAATCATAAAATTTGTTCCAGACGATTTAATATCAGGACTGTTCGCACGGATCAACCGGTCACACGCTAAAATTAATTCCATTCAATAAAGGTGCACCGGTGGAAGTTTGTTTTCGCTGCGGCTCGCTCATAGGCCTCTTTCCTTGTTCCTGTAGTACTAGTGCTATTCCTTGTTGCGACATACATGTTGTGCATGTAGATAGCCATAGCGGCCAGCAGTTCGAGTTCGAGCAGTTCGGAGGAAAGTGAGAGAGAAGATTGTTTGCCATATTTAGTTGTTTTAGTAGCAGATGAGGACGAAATTTGACAAAGGAGATGAAATTCATTCAGAAAGAGGCTTCTTTCTTTGATCCTGTAGTGCTCTCCCTTGTTGCTACGTAGGCTACATGTTGTAAAAGCTAGGTTCCGAGTTCGAGCAGTTCGGAGAGTGAGAGAGAAGATTCTTTGCCATATTTAGCAGTTTTAGTAGCAATTGAGGAAACTTTTGTCGATGAAAGGACTTATTCATTCTGCTCTCTGGTCCGATGACAACCTTCGTGTTGTGGCGTCGGCCATTTTCTTCAGTTCCAATGTCAAGGACACCACAGCACGTTCTGATTGGTCCGGACTTACGATTTCATCGCAGGAATTAGAACACGTTCTATCCTCTGAATCTACGATGGATTCCCATGAGATTGCTGTACAATTTATTGCACGTGTGACCGGTTAAATCTTATGAGAATCGGTAGGTCTAACTGGGGCTTAAGAGCCAGCAGCTCACACAAATCTTTTTCCCCACCGACTACCAACAGCTGATTTATCCATACCACCCCACAACTAAACTGTCAAGAAGTAAGGAGTTAAAACATTTAAAACCTACAGGCAGACAAACTCTCTCTCTCTTTTTCTTTCTCTCTCTCTCTCTCTCTCTCTCTCTCTCTCTCTCTCTCTCTCTCTCTCTCTCTCACATCATGCACGCACACACGCAATAAGAGACATATTAATGACCAGGAGACTTTTTGATTACTTATTGTGAGAGCGTGTTAATCGCACCGTGGACATAATCATTTATTACATCCATAATTACGTAGCAAGGAGTAACCCTTGAATGTATCCAAATAATCTGGTGGAGTTCTTATTCACGCTCGTGCTCGCTTGTAACGCACGCACGCGACCCCCCCCCCACACCACGCACACACACACACACACACATACGACACGACACACAAAACGTAACACAACTCATCTAGCATAGCAACTAATCTCCGCACCCCTGCCTGGCGAAAAGCAAAAGGTGTTTAACGTTGTAAATGGAGTGTCATCTGTCAGAGGCTTATTTTCATAACCGTAATAAACGTTTCCTTAAATGGAGTCTGAGGAATATTATTGAAGGGAGGCGTCAGCGCTGCAAATTGCACAGCTCGCGGGACTACACGCACACTGACAAAATGAGTCGTGCACTACAGGGTTAAGTGGGTGCACCTCACTATTAATGCCCCGCCACCCGGGGTGGATGACTGGGTGACGGCAGTCAGGGTGGGGTGACACAATGGGGCGGAGGTGTCGCTCAACCTCGTCTCTACCCTGGGTGTGAAGGCCTTTAAGGTCCCTTGCCACCTGGGGTGCCCAGACATCCTGCATTTGCACATCAACTCAGCCAACGAGCACGGGATTTACAACAACGCGGCCAAGGACATCACTGTGCAGTCATTCATTCACTTTCAATTCAACGACCATAGGAGACCATCTGAGCAACGTCTCTCATCAAAAACTCATAGCTTTGACAATGACACTGCATGAAAGACATTCTGATCTGGGACCTCGCGGTGAGGGGGGGAGGAATGAGTCAGTGAGAGAGAGAGAGAGAGAGAGAGAGAGAGAGAGAGAGAGAGAGAGAGAGAGAGAGAGAGAGAGAGTTTGACTTGACTTTGACATTTTATTGAATAAACAACACGTTCATTTCAAATTGGGAAAGTGGGGAGGGGATGCATCGAAATATCAGGTCTCACGATATTTTACAAATACATACACAACATCGCCAAGAGCAAAACGATCAACTGGAACAAAAAAAGTTGCTAGTTAACTTAGATCTAGAGTCTTCGGTTGATCACACGCACAGTCTTCCAATCTGTATGGTTGGTTGTTTAATATCATCTTATCATTTTCTTTTCTTAGCAAATGTTTCACCAACTAGAATTCACATCGAGTTTAAACGTCCTACGTGTGCAACATTAACAAACTGTAACGTGAAAGCAAACTGCGCTCTTATCTTCATTCTCTTCTTTAAAGGAAAACAGGAAAACAGTTTATCTACATTGTATTTATCGCGACATGCGCATGTAGTGTCAGTTAAAAACGATCCGAATGACCCTTTACAGACAAAAAGACTTGGCGTTAGGCACGATCACTTTGCTTATATGTTCATTTCACAAATTCGCTCCTTCATTCTTTATAACGTAGAAAATGCAAAATAGCAAACATAATGTAATAAAAAAACTGGATTGTTCAGAATAAGGAGAATGTTATTTAAAGCTGATTAACATGCAAGCATTCACACTACTTTTAATCACAATTCAATCCTCTTTCGTTCCTTCTTCTGTAAACTTTATACAAATAACGAGACAATTCAATTATGGATAATTCATCGCCCGCTGACATCACAACTGATGCATCATGGTTCTTGGATCAGCGTTTTCAGTATTTGGACATCGTCTCTGAGTTCATCATAGGCATTACATTCAAATAAAATATGAATCTCATCTTCGAGACGCTCCTCGCACACAGAACAGAAGAACTGAGAGAGAGAGAGAGAGAGAGAGAGAGAGAGAGAGAGAGAGAGAGAGGAGAGAGAGAGAGAGAGAGAGAGTGATACACACAGAGAGAGAGAGAGAAAGAGGAAGAGAGAGAGATCATTACATTACATTACATGATTATTGCTTTAGGTCCAGCGGACTCTTCCTAGCCAAATCAGGACCGGACAACCCCTGATCCGCATAAAAGATCTGCTGAAACAACCCTAGTGGTAAAACTGAAAGCTCTCCACCAGCCAGTCACTTTACAATAAAGACATCCCACTCAGGGGTCGCTGAGGCTGTACTCTTATCGAACCCCCGTTTACAAAAACAAAATAGAATACAAACATCATTATAAATTATCAACAAAACACATACATATAAAATGCCTACATTGCTAACTAATAACATCATAGGAAGCCCTAGTGACCACCTGGCAAAAAACGTCCAACATTCCCAAGCTGATCCAACAGACCTCATACACAAATAAGGAGTTTTGTCCGGAAGAGTTTTTAAGAAAAAAGGTAGGTCACTGGTCTAGCGAGGAAGAAGATAGTATAGCAGATTGATAGAACAGAGCAGGAATGAGAAAGAGCAAATGAGAAAGACAGCGACAGTAGGAATTTAAAGCACTAAATTTCCAGAAAGTGGGGATACAATTTATACTGAAACCCCCGGCACCCCAACGGGAGAGAGAGAGAGAGAGAGAGAGAGAGAGAGAGAGAGAGAGAGAGAGAGAGAGAGAGAGAGAGAGAGAGAATGGACTACGCTCATTCTTTGATTTTCTCTGTGTGAAGGTGGAAACCACTGGTGTCCGACAATGGTGCTCGTTTTCAATGGCGACCAATACTTTTTAAGAACTCAAGTCCCAACCCATGCCAGGTCCATAATTAATCTATGTATTTCATGGCTGCAGCCTAATAGCCACAACAGACACTGCGCAGAGTATTAATGGTAGTCTACCCAGTTATGGATGGGTACCTGGCTCTCAAAAGAACCGGGAAAGGTAGGACCACAAGAGACAAGAGATGAGCACTGCCCTCATTAAGCCGACCCAGAGAAAAGAAAGGTCTCAAAGGCCGAAAGCTCACGGGAACACTTTAAGCTTCTCCTTGTTTTGTTTCCTTGCATATCAGTATCGCCAGCAAACGCCTTTCTCGGCCTATGGGGTTTCTCCATAGCTTTTTTTCGCAGGCTTAATTTATTGGCTAGATATTGCCGGCAGTACTAATCTGACAGGGCTTGCAACGTTCCATACAGCAGGTGCAGTGCGGCAGTTCGCACGCTGTCATGCCAAACAGTGTACACTGCGATCTTAACACAAACACTGGGTCTAAAGATGAGCCTGACAATGCTAACCAATGTTTTAAAAAAGAAGAAAAATAAAGTTTGTCGTGAAATGGCCGTACAGGTGCAAGACAAAAAAAACACAGGATGATATTAACATTAAGATATTAGCTGGTTTTGCTGCAAGTGAGCTGCAATAAAAAAAAAAAAAAAGACTCAGGCAGCTGATCATAGCATTCACTAAACTCCAAATACACGGGATCGGCTGGTTCAGCAGCGAGCAACTTTTAAATGTCTCCGACAAGCTGATAGTATTCCTTAAGCCTGAATTGCACAAATCATCAATTTTCATTTTCACCGTTGATCATCATTTCAACGTTGCTAAAGCCTACAGCTGCCCGCATACAGCAAAATGCTCTGCTTTCCTTCAACTCTCTTTCAGTTTCACATCACTCTAGGCGTTGTCCACAGTTGATCATTAAATTTCATAACCATTGAAAAGCTTTCAATTCTTAGCCGTTGGTAAGTGTGCGGGCGTCGTTAGGGTGATGATTACAATGAAAGCAGAACGGTAATGGAAGACGACACAGGCACGCTTTAGTCAGCTAAGCTTGGCTTAATGTGCAGCAGATTGTAAGAGGAACATGAACAGCTTAGTTCTCAATCATGGACAACGGGTCCATCAATCAGTTTGTGAAGTCTCCGTGCATACTAGCCTGCATAATTTATTTAGTTTCATTCATAAGCCACGCAGCAGGGGGCGCAATCGCCGACGGAAGGGACGTAATCAGAATGCAACGAAGGGGAAGAAAACCACGTAATCAGGGTGCAAGCAGACGACACTTAACTCTGGGGAAGGGAAATAATCACGATGCACGCAAAGGGAAATAATCACGATGCAAGCAGACGATACTTACTCAGCAGATTCCAGTAGTAATTCGTCCAATTGTTTGATAAGGTGCTTGCGCAGACAGTGGAAAAAAAAAGTGTCAATGGCTACTTACGGCGGGCCGTCGGTGTCAAAAAGGATCTTTATCATGCGATTAATTGACGGCTTGCCACTCTCGGCCATTCACACGCTCGCCACTCCACTTCATATTACTCATGCAGGTTTTGTGCAATCGTCGTTGGGCTGTGTGAGTCAGCAGGCAAACAAAATTTCCAGTGCGATTTGTGGGGGGCTTTTATAGCGAAGATTACAATAACGTCTTAGTAATAAAGTATGATTTTTTTTTTAAAGCGTGTGGGGCCGTAATGGCTAAGGGAACATGGCAACTATGCATGGCGGCTAAGCCAAAGGAAGGGAGAGAGAGAGAGAGAGAGAGAGAGAGAGAGAGAGAGAGAGAGAGAGGAGAGAGAGAGAGAGAGAGAGAGAGAGAGAGAGAGAGAGAGAGAGAATGTCGGTTATACATGCGGTTGGGATCATTCACTGTGATGGCCTAGCCTGGCGATAACATGACCTGATGACTCAGGCTGCGCAGTGCCCCTACTCCTTCAGACGAGAGTATAAACCGAGGTTTTGTCTGTATACTAATGCATCAAAACGCAAGGACTTTAAAGATCCTGACGCTTATGTCCTAAACGACGGACTGTCAGATGTCGGATAAATAAACACACTTAGCAAGCACTATGGGTAAGCCTACTTTTATCTCTCTTGGCCGCTCAGCTGTCTCTGGCGTTAGACGACGCACGTGAAGCAGTAAGTTGGAGCCTTGTGCGACCTTAGTTAGGCCTTGATTCTGGTCAGCGCCGTCAACAACTTTTGAGCTGGGGATGAGTTAGATAATGTCAGAACAATACATAGAACACAACAGCGCCTTAATCCTATCTGTGAAGACGGTTATAGTGAAATAAAGTCTCCCCCTGCACTCCATGACCTAGTAACCTTGCAGCAACAGGGGATCTTTCTGTTTTGAACCAGCCACAGTGCGTTTAAGAATACCTCGTTGGCGCTGACGTAATAATGCATAACAAAAGAACTTTCAATACACAGATCTTCCACCTATCTCTGACTTTATAGCCTTCTCTTCCTTCCGTCAATGGGATACTGCTTGCATTTTCCTTTGTAAATGACGACAATAAGTCGGGTACTTTGTATCCTGCTCCATCATCAGTCTTAATAATAAAGGTGTTTATAAAGCGCTTTTTCCTATTTTAAAAAAAAAAACAAACACAAAAACTGGATGATATATACGCGCTTCTCCTCAAAACTCTAATCAGGCTCTAAGCGCGGCGATCTGTACCAACATGCACGCTTACTTGTTTCGTCCACTCTCACACACACATCAAACACACATCTATCACTCAAGCATGTAATGTAAGGGGAGAGAGATCGCTATTAGAAGGCAGAAAGGAAATCGAATGTTTATTTTTGAAATTTTCATATTGACTGCATTCAATACCATTATTGAAAGGAGGGAGGAAACCGGAGTACCCGGAGAAATCCCTCGGTGACCTTGTACCTAAGTCACATACGTTCGAACCAGCGACCTTTGGCATTGGGACCCGGCCTGCTCCACTGCGCCACGAAGTAATGAAATAGCCCTGAGTGTAAAGGATCAAAATAAAAATCGATTGGGCGTTGAAAGCGAACAGCGTCGATGTGCCTCGATGGTAATCCTTTTCAAATGAACTTACAGATGCTTCTTTTAATAACAAAACATTTTATAGCGCACAAACCTGACTGCACAAATTCACCCCCGCTCACATACAGCCTTGACTTGGAACTCGCCTTTAGATAGATCAATAAATTAATACATCGATAAATAAATAACACACTTATGAAGCGTCAGCTGTTTGTGCTGAGTCGGCTTGTACATCTAACTGTTGACGAATGGTCCTGATTTGGCTCGGAAGAGTCCGCTGGACCTAAAGCAATAACCATGTAATGTAATGTACTGTTGACGAAAATGTTAGCGAAATATTAAAATACAGAGATAAAATCGTGTTGTTTTCTACAATCCCCGGTGCATGCTTCTTTCTTTTTCTGGTCTTTCTGTTAATTCTCTCTTTCTTTTGCGCTTGCATTGCTTCAGTCAGGGTCACAAATATCAGGTAAGTTCAAATTGATCCTGGTGCCCGCGGTCTCATTGTACCACTGTCTGCAGTGAGAAAATAAAACCCTTATTATCAACGCCAGCGTCCCCGAAATTGTCACATTAACCCTGTCGTTGCCTTGCAGATCATTTAGGGTCAGACAGGTGTTCCCCCAGATTAAAAAAAACACACACAAAAAAAAAAGTAAATAAAAATACACGAACACAAAAGCTATAAAATGTCTAATAGCTGACTGGGAGCTAAAAAATATCATCGCTGTCGAGATCCAAACCTGGTATTCCCTCCAAATCGGGACTTCTAACACTGTAAGCGGTCTAGCGCTGAATTCCTCGCTACTGTAGTGTCCATGGATCCAACTTTCAAAGGATTATATCCCGTCCAAGTGTCGCTCATTGCGTGCAAGGAGTCGAACCCTAGTCGGTTTGATGCCAGGCGCGTCAGCAGTACCTCGGAGCCACTACTGCTTCAGCTCCAGAAGTAGGGTGTTACTAAGACGTTAATCTGCAAATCCCTACAATTGACTCTGTATTCGCGACAGGGCGAAACTTTCGGCACCACTCAGCGGTGGCGGCAACAATAGGGTGGGGTTTATTATGAATGTCAACTTGTGCACAGCCCTAGAGTGCCACAACGCGGTATTATTCACTGAAACGACGGGTTTAAACTGCATTGAAATGTAAATGGTCCTAACCGCGCCAAAGTGACACGTAAACGGCAAGGCCACACGACCATTCAGGGGTGATTCAACACTTGACACCAAGACCTTTGCCAGATAAACTACTACGTCCATTCACAATCGCACAGCCATTTGCATAATATTGAATGTCTTTACCCAAGAAAGCACAGCGGCGAATACAGCTTTACACTAAAAAAAACAACCCAAAACAAGCTAAGCCGCGTCTAACGGGACAAGAATGAGCTTTGAATGTGTGTGTGAGATTGTGATGGTGTGTGTTTGTTTGTGTGTGTGTGTGTGCGTGTGTGTGTGTTTGTGTATGTGTGTGGTGTTTGTGTTTTTTGATCTTCCACATCCAAAGTCAAATAATAATTAAGCTGAACTAAACGCTTACACTGTGAAATTTCTAGTTGTATGGCACACCAGCCTGTTTCTGTTCAAGAAATCAAAACGATTGTCATGAAATCAACCTGTTCCCATACCTACTTTTCTTTTACTTGATTGTCTGGGTCCACTTCTCTCAACCATAACACTTATTGTGAACGAGTCTTTGACCACTGCCACTATACCAGTGTCATGTGAAACAGCTTTAGTTAGGCCTTTGCTCAAAAACTTCGGTCTTGACCACAACAACTTAAAAACTACAGACCTGTATCCAATTTATCATTTTTGTCAAAGGTTACAGAAAAGATTGTCTTAAAGCAATTGTTTGCCCACTTAAATTCCAACTCATTGCTTAGTCCACATCAGTCTGCATATTGGCTATTTCACAGCACTGAATCGGCATTACTCAAAGTAACAAATGACATTTTTCTCGCTCTGGACAGAGGCAAAGTCTCGTTATTGACATTATTGGATCTATCTGCTGCATTTGATACCGCCAAATACGAAGTTTTATTTAAAACATTTGAAAATCATCTTGGGATATTTGGACCTGTTTTGGCTTGGTTCAGATCGTATCTATCCGGTCACACGCAATCAGTAGTAATCAGTGACAATGTTTCCGATAAAGCAGACATTGTTTTCGGAGTTCCACAAGGTTCGGTTCTTGGGCCAGTTCTGTTCGAAATGTATACGAAGCCCCTGCTGTCGCTGATTGAGAAACATAGTATTAGTAATGAGGATTTCGCCGACGACATTCAGCTCTTTAAGTCGCGTCGACCAACTGAGATAGACGCTTTTGTCCAGACCGTGCAGCATTGCATTTTTGATGTAAAGGCAAGGATGACGCACAACAAACTCAATTTAAACGATGACAAAACTGAAGCTATGCTGATAAGCAATAACAAAAGCAGCTTACGCGTCTTCCCTACCCAGTTCTGTTCGTGTGGAAGCTCAGATGTTTCTTTCTCATCATCTGCTAGAAACCTTGGACACTTTATTTCTGATGACATGTCACTAGATACACACATTAATCACGTGTGCCGTTCAGCTTATGTTACTATAGGTCAGATCAGTTCCATCTGTTGTAACCTGACAGTTGAAGCCACCAAAACTTGAGTTTGCGCTTTTGTGCGTTGCAGATTAGATTATTGTAACTCTCTTCTATCAGGATCTAAAGCAATAACCATGTAATGTAACTGTCAGGATGCCCAAATCAGATTATTAGTAAATTACAGAAAGTTCAAAACTCAGCAGCAAAACTGGTCTTTAAGACTAAAAAGCGAAATCACATCGTGCCTCTACTCTATAAACTACACTGACTTCCAGTACAAGCACGGATTGACTATAAATTATGTGTTCTTTATCACAATTTAAAACAAACAAAACTGATTCCTGCCCTTCATATCTATCTCAATTACTCTCGGTCTATACTCCGTCCCGCCAGTTGCGCTCGTCCGCTGACTCGCGCACTGTGTGTATCCCTAGAATCCGCACGAAATCCTATGGAGAGAGAGCATTCGCTTACTCTGGCCCGAAACGCTTTAATGGAAAGCTTTATGTGCCCGTATCTTTGATATTCCAACCAGTCAAGCTTTCAAAATAGCATTAAAAACACATCTGTTCAAACAATTTTACTATGGCTTATCTTTTTCCATCCTGCATTGCTCACTATCATTCTGACTGAAGTTGGAAATGCTCTATCCATGCCTTAATGAATTATATTGCAAGTAAAACATCAATGTGCTGTACATAGGTTTGTATTTATTCCGCGTGTCTGGGTGATGTACGTCAGTGAGGGATGGAATTGGGTGGGATAGTTTTATGGAGTGGAGGAAGGTTATGTGTTTTTACTTTTTAGTATGTACTTTACATTTTTATAACCTTGATAATTCTTATACTTGAAAGATGGAGTACGCTGGTTAAACGATCATCTGTGGTGCCCCTACGACCTCCGAGTTACGGGATAGGATAGGACAGGATTGGATAGGAATTCTTATACTTGCTTTCAGATTGATTGTTATTGTATTACATTTTATCTATTTAAACGGTTTTGTGTCTCTGCTATGTCTGCTATGTCAGGATTGCTTTTACTGTAGTACAGTTGTCTTTGTTTTGTTTTTCTTGCATCATTGTTTATGACTTTATTTTTAGGTTTGGTTTTGACATGTTCTTAAAGTATGCTTTTCATTGTAAAGTGCAGTGAGCGTGAGCATAGTTCGGGAAACTGCGCTATATAAATCCACGTTATCATCATCATCATCATTGTTATAATAATAATAATAATAATAATAATAATAATAATAATAATAATAATAATAATTATTATTATTATTATTATTATTATTATTATTATTATTATTATTATTATTATTATTATTATTATTATTATTATTATTATTATTATTATATTTTTGTATTTTTTTAATACCACATAATAATACGTATTATGGTGCTGGAAACGTGTAAAAAGCCTTGATAATTAACTTGTTAGACAGGTCAAGAGTTTCCCAAAATTACATGAATTGAGAACACAGAACTTAAAGCTTTTGTTATACGTTTCACAATGTTTTTTCCTTCTTTTTCTAGCCTATAAAAAAAAAACTCTGGTGTCAAGAAGCCCTAATCTTGAACGAAAAACAGTGTATCCGTATGGGAAGTGAAAACACAAAAGTACCGAGTTAAAGATCATGACAGATAGTCGACCCCAATAAGAGAATTCTTAAGGTTGTTATTCATTGTTTATATTATCCAGCGGATTGCAACGAGCCGAATCAGGACCACAACTTGGTTGAAAGAGGACTCATCCCCGATCCGTGTAAAAGATCTGCTGAAACAACTTTAATGGTAACACTGAAGGCTTCCCCCGTGAGTACCGGGGATTTCTGTATAAATAGTATCCCAACTTTCTGGAAATTTAGTGCTTTAAATTCCCACTGTCGCTGTCTTTCTCCTTTGTTCGTTCTCATTCCTACTCTGTTCGATCAAACTACTATACTATCTTCTGCTTCGCTAAACCAGTCACCTACCTGTTTTCTTGAAAAGTCTTCCAAAACTTCTCATTTGTGTATGAGGCCTGTTGAACCAGCTTGGGAATATTGGATGCTTTCTGTCAAATGGTCACTAGGATTTCCTATATTATTAATTAGCAATGTAGGCATTTTATATTGTATTTGTTTTGTTGATATTTTATAATTATGTTTATATTTTATTTTGTTTTTATAAACTGGGGTTCGATAAATTAAGAGTATAGCCTCATCCCCTGCGTGGGAAGTCTTTATTGTAAAGTGTCCGGCTAGGGTTGTTTCAGCAGATCTTTTATACGGATCACGGGTGAGTCTTCTTTCAACCAAGTTGTGGTCCTGATTTTGTGGTCCTGATTGGGCACTTGCAGTCCTGTAAGCAATGAATAACTAACTAACTAACTAACTAACACTGAAGGCATTCCACCGGCCGATCACTTTACCATAAAGTCATCTCATGCAGGGGACTCTGAGGTTGTACTCTAATTTATCGAATCCCAGTTTATAAAAAAACAAAATAAAATATAAACATCATTATAAAATATTAACAAAACACATGTATATAAAATGCCTAAACTGCTAAATAATAATAATACCATAGAAAGCCCTTGTGCCCATTTAGCAGAAAGCATCCATATCTCCAAGCTGATCCAACAGACCCCGTACACAGACCAGGAGTTTTGGAAGTTTTTTCAAGAAAACAAAGTAGGTGACTGGTCTAGCGAAGAAGATAGAAGATAGTAGATTGATATAACAGATTAGGAACGAGAAAGAATGACAGAAAACGGGCAATTTAAAACACTAAATTTCCACGAAGTGGGGATACTATTTATACAGAAAACCCCGGCAATCCAACAGGGGTAATTCATGACAGATAGTCGACCCTAGTAAGACAATTTTACCGTGTGTGTGTGTGTTTATCAGTTTATAGTCCCCTCTCTTCCCGTAAGGATTTTCAGAGAGGAGACTCAATTTTACCGTAACAATCCAGATAGGAAGCCTTTTTATTTATGCCTGGCGAGCATGCTACCACAGCAGTCTTAAGGCCTTTGTTACAGTGGCAACCTGAATCAGTCGTTAAACTTCTTTAATTATCATTGCACGTCTGTGAGAGTGAAAAGTCAGACAAACAAATGCAAGTCCAAGGTGTGGCATGCGGCAACAGAATGTCTGGCAAGCCCACACAGAGTGTCAGAACTAAGCTGCGGATTAAACCTTGAAATGGTGATGGAGAGCCCAATAAACCCTAGATATTCAGCACCAGGCATGCCTTTATCCTTGGTCCCTCAGTCTCTGGCATGCCTCTTGCCATTCGTAACACTATCGAGCCACGCATTTCATGCTCATCACTCTTATCACGAGAATGCTGCAAGCACCTACCACCCAGATTAGCAATTAATACTTTGTCATGGTTTCAGCGATTGTTTTATGAAACGAAACAAATGAAAATCCAAACAGGCTCTAGACGTAGGCTCGTAGATTCTTGTCGCCCCACGTGATTAGCAGCTATTACGCCAAGGCTCCATTCATCCATATCAGCATAAGTCCCAAAGAATGCAATTCGCTCTTAATTCCCGAGATAATATCCAACAGGAAACAATAGCATTTCGCTGCTACTTAGTACTATCTCGGCAACTAAAACACGAGAAGCACGTGCCTGCCGCAACAGTGATTTGAACGACAGATGTTTCTCCAAATATTTTGCAATTAAAAATATATTTACAATTGATACAACCAAATAAAAAGCAATTACCACTCGACTCGGCCACTTGGAATGCATGGGTGTATGAAAACTGTACGGCATAATATGTACAGCATTTGGGGTCTTGGCATGGCTCAGTTGGTAGAGCGAGATGATCAAGTCCAGAGGCTGCGGGTTCGATTCCCGGGGGCCTTAAACATTAGAATGGATCACTGGCCATCTTACTGCTGTTATAAGCCAGGTGGGATGGTTGTTTATTAGGATTAGCTGTCATTGCGAGATCCTTCTCTCCCTTATCCTGGTTGCGATGCGGTGCGGCAACAGTGCTTTCGCTGAGAAAGCGGGCCAAATTGTCCTCCCATTTGGTGACAAGCATGATCTAAAACGGAAAATCCAAATCTATATATCGATACTCGTTGCAAGTAAACTACACACCTAAGAACTTAGTAAAGACAGAACCGTTGACGAATAAGCACTTTTTTCTTTTCTTTTTTTTTTTTAAAATAAGAAAATTGTTGTACGTAATGGCCTGTCTTATTTGGAACGTTCGTGAAGGTTCAAAACCTTTTTTGAGGTTATCAGATCCAGAACCTAGGTTGCTGAACCTTTCAGGAAATAAAAGTTTAGAAATCAAGATTCGGGATCTGAAAACCTCGAACAAAAAGTTTGTAAACCTCAACGAACCTACCACAAACCTTCCAGTTAAGACAAACGACTCGTGAACTCACATTCTATAAGAAAGACCCAACTACCTGGTAAATCATTGTGTGTGTGTGTATGTGTGTGTGTGTGTGTGTGAGTGTGTGTGAGGGAGAGAGAGAGAGAGAGTTTGCTCGCAAAAGAAAAAAGTGCCCATTCCAGATTTAGCGAGACTACAATCTCCCAGCTACAAGAAAAAATGTTTGTATACAGCTAAGCACTCGCAATGTTTATTAAACGCTTTAAAAACGTGTCAAGATTAGTGACCCAGTTCACACACAGCCTCTGTGGACTGTCGGCCAAGATAACAGCAAAACAGCAACCCCTAACTTTGCAAGGTATTTGTGTAAGCCCAGGTCCAAAAGAGTCGCAACACTTCATATTACAATATTCGGGTTCAAACCTCATGACGGAAGGGCTCCTCTAGCTCCGTGTTCCCAAAGAAACTAGAGTTTCGGATTTGTATGATTATACAGTGTTCGATAGCGATCGGTTTCCTACTTCAAAATGAACTTTTTTTTGGTCTCTCTCTCTCAATAATTATACTTCTCTCTGGGGAAATTGTATTTAAATAAATGCACGGACATTGGGAACTTAGGATAAAATAATTATGAAAACGGGGTTCACTGTGACAGTTTTAAATGTAGTTTTGGAATAAGTTCTAAAGCAAACACTACCTTTTACTAGTCATCCATGAGGATGAAATTCGGAATCGCTTTCGTAGCAAAATCACTGCAACCTTAGAGAAGCTCCAACCAGGACAAGGGGGTATAGGACCCCACAATCACACCATCCAATGCTACCCGACTAAGAGAGAGAGAGAGAGAGAGAGAGAGAGAGAGAGAGAGAGAGAGAGGGAGAGAGAGAGCGAGAGCGAGAGCGAGAGAGAGAGACAGAGACAGACAGACAGACAGAAAGACAGAGAGAGACAGAGACAGAGAGAGAGGAAAGAGAGAGAGAGGGGGGAGAGAGAGCGGGAAAGAGAGAGGGAGGGAGAGATTTCTGCAGGAGCGAGAGGAGGGGGGAAGGCGAGAGAAAAAAGACGCGCTGGGCGTGAGGGGGTGAACAGGAGAAAGATGGGAATCGCCTCAAGTGTTATAACTTAATTTACTGAGGCAGAAGATTAGTCCAGTTCTGAGAGCACTCGTCAGGGGGATTTGTAGCAAATCCGGGCCGACCTAATTTATTTGCTGCTTACTTTGGCTGGGATCATCCCCACATATCCATCTGTAACTTTCAGTTAGTTATTAAACGTTGTGACCTTGTTTCACTATGCGCTGTGATTAATGCCTTTACCGAACCTGACCAAACTTATCGATGGATTCCCAAATCAAGGGTAAGAGTAAAGAGTGGGTGGGTGGTATGGAGTGAGTGTGTGTTTGTGGGTGAGAGAGAGAGAGAGAGAGAGAGAGAGAGAGAGAGAGAGAGAGACCCAATAGTTAATGAAATAATGATACATTCTTCAATGCAGCTAAAACGTCACAAAGGTTATTAGAATTTTTAAATAGATAACTCAAAATTACTTCCGTAGAGTAGAAATGCTTCTTGGATCTCTGAAGATCAGAATGACATCAATGTAGCTAAAGTGTCAAAACAGTTTTTCAAACTTTTAATGCAGCAGTAAATTACTAAAATAAATAAAATTCACTGACAAGTTTATATAATAATGCAACTTTTTCTTGTTAATATTTGTGTTCACTATCAGTGTCAATGTCAGCTTCACTATCAGTGTCAGTGTCAGCTTCACTATCAGTGTCAATGTCAGTGTCAGCGTCAAAATAAGTATTGGGCAACTACTAGCACTATTATTCAATTTTTAATTTTGGTAGCCGAGGATCAAAGAGAACAATGGAACGCAACCAAGAATCCAATTGTCAACAAAATTTCCACATTTCTAAATAAAGATCGAATTGAGCCCTTTAAATTAACACCAAAACATTTTAAAGGGAATGCTTACAATTCCATGGTGTCAACATATCAAAAAAGGAATAAAATAATTGGTTTCGTTGATGATTGGTTCCTTGGTGTCAATATTAAATTAAAATAGAATAAAATAATTTCTTAACATTTTTGAACAAAGACGACACTGAACGCTTCGAATGATAAGCTTACTTGTTTTGTTTTGTTTTTCTCCACAGTTCGTTGATGTCTGTATTTAAGACAGAATAAAGCAATATTCGCAAGAATTGAGAACAAAGACGGTGCGATAAACTTGCCATTACAAACTCGTACTAGCTCTGTGGGTTCGGGCATTAATATAGATTAGACCCAACGTTTTCCGGCTTGTCGTAAGAGGCGACTAACAGGGGTGATGTTAGCACGGCATCACTGGGCGAATGTCTTCTACACAGAAGTCACCGGCCAGGGTGGAGGAACCTCACGTTACTACAGGTTCAACGACCACGTGCTCAGGGCCAAGGCGAGCCACACTGTATTCGTGGATTTCGGCTGTGGCCAACAGCCTGGAGAGGATTGGGTACCGCCAGGTCTTTTTTGCCCAAGACACACTACATGATAAAATCATCTGTGGTGCACCTACGACCTCCGGGTTACGGGACAGGACAGGATAGGATAGGACAAACTCGTACGTAGTGCGATCAAGAATAGAATTAGAGGACAGTATATTGAAAGTATCACATTACTTTAATATAAAATTAATAAAATAAAATATATAAAAAATACGCTAATTTTTCTCATATAGCGCACTTTTTAGCACAAAGAGCTGCTCAAGGCACAGATCGAAATCACGATCTAAATCCCATTCCACCGCTACCATCCTTTCCCATGTTAACTTTCAGCCTCAAGCGAGCACCGTCAAACGTTCCGAACAAATGATAGCCATCCTCATCGACCTAAATATATGTGCGTTTATTTGGGCCTGCCACCTGTCCTCTTTTGACAAAGTTCTGTGACGTGCCGCTACGGCGACATCGGTTATGTTGAACCGCCGTAGAAAGAGTCATTAGGGAAAGTCGACTTCTGCAAGAGAAACAAAAAATCAACAACTCCCCTGTCACCATAGAAATTCGAACTAGGCTCTTCTGCATGCCTAGGCGAGAGTTCTATTACCACTGAGTCACTCGGCCAGCAACGGTATAGGGCTTAGACCTATTCGGGGTTACATTACATTACATGATTATTGCTTTAGGTCCAGCGGACTCTTTCGAGCCAAATCAGGACCGGACATCCCCTGATCCGCATAAAAGATCTGCTAAAACAACCCTAGTGGTAAAAGTGAAAGCTCTCCACCAGCCAGTCACTTTACGATAAAGACATCCCACGCAGGGGACGCTGAGGCTGTACTCTATCCTATCCTATCCTGTCCCATAACCCGAAGGTCGTAGGGGCACCACAGATGATCGTTTAACCAGCATACTCCATCTTTCTCTGTCCTCAGCAGCCGTCATGGCTTCGCTCAGTGTCAAACCAGTCCATTCTCGAATGTTGTCCTCCCACCTCTTTTTCGGTCTCCCCCTTCTTCTACCTCCTTGCACCGTGCCTTGCAGAATGGTCTTTGCAAGGCCTGATGATCTGGTGACGTGGCCATACCATCGGAGTTTCCGTTTCTTCACCACTGTGAGCAGGTCATCGTGTTGTCCAATGGCTTGTGTGATGGTCTGTCGGACTTCGTCGTTGGTGATGTGTTGGGTATAGGAAATGCACAGAAGTCTTCTGTAGCACCTCATCTCCATGCTTTGTATTCTTCGTTGGAGATCTGCTGTGAGAGTCCACGCTTCGCAAGCATATAGGAAGATGGAGATGACCAGAGAGCGCAGCAGTCTTATTTTGGAATGTAGACTGATGGTTCTGTCTTTCCAAATGGGCTTCAACCTTGTCAGGCTGTACTCTAATTTATCGAAACCCCGTTTACAAAAACAAAACAGAATACAAACATCATTAAAAATTATGAACAAAACACATACATATAAATTGCCTACATTGCTAAATAATAACATCATAGGAAACCCTAGTGACCACCTGGCAGAAAGCGTTCAATATTCCCAAGCTGATCCAAATAAGGAGTCTTGTCCCGGAAGGCAAACTTGTTTTTTCCAACCTAGTTCCAGTCATTCGCCCAAAAAGGCAATCACCGAAGTCGAACGAAGCTCTCCGATGTGTTACGAAATGATGCTTGCATGACTACGACAAGCTGACATTAAAAATGATCGCTGTTGCTTCTCATTCTGTTCGATTTACACAGATTTAGCATTTCGCAACGGTATAATACTTTGTTAATATGAGCATAATAGGAGCATAATTATTATCGACAATATTTAATAGTTGCGTTCCTTGATTTGCATTTTGTTAGTTCTCAGCAGTAAAGGCTAATAATAGCATTGCCCATTTCCTGTCTAGAACCAAGTAGACACTTATACAGTATACATAGGCTTAATCTACATTATTATATTATAAGTCAGTCTCCGCGCAGCGAAGAACCTCACTAGCTGAATATAATTATTAGACCTGTATTGTTTGTTTTATACGTAAATAAATGTATATAAACTATATCTATTCTAATTGATAATATTTAGGCCTATACTTTATAATATTCGAATCTTGAAATTTCCGGAGAAGGACGAGTAGGCTAAGCGATTTTTTTAAAAATAACTCGAGATCAGAGTTAAATTAATAGTTAGTTATTCATTGCTTACAGGGTCCAGCGGACTGCAAAGAGTCGAATCAGAACCACAAAATCAAGACAACTCGAGATCAGAGTTAAATTAAAAGCTTATTAGTTATTCATTGCTTACAGAGTCCAGCGGACTGCAAAGAGCCGAATCAGGACCACAAAATCGAGACCACAACTTCGCAAGTAGTAGTAGTAGTAGTAGTAGTAGTAGTAGTAGTAGTAGTAGTAGTAGTAGTAGTAGTAGTAGTATAGTTATTTAGTTAAATCTTTAATTTATTTATTTGTTTTGTTTGTGTGTTGTTGTTGTTGTTGTTGTTATTATTATTATTATTATTATTATTATTATTATTATTATTGTTTGTTTCTTGTTATTATTATTATTATTATTATTATTATTATTATTATTATTATTATTATTATTATTATTATTATTATTATTATTCCTACTTTAAAAAAATAAAAGAATAGTGTGCTGCTGTGCGTGCTCAATGGTGTAAATATGGTCAGTGACGGTTTGTTTGTTTTTGCTGAAGTTGGGTGTAACCCGAAATATTCAGATGGTGTTACTGGTTATTTTTTCTTATAGATTTAACAAAGTTTTCAGATGATTTATAGAAATTTCCGCCCGCCACGCAACATTTTTTTTATACGTGTTTCTCATTAAAATACATAAAATTGAAATACATATAACAAATTTACTGTATCAGTTAAAAAGAATAATATTAGTTAAATAAATAATTGCTTTGGTGCTTGCAATAAAAATATAACTGTTTTTTGAGACCATTATAAACTTGCTTTGCCTTGTGCTGAAGGGACATCAACGTATCCATAGCGCTTTGAAGTTTTCCCATGGTTTTATTGTTGATATAGATGTGAAATCGTTGTATGTGTGCATTATGTGTTATGTATTACTTTTACTCCTTATTACTAATTGTGTCAGTATATTATTCATCATAAAATAATAATAATAATAATAATAATAATAATAATAATAATAATAATAATAATAATAATAATAATAATAATAATAATAATAATAATAATAATAACTGCTTCAAAATGCAAATCTCGACTTGAGCTTGAAGCTGTGCAGATCGAAATAGAATTAGATCTAGCAGTGGCTATTTTTATGCACGGATGTTTCACCACAGACTCTGAAGTCTTTTCTTTTGTCTTTGTAAACTCCTAAATACGTACGTAATATAGTATGTAATTGAGGCCTACGAAAGACGAGACTTCCAAGCCTGTGGTCTCACGTAGTCCTGCCAGCATTCGTTCGTAAAACATCGGATAGCTTCGCTCGACTCGGAGAGCTTCGTTCGACTTCGGTAATTGCCCTTTTCGGGAAAGTGACTGGAACTAAGTTGGAAAAAACAAGTTCGCTCCCGGAAGAGTTTTCAAGAAAAACGGTAGGAGACTGGTCTAGCGAAGAAGAAGATAGTATAGCAGATTGATAGAATGAGAAAGCAGGAATGAGAAAGAGCAAATGAGAAAGACAGCGACAGGGGGAATTTAAAGCACTAAATTTCCAGAAAGTGGGGATACTATTTATACTGAAACCCCAGGCACCCCAACGGGGGTTATTCGGGGTTAATAACACAGTCTTTGATACAAGATGAAGAAGAAAACAAACCCACTAAGCTCTGCCCGAACTATCCCTGTATCGAGACAACATTGGCAGTATCATACCCTCATTTCCTCTCCTGGCTGAATGAATGCTTTCTTTGACAAGGAATTGAAGGAATTTTGGAAACACAAGGGGTATTGAACGAAGGAATTTTGGAGTAACCACTTAAAAAAAAAAAAACGGAATGAAAGAATTTGGAACTTGCACTCAGTGTTTGCTGGTTGAGCAAAGCGGAAGAGAAGCGCTAAAGCCCATGCCACACGAGCGTCAAATCTACTGGACTTGACGCGAATCGGAGCAATTTTCGACTTCGAAGTCGGAATTTCATTTTGACTTGAATCGCGCAGTGCCACACGAAAGTCGCAGATCGAGTCAAACTTGAGGGTTATTGGTCTTGAAGTTTTGCTGTACGTGTGTTGTGATCACGTGATTCGTATTCTGCTTCTCATTGGCCAAAAGGTCCGAATCACACAATCGGGACTCGCGGAATTAGAACATGTTGAAAGTCGGCAATCGGAGCCAATTCAAAGAATCTGGATTCGCGATGCACAGAGTGCCACACGACAATCACGGGATTTTGTCGTGATTTCATGAATTGGATTCAAGATTTGACGCTCGTGTGGCATGACCATAAGCGTTCAATCATTTTGAGACCACAGAACATTCGCCAACAAACACTCAGGGGTGGCCTGCAGCGCAGTGGGTTCCAGCTATAATTGTCCATGCCATAGACTGCAGGTTCGATCCCCACCGAAAAGCACCTTCTTTACTTAGGTAATTAAACTTTGCAGGTCATCGAAGAACAGAAGAATAAAGAAAGAGAAGAAGAAAAACAAAGAAGAGGAAGAGAAAGAAGAGGACAATGTTGAAAAAGGAAAAATATAATTTTCGTAAAAAAATAAAGAAGAAGAAGAAGAAGAAGAAGAAGAAGAAGAAGAAGAAGAAGAAGAAGAAGAAGAAGAAGAAGAAGAACAACAACAACAACAACAACAACAACAACAACAACAACAACAACAACAACAACTAGAAAAAGAAGAAGACGATGAAGAAGAAGAAGAAGAAGAAGAAGAAGAAGAAGAAGAAGAAGAAGAAGAAGAAGAACAACAACAACAACAACAACAACAACAACAACAACAACAACCTGAACAACAACAACCTGAAGACGACGACAACGACAAAGATAAAGGCTATTGTTAGCTCCTTTTGCATTCACTTACAAGACTACAAAATCCGCATCGCTTACAACATGACGGGTAGAGAACCACGTGACGTCGCAATTGAACTCGAATAGCTCGAACAGATGAGGAGTCATCATTGTTTTATTCGTTCGTCTGTACAGGTTAAACGAAACCTCAGCACCGTTCCCTCTCTCATACCCAGCATTTCCTTCACCCCCTCATTCCCCCTTCCCCCTCATCTCAGCCCACCATGTTGTCCACAGCCAAGAGCGGCGACACTGCGACACACAAAGTGTTTGTTTTGGAAAGGAAAGCTCAAACAAAGCCAAAGCTGTGGCTCATTTCCGCAAAGGATTTGAACTTTCCACCGGCGGCCCTGCATGCTACAGTATCGTGCGCCACACATGCTTGCAAAGAGGCGCGCCATGTTAGTTTGGAGCACAGGCGCGTTACGACGTGTTTAGTGCAGTGTTATAGTGGACAGTGTAGGCGATCGTTAGTGTCTAGCAGTAGATACAGCAGTATATATATAGCAGTATAATTTTTTTAAAAAGAAAGAAAATCCATCCACCATCCGTTGCGAAATCCATAACTTGCATTATCTTCAAACATAACAATGCAGACGACAAAACAATCATAATTTTGACTTAGATTTGAAACGACTTATGCCTGCGTACATACATTCGGTGACATTTTATATGAAATTATTGTATTAATTATTTAAATGCTTTTATATAGCGCTTTTTTCCACTTCAAGACCTGCTCAAGATTCTGGCCGATACA
Organism: Oncomelania hupensis; assembly: GCA_036898135.1. Classification (NCBI taxonomy): domain Eukaryota; kingdom Metazoa; phylum Mollusca; class Gastropoda; order Littorinimorpha; family Pomatiopsidae; genus Oncomelania; species Oncomelania hupensis. Next base: position 19,436,333 of record CM072519.1, on the reverse strand, counting down.
AGATGTGACTTAAGCCGATCGAGGCGCCCGCTTGTTGCCTGGGCGACCAGAGATGGAGGAAAGGGTACTTAGTGCTGGGGGGGGGGAGGGGGATTGCATAGCTGGCGCTTACCCGGTTAGGACATGAGCGTCAGGATCTTTAAAGTCTTTCCGCTGGAATGCGTTCGTGCACAAGCTTACTGTCGATTGGGCAACATGTTAAGGGCAGACACTGGCCTATATACAATATATGGCCTATATTAAAGAATTTCTACATTTCAAAAATCACAACTAATGTTAGGTAGGTTGGGTTTGGGCGCGCCACAGGCTGCGACTACGCCTTCCACAGGGGAGGCGGCCCAGAATTTCCCGATAAAAAGGGACAATAAAGCATTAAAATCTAAAATCTAAAAAAAAATCTATACAATATAGAAGGTGTTTTGATCCATATAAAGATAATACTCGTGGGCCTTTTTCCAATGTATAGACGTCAACTCTGCCGCCAGACTACCTTGCAGGTCTACGCAACAGCTATAGAAGATAGCAGCATAAGGCGCCTGTGGTTGGAGACGGCATATTTGTTTATTGCTTCAACTGTTTTCTGAAAGTTTGAGTCTTCGAGGCTGCTTAAGGGCGCGACACACTCGACACTGGGGGCAGGTTGTCAAAACAAACACCGGTGTTTACATGCATTACGTGCACAGGAACATTGTGTATTAGAATGCGTAAAATGCGTGCCCAGATATTTTCTTTGCCCCCTTGTTGTGATATTATTTTTTCCAGGTTGTGTTATCATGTTTTCCCTGTTGTGTTCTTATGTAACCTCATTCCACCAGACTCACATGCATGCCATTCTCTATGCCAAAGTTGGGTTTAAAATCCACAGCCGCATGAATTTACAAAAAATATAATTTCTGTTCTTGTAGGTCTGTTAGTATTGGTCGAAAATTGGGCTATATCGCTATGCAGCTCAAGAGAATGCGACTTCTTCAGATAGTTTCCAAATGTTTACGTACAGCAAGCAGGGAAGCCAAATACTGCGCTGGGAAATCGTTTCCGGAAACGCAAGATTACCGGAAAGAAAGGCTGCTATACAATGTTCGTGTATTTGGCCATTAAAGTGTAATTCGATATGATTAAAAAGGCGACTATGTCAGCAGGCGACATTTCCCATCCGCTAGGTATATAAGTGAGAACAGTATCTGCGAGATATTTAGGCCTATACAGATTTTTTTAAAGGAAAGAAATAAAGATTAAAACGTGAACAAATATAGCGAAGCAGGCAAACCAAACAGGAATGGAAAAGAACTCGCCGAAACCAATGTACGCCGGGAAAAAGGACCTTACGCCTAGAAAAGGGACATTACCCCGGGAAAAAAATATTGCCCACTAAAATACAAAGCACTGTGCAAACATCAGCCCAATTGAGCTCAAATGAACAATGCCGATTGCAGACTTAGCAGTAGATAACGTAACTAAATCTAGCCTCGTCGGACATAATGTTGGGCGCCATTATTATTCAATAGGCCTACACAACTGAGTACCCCATGCGCACCAAGATTTCTTCGATGTAAAAGTTGAAGCGAAATAAAATGTCTTATGTCTTATCCTTTTTTTTTTTCGTCACATTTTGGATAATATTGGTACACCACTCAATTCTGGCGAAATTCGGGTTGCGTTCTCAGCGAAAGAGCGGCACCACCCAGGACGAGAAGAGAAAATAACAAAGCACTAGTAGGGCGTGTTTTTGTAGCTGTCACTTAGGGCACAATGTTGATATTCCGTGCCATGGAATGCGTTCATACTGAGACTAGATCTCGGTTTAAACTCTCGTCGGAACGCTGTTACCTTTTGTCCCCAGAATACAAACTAACAACGAATGCCTTTCACGGCTGCAGATTGGCTTTGCTGTCAACACTGACACCAGACAGTCATTAAACTGCAGTATGTAAGGTTTACACCTGCAGTGTGTTAGGTTTACACCTGCAATGTGATAGGTTAACACCTGAAGTGTGTTAGGTTTACACCTGCAGTAAAAACACGCATTGAGTTTAGCAATGTCAAATTCACACTGGAAATAAAACATCAACATCAACAACAACATCATCAACATAACGACGACAACAACAGAAATCGCATGCATGAAGCGGTCCTTAACAAATTCTTCAGTTCAACGTTTCGAGTTCTATCCGATGGTATTGTCCCAGGTTTAGACTCACACTTCTTGTCTACTTCTATGCATCGCTGGCACATATTTTTTAAACGGTCTAGATTGTTATGCCTTCTTCTCTATCCACACAGTAAAGTTCACGAACTATCAGTCAGGGTCAAAGGGCAACTAAGAGAATCTCCTATGATCTCGTACTTTCTTTGTTATGTATGATAACAACGACAAAGAAAAAACAGGAAAAAATACAGAAAAGTAGAACAAAAGAAATGAAAAGAGAGAATGAGAAAGAATTGTACAAGACATGAGGAAAGAGGAGGACATGACAGGGGAAGAAATGAGAAGCAAAGAAGAAAACGTAAACGAGGAAGAAAAAGAAGCAGAATGAGTTAAGAGAGAGAGAGAGAGAGTGAGAAAGAGAGAGAGAGTGAGAAGGTGAGAGAATCAGCAAGAGACAGATAAGTGGGAGAGACATTATATAACAGCGACAGAAAAAACAACAGGTATAGGTAGAAAGAGACAGATGGAGCGAGCGAGAGAAAAAAGAGAGAGCAAGAGAGAGAGGGAGAGAGAAAGAGGGGAGAGAGAGAGAGAGAGAGAGAGAGAGAGAGAGAAGAAGAAGAAGAAGAAAATAGTTGAGGAATAGGAGGGAGACGGGAGAAAGACGGGGGAAAAGAGAGTGTGTGTGTGCGTGTGTGGGAGAGAGAGAGAGAGAGAGAGAGAGAAAGAGAGAGAGAGAGAGTGAGCCCAGTTAACCGATATCTATATCGCTAATCTGCTGAGGGAAACTGATAATGTGTGGTCATCACGCTACTCCTGACAGAAGACATTGCTCGTGGCCACTGACATAAGCGTCACACCGGACAGTGTTACAATGTAAAGTGGTTCTTTTAGATATACAAGTAAGGAAGCATACGTATAACTTACTATATGATAATGTCATGCACGTAGTACGGTGGACTACTAGCGCCAAAACCGAGAGTTACCACGAGATAATTCAAATTAACACGTGTTCTGCTTAATTTACAGAGATACCGGTGATCAATAATGTTAATGAATAATTATCAGTATTTGCCACGCCTTCCCAGCGCCAGAACCTAATAATTACAAATATCACGAGGGAACGTAAGTGACTTAAGGTACGAGACTATTGAGGTCGCCGAGGGTTTTCTCCCGGCACTCCGGTTTCCTCCCTCCCTTCAATAAAGGTACTGGACGCAGTCAATATAAAATTTCAAAAATAAAAATTCGGGTTTCTTTCCGCCTTGAGCAGCTCTATAAAAACCAGTAAATTTTTTTTTTTTAATGACGAAAGTAAAATGTTTATCCAATAAACTTGTAATGACACTTAAGCGCTACATTACATTACATTATATGATTATTGCTTTAGGTCCAGCGGACTCTTCCGAGCCAAATCAGGACCGGACAACCCCTGATCCGCATAAAAGATCTTCTGAAACAACCCTAGTGGTAAAACCGAAAGCTAGCCCTCCACCAGCCAGTCACTTTACAATAAAGACATCCCACGCAGGGGACGCTGAGGCTGTACTCTAATTTATCGAACCCCCGTTTACAAAAACAAAATAGAATACAAACATCATTATAAATTATCAACAAAACACATACATATAAAATGCCTATATTGCTAAATCATAACATCACAGGAAGCCCTAGTGACCATTTGGCAGAAAGCGTTCAATATTCCCAAGCTGATCCAACAGACCTCACACACACAAGGAATTTTGTCCCGGAAGAGTTTTCAATAAAAAAAAAGGTAAGTGACTGGTCTAGCGAAGAAGAAAATAGTATAGCAGATTGATAGAACAGAGCAGGAATGAGAAAGAACAAATGAGAAAGACAGCGACAGTGGGGATTTAAAGCACTAAATTTCCAGAAAGTGGGGATACTATTTATACTGAAATCCCCGGCACCTCAACGGGGGAAAGCGCTATAAAGAACCCAGCTTCCTATACTCGTTTTGTAAGAATGATTTCCCTTAGTGGTCGTGGATCCGGAATAAAATTTGGCTAGATTTGACTTGAATTTATTTGTGATCCTACACTTGCCTACAACTATGAAAATATTCTTCTTTAAAAAAAATTAATAAAATACACTAACGGAAATAGCAGAATTTCACAGAACAGGCGAACAATTGGACTACCTCCATTACTAGTCGACGGCATTAGAGAGACAGACAGAGCTCTATGGCTATATCTACATTCTTCAACTCTAGCCGTTTTACTTCACCACAACCTTTTTAATGTACCATTTTCCTTCATCTGTGCATGTCGGGCCCATGGGCAAATGCAACATGGGAAGCGAAGCGGACAGCATAGGGACCGCCGTTCACAGGTAAATCACCCCGAGGTCTAATCACCCCCACGCTTCGCCGACTGCCCATGACTCGCCATGGCCGCGACAATGGTGACCGTGATCTTACACTACTCTTATACAAGGATACGTTCCAGTTTTCACCAGGTTATTACCAAATTACATTTTAAAAAAAATTCTACATGTCTCTGTGGGGAGCTTAGTTCACTGTTTCTTGTATAGCAGTTTACAAGCTCAAGAGCTGCTGCTCAAACCGTTGGCTAAAAAAGGATCTATAATTCAAACCGCCTAAGGCGGCCACTTGCTGTTTGATGCGCATTGTCAACCGCTCCGGATTACTGCGCGCGGCACCCCCATCAGCGTGCACGTAGGCTATGCTCGTTTATTTCAGCCTGTCATTTGCACCCTTTGATAAACTGCCCGGATTCTTTAACGCTTCGCTGCGCGTAATACGGGGGAGAACGTGTGGAGGGTGGTGTGTGTGTGGGGGTGGGAGGGAGGAGGGTAAGGAGGATGGGGAGGGGGGGTAGTGGTGGAGGTGATGAACCAGGTAGAGTTATAACGGAAAGTTGACTTTCGTGAGACAAATTCCCGTCACCTTGGAGATTCGAACCCAGGTTCATCGATATTGGTCGTTCTATCACTGCTTATCAGTACAAAGAGCTGCTATCCTGATTCAATACGCACAAAATAGCATGATGAAGTCAGAACCGAACCCCCGTCGCCAACATCATCATCATCATCATCATCATCATCATCATCATCATCATCATCATCATCATCATCATCATCATCATCATCATCATCATCATCATCATCATCATCATCTCCTTCTTGATCTTCTTCTTTACTTGACGTGTAATGGTAACAACCCAAACACACTAGTAAAACTCACTCGCCGAGGCAAAAGGGATCCTATCCTTTCCCGTAACTCGAAAGTTTGTCGTTGGGGCACCACAGATGATCGTTTAACCAGTGTTCTCCATCTTTCTCTGTCCTCAGCAACCCTCATGGCTTCGTTCAGTGTCAAGCCAGTCGAATGTTGCCCTCCCACTTCTTTTTCTGTCTCCCTCTTCTTCTGCCTCCTTGTACCGTGTCTTGTAGAATGGTCTTTGCAACGCCTGATGCTCTGGTGACGTGGCCATACGACCGGAGTTTCCGTTTCTTCACCACTGTGAGTATGTCATCGTGTTGTCCAATGGCCAGAAGTCTTCTGCAGCACTCCATCTCCATGCTTTGTATTCTTCATTGTAGGTCTGCTGTGAGGGTCTATATTTTGCAAGATGGAGATGACAAGGGAGCGCAGCAGCCTAACTTTGGAGTGTAGACTGATGGTCTTGTCTTACCAAATGGGCTTCAGCCCTCTCAGGGCAGCAGTTGTTTGTGCTACAGAAGACTTCTGGTCATTTCCAATATACCCAATACATCACCAACAACGAAGTCCGACAGACCATTACACAAGCCATTGGACAACATGATGACATGCTCACAGAGCATCAGGCCTTGCAAAGACCATCCTGCAAAAGCACGGTGCAAGCAGGCAGAAAAGAGGGAGACAGAAATAGAGAGGGGAGGACAACATTCCAGAATGGACTGGTTTGACACTGAGCGAAGCCATGAGGGTTGCTGAGGACAGAGAAAGATGGAGTACGCTGGTTAAACGATCATCTGTGGTGCCCCAACTATCTTCGAGTTACGGGATATGATAGGATAGGATAAGATAGGATAGGAGTATTATTTTCAGGAGGACTTTGCTGGGATGGCTGATGAGGCTGCTAGTGCGTTAGTTTCTACACTTTTGAAGGCTACCCTTTTTGGGAAGAGTGATGACAAGCGACTGAGCCCATGGTGTAGGCCACTCCCCACTCTGCCAGATCTTGTCAGAGATAATGGTGAGGGCGTCAGTCATCGCTTCTCTTCCTGCTTGAAGCAATTCTGCTGGTATGCTGTCCACTTCCGCTGACTTCCCCTTCTTCAACGATTGCACCGCTGTTTCAACTTCTTCTCGGAGAATTGGGAGGATTTCTTCTTCTTCTCTGTTCTGGGGACATACTAGAACTGATGGGTCTCCGTTTGGTGTGTGGTAGTAAAGGTCAGAACAGTACTCTGTCCATCTATCCAAGACTTCTTGTTCTTCTGTAAGGCACATGCCAGACTTGCTTTGGAGATCTTAGACTGTTTAACATTTGTCAGCCGCTTCACAGTCTGGTAGGCCTTCTTGCTGTTGTTCTTGTTTAGACTGTTCTATATTTCCTGGCATTGGTCTTTTATCCAGTTCTCCTTTGCTGTGCGCATGCCTTTTCGGATGTCATTGTTAATTTTTCGGTAGGCCATAGCTCCCTGTGAGGTTTTCTTTTTTCTTTTTCATCTCTCTTCGTTTTTCACATAGGTCCAAAAGTTCAGATGGGAACCACGGTTTCTTCTTTGGGCGGTGCTTGTCAAAGATCTCAGTGGCTGCAACTGTCACAGCTGAGTTGAAGGTGGTGGTAATGGTGTTGACATATACTTCACCAGATCCCAAAATAAGCAGTGGTGCAAATTTCCCTCCAATTGTAGCTTGGAATATTTATGCCACCTCCGGGTCTTGCAATTTGTCCAGGTCGAAATTCAACCTGGTGCACTTTGCTTTGTTTACTCTCTTCAAGGGGATCCGGAAAGACATCATCACGAGATCGTGGTCACTTCCGATGTCTGCTCCTTGAAAAGTGCGTGTCCTGCCAATGTTGATGCTTTGATCTGAAGCGTTTCTTGACCATGATGTAGTCGATCTGGCTGTGATGCTCCCTGCTAAGACTGTCCCAGGTCCATCGTCTGGATTTTTGTGGAGACCAAGCGTGTTTGCCAGTTTCAGATTGTTGTGTCTGGTAAACTCCAAGAGTCTCAGACCTCTGCCATTTGTCTCGTTTTTGCAGTGGAGTCCACATGTGTCTCCCCAGTTGTGGTACTACTCTTGGCTAATCTTGGCATTCCAGTCGCCTTGCGCTATAACTATGTGTTCTTCGGCACTTGGTCAAGGGATAGAACATACAAAACAGTGAAGATGGCAGAGTACTCCGGGTAACGGGGTCTGCTGATCTACGCCTTGAAACAGCTCTAACTTATTTAGCCTGGTAAGTTTCAGACACTCAGGGTCTGCAGCAAGCAAAGACGTGCAAACACGGAGTATATGAGACTGCTGAAGCTTTCATAGATAACTGACACTCAGTATGGCGTGCACCGAGTGCTAGTTTCATTCATCTTTAACACCGTAGGTAGGGGACATGGAAGTCGAACCCAATAGGGACCGGCACCCTGCTTGTTTGCCACGCTCAGCTAGACCCATTCACTATTGCTTGTCAATGGCAGGAGTCTAATAGGACAATTTACAGACTCTTTTCTTTAAAATAAAGCGTACTAGTTCATTTGTATAGGGAATAACAGTAATAATTCATATGGCTAAGTTTGCATGCACTGGTGCAGGTGCCACAGTAGACTAATAATGAGCACTTGCTCAACTTCTCTCTCTGTCACTTGATGTATGTCTGTCTGTCTATCTGTCTAGAGAAGGCTGATTTGGTTTTTCCAAAGAGAGACAGACAGACAGTCTGTCTCTTTTTGGAAAAACCAAATCAGCCGTCTCTAGACTTTGTAAATTTAGAGCTAGCGTTTCCTACCTTGCCCACTGGTGAAGTACGTTTGATATAATTTAGTGCAATGTTTGAATAGCAAAGAATTGATCTCGGTGACCTTGACCTCTAATGATGATCTGGAGTAAATGTTATGCCACGAGAGGCCGCTACAAAAAATAAAAGTAATATTCATTTGGAGTATAGACAAATTATGTACAGTGGTTCTTGAGATTTGGCGTGCAAAGGACTGACACACAGAAATAGGAGGGAGAGTGAAGGGGCAGGGGGTGAGGTTGCAAGGAGGGGTATAGGATGGGAGAGGGGGAGGGGGTACGCGAAGGTTTAAAAACGGCTAAACTTCAACATGAAGGTGAAAGTATGGACCGAAGTGAGCGTTTAGGGTTGTGAGAAGGAGTGAGGCGGAGAGAGGGGGGAGGGGTTTGGCTTAAACCATAAACTGACAGCTCTCTCCGCCTCAACTTTAAGTGTTCTTGCAAATCGCTCAGTAGGAGACGTCCAACTTTACACAACGGTTAATAAATCCACAACAGGGCTTTCCTTGTCATCCCGTACACTGCCACAGCTAGGGGGGTGGGAGGGGGGCAACAAAGAAATCGGCCGTGTCTCGTCTGTAAACGGCATTGTTTTAACCACATATAACGACAGAGCAACAACATTTTATCAATCTCCAAATCGTGCAACCAACGTCCCCATTCACGCCCCCCCCCCCCACCCATTCACACACGTACACACACACACACACACACTAATGAAAACAAATACACACACAACAGAGCACACCTCACCATGCCATCTTACTCCCTCACTCGTCCACACTCCGTACCTCCTTCCGCGCAGTTGTGTTCATATTCCTGTGTGAAAATCAATTCAGTAACAATACATATAACCAAATAAATAAACAATAATGACGGCCATAAACACTTACATAAAAAAAAAATAGCCTGTGGAATAACTAGGATGTAGTTCAACTTGCGTCAAGTTCAAAGCGAATAAAGCCGCAGTCGGTCTGGAAACCGAGTTTGTAAGATCTGTCAGACGTACAAGGCTAGCAGTCCCATATACTCTCACAGCAGTTTTCTGCAGAACACTTACAATCATTTTCTGGATCTGGATTCCTGTCTTCATGATGGCTAACTGTATTTGCCTAAGGATAATAATGGTCATACTTTGCTACCTTATGTCGTATGTTTTTCTATCTTAGTTCTAAGAATCTACCAGTTAAATCAGGGTAGTGTAAGTTACTGGCATAGCCATATGATGGACAAGCAGCCAATCGTTCAATTTATAGTCTTTTCACAACAACGTGATATCAGAAATATTGGACGAGCAGCCCTTGCGCAGAAAAAGTGCTATATATCAGAACAACACTAATAATACTTGTGGTATTATAATGGAACAATTCCGCACGATAGCTGGTTTGTGAGAGAATATTACACAGATGTTATATTATGTTTTTAAAAAAAAATTACAAGGTACGTAGAAGAAAATATTCAAATACACGAAAAATGATACCCTACCACATTTCTCTAACAGTTTTCAGTTTTCATCATACACAAACTATTGTATGGGAAACATTTATATTGGGCTACGCAGGAAAAGGTGCAATATCATGATAGACCTGGAAGGTTTTGAGAAAACTGGGCTTTGTGCGGAAGTGTATGTGTGTGAGAGCGCTCAACAAAAAATGAAGAACATATAATTGGCAATGTACTTGCTTTCATTTGGTGATAATTTTTCTTTGACCTGTGTTTTGAGTAATGCAAAGAGTTGTATTCATGTACATGTATTCATGCACCATGCCCATGCATCATGTTTGTTTTATTAGTTATTTTTGTAAGTACAGAATCCTGAGATATGGATGTGTCCTTTCAGTTCTTTGTTTACTTCAATACTTGACTTCATGTTTTGTTTCAGTTTACACAGTTTACATTTATAATAAAATAAAGACTGGCAAGAGTTGGTCAGGCTTAATAATTCTTAATCTCATGTGTATTCTTTTTGTGTGAATTAATTAATATGTGCACGGTTGGTCAGTCTGGACTATTTCCAAAAGGTTTTACAGGATTCGCCATACTTGGCCGCACATTTTTGCAACGCTTGTTGTTCTTTCCACAACACGAGGTGTTACAAATGTGTGCCAATTGCGTTCTTAGAAGTGTTCACAACACTTATAAGTGTACCACTTTGGTAACAAGCCATTACGCTTATTTTGTGTTTGATGACGACACATTCCAGCATATTTGTTACACATTGTGACACCCTTTCAACGCATTTGCAACACATTCGCAACTTGTTGAAGTGTTGAAATGTGTGCCAATTGATGGATTGGCCGGAGAGGAACAAGAACTTGAACAGCTGGTACAGAGGCTTGATTGATTCCATCTCCAGAGCCTTTGGAATGGAAATAAGTGCTGAGAAGACCAAAATGATGAGCAGCACCAATGGCATCAACACAGACGTCAAAGTCCAAGACCAATCCCCCAACACAGTGCATAGCTTCAAATATTTAGGAGCCATTGTATCAGACAATCAGACAGGATTTCCTCTCCAGGATCACACAAACAACTGCTGCCCCAACAAAGTTGAAGCCCTTTTGGAAAGACACGACCATCAGTACACTCCAAGGTAAGGCTGCCGCGCTCCTTTGTCATCTCCGTCTTCCTATACGCTTGCGAAACATGGATCCTCACAGCAGACCTACAACGAAGAATGGAGATGAGGTGCTACAGAAGACTTCTGGTCATTTCCTCTACCCAGCACATCACCAGCGACAATGTCCGGCCGACAGACCATTACACAAGCCACTGAGCGAAGCTATGAGGATTGCTGAGGACAGAGAAAGACGGAATACGCTGGACGAACGATCATCTGTGGTGCTCCAACGACTTTCTAGTTACGGGATAGAATATGACAGGCTAGAAAAGAATTTTCGCCACATGTGACCGTTATGGCTATGGCTATGCCCTTTAAATTGTTATAGGCTTAGCAAGCTCTGAAGTCTTTGATGCTCAGAATGTCTCCACGCAGTCTCGCACAGCGTAGCTGAGACTAGAAGAGGCCTACTCCCTTCTCCTGGCTTTGTCTAGTCAAGAAGACAAATAAAAAGTTTAAGGGAAATACAACACACCAGATTAAACGATTTTTTAAAGCAAGTATTTCGCAAAATTAAAAAAAAAAAGGAAGCTTCGTCAGGAGTTACAAACCAACTCTAGTCTCAGCGACGCTGTCACCGCGCAGCCCTGCATGCAGTGTTTTGGAGGACAGTTTACGATGACAGCGGGGGCTTCGCTTAACCACCCCCCAAACACGGCAAAACGTGCAGTAGCCAAGGTGGTGCTGAATTTTAATGCACTTTATGTCTCCGCTGCTGCACATCAACTCTTTGTATTAAAATACAAAGTCAGAGCGCTGCCAGCATGCCACTGCATTACATTGGCATTAATTCAGTTAGAAATTAAAACGGGACAAAAATAGGACTAAATGTTGCTATTTAAAAAAAAGAAGTATTCTATATACACACATGTTTACTGTGGCTTTGAAATTCATTACAAATTGCACACATTGTAGAATGAAATAAATAAATAAATAAATAATTTTAAACAACAAAAACAACAACATCACACATCAAATTATAGGCAAGACTAGTAACTCTCTATCAGATGACGTACAATGTCGACGCAAATCGTGGTTGAAGAAGTTAAGAACAACAAAGTTTAATGCAGAAATGTACGAACAGACATTATTTATTTATTTATTTATTATCGAGGATTTTTATAGCGCACATATCTCACCGTACTTGGCGACTCAAGGCCCTGGCCGATACAGGATCTAACTCAAGCCGCCCGAGGCGCCAACTTGCAGCCTTTGGGCGCATCGTAATAACGCTCCAGACAACTGAGCACAATCCTGGGCAGCCAGGGATGGGGGAGAAGGACCTAGATGCATGCTGGGTGCGTTTTTGTCACCGGCACTCACCCGTCTAGGACATGAGCGTCAGGATCTTTAAAGTCCGTTATGATGGAATGTATGCGACACAGACTAGACCTCGGTTTATACTCTCATCCGAAGGAGTAGGAAAACCGGGAGTAAAGTGTCTTTCCCAAGGACACAACACAATGCCCCCGCCTGGGCGCGAACCCGGGACCTTCAGATCCGCAAGCCAAAGCTCTACCATTAGGCCACCGTGCCTCCCACATTACACATTACCGCCAAGAAAAATAATTCTGCCGTAGTGTACTATTAAGTAATAGAGAATAAAAATTCCTAATTTTTATTTCCTGATGTCGATTTAATGTTGGAGTCATTTCATGAACATTGAACATCCTTACCTGCTACAAAATTGTAAGAAAATGCAAATAAAGTCAGTACTCAGTTTAAGTCCAGTTATTTGAAATCGCAAACTAGAGTGCATTATATAGAGAGGCTGAGGCCTACTTCAGAGTTTCGAGCAGTTCTTTGACCTGGTAAGTGTGCCGTTTAAGAACAATTCATTTCATTTACTTCTGAAATGAACGCGTCAAAAAATCCCAGTGAACGAAAAAAAAGTCAGAAGCAAATTAGTCAGGGTACCGAACATGTATATAAACTATACAATGATATTGCAGTGCCGTAGAAAGACACTTTGTTAGCATACCCGTACTGTTTATCTCTGACAATCTTGGCTTAACTGCACAGGTCCTAAAGTGAAGTGACCTTACTAACCAGGACAATGAACTTTGTTCTTTTTTCTTCCTCGCGTGGGCAACAAGATCCCAGCTGAGTCGTAAAAGCACAGACGCAACCTATCTAAAAATTTTATTGACCCTCCATCATACCACAAGTGGACAACATGACAAGCTGAGCAGCCATCACAAACATCGTAAAGCAACCCCCAACCATGACAATCAAAATGATATTTTCAACCAACACAAAAAAATGTGCCTGAAGAAGAGAAGCAGAACAAGAGATCGAAGGATGAAGGCAATATCAAGTGGAGAAGAAGAACAAGAGAAGGATGAAGAAGGCAGATCAAGTGGAGAAGAAGAACAAGAGAAGGATGAAGAAGGCAGATCAAGTGGAGAAGAAGAACAAGAGAAGGATGAAGAAGGCAGATCAAGTGGAGAAGAAGAACAAGAGAAGGATGAAGAAGGCAGATCAAGTGGAGAAGAAGAACAAGAGAAAGATGAAGAAGGCAGATCAAGTGGAGAAGAAGAACAAGAGGAGGATGAAGAAGGCGGATCAAGTGGAGAAGAAGAGAAGAAGAACAAGAGAAGGATGAAGAAGGCAGATCAAGTGGAGAAGAAGAGAAGAAGAACAAGAGAAGGATGAAGAAGGCAGATCAAGTGGAGAACAAGAACAAGATAAGGATGAAGAAGGCAGATCAAGTGGAGAAGAAGAGAAGAAGAACAAGAGAAGGATGAAGAAGGCAGATCAAGTGGAGAAGAAGAGAAGAAGAACAAGAGAAGGATGAAGAAGGCAGATCAAGTGGAGAAGAAGAGAAGAAGAACAAGAGAAGGATGAAGAAGGCAGATCAAGTGGAGAAGAAGAGAAGAAGAACAAGAGAAGGATGAAGAAGGCATTTCAAGTGGAGAAGAAGAGAAGAAGAACAAGAGAAGGATGAAGAAGGCAGATCAAGTGGAGAAGAAGAGAAGAAGAACAAGAGAAGGATGAAGAAGGCAGATCAAGTGGAGAAGAAGAACAAGATAAGGATGAAGAAGGCAGATCAAGTGGAGAAGTAGAGAAGAAGAACAAGAGAAGGATGAAGAAGAACAAGAGAAGGATGAAGAAGGCAGATCAAGTGGAGAAGTAGAACAAGAGAAGGATGAAGAAGGCAGATCAAGTGGAGAAGAAGAACAAGAGAAGGATGAAGAAGGCAGATCAAGTGGAGAAGAAGAACAAGAGAAGGATGAAGAAGGCAAATCAAGTGGAGAAGAAGAACAAGAGAAGGATGAAGAAGGCAGATCAAGTGGAGAAGAAGAACAAGAGAAGGATGAAGAAGGCAGATCAAGTGGAGAAGAAGAACAAGAGGAAGATGAAGAAGGCAGATCAAGTGGAGAAGAACAAGATAAGGATGAAGAAGGCAGATCAAGTGGAGAAGAAAAGAAGAAGAACAAGAGAAGGGTGAAGAAGGCAGATCAAGTGGAGAAGAAGAGAAGAAGAACAAGAGAAGGATGAAGAAGGCAGATCAAGTGGAGAAGAAGAGAAGAAGAACAAGAGAAGAATGAAGAAGGCAGATCAAGTGGAGAAGAATAACAAGAGAAGAATGAAGAAGGCAGATCAAGTGGAGAAGAAGAGAAGAAGAACAAGAGAAGAATGAAGAAGGCAGATCAAGTGGAGAAGAAGAGAAGAAGAACAAGAGAAGAATGAAGAAGGCAGATCAAGTGGAGAAGAAGAGAAGAAGAACAAGAGAAGGATGAAGAAGGCAGATCAAGTGGAGAAGAAGAACAAGAGAAGGATGAAGAAGGCAGATCAAGAGGAGAAGAAGAGAAGAAGAACAAGAGAAGAATGGAGAAGGCAGATCAAGTGGAGAAGAAGAACAAGAGAAGAATGAAGAAGGCAGATCAAGTGGAGAAGAAGAGAAGAAGAACAAGAGAAGGATGAAGAAGGCAGATCAAGTGGAGAAGAAGAGAAGAAGAACAAGAGAAGGATGAAGAAGGCAAATCATGTGGAGAAGAAGAGAAGAAGAACAAGAGAAGAATGAAGAAGGCAGATCAAGTGGAGAAAAAGAACAAGAGAAGAATGAAGAAGGCAGATCAAGTGGAGAAGAAGAACAAGAGAAGAATGAAGAAGGCAGATCAAGTGGAGAAGAAGAACAAAAGAAGAATGAAGAAGGCAGATCAAGTGGAGAAGAAGAGAAGAAGAACAAGAGAAGGATGAAGAAGGCAGATCAAGTGGAGAAGAAGAACAAGAGAAGGATGAAGAAGGCAGATCAAGAGGAGAAGAAGAGAAGAAGAACAAGAGACGAATGAAGAAGGCAGATCAAGTGGAGAAGAAGAACAAGAGAAGAATGAAGAAGGCAGATCAAGTGGAGAAGAACAAGAGAAGGATGAAGAAGGCAGATCAAGTGGAGAAGAAGAGAAGAAGAACAAGAGAAGGATGAAGAAGGCAGATCAAGTGGAGAAGAAGAGAAGAAGAACAAGAGAAGGATGAAGAAGGCAGATCAAGTGGAGAAGAAGAGAAGAAGAACAAGAGAAGGATGAAGAAGGCAAATCAAGTGGAGAAGAAGAGAAGAAGAACAAGAGAAGAATGAAGGAGGCAGATCAAGTGGAGAAAAAGAACAAGAGAAGAATGAAGAAGGCAGATCAAGTGGAGAAGAAGAGAAGAAGAACAAGAGAAGAATGAAGAAGGCAGATCAAGTGGAGAAGAAGAACAAGAGAAGAATGAAGAAGGCAGATCAAGTGGAGAAGAAGAGAAGAAGAACAAGAGAAGGATGAAGAAGGCAGATCAAGTGGAGAAGAAGAACAAGAGAAGGATGAAGAAGGCAGATCAAGAGGAGAAGAAGAGAAGAAGAACAAGAGAAGAATGAAGAAGGCAGATCAAGTGGAGAAGAAGAACAAGAGAAGAATGAAGAAGGCAGATCAAGTGGAGAAGAACAAGAGAAGGATGAAGAAGGCAGATCAAGTGGAGAAGAAGAGAAGAAGAACAAGAGAAGGATGAAGAAGGCAGATCAAGTGGAGAAGAAGAGAAGAAGAACAAGAAAAGGATGAAGAAGGCAGATCAAGTGGAGAAGAAGCAGAAGAAGAGGAGGAGGGAAAGGAGGCAAAGAAGAAGAAGAAGAATGAAGGATTACAAACATCGTTAAACAACCCCCTGCCATTACAATTAAAATCGAGGGCTTCAACCTACAAAAAAAAAACGTCCCTGGCATTTTTTAAGAAGAAGAAGGAGGGTTGCAAGGTCTTGAGAGGAAGGAAACATCAAAGAAAAACTGAAAATAGATTAAACGCAGCGTTCAAACCGATTGACACAAGCTCAGCGTCTGAAACAGACGGCAAAACCACATTCCTTCTTGTTAACTGTCACTGATATCACATCACACTCCTCCCCCCTCCCCCCTCACTTCTCCCTCAAAGTCCTATGCACGAAACTACCCTAAAGAACTTGTACTAGACAATAATAACAGTTGACTTAGTTCAACAAACTTTGTAAGCGGTGTTTTAGTGCAAGGTGTAATCCTAGACTTGTTGTTGTCTACCCTCTGTGCATCTTACTCTCACTAAAGTAGAAAAATTCTTCTTTTTCTAACCCCCTTTTGCATTATTTGTCTGAAAAAGACGCGAAGCTTATCATGAAAAATAATTGCAGAGCAGGGGGGAAAAAAAATCAAGGAAGCCAAACAAAGTTCAACTCTTACTGAACCGGCTGACGTGCTCATGAGCATAGCTTGTTTACATACCAGAGCTATCGGGGATCCGCAGGTAGGTTAAGCAGCTGTACTCAGCGAAAGGGTTGTGTTCTATTTCGAGCAACACACGTGCCACGACTAATAATACTCGCACGCACATAGAATACAAACTTGTGTCTATAATAATAATAATAAAAATAATAATGAAAGAAACAAAATATAGAGAAAGGTAAAGAATGTGAAAGACGAGAACAGAGCAACATACCACACAAGGCAGGGGAAGGATTAACACGGTGATGCAGTAATGATCTCTGCCTAACACCGTCAAGAAAATTTACAATTTTTGAAAAAGCTTTTTTTTTTGGCTATGTGTGTGCGTGTCTCGAAGTACAGTTCAATAGCTTGTCATGGATTATTTTAAAAAAAAATCCAGTTTTCCATTTCAACGAAACTGCCCTCTGCATCGAAGATAAATATTATTAACTAGAAGAAGAAGAAAAAGAAGAAGAAGAAGAAGAAGAACAATAGCAACAACAGCAACAACAACAAATTGTAGAAGTGGGGGTGTAAGGAGGGGAAGCTGCTAGGGGGTGAACGAGAGTGTGGTGGAAGTTTTAAGACAGAATGTGTTCCCATCGCATGGTAAGTTCACTGTTAGCAAGCAGCCGTAGACATGAACAGCTGATGACAAAGTACGGTTTCCAAATGTTACTTTAAAAGTGTCCGTACAATAGATAAAACAGTCATGCAGCAGTCAACAATGTACCGCGTCATCTGAATATTTTACTCCCCAAAATCCCACTGTTTCAGTACAAAAGACTGACGACATGCTACAGCAGACGACAAAGTATCGCACGCTAATTTTACTCCAAAAATATTCAAAGCTTCAGTGCAAAATACGGAACAAATGTGCACAATCAACAGCAGACGACACAGAAGTACCGGCAAACACGCTGCACGCGTTACCTTCCTTTAGATATTAATCTCTAAAACACAGCACAATAATGCTCATAAAAAGTACCCTCCATTTCTGTTGATCATTTTAAAATACAAGAGTTAATCACAATCGCTGTCCACACATCTAAACCTTTTGCCATGTTGCTTGGCCAGGCACACTATTTTGACCTTGATTCAGACGACGCAGGGGGCCCCCAAATATATTTTTAGCATAGCACGTGGACAGCGAAAGAAGTCAAGAGACGTTTAATTTTAATTTTATTACGAGAGTTTTCTCTCTTTTACGAGCTTTGCTACTGTTACAGTTTGTTTAGCTTTTGTATATAATTTTGCTAAGACACGCGAACAGCAATAACAGGAAAAAAAATGTATTTGATTAATTTTTAACACTTAAACTTCAAATTACAATACAAGCGTATTAACAAGTAACTGCTAATTCTTGACTATACTCACTGAGATAATAATAATAATAATAATAATAATAATAATAATAATAATAATAATAATAATAATAATAATAATAATAATACATTGATTTATAACGAAGATACATTCTGGAACTCCCCTCTCTCCTTTTCCACATTGCCTCCTGCTCTCTCGATAGTATAAGTTGACGCAAGAATTGTGCATAATAAATGGACTAAACAACAGCAAAACAGTATTTAAGTACTTTTTTTACATAGCGCAATTATCACATCTAAGAGCTGCTCAAGGTGTTTGGCCCAAATCAGGATCTAAGCCCAAGACCTCAACTTGCAGCACCAAGCGCGCTGTCAACCCGTCTAGGACAATTGAACCACCCCGACCGACAAAGACGTACTCCTATAGGTCTTGTTTATTGGAGCCTGCACACTTCTCGTTTTTGACAGAATGACAAGGTTCTGTAACGTGTCAACGCGGCAACAGGATGGATGGGGAGTGAATCATCCTATAAAGAGTTATTAGAGGATGTGGACTGCTATGAAATTTTAAAAAAAAAAAGAAGAAGAACTCCCGTCGGCAAGAAGAATGGAACCCAGTTATGTTGCTCGCCAGACGAACATTGCTCTATTGAGCGCCTCTGCTTCCCCTAGCAGGTAGCAGTTATCTCACTTCAGGCACAGCTGCCGCCATCTCTGTTCTCCTTAAATTCCACAAGACAAAACACTGCACACTTTGCCTCGTCACAGATTCACAGTGGGTGTTGATTCATCATAACTAAAATAAGTTTAAGCCAAACAAACAAAATGTGTTTTTAAAAAATGTACAGTTTTGATATAAATCGATAAATTAATTAATTTATTTTTGTATTAACAGCATCAAGGTTGATTCTAAAATTAGCAACGCATCGAAAGTGAGTATAGTAGATACAGTTGTTTGTTTGCGTAAGAAGAAAGCGACGCCTAAAGATTAAAAGCGTCGGTTTTGAGTAGGGATTGTCCATTACATCACCTTTAAATGCGGCAAACAATGGCATTCCCCGAGTGAACTCATTGTCACAAAACATAAACATCTTTGACGGCTTCGTCTCTTAAGCGAGTCTGACGTCCTCAAGAAAAGTATTGCAAAACAACCCCACATTAAAATAATTATTATATAATTATTGTCATGTGTCTACAAGGTAGGGCTCCTGCGCTCCTTTGTCATCTTCATCTTCCTATACGCTTGCGAAACATGGACACTCACAGCAGACCTACAACGAAGAATACAAAGCATGGAGATGAAGTGCTACAGAAGACTTCTGAGCATTTCCTATACCCAACGCATCACCAACGACTAAGACAGACACACCATCACACAAGCCATTGGACAACACGATGACATGCTCACAATGATGCAGAAACGGAAACTCCGATGTGATGGCCACGTCATCAGAGCATCAGGCGTTGCAAAGACCATCCTGCAAGACGCGTTGCAAAGACCATCCTGCAAGACACGGTGCAAGGAGGCAGAAGAAGAAGGAGCCAGAAAAAGAGGTGGGAGGACAACATTCGAGAATGGACTGGCTTGACACTGAGAGAAGCCATGAGGACAGAGAAAGATAGAGTACGCTGGTTAAACGATCATCTGTGGGTGGTGCCCCAACGACTTTCAACTTACGGGATAGGATAGGATAAGTAAGTTGTTATGTTTTTTGTTTATTTGATCGCCCGCTTATGGGTGAGGAATAAAATACAATAATTTAAATAAAATAAAGTAAAAAATATATTAAAATATAAAATGGCGACCACATACAAAATTTCTTTTGGACAATAAATCATCTTATATATCATCCTGTAACTTGCTTCTTGTACTTTTAAACGGAATAGCGGGGACGAACTTGACAGTAGGGCCGAGAAATCAACGCAAGGTGCGGGGGGTGGCGTTGTTTGTAGTTGCACACCAGTAGCTTGTTGATGAGATGCCCGAATGAAAAGTTTGATCCATCTGGACCACCCAAACGCATTCGCCAGTCAAACCAAATACACGCCAGCTCATTCTTTTTGTCACCATTGTTCATCCACATGCTCTTCTTCTTCTTCTTCTTCTTCTTCTTCTTCTTCTTCTTCTTCTTCTTCCTCCTCCTCCCTGACTTGCAAATCTCTAGATCATTTCTTTTTCGTTTTCTTACCTAACTTGCAATTCTCGAGATCATTTCTTCTTCTTCTTCTTCTTCTTCTTCTTCTTCTTCTTCTTCTTCTTCTTCTTCTTCTTCTTCTTCTTCTTCCTCCTCCTCCTCCTCCTCCTCCTCCCTGACTTGCAAATCTCTAGATCATTTCTTTTTCGTTTTGTTACCTAACTTGCAATTCTCGAGATCATTTCTTCTTCTTCTTCTTCTTCTTCTTCTTCTTCTTCTTCTTCTTCTTCTTCTTCTTCTTCTTCTTCTTCTTCTTCTTCTTCTTCTTCATCATCATCATCATCATCATCATCATCATCATCATCATCATCATCATCATCATCATCATCATCATCATCATCATCGTCATCTTCATCTTCTTCTTCTTCTTCTTCTTCTTCTTCTTCTTCTTCTTCTTCTTCTTCTTCTTCTTCTTCTTCCTCCATGACTTGCAAATCTCGAGATCATTTCTTCCTATTTTCCACCTCCTCCTCCTCCTTCTTCTATTCATGCATTTATCCATTCATTTTTGCAGTCTCTAGCAACAACTGGAGATGTATTGCTTTTTATTAGCTTACTAGCGGTATCTTAGTCTCCTAAATATTATGATCTCATTATAATCCTTCCTTCCTTCCGTCCTCTCCTCCCTGCCTTCGTTCCTTCTTTCATACATTTTCTCCCTGATTTGCAAAACTTAAGATTTCAGTAACGTTTATGTAAGCTTTACTAGCGGTATTTATAGTCGCTTAAACATTATTCTTACTGGCTTCGCAAACGGTTGCGTTTTCTAGATCGGGGAGCTAAAGGAGGAGATACAGACAGAAATTATGCAAGGATTCCTGTCTGCACACGAAGATAAACCATTGAAACTCGTCCTGCGCGTCCGTCTGACACACACAAGCAAACACACAGCAGCGAGCAGAAGCACGTTCACCCAGAAAGTGCACTAT
Source organism: Oncomelania hupensis (assembly GCA_036898135.1). Lineage (NCBI taxonomy): Eukaryota > Metazoa > Mollusca > Gastropoda > Littorinimorpha > Pomatiopsidae > Oncomelania > Oncomelania hupensis. The sequence goes on along the minus strand of CM072519.1, from coordinate 19,415,422 downwards.
TTAAAGTTTGTCTTCGCCATCCGTTGTAATGAAAACCTTTGATATAATGCAAACACGCTAATGTAAGATATTTGTGCCACTGGAGTCAGTAGTGCTCGATATTTTTTTTTTAAATCTCCGAGAGTCGTTATGTCATCTAGATCGTAATGGTGGAGTGGGATGGGGGGGGAGGGGGAGGAATGGGCTTTCTTGTATGGGGGAATAGGAGGAGTTGGAGAGGTTACAATTTGGGGGTTAGAGGGTAAGGGTGGGGTGGGGTCCATACAACTTAATGAACCCGGTCTTCTTAAATTGTTTGGCAAAGCGCTGTTCTTCGAGCCACAACAGGCGTTTCTTGCAGTGTGTGTGTGTGTGTGTGTGCGTGTGTGTTTGTGCGTGTGTGTGCGTGTGTAGATCTCTTAACTACGACAACAATTGCCAAAATACGAAGTGTTCTCAACAAACATTTTCTGCAACGAGAGGAAAGACAGGAACAACGGGAAAAGACGCAGAGTTTTTGACAAAACATTGTTGTTTTTTTCTAAAAAGAACAAAAGAAGGGAATACTACATGTAAACGGCGTATTCCAAATGGGTCACGTTTGTCTAGAAAAACAAAAATAACAAAGTAGAAACTGCCCAGAGTTTGCAATGCGCCAAATGATACAGTGTTTTAAACACTTTTTTTTTCTATTGGCAGCTTGCAGACTCTGCGGGTTTTTTTTTCTCTCCAACATTTTAACATTCGCGAAATTGGAGTTCGGGCGTCGCAGCGTTGCAAACATACACATTAGGGAGATGTTTTTTACAACCTCAGCTGCGCTACCCAAGGTTTGGTTCGTCTTCTTATTTTCTCTCTCACTCTCGCGAACAGGTGGAGAAGGTATCTATATCTTGTGGTAAAATAGCTACTGGCACAAAGTTACACAATCTATACCAAAAAAAAAACAAACAAAACAAGCGCCTTCACAAATACGCCTTTGAAACTTGGATTTAAGGTCGTAACATTTCATTGTACCTGGACTCTTTAAGGAAGGATTAATTAAGTACTTAATTGTACAGAAGTCACAATAGTGTAGGTCCTTACATTTCATTGCCGCTATCAGAAACTTTTGAGTATTTTGTAAAACCAAATATGACGATAGACGTAATACGGTGTGAAGAGAGAGAGAGAGAGGGAGAGAGAGAGAGAGAGTGAGTGAGAGAGAGAGAGAGAGAGTGAAAGAGAGAGAGGGATGGAGAGAGGGAGGGAGGGGGGAGAGCAGGTGGAGGAGGGGTGAATTGGAAGGGGGAGTGCCTTGATGGATTCATAAATTATGATGATGATTATGACCGGTGGAAATGAATGGGCATCATGGTGACAGGAGAGGAAAATCATGGGAGATTATAAAATATGTTTGACGTGCAGAATGTGTATTGCACTTGTATAAAGGGCAGGAGGTGGAGTAGTAATACGAGAAAGAAGACGGGCAGCAGACACATGATTCAAAGCTGACGTGATAGCATAGCAACTGCATGATAGCCGATGGTGCAGTTGACATAAAGAACACAGTGAATGGAACAAAAGCACGGAGCAAAGACATTCAACAATAGGGATAATAAAGGTCACTCACCAGAGCTGTGAAGCAGACGACGACAAAAACGCGGACCAAGGTGGCGGGTGGTGATGATAAGGGTGGTGGGGGCATGGCGCGTCGGTCTCTCTCTCTCCCTCTCCCTCCCTCGCTCCCTCTGTACACGACTCTGTGACACACGCCACCCCCACCCCTGCCTCCTACATGAGGGAGAACTAGGCACAGAGAGTCTTTAGATCCGTCGCTGCTGTGCAGAAGAAAACTATCGTCCGTTAAAAGTCACCGTTGAAAACACCAGGGTACATTTAGTTCCAGACCAAACACAGAAGCTGAATCACAACACTGTCCAAATCACACGCAGTATTGAACAAGAGTTCTTCAAATCAAAACACGTTTTGCTCGCGGAGCAAATTATATAATATTGTTCCAAACTTCAAATACTGAAAGACCGAAATGACCACAAAGATTTGCGCTTGTAGGAGTATAGAGTCCAACGCTTCAAGACTCCAGAAAAGTCGTGCACACTTCAAAACAAATCCGCAATATAGTTCCACTGCAGGACACATCAATGGTTATTCACCGATAAAAAACCATAATAGGTTCGTTCTCCACATAGTAAATAGTGTCCCAGCAAAGAACAATCCTTCAATAAGAGTATTTTACCTACATACACAATGGGTTCCAGGACGCGTCTTTTTTGCTCAAAACAATAATCTTGTTATAACAATCTAGCCACGTCTTACAACAGAAATGTAGGACAAAACAACAGAAAGACTGTATCTCATTTCGGAACTTTCCACGCAAAATGGCTTCAGTAAGCGTCTTTTTGCTAAAGAAATAAACTTATTAAACCAAGCTAGCCTTTTCCTAAAAGTGAAATAATAATAACACAACACAAAAGATTGTATCTTAGAAGAGAAAACAAATAAAGATTATCCTAGAAGAGAAAACACCAACACAACGACCAAAGACTATATTAGAAGGGGGGAAAAAACACTCCATCAGCACGACAACAAAGGGACCTATCTTCTTACTTAATCCTCCACACAAGATCTTCAGACCGTTTGTTGAAGCAGGACGTTTGTTGTGTCTGGGCTAAACATCAAAGTAATTGAGCTGTAGTGTAGCCTGTAACGTTGCAAGAAAAGCTAGTTAAATCATCTCTGGCTTCAGCGATGTTATATCTACAACGTCAGCTGGCCAGACTGCCACCAGCGCCGTTTGATTGGCTGCACATGTCAACAAATCCACGTGGGGCGCAAAACTCAGGAGGTACAGCTACAGAATAAGAGGCCTGCTGAATCTTAAAAGATGAAATTGCCGAAGAAGGTGAAAGCGCGGTGTTTCTCTTTCAAGGAGAACATGAACCCAGAAAGAGGCTCCCCTTTAGTTAGATTCTTTGTTTCTTAATTAAATAACTGTTATGTGCCTCCTTTGTCTTGGACTCATCTCCCTCTTTTTCGCACATGATTCTCGCATCATTGTGCTTATGGCCAATGTTTATTCTTTTGAATGGTTTACACAATTGGTTTGCACTTACACAGCGCGCTTTCCAACCCCGAGAGCACCTCAAGGCGCTGTCCAACAAGCACACAATAGTTTGCTAGAGAATGGAACTTCCATCATCAGAAACGCGCTACCAGCTTCCACAATGTGGAACGCCACATACCATTGAGCCATACGCCACAGCCCGAAACGTTGTTTTTCCCTCAGGTGCAAAGCAATATTCGTCAGTTTGCTAGGCAAACACGATCCCGAATATTGAAGCTATTGTTAGTGAGAGAGAAGCCGACGTGATATTTGAAAACGTAAGCTGCTGAGATTTTATCTTGTCCTCAAAACCCCTTATACTTAAAGTGAATCTGACGTCATGGTTTCAAGCACGGTCGTAAACAGCATGATCATAGACAGTATGGTCATAGACAGCATGATCATAGACAGTATGGTCATAGACAGCATGTTCATAGACAGTATGGTCATAGACAGCATGATCATAGACAGTATGGTCATAGACAGCATGTTCATAGACAGTATGGTCATAGACAGCATGATCATAGACAGTATGGTCATAGACAGCATGATCATAGACAGCATGATCATAGACAGTATGGTCATAGGCAGCATGGTCATAGACAGTATGGTCATAGACAGCATGGTCATAGACAGTATGGTCATAGACAGTATGATCATAGACAGTATGGTCATAGACAGCATGATCATAGATAGCATAATCGTAGAGAACATAATCATAGACAGCATTGTCATAGACAGCATGATCATAAACAGCACGGTCATAGAAGAGTGTAGTGCTCCATAATATGGAGATGAAAGCTTTCAGATGGGCGCAAGCAGCCCCAAAAGACATTCTGCTCCTCGATATCTTCACGGTGCCAGTTTAACAAGGCGGCCCACGAGACAGTCATTAGGCGTCACTTCAGACTTCAGGCCCACTCTTGTTTCGTTTAGCTAGTCCACAGCAACGTATTGGGGTCTGTTTGGTCATAGCTCCTTGCCCTTGTTTGTGGTTTGCCAGCGACTGTGTTGGAAGAGAAATAAGCCATTTTACTGTCATAGCAGACGGTCTTTCGAACGCCCGGACATGAAGTGTATATCCAAATTATTAGACACAAAGCATGTGTGAAACAATAAGCGTGACTTTCTGTAAGTTTATTGGTGCAATAGAAATCTAGACCTCAGACGCAAAACAAGGAAGTTGCATGTTTCTAACAAGATCGTCCACAGAGAGGCCCCAAGAACAAAGTAAAAACTGTAACAAATTTCTACAGGAAAAAGGCCGTCCGTACACTGAGCAGCTTCCAAGAACAAAAGAGTAAAAGTGAAAGACGTCCCTCCCACCTCCTTCAACGTACCCCTCTGCTCTCTCCCCCCCCCCCCCCCAAAAAAAAAAAATTAATTAGGTTACCAACCAAGTTAAACGCTGAAAGCATCAGGGATTTTCTCATTCCGCTCTTCCTGCATTTTTCTGGGCTCAACAATCTGTTCCATCAGTGCCAAGTTTGCACAAAAGACAGCAAAGAAAGGCGTCAAACATGCAGCAAGTTGATGTCTTAGCTCCACTTAATTAAAGAGCAGCGTGCTGATTTCGCACTGGCTGGCATTTGGGTACTCATACTCGTAAAGCGTGAAGCAAGCGCGTCACACCATCACCCCAGGCTCTGGCTGTTTTTCTTTCTTCTTTGTTTTTCTTTTACTGCTGTCTGTGTGTGATGCAAGCGTCAAAATGAACAAAAACAAAAAAAGCGTGTATGAGTTGAAACTGCCCTGCCTCGTGACTTTAAATAACGAGGTATGCTAATCAAGAAAGAAGAAGAAGAAGAAGAAGAAGAAGAAGAAGAAGAAGAAGAAGAAGAAGAAGAAGAAGAAGAAGAAGAAGAAGAAGAAGAAGAAGAAGAAGAAGGAGGAGGAGGAGGAGGAGAAGAAGAAGAAGAAGAAGAAGAAGAAGAAGAAGAAGAAGAAGAAGAAGAAAAAGAAGAAGACACAAAGAAAGAAAAAAAGCAAGAAAGAAAGAAAGGGAGAAAAGGCTGTCTTTCCAAGGAAAGAAAGACAAAATGAAAGAACATAGAATGAGTTCCTTGCTCGTTATCAGCCACTTATCGTTCTTGAATGGAGTGTTTTGCTTGGTCGTTTGTTTTACTTACAACGTTACATGAAATGCACCATGTGAACCAGCACAATCTGTCAATTTGGCTACATAACTTTCTATTGTCTAGTAAATTCCAGCGAGCAAATATATAATCAAAATTCCCCTCCCCCTATTCCCCCCCCCCCTCCAACAAAGCTAAGCTTCCTTCTGTGTTGCTGACGTAGTGTAACGTTGCTAGTTAGGCACTTTTTATTCAATTTAATTTTTTTAAATCGTTTCAATCAAATCTACGCCATATTTGTTTTGGCGATCAATACTTTTGCGGGTACCAGAAAATCACACTACTAAACGAAGCTTTGCAAACCCCAAGGGTGTGACCCAATTGCTGTAAAAACATCGAGAGATGTCGCATACTGTTCCATCACAGCCCTGTCCGAAAAATAATTACAGAGATAGGCACCTTTCATCATTATATATTTAATATCCACAGTCTTGGAAACTACTCTCGGACATAAACACCTTTCCCCCTAACAACTTCAGTCTTGGAAACTGCACTCGGACATAAACACCTTTACCCTAACAACTTCATTCAGCACATGAGAAATGATTATCACTATATTTACATTGTTGTTTTAAACTTACAGTAAGCCTACACGTTCTCGTATGTTCTATTGATTATCGTAAAAGAAAGCACCACAATGCAACTTCATTGCATGATAACAACGCCTGGAACGCCCCAAATGCCAGTCAGCTGAGTGGAGGTATGCAATGCTTACAAGCTTTCTAACGCAAACAGCAGAAAATCTTCTGTAATCCCATCTCTATGGTATTCTGTGCGCCCTCAAACTAATTCTTTCATTGACATGAAGGTTTTATTAACAGAATCGGACTAACAAAATATAGGTGCATGAAAATGCACAATGTTTTACAATGACAAACTCAGCAAAAATTAAGGTTTTAATATAACTGTTTACTTGCCAATTGTGTTAAGATCCTGTAGTAAACTTGCACTCTACTTATCAGTAATTTCCATATAAACACACTCAATTGGCATATGCAATATGAACTCAAAGAAGCTACAATTAGGCCTACTATAAAATTACAAAAGAAGCTGCAATTATTTTTTCATCACAAAGAACCTGTAGGCCTAATTACTATACAAATACAGAGAATCTATGTTTACTTTTTTTTAAACAACACGAAGATGCTGATACTATACTACGTAAACACAATGAAAATGTTATACTATTACAATGTGAAAACACCAGTTGTTGTCAATGATTCTCCAGGTTTGTGTGATTAGCCAGGTGAGAAACCAAGAGTTGCTCAATAAAAAGTCAGAGTAGCCCAATAAGAGAATAACTCTCAGTAAAAAGTACAAGTCAAGATTTGTTCAAACACACACACACACATCGGACTTATATACACACACGAGGTAGATAGATGTCTGTCAACTTTTAATCAGAACAGCAACATGAAGCGAGCGCGCGCTACTATTCCTTATAGAAAGAAAAAAAAAACTACAGGAAAGTAGCCACTCAGCGGATGAAGCGACCAAGCTTGCCTAGAGTAGCTCGCACCCTCTCTCTCTCTCTCTCTTTCTGCAGTCATCCTTCAGTTTGTAAAGCTGCCAGACTTGACTATGGCCCACAGGTAGCATAAAGCCAGCACGAGCCTTCAGCCAGCAACAGGTGACTAGGGCTGTAGAGTGAAGGACGGGCGGAAGAGAGCGAAGTGTGGCTGGGACAGAGAGAGAGAGAGAGAGAGAGAGAGAGAGGAGTTGAGGGCTTACACTACTACCACAGCCCTGCAAAACGTACCACCGATTGCTGTTTGCATTCTTTCTCTTGTTTAAGGCCAAGATCGCCGACTATGGAAAGAACATGATTGAGAAAGAGTTCAGAAATGCAGAATGGAAGAGAGGGGGTTAATTAGGCAGGGGGAGGGTGGGGTGAAGTGAAAAAGAAAGATAGAAACAGAAATAGACAGACAGACGAGACAGATAGACATAGAAAGAGACTGAGAGAGTTATGCAGTTATGCAGACATGCAGACAGACACACCGACAGACGGAGACGTAGACAGAAGAATACTTATGGAAATTAAAGTGTTCAAGCTTGCGAGAAGTTATATTAAGGAAGCTCTGTTCTCGCGCATTTAAATAACACAGCCCGCCGACCCAGGACGACTCGACTCGAGTGACGCGTGCGACCGAGACTTCTTTCCCCGTCAATGGGTCGTCGCCGCGGTTGTGGGTTAAATGGTTGTCGTAGTGGTTGAGGGTGGTGAATGTCACGGGAGGCAATGGTGCTGGGCCGAGGCGACGTGATTGGCGGAGATAGTGGGGGGGGGGGGGGGGGGGGCGCGGAGACGGTGGTGGTGGCGACTGGGTGCTAGCGGAGACGGTGGTGGCAGTGATGGTGTACAGGGCAGAGAGTGTAGAAGCGTGTCAAGGTACGTATTTCCATCCCACCATGACTGTAGTGTACCCGCGGTCCTCCCCGGTTCATTCACTGTGCAAACCAACGCTTGCGACGTCGCGCTTTGGTACTACACCCTATGTAGCCTGTCATTCCCCCAATCTTCAGCACTCCACCACCCCATCGTCATCCACATCCCTCACCGCTATTACACATTCCTCCACCCCGCTCCATCCCCCACCACCACTACCCCTTCCAATATCCATCCCATACCACTCCTGATCGCCTGCGTCGCTCAGCATTTTGAGCAGCTCTAGAGGTAGAAACGCGATATGTAATAACGATTAAGTAATTAACTAAATATTACTGCATAATCGTACTGGGACCATCACCATCACACCATCACCATCACACCATCACACCATCACCATCACTATCACCATCACACCATCATTTCTCTTGTTTTCTGGTTTGTCGCAATCAAGATTAAGTTCAAAGATAACTTATTGATAATTGCGCTATGTTAGACTTGTGCTATCCTATCCTATCCTATCCTGTCCCGTAACCCGAAGGTCGTAGGGGCACCACAGATGATCGTTTAACCAGCATACTCCATCTTTCTCTGTCCTCAGCAGCCCTGATGGCTTCGCTCAGTGTCAAACCAGTCCATTCTCGAATGTTGTCCTCCCACCTCTTTTTCGGTCTCCCTCTTCTTCTACCTCCTTGCACTGTGCCTTGCAGAATAGTCTTTGCAAGGCCTGATGATCTGGTGACGTGGCCATACCACCGAAGTTTCCGTTTCTTCACCACTGTTAGCAGGTCATCGTGTTGTCCAATGGCTTGTGTGATGGTCTGTCGGACTTCGTCGTTGGTGATGTGTTGGGTATAGGAAATGCCCAGAAGTCTTCTGTAGCACCTCATCTCCATGCTTTGTATTCTTCGTTGGAGATCTGCTGTGAGGGTCCATGCTTCGCAAGCATATAGGAAGATGGAGATGACAAGGGAGCGCAGCAGTCTTACTTTGGAATGTAGACTGATGGTCCTGTCTTTCCAAATGGGCTTCAACCTTGTCAGGGCAGCAGTTGTTTGTGCGATCCTGGAGAGGACTTCCTGTCGGGACCCATTGTCTGATACAATGGCTCCTAAATATTTGAAGCTATGCACTGTGTCGAGGGATTGGCCTTGGACTTTGATGTCTGTATTGATGCCATTGGTGTTGTTGGTCATCATTTTGGTCTTCTCTGCACTTATTTCCATTCCATAGGCTTTGGAGGTGGTGTCAAGCCTCTGTACCAGCTGTTCAAGTTCTTGTTCCTCTCCAGCCAATCCATCAATGTCATCTGCAAAACGAAGATTGGAGATTGCTCTACCCCCTATGCTGACTGTGCCTTCATGGTCTGCAAGAGCATCCGACATGATGCGCTCTAGGAAGATGTTGAAGAGTGTTGGAGAGAGTAGGCATCCTTGACGCACACCGATTGTTGTTCTGAACCAATTCCCGATGGCTCTGTTGTGGAGGACTGCACTGGTAGCCTTGTCATACAGGCTTTTGATGACTTCAATAATTTTAGGGCTGATGTTGTACACTTTCATTGTTGCCCATAGAGCTGCATGCCAGACTCGGTCAAACGCCTTCTTGAAGTCTATGAACACATGATATAGATGTTGTTGGTGCTGTAGGTATTTTTCACAGATTATTCTGAGGTTGAAAATCTGCTCAGTGGTACTTCGCCCTGCCCTGAATCCTGCTTGTTCTTCAGCTATGATTTGTTCAGCTTGGGGTTTCAACCTGTTGAGTATTATTTTCAGGAGGACCTTGCTGGGATGGCTGATGAGGCTGATGGTCCGGTAATTTTCACACTCCTGAAGGTTACCTTTTTTGGGAAGAGTGATGACAAGCGACTGGGTCCATGGTATAGGCCACTCCCCACTCTGCCAGATCTTGTTACAGATAATGGTGAGGGCATCAATCATCGCTTCTCCTCCTGCTTGTAGCAGTTCCGCGGGTATGTTGTCCACTCCCGCTGACTTCCCTTTCTTTAGCGCTTGCACTGCTGCCTCAACTTCTTCCCGGAGAATTGGGAGGATTTCTTCTTCTTCTCTGTTCTCGGGACATGCTAGAACTGATGGGTCTCCATTTGGTGTATGGTTGTAAAGGTCAGAGCAGTACTCTGTCCATCTGTCCAAGACTTCTTGTTCTTCTGTAAGGCATATGCCAGACTTGCTTTGGATAGTGGAGACTTTGGGCTGTTTGACACTTGTCAGCCGCTTCACAGTCTGGTAGGCCTTCTTGCTGTTGTTCTTGTTCAGACTGTTCTCTATTTCCTGGCATTGATCTTCTATCCAGTTCTCCTTTGCTGTGAGCATGCCTTTTCGGATGTCATTGTTGATTTTTCGGTAGACATCAGCTCCCTGTGAGGTGTTCTTTTTCTTTTTCATCTCTCTTCGTTTATCACACAGATCCAAAAGTTCAGGTGTGATCCACAGCTTCTTCTTTGGTCGGTGCTTGCCAAGGATCTCAGTGGCGGCATCTGTCACAGCTGAGTTGAAGGTGGTGGTCATGGTGTTGACATCTACTTCACCAGCCCCCAAAATGAGCAGTGGTGCAAATTTCCCTCCAATTGTGGCCTGAAATAGTTCTGCCACCTCCGGGTCTTGCAGTTTGTCCAGGTCGAACTTCAGTCTAGTGCACTTTGCTGTATTTACTCTCTTCAAGTGGAGCCGGAAAGACATCATCACGAGATCGTGGTCACTTCCGATGTCTGCTCCTGGAAAAGTACGTGTCCTGCCAATGTTGATGCTTGATCTGAAGCGTTTCTTGACCATGATGTAGTCTATTTGGTTGTGATGCTCCCCGCCAGGACTGTGCCATGTCCATCGTCTGGAGTTTTTGTGGAGACCAAGCGTGTTTGCCAGTACCAGATTGTTGTATCTGGCAAACTCCAAGAGTCTCAGACCCCTGTCATTTGTCTCGTTGTTGCAGTGGGGTCCACATGTGTCTCCCCAGTTGTGGTGCGCATCTTGGCCAACCTTGGCATTCCAGTCGCCTTGCACTATGACTATGTCCTTCTTCGGCACTTGGTCAAGGACCGCCTGTAGATTTTCATAAAAATCCTCCACTTCGCTGTCGTCATAGTCTGATGTTGGGGCGTAAGCCTGGATGATGGTGATGTTGAAAGGGGCTGCTCTCAGGCGGATGGTAATGAGTCTACTGGAGACTGGGCGGCAACCCATGACAGTGGCTAGAATGTTCTTGTGGACCAAGAATCCAACGCCGTGTTCGTGCCTGTCATCCCTACCGCTGAAATAGAGCTTGTGGCCTTTGTCGGTCGTTGTTTCACCTAGGCCTTTCCAGCGCAGTTCGCTGATACCTAGAACATTCCATCGATAGTGGTCCAACTCGTGGGCCAGTTCTTCTAATTTTCCTTCCGCAGTTAGGGTCCTGACATTCCAGGTTCCTATGACGATGTTGTTTCTCGTGCGGATCTTGCTAAATTGTCCATCAGTAGCATACTTAACACCTCCGTCCTGGTGGCCAACGGAAGGCGCGGTCCTTGTGCCGTGTGACGACCCGGGCGACGACCGATCCGGTATGGAATTAGTGGATTGTGTCATCATGTAGTGTGTCTTGGGCAAAAAAAGACCTGGCGGTGCCCAATCCTCTCCAGGCTGTTGGCCACAGCCGAAATCCACGAATACAGTGTGGCTCGCCTTGGCCCTGAGCACATGGTCGTTGAACCTGTAGTAACGTGAGGTTCCTCCGCCCTGGCCGGTGACTTCTGTGTAGAAGACTTTCGCCCAGTGATGCCGTGCTAACATCACCCCTGTTAGTCGCCTCTTACGACACGCCGGGAAACGTTGGGTCTATTCTATTTAATGCCCGAACCCACAGAGACTTGTGCTATACACAATTATTACAAGTTCAAGAATAAAAATTTTTAAAAAAGAAAAGAAGAAGAATGTTTTTGTTGCTAGAACAATAACAAGAACCCTACTACTACTACTACTACAACTACTACTACTACTACTGCTGCTGCTGCTGCTGCTGCTATTACTACTAAAGTAGGCTTGTGTAGCGCGGTACCCCCGCTCAGGGCTGGGCTCACCGTTCTTAACATAGGAAATAGATAAGATAGTACACCGATCAGAACAGACACATGGACAATAAAAACAAAGTATGCAAGCATTCACACCAACCGTACTCCCAAAAGCATACAAGGGAACAACATCATATACAATACACTAAGCTTTCAAATGCATAATAAAAAAATATTAATTTTAAAATACAAATGGCATATATAATAATAATAAGATCATAAAATCTGAAAATTCGCCATACAAATTTAAAAATGTAACAAAAAATGTGTTACATCTAACAATAATTAATTAATACAATGATCAGGTAAAAGACAAGACCCGCCTCATCCCTGTTGCAGAAATAAAATATTATCAGTAAAATAATGTATAAACTAATGCAAAATAATTATGTAAAAATAATTAGATACAAAAACAGCCCCCCTTCCATGATCCAACCTCCCTACCCCACACTAAGATGTAAATGTATAAGCTATTTACATGTCAAGCCATGGACGGCACACAGCCGGCGTCTGTCAACGGTGGGAGGGTGAGAGTCAATCAGGATAGTACAGTTTGAAGAGATGGGTCTTGAGTGCGTTTTTGAAGGCCTGGGTGGTCGGTATGTTGCGGATGTGTGACGGAAGAGAATTCCATTGTTTGGGAGCGCAGAAGGAAAAAAGATCGTTCAACATATGATTGTCTTAGTGCGTGTCTTGGGAACAAAAAGAATGCGAGCATCTGCAGAGGAGCGAAGCTGTCGAGAGGGTGAGTATACAGTTAGAAGATCAGTAAGATAGGAGGGGCAGGAGTCAGAGAAGAAGTTGTGGCAGAGTGGACAGTTTGTAGTCGATGCGGGCTTGGACGGGGAGCCAGTGAAGTGAGTGGAGAAGTAAAGTGCTGTGATCGCGCTTTTTTGCCTTAAGAACTAACCTAGCAGCAGAGTTTTGGACCCTTTGCAGTTTATCGATGAAGTGTTTAGGTGAACCTGACAGAAGAGAGTTGCAATAGTCTAGACAAGAGAGAACGATGGCACAGACTAATGGTTTTGTAGCACTAATAGTGAGCTACTACTACTACTACTATTACTACTACTACTACTACTACTACTACTACTACTACTACTACTACTACTACTACTTTTACTACTACTCCTACTGCTACTACTACTACTACAACCCCGTGAGGGTGCCGGGGTTTCAGTATAAATAGTATCCCCACTTTCTGGAAATTTAGTGTTTTAAATTCCCACTGTCGCTATCTTTCTCATTTGTTCTTCTCATTCCTACTCTGTTCTATCAATCTACTATACTGTCTTCTTCTTCGCTAAACCAGTCACCTACCTTTTTCTTGAAAACTCTTCCAGGACAAAACTCCTCATTTATGTGTGAGGTCTGTTGGATCAGCTTGGGAATAGTGGTCACTTGGGCTTCATATGATGTTATTATTTGGCAATGTAGGCATTTTATATGTATGTGTTTTGTTGATATTTTATAATGATGTGTGTATTCTATTTTGTTTTTGTAAACGGGGGTTCGATAAATTATAGAGTATAGACTCATTGTCCCCTGCGTGGGATGTCTTTATTGTAAAGTGTCATGCTGGTGGATTACCTTCAGTGTTACCTCTAGTGTTGTTTCTGCAGATCTTTTATGCGGATTAGGGGTGAGTCCTCTGTCATCAAAGTTGTGGTCTTAATTTTGTGGTCCTGATTCGGCTCTTTGCAGTCCGCTGGATCCGATAATGACTAACGAACTAACTACTACTACTACTACTACTACTACTACTACTACTACTACTACTACTACTACTACTACTACTACTACTACTAGTCTACTACTACTATTACTAGGATACTACTAAATTCTAGCTAAATACACATAGAAACAAGATGGCAAGTAATATAAAATTATTTTCAGACAACCACATTCATGTGGAATTGTGGTGTGTTGTGTTCGCTCACACATTAACCCAAACCCCTTCACATTCTAAATAAAATACATACAATCCTTAACTTTCCTCGTCAAATACTGTCTTAAAACACAGTCTTTAGTCGTTGTGTGTGTGTGTGTGTGTGTGTGTGTGTGTGTGTGTGTTTGTATTATGTTTATGTTCTGATTTAGTATTTTATGTTTTGCTTTTGCGTCGTTTTATTATTTATTTATTTATTTATTTATTTATTTATTTATTTATTTATTTTTCTTCTGTAAAGCGCTATGAGGTCAAGTGAGGAAGGGCGCTGTACAAATATTAAATATTATTATTATTATTATTATTATTATTATTATTATTATTATTATTATTATTATTATTATTATTATTATTACTACTACTACTACTACTACTACTACTACTACTACTACTACTACTACTACTACTACTACTACTACTACTACTACCACTACTGGCCAATTTACTGCGCACGATTCTCTAAAATTAAATATGGGGCCAGGGCGCTCTTTTCAACCTGTTTTATCTCCAGACAGTTTTAATGGCATTTTTGATAGCAGTAAAACTCTCTTAACCTGCACTCATAACCTCATATCAATTTGTAGTGATTGCGCACCGTCCCTTTCTTCATCACCCTCCACCATTCCCTCCAGACCAACCACCTTCTCTCTCTCTCTCTCTCTCTCTCTCTCTCTCTCTCTCTCTCTCTCACACACACACACACAAACACACGCACACAGAGCCACCCACCCACAAACACGCGTGCGCGCGCACCTGTTCGATTCTCTGTTTGTAAGAAGACAACAAGGAGAAACGAATGTGCACATAATTCAAAAGATGTTAATGTAGACAAATACTAGACACAACGACACCAATGCAAAGTTTGGAGCCAAGCTCTCCTTCATTGTCACATTAGACGTACTAAAAACTTCCAATCAATTATTGCGCTGTGCATTTTCGTTGGAATATAAGATGGATAGTGCCCGCCTCTTTTCTTAAGGTCCCCAGTTCTGTACCTTTACAAGGTGCAATGCGCAATGACAGTTGCCGATAAATTCAAGACACTCTGGTATAAACCCCAGTTCCCCAACCTCCTTCCTCTCCCTCGTCCTACCCTATTCCCCAGTTCCTCCAACGCCCACCATCACCACCTTGTTCAGCCTTTTTCTTCTTTTCCTGGAATTGGTTTCTTCAGTGTTGCTGCATAGTGTGTGTGTGTGTGTGTGTGTGTGTGTGTGTGTGCGGCATGCGTGCGTGCGTGCGTACATGCGTGTGCACCTGTGACGATCAAGAATGGGTGTTTCCACTGTTGACGGAGTACGTCTGTGTGTTGACATGAGGTGTACATCACCCCCACCCCCCCACACCTGTCCCGCCACTTCTAACTAGAAGCCTACTATAAAATCCATTCAGCATCTTAAATCACTAGGTTAAAAGGTGGTAAAGGGGTTCCCGTAACCTTTGAGTCGTTGGGGAGAGAGGTGCTTTGGTGGTCCCTTTTGTCTGGGCCAGCTTCCGTCACCTTGATGTGCGTTATGGTTTGAAGTTATATTATCTAGAGTCGGATTAAGGTTAGGGTTAGGGTCTCGGCGAAAACGGTTTTAAACAGAGCCAGGCACCCAGTCACTGTCGGGTGAACTGGGGTGTGTATGAGTAGTGCGCTGTTTTATTCTTTGTTTCGTTCAGTGGTTGCATCCAAGTGCTAATTGCGTACCCATCCAAGTTGATTTACCGGGATGAAGGCTGCTTAGAGAAACGATTCGAGCGTACGTCCAAACCACTATTACCACTGCGGCACCCTAGTCCGTGAGAGCGGCAATCTATAATCGTTTCTTAAGTTAAAGGGCCCCAAAATCACACATTTCAGCGTCACAGATCCTTTTTCAAATTCACAGTGAGTGTTGCCACACAGAAAGTATTTAACCATGTAAACCAAAATAAAACGATGGTTTCAGGCGGCGGATCCTGATTATCTCATTACGCTGAGACGAGTAATAGAAGATGTCGGAGACAACGCAGAAGTCGATTTCTGAAGAAAACAAAACAAAACAAACAAACAGCAAAAAAAAACCACCACGCATTCTACTCTTTAGGCTTCAATGAGAAACACGGTGATTTCCACGCAGAAAGGGCTGCCAAGCCAGCAGCTGGCGATGATGTCAAGGTTAAGCCACAGATTCTTCGGTGAGGGATGAGAGGATTTGAAAGTTGTTCTCCAATATCCAGATTACGAATGAAGGCAAAAAAAATAAAATATAATTGCACTTTGAGAAGAAGAAGAAGACGAAGAAGACGAAGAAGAAGAAGAAAAAGAAGAAGAAGAAGAAGAAGAAGAAGAAGAAGAAGAAGAAGAAGAAGAAGAAGAAGAAGAAGAAGAAGACGAAGAAGAAGAGGAGGAA
Source organism: Oncomelania hupensis (assembly GCA_036898135.1). Taxonomy (NCBI): domain Eukaryota; kingdom Metazoa; phylum Mollusca; class Gastropoda; order Littorinimorpha; family Pomatiopsidae; genus Oncomelania; species Oncomelania hupensis. The sequence goes on along the minus strand of CM072519.1, from coordinate 19,399,424 downwards.
GAAGAAGAAGAAGAAGAAGAAGAAGAAGAAGAAGAAGAAGAAGAAGAAGAAGAAGAAGAAGAAGAAGAAGAAGAAGAGCATTAATTGAAGAAGACTGGTCGAGAGGAGCTGAAAGTTGAGGAGCTGCACCCGATACACATTGGTCGAACGCTACCAGAAGCATGCGTTATTTGTCGCCTCAACAGGCAATAAAGCATGCTCCCATGCTTCAGAGCACTGCTTTCTATACGCCTGTTGAGGCGACTAGTAAAACATACTTCTGGCAGCCTTCGACCAGTGTGTACCGGGTGGGAGCTGAAAGTGAAAGTTAAGTAGCTGAAAGTTTTGGAAAGAAGTAAAGCATTTTGTGTGTGTTCAGTTTGACTAACTGATCCGCAACGCATAAATAAATGATAAATACATAAAATAAATTTATTATTTTAAAAGGCTAGGTAGTGACAATCGCGGTTAAAAAAAATCCCAACAGCCGGCCATTCACTACTCTCCCAGACGTGTGAAGGTCTCGGTGTGGGGGGAGGCGGAATGAATGAAAGTGTGCGTGCGGAATGTTCTTAATAATTATGGTGATTTTAACACACACACACACCTACCTACACACACACACCCACCCACCCCCCCACACACACCTATTTATTATTTATTTAATCGTTCTTATATAGCGCTTTTCCAGCTCAAGAGCTGCTCAAGGCGCTGGCCGATACAGGATCTAACTCAAACCGCCCGAGACGCCCACCCGCAGCCTTTGGGCGCATGGTCTGACGCCCGGACAACTGAGCACCTGGGCAGCCAGGGATGAGGGAGAAGGACCTAGGTGCATGCTGGGTGTGTTCTTGTCACCGGCACTCACCCGTCTAGGACATGAGCGTCAGGATCTTTAAAGTCCGTTATGATGGAATGTATGCGACACAGACTAGACCTCGGTTTATACTCTCATCCGAAGGAGTAGGAAAACAGGAGTAAAGTGTCTTTCCCAGGGACACAACACAATGGCCCGGCCAGGGCTCGAACCCGGGACCTTCAGATCCGCAAGCCGAAGCACTACCATTAGACCACAGTGCCTCCCTACATACGCACGTATACACTCACACACGCACGTACACACTCACACACGCACGCATGAACATACAAAGCATGGACGCACGCATATACACATAAACGTACATCAAATATGGTTATTATTCGTTCACCGTAAGCAGAGTAAGATCAGTTGGACGGGACGGACTGGCAGACGAACGGAAGCATGTACTGAAAACGACAAAAACAAGATTCCATCGCCAGCGCCTGACGGGATAAAAACAAGATAACACACCGTTAAAATGTATTTCCAGACATTCACACACAGCCGAAAAGTAAGCGCCATTTTGAAAAGTGTTGATCTTGTTGGTGGTGTTGTCACTGGGCGTTCTCCTAACGACGCCACACAGGGAATGAAATGCCACCACCTCAACTATCTGCAAGGAAAAAACCAACAAAATATCAAAATCGGCTCGGACAATTTTTAGGTATATCTCAAGAGTTTCAAGAGTTTTTTCAAGAGTTTTTTTAATTCAAGACACATAATTTTAACAATCTATACAACGAAAGGCTATACGCCCAGGGGGCTTTTTAGCCAAAAAAGGGGGAAAATGGGGGGATTGGGGAAATACATGAAACAAGCATGAATGGCAATATAAAACAACTTTCATGTTATGAAAAAAACAACCAACAAGAGGACACAAAGAAAGGTCTACAAAATTTACAATTCCAGTGTGTAACTCAATATTCCAAAATCCCTTAGTTTCTCCAATAAGTAAGATCTCAGACGCGCGTATGAAACGGTGAAGTGCAGTGACCTTGACCTTTGAGAATGTACAAATACGAATTATATAGCTTTTATAGCAGTAGATTAAATATCCATAAATTTAAAAAAATGACAGATTTCTGTTCAGGTAGATCTATTCTTTATATATGACCACAAGTGTGTTTTGAACAGAAAGGCCAAATTGGGAGCGACGAAGCGACCGACGCGACGACAGCCGGACCGCAACTGAAGGATGGCCAATGATTGGAAATACCTGGATACCAAAACTCAACCAACCGCTCCATCCCTTTTTGAGATCCTGAACAAAACGTGTTTAACCACACTATGACTCCAGTAACCTTGACCTTTGCGGTTGAACAAATTCGATGGCACGGGAGGCAGGTCACTAACCCAGGTAATGTTGCTATGAAGTTTGGCCAAAATTCGTTCAGTGGTTTTTGAGATATGGCTTGCAACGGACCGACGAGCGGACGAACGAACCGATCGTGCGACAGACCGACATCTGGCTCGTTCTGATTTTCCCCGACTGTTTTGAAGTATTTCTAGTGAAGTCTGGAAATACAACAATGGCCAAAGCCCAACGAAAAAGCTTGTAACAGCTACTGCAGTGTGTGTGAACAAAGGAGAGAGAGAGAGAGAGAGAGAGAGAGAGAGAGAGAGAGAGAGAGAGAGAGAGAGAGAGATTGATTGATTGATTGATTGTTGCTTTAGGTCCAGCGGACTCTTCCGAGCCAAATCAGGACCGGACAACCCCCGATCCGCATAAAAGATCTGCTGAAACAACCCTAGTGGGAAAATTGAATGCCCTCCACCGGCCAGTCACTTTACAATAAAGACATCCCACGCAGGGGACGGCTGAGGCTTTACCCCAACTACTCGAACCCCCGGTTACAAAAACAAAATAGAATACAAACATCATTATAAATTATCAACAAAACATATACATATAAAATGCCTATACTGCTAAATAATACAATCATAGGAAGCCCTAGTGACCACCCGGCAGAAAGCGTCCAACACTCCCAAGCTGATCCAACAGACCTCGTACACAAACAAGGAGTCTTGTCCAGGAAGAGTTTTCAAGAAAAAAGGTAGGTCATTGATCTAGCGAAGAAGAAGATCGTATAGCAGAGTGATAGGACAGAGCAGGAATGGGAAAGAGTAAATGAGGAAGACAGCGACAGTGGGAATTTAAAGCACTAAATTTCCATAAAGTGGGGATACTATTTATACTGAAAACCCCCGGCACTCCAACGGGGGTACTGTTGCCGCAGTGAATCTGTCTTGCCTACAAAGGAAAGACAGGTTTTCAACTGGGGCTTTCACTTTTCCCTTTATAGGTTTGAACAATCTACAGTGGCAAGATTGCTCATGACCCCAAGGGGTAGAGAGAGAGAGAGAAGGGAGAGAGTGAGAGAGAATGGAGAGAGAGAGAGAGAGAGAGAGAGAAAGAGAGAGAAAAAAAGAGAGAGAAAGAGAGAGATAAGATAAGATAACAATTTTATTTTGCAAAGGTAAAAGAGTAAGCGCTGGATGCGCTTTTTTTACATCTTGACCTTGGGGCTTTAACAATAACTATTAAATATAACTCAATGTTATAACATTCACATCATGGAACAATATCAAATAAACAAAGTCATTTGCAAACAATTGAAATCAAATTAATGTTCTTAATACCAATCAACAACATTGTCAAAGCCCCCCCTTACGGTCCTTCGTTTCTCTTACCATAAAGGGGAACTCTGAGCAGTGTATGCAACCATACGTGAACAACGGATGAATAGATAGAGACAAGTATTACGTTGGCAAAATAAAACAACAATTTATTCACATGAACATAACATGGAGTCGTAATTGAATAACTAAAATTTATAAAGGTGATAAAATCAAACGACAGAATGAAATGTTCTTTGTTTTAAATAAATTAAATGGTTCTACACAGTATTCTCGTTCAGTCTCTTTGTTTTCCTTTTCTACTGTTCACTCATTGTTCGCACACAACCTATGCACTGTTTACAAATTTGTTGCTACTACTGTTATAACGATTTCAGTTCACAAGTCCCGTTTTACAAATACATATCACACTCCTGCGATCAAACCTTTGCAATACGAAATTGCATAATAACAAAAACGTCCCGAAGACACTAGAGCATGAACTCGCTCAACGCAGGAGTGAAATGTATATATGTCCCGGGAACACAGTAGGCAAATAAACTAAAAATTGTCAATGCACTAGATGTAATCGATAAGTGCATACACCTCGAATGTCACTGGGACTGTAGCTGCTACGATTAGATGCATCCGCCGTGGTCATCCAATATTTCAAAGTCTGTGGTGAAGAAGCGAAGGCAAAAAGTTCACTGGCAAAAAGTCTATTATAATACAATCGGTGTAAAGTGATGGTAAACCCAAAAACAAAGTCGAAGTTAAAGTTGAAGTTGAAGGTAAAATCGAAGTTGAAGATGAAACCAAAGGCAAAAAGCGAAGGGTACACTGCAACATAACACATACAAAATCTTCTAAGAATTTGAGTAACAATTTATACATGCTTCCTGATGCAATTGAAAACTCAACCATTTTCCTTAATAATAATAATCGCTAACTCTTGTATTGTAACAATCACAAATGTAAATCTAACGCATGTATGAATGAATGACTGCAACCTTGAATGTGTTGTATGCTTGGAAGAATAATGATTGTAATAAATATGGTATCACTTATTCGAGTATAATACTTCCCCATAATATTTTAGCCCCACAACATAATGATAACCAACAATGACACGACAAAATACGGACCACAGAAATAAAATGACAACAAAGAGACACCCGACTAGCCAGTGAAAACACCCAAGTCCACACTTACTCAACTACCCGTGGATACGGTGATGCGGCTAAGGTCGGATACGTCTCTTCATCCGCAGCATTCCTTTTGGTACAGGTAGGTCAACGGTCAGGTCTACTAGTCGTCTCGATCTTCATTGACTAAAACAAACAGTCGAACTTGCACCAGTTTCAAGGTCGAACTCTTTCTCCCTCATCGTTCTCAAACGACTTCTGGTGAAAACTCAAGTTCTTGTCGTAGGGCACCGCTACGTGAGGATATCACGTACGTATTTCCTTAAGCGTACAGTTGACGGATAAAGGATTAGCAGGGACGAAAAACGATTCAACACACTGCTCCTAGATTCACTGTTCCTGGGACCTCCCTGTAACGACCAAAAACCTGTCTTCTTTCTCTTTCGTCATTTCCTCTTTTCTACGACAATAAGTTACGTCACACTTTTCATTTACTTTTGTCCCGGCTTATCCAAAGGCACACAAAACGATGATTCATAGGCACTTGCGAGAAGACCACCTATCTACAAACAACAATATAAAGTTCAAACTGAGTGTGGGTCGTGACAAACATTAACAATCAATGTGGATTTAATTTTTAATGTGTTTTAGGAGACGTGTTCTAAATGATGTAAATTTAGATGCTGGAGTGCGGAGATCTTCATATTCCACAAAGTCGAACCAGAATAAGCTAGACTACTTTTGAAGAGATCAATTCTTGGAATTGGATCATTTAATTTTGTGGACGATCTGGCAGGTGGGTTTTTTTTTTGGAAAAAAGAGAAGAAAGATAGCGAGGTGCATTGCTAGAAAGGACCTTGTGCATGAAAACACCTTTATTAAATTTTAGTCTGTCGGTAAGAGGTAGAATATTGATCCGTTTATAGTCATCTGGAGAGATTTTTTTGTTTAAGAATAACTTGTTTAACTGCACGTTTGTTAATTCTAATTAAAGGCTTCATTGCATTGCCACTAGCAGAATCCCAAATAGTAGAGGAATAATCAATAAATGATTGAATATGACCGGAATAAAACAGTTTACGAGAATGTAAATGAAAAAAAATTATTTGCCCTTGATAATTGATAAGTTCTTTTAGAAATAGTTTTACTAATATCTGAAATATGTTTCACCCAGGACAAATTATTGTCTAAAGTTACACTAAGAAATTATGACATTGTACCTCATCAATTATTGTATTGCAAATGTTTAATGGAGAAAGTTTTATAGATACATTTTGTCTTTTCTGTCAATATTTCATTTATTGTCTATTCACACATTCAGGTGATATTAGACATTAATTAATAACAACAACAATATAAATCAAATCACAACTAAGAAATCTTATAACAAAATGGAATGAAAGGGGAAGAAGGATTTAACATTAAACTATAAAAGTCTACCAATAGGAGTCATTGCAATAATTTTCACAACTGCTGTTATCTGTGAATGATGTAATACATCATCTATAGAATGTCCATATTCAGTCAAATGATGTCCTTGGTTTTCGTACATTGCATTTAAAACTGGACATTCAAATAAAATATGGTAAACTGATATATTTTTGCCACACATACACTGTATATCTGCTGAATATTTAGTATTCCATGAGTTCATTCTTAACTTGTATATTAATTTTGACAACTGTCGTGAACAGTTCGGTATAGTAACCTTTTTAATGCTAGTATCTTGACATACTACTTTTTCTAATAAGGAATACATTTCAGAAGAATATTTCTTTTCTGTCTTGTTGTAATTAGCATGGATTTTGTTTTGTCTGGATTGAGGGCCATGTGGTTGTATTCAATCCATTCCTGTAGTTCACTAGCCCCTTTTTGTAATGATGAGTCCGAGAGATTATTCAAGTCTCTATTTTGGGAGTGTAATGTAATGTCATCAGCGAAGAGTTCACAAGAAGTAGAAATATGAATGGGGAGATCATTTATGTAGATAGAAACTAACAAATGTCCTAAAATAGATCCTTGCGGTACTCCAGCTATAACAATTTCAAAATGTGGCTTTTGGTTATTTACATAAACACACTGTTCTCTGTCAGAAATAAACGATTTAAGAAAATTGAAGAGATTTAGAATTCATGCCATATAATTTTAGTTTACGTAGAAGATCATGGTCTATTACATCAAAAGCTTTTGCGAAGTCAACAAATAATGTTAAAAAAAAGGTCCCTTATTAATATTATTTAGCCATTGTTCTATCATAGATGTAAGAGCTGTGACCCAAGGTTGATTTTCATGTAAGAATGAGAGAGAGAGAGAGAGAGAGAGAGAGAGAGAGAGAGAGAGAGAGAGAGAGAGAGAGAGAGAGAGCACAGGCGCATTAACCAAGAAGAACAGATCATTGGAAAACAAATTGGTGGATCGTCGATAACATAGGCGTTGCAGGAGTACGTATTTTAGTTAGTTAGCAAAGTCAGTCATTGCTTATAGGGTCCAGCGGACTGCAAAGAACCAAATGAGGACAACAGTAGAATGTATGCTATAGAGCTCTGTATATGATACATAACTACTGCTACCCCTAAGCTATCGAGGACCCACTATTTCTTTCCGATGATCCATTCTTCTTGGTGTATGCGCCTGTGGTGAGACAAAAGCGAAAATCAGAAAGCACTTCACAGGCGCCAGATGGGCCATCAGTGAAAGCGTGAGAAAGGGCGCCCAAACCGTCACTTACACGTCCTCTTCTTCCCTTTCTCCTTATCATATCACAACACAACAACTTCACAACCATACTCCACTTGCGTGGAGGTCTTCTGCCTCTATCAAGACTCATCGGCAGTAGATACAGGCCTACTCACAACGCTGGCTGAGCTAACGAGGTACGACTGCTAATAAACTTTCCCCTCTTCTATTTCAAGTCGGGAAGTGATTGCGATGGCGATTACGTAATAGCCTACTTCAAGCGAATTTCCCATTGGCAAGTGGGTAGGCCTGCTCAAACAGCTGCTGGGACTTGGGAAAGGGAGCAGGCTTTGTCTAGTCTCATCTACGTTATATGTGTCACATGCCCACCTATGGGAGGCCCGCTGCCAGCCAGCCAGAGAGAGAGAGAGAGAGAGAGAGAGAGAGAGAGAGAGAGAGAGAGAGAGAGAGAGAGAGAGAGAAGGATTGAAGGGTGCAGTTTGGAATGAGAGAGAGAGAGAGAGAGAGAGAGAGAGAGAGAGAGATTTTAACTTTGAACCTTGAGAGAGATGGAATTCTAGGTGAGATAGGGATCATTCTTGTGTACTCGAGTACTATGTGTAAATAAATATCAATGGATCTTGCTCACAGGAATTTTGGTCACAATAAATGCATAGGTTTGTGTACCAATGCAAACACCCGCAAAATAACACAAGTACTTCTGGATGAACTTAGGAAATATTTTATTAAGAACCCACCATCAGAACATGGTGCCCACATGGAGGCGCTTAACGGGTAGAGGTCATGTCACATTTGAATGAGCGCGGGAAGGTAAGTAACGCGCTCTCTCTCCAAGTAAATTATGCTAGCGATACTGTCCAAGGGAAGCAACTTCATAAACACTAAAGGCTAATATGTATAGACGTGTTTGATATAACTATAAAATATATAAAATAAAATAATATAAATAAATGACATTCGCGTGAGAAACAGCTGAATGACCAAGGTCAGTATATTTTCACAACGACAACGTTTTATAAAACATGTGAAACCTGGCCTCTGAACCGCATGCAATGCATTTTTAATGGTACCACTCGGAACATATTTACCAAACAACAAAAAACAAAAAACGTGCATAAAAATAAATAATAAAGCAACGGTTTGGTATGCAATAAAATTTGTATTTTAGGACCAAGGTTTTTTTTAAATTTAAATACTTATCTGATTTACAAATCTTTAATGTGCACATTTTGTCCCTAATATCCGCCTGATAGCGAATGCCTTTAGTCTCAGCAAGTTCTTCCTCCGCGTCGAGTCTCCGAAGTCTCTGTGCTGTTCTGTCACTTCAAGGTATAATTATGTACAGTTTAAGAAGTTTCTTTTCACTGCATGTAGGTGTGGAATTGGAGAACCTTGGACCGCCATGAACAACTTCATCGTACGCCACTGTGTTGTCATTCACACTTTTAAATGCTCGTCATCGTCATGTTATGTTATGTGTTATGTTTATCAGTTTATAGTCCCCTCTCTTCCCGTAAGGATTTTCAGAGAGGAGACTTCTGATTACATGCGTTACTTTGTCATTGTTTATAGGGTCCAGCGGACAGCAAAGAGCCGAATCAAGACCACAACGTGGTTGAATTTAAGAGGGCTAATCCCCTATCCGTATAAAAGATCTGCTGACACAACCCTAATGGTAACAGTGAAGTCGCTCTAGCCGGTCACTTTACAATAAAGGCGTCCCATGCAGGGTACTTGATTTAATTGATTCTCCTGTAGCTGGGTTCATTTGATTAGTTAATTTAATTTAATTTAATGTGGTGTGTGAGTGCGCATGTATGCGTGCATGTGTGAATGCGTGTGTGAATATGAATGTGCGTCTTATCATTTTGATGAAGAAGACGTTAATAAAACAACCAACCAACCAACCAGCAGGGTACGCTGAGACTGTACTCTAATTTATCGAACCCCCGTGTAAAAAAACAAAATAGAATATAAACATCGTTCTAAAGTATTAATGAAACACCTATCCTATCCTATCCTATCCCATAACTCGGAGGTCGTAGGGACACCACAGATGATCGTTTAACCAGCGTACTCCATCTTTCCCTGTCCTCAGCAACCCTGATTGTTTCGCTCAGTGTCAAACCAGTGTGAAACACATACTATACATATAAAATGCTTACATTGCTAAATAATAATACCATAGAAAGCCCTAGTGACCATTTGGCACAAAGCGTCCAATATCCCCAAGCTCACCCAACAGACCCCATACACAAAGGAGGAGTTTTGGGAGAATTTTCAAGACAAAAAGGTAGGTGACTGGTCTAGCGAAGAATATAGTAGATTGATAGAACAGAGTTGGAATGAGAAAGAACAAAGGAGAAAGACATCGACAGTGGGAATTTAAAGCACTAAATTTCCAGAAAATGGGGATACTATTTATACAGAAAACCTTGGCACCCACACGGTAGGGGAGGGGGAGGAAGGGTGGGGGAGGGGGATTAACACAATGACGGAAACACATTGTAGAGATTGAAATAATAAAGCGGAAGGCCAGACACTGACAGTTTGAAACTTTGTATTTGTGTCAACGTTCGATGCCGTGTTTTCGTCTTGTTGACTCCATTTTGTTATTCTGCTTCATAACTATTTTATTTTGACTGCTAACTGATTCTCTCTCTCCCTCTCCCCCCCCCCCTCTCTCTCTCTCTCTCTCTCTCTCTCTCTCTCTCTCACTCTCTGTGTTTGTGTGTGTGCCACTGTGCGTGTGTATGTCAGTGTGTGTGTGTGTGGTGTGTGTGTGTGTGTGTGTTCTTGTTTGTGTATGCGGGTGTAATTATATTGGATAAAGTTAAATAAATGAAATTGAAAGACTGATGTCGAATGGCGGTTACTTTGGCCTTGTCCAATCATTGGAACGAAGGCCAAGTCTATGCTTGAGCATTGCGGTTTAAAGTGAAGCTGAACCATTGGTCAGAATGCGAGAACACTTTCAAAATGTCGGCTTCGCGTTGAGAGATGATTATCTACTATATAATTATAATTAAAACTGTTTTGTTTTGAATCCGATATTTGAGACAGTTGAGCCAAAACATCGTGTCCGACTGTTCTAAAAAGATCGTACGCTACATATAATCAGTGTATGAATCATCTCCCTTTGACATTGGTGAAAGTGGTAGTCACGGAGAAGGTACAGGTACTGGCACTCACACAGTCATTTCTACAGGCACAGTAAGCCGAACCACAGAACGTCCACACCATCTATAATTATCACACGATGAGGCGCAGTACACTGGGTGCTTCGGGGCTGATTCCCGCAAACTTCTACGGCGTCCAAAAAGGAAGTTGCAACCTTGTTTTTAACTGTTCATCGGATAGCTTTCACTGCAATAACGTGGGTTCATAAACTCTTCTATGATCACACTTATCCTGTCCTATTCCGTAACTTCAAAGTCACCACAGATGATCATTTAACCAGCGTACTCCTTCTTTCTCTGTCCTCAGCAACCCCCATGGCTTCGCTCAGTGTCAAACCAGTCCATTCTCAAATGTTGTCCTCCCACCTCTTTTTTGGTCTCCCTCTTCTTCTGCCTCCTTGACCCGTGTCTTGCAGGATGGTCTTTGCAAGGCCTGATGATCTGGTGACGTGGCGGAGTTTCCGTTTCTTCACCACTGTGAGCATGTCATCGTGTAGTCCAATGTCTTGTGTGATGGTCTGTCAGACTTCGTCGTTGGTGATGTGCTGGGTATAGGAAATGCCCAGAAGTCTTCTGTAGCACCTCATCTCATTGCTTTGTATTCTTCGTTGTAGGTCTGCTGTGAGGGTCCATGTTTCGCAAGCGTATACGAAGATGGAGATGACACGGGAGCGCAGCAGCCTTACTTTGGAGTGTAGACTGATGGTCATGTCTTTCCAAATGGGCTGCAACCTTGTTTGTGCGATCCTGGAGATTACACCATCTAGTGTAAAAGTGTAGACACTTTTCTTGGACTAACTTTAATAATACGGATGTGGGCGACGTGATGGGGTGTTTGGGTACCTTTTTAAAATGTCAGAGAATGCTAGTGTATTGAAGAGGGCTGGGTGGCGGGCGGAGGGAAGGTGGGAGGAGGGGTGGTCGTGCAAGTCTGGCCCAGGGTGCATGGCGTTTTATTCACCACTGGGGGAATTAGGCGCAATGTTGTGCAGTTCGCATTACATCAAAAAGCAATTCCCACCGGTAAACCTCAGCGGGCGATACCGCCCTGACATTTTAAGTGCCTTGGCGAGAAATCTATGTTTGTGAGGGTTTTAGAAGCGAGACTCTGGAGAGACTTTGGGCGAGATAAAACAGCGGAACATGAACATTTTAATATTTCCTGGAACTAATGCAGCGCACTGACCCGAGGATTCGAACCGGGGATACTCGCGAGCTTAATGTATTTATCTCCCTGTTTATTGATGTATAATCTCTGTGGTTTTTGTCTGGAGAAGCTGAACGTTGTGTTGGCGCAGTAAACGTCAGAGGTATCGCGAGAGATGCGGACGCTCCGTCCATTTTTGAGATAGGACTTTGAAAATATGGCTCCCGCTTTTGCGGGATGTGCAGATTTAATGTTTTTGTCATGGACTATCTGCAACACCTTGACATGCTCTTTTTTTGTTTTTGTTTTTTTGCCTACTGCCGCTATTTCAACACTATTTGCAGGTGCTTTCGTTTTTTTTGGCAGTATCATTTTGAAATTCTTCGCAGTATTTTGGTTTTACTCTGTTTAGCCTTAATTTTTAATATTATATTATTTTGGCGCCGTATCTTTCTATGTCATAGTTGTCGTCTCCGTTCTCGTTCATTTCTTTGTGGGTTGATTCATTTTCTTCTTCTTTTTCTTTTTCTTCTTCTTCTTCTTCTTCTTCTTCTTCTTCTTCTTCTTCTTCTTCTTCTTCTTCTTCTTCTTCTTCTTCTTCTTCTTCTTCTTCTCCTCCTCCTCCTCCACTTCCTCCACTTATCTTCTCTTGTTCTCCCCTCATTTAATCCCTCTTGGTGCGGTGAAGGCTTTGTTGGTGCACACATCACATTTCTGTATGAAGTGAAGCATCAACAACGTCATGTTAGTACTTGGATGGGACAGGACAGTTCTTGTATACAACTGTCAAACTGAAGGGGAAAAAAAGAAGACACTGGCACAGCTGCCTACCTGTCGGCACCTGGCGGTTTTTACAAAGGGAAGGAAAAGTAACGAGGGAAATATGAGATAGAAAAACACTCCTAATGAAGCTGTCTCTGAAAAAAGGGACCTCCTTAAAGTCTCTTCTGATCTGGGCCAGCCCTTGAGCAGGCCTTGAGGTGGAAAAACGCTATATAAAATACACACAGTTGAGAGGAAAAGTATGACGTGTTTTTACCTACTTCCGAGTTCTTCGTCTCTTACCAACGGAGGAATTCAACAGGAGCCTAGTGTTAAGCAGTTTTGTGTTTTCATTCTCACGGTTGCCTCTACGGCGAGGTTCCGATCATTGAACGTGTGCATTTGAAATCTAACAGCATCAATCAATGGACTGCGATAGTTATATTCAGTGCAGTTGTACATGTACATGGGTTTAGGTGAATTAGGTTCAACATGGTGGGTTGGTGGGTCCTATCCTATCTCCCTGTCTTGGATGGCTCTTCGCTGCGGCTGCGGTGCTTTCGCCCTATGAACTATCATCATCATCATCATCATCATCATCATCATCATCATCATCATCATCATCATCATCATCATCATCATCATCATCATTATCATCATCATCTCAACAACAACAACAACAACAACAACGTACTGCAAATAGCGCTCTGCTGTGTTCTTAGCCAACCTGAATAATAATAAATAAACACAACAGATGCTGGTGCAATGACAGCTGTGTTAGCAACTCGATGCACGTGCATGACTGATGAGTGGTGTGATGCGGCAGAATGTTGTAATGTTGTAAGTCAATTGTCATCTGTCACTACCGGCAACGTTGGCTTCAAACACCGGTTACAAATGGCTGCTCCACGTTGACTGTGCATCACTCCTGTCACTGCCGCATTGGCCTGTCCAGCCACATCCGACGCTATAGCGTACTCAACGTCTAGATGCACAACTCCACGGTCTATCGAGACTGCAGAATGCTTGCTAATTTTCCAACACTGGCTTTGACCAGCTTTGACAAGCTTTCATAATGATTAACTGCCTCATTCTACAACACATCCTCTCATCACATCCTTCATCAAGATCTTTGTCTGCGACTTGCTCCAAATACCCAAAGGCGTTTGTCACGGGTTGATAAGGATAGGAATCCTTAAGGTGGAAACGGCCGAAAAACGAGGTTCCATTGGACAATAAACACTTTTAAATGGTTACAAGTAAAAGAACATACCTATCCCGCCTACACATGGACAACCTGGTCCCATCGCCATCATTACTGTGCAAGCATCAGGTCAATTTTATAGGCTACGGAGCGGGGTTATTGGTCCTGAGCACTTTGCAGTTCTAATCCATATTTTACCTAGTTCATTCAATTTTAGATACTCTCTCAACTACTCATTAGGACGCTATTTTACATTGAATTCTATTTCCAAGTTGCAAAACATACAAAACAAAACTTTTAATAGGATTACACCTTCTGACTGGTGTATTGTCTTTCAGTCCAGGACAGGAACAAGACCAAAATACTTTAACAGTCCAGCACAATCAGCTGAGTGTCTCAACAGTTCGTCTTTAGCGTCGGAGTTCCACGGCTCGTCGTTCCAGACATTACCTCATTCCAGGAATGTCTGAAAAACATCTCAGCACCTAAGAGGAGACTGCCAGCAATGTTCTCTTGCCCTAGCAAGAATAGCAAGAATGCCTCTCCATCCAGACGGTCTAAACAGGTAGATGGAGCTGTCTGCCATTCAGAGATCAGTGAATGCCATCAGATCAGTTCTGGATGGGTGTGTGCCGTGTAGGGTGGCAGACGTTAGCTGATAAATGCGACCTGTATGCGGTGATAATGAAGCGGAGCATCTCCTTATCAAGATGTGTGGGGAATTATGCCACACTGCAGTAATGCCTCGCTAACGTCTGTCACTCCTCATTGACAATGATGGAGACGTATTGGTCCTTTAAGCTTTGCTTGGCGGTGGTCGGTGACTCGTTGCCAGGAGAGACATCAGAAATGTGTTGCTTAGGGCAAACTTAGATCCAAACGGGTTTGTCACTGCCTTATAGGTTTTATGCAACCCATTGCTGTTAACAGTCAAGTCCCAAGTGCGTCTGTTCGCTGTTAAGGCCCGGCCGCGATACTTTTTTTTTTTCTCCACATCATGTATGAGGGATACCTCAGAACGACTAAATGGAACGACTTTATACCTAATCCTACAGAATTATTACCTCCCTTTTCGAGCTCTTCAGTTATTTAAACATGCCAAAGTTTAGTTTGCTCATTACATACTGCTCCACGCTAGCTGGTGCGACATTTTCTGATTAGGCCTACCCTACCGCCTTCATCACTTCAGTCAGCTTTGTAATACATGCATTGTGAATTGCTTTTTTATAAGTATTGTGAATTGTGTCGTTTTTTCTTATTTTTCATATGAAGATATAGTCCATTCAGTAAGCCTAAATCTATAAAACTTACTGCAACATATAATGTAGTATATCTACCACAAAGTTGGACGTGCACATTCATATAATCTTAAGTTAAGTTAGGATGCTAAGTTAATTAAAATAATATTAATAGGCTTAGGCTAAGGTAAAATGCTATTATTATTTATTAGTATTAATATAATATTATTTGTTTCTTCAGTACTGTAATAGTGTAAGTAATAACGTAGAGTAGTACTACTAGGCCTACTCAATACTGATTCAGAGATAGTCTATTATTCTATTGCTAGTACTAGTATTTGTTGTCAGCATGACGTTGTCAGCACGTGTTGTTAGTTAGTGTAAGTACTCAAGTAGGGTAGTATTAGTACTCAACACTGATAGTCTATTATTCTATTCCTAGTACTAGTATTTGTTGTCAGCCAGTGAGCCAGAAATTGTCAGTGAGTAAGTGAGGCCTGTGTTTGAATCTTTGATGTTATGTAGTTTTGATTGTTGTCAGCTAGTTCTTTATTAATTTACTTATTTAGTTGTTAACTTTAACTTGTAAGTGATACTATATTTCAAGCGCATGCCACTTGTCAGGTCTTTGTTGCATTGTATTGTGTGAATTTGTAAGCGCCATGTAGTATCTAGGCATAATCATTTATACTGATGATTTTTTAATCTATTGCTAGTACTATATTTACCGTACTGTATTTGTTGTCAGCTAGACATTGTCATTGTGTTATTAGTAAATACTGTGTTTGATATTACTTAGCTTTCATTGT
This sequence comes from Oncomelania hupensis, assembly GCA_036898135.1. NCBI lineage: Eukaryota > Metazoa > Mollusca > Gastropoda > Littorinimorpha > Pomatiopsidae > Oncomelania > Oncomelania hupensis. The sequence continues at coordinate 19,383,789 of CM072519.1, read as the reverse complement.
TGTCACCTGGTTCTTTATTAATTTATATACCCCTTGGGGTCATGAGCAATCTGGCCACTGTAGATTGTTCAAACCTATAAAGGGAAAAGTGAAAGCCACAGTTGAAAACCTGTCTTTCCTTTATAGGCAAGACAGATTCACTGCGGCAACAGTACCCCCGTTGGAGTGCCGGGGGTTTTCAGTATAAATAGTGTCCCCACTTTATGGAAATTTAGTGCTTTAAATTCCCACTGTCGCTGTCTTCCTCATTTACTCTTTCCTATTTCTGCTCTGCTATACTATCTTCTTCTTCGCTAGATCAATGACCTACCTTTTTTCTTGAAAACTCTTCCTGGACAAGACTCCTTGTTTGTGTATGAGGTCTGTTGGATCAGCTTGGGAGTGTTGGACGCTTTCTGCCGGGTGGTCACTAGGGCTTCCTATGATTGTACTATTTAGCACTATAGGCATTTTATATGTATGCGTTTTGTTGATGATTTATAATGATGTTTGTATTCTATTTTGTTTTTGTAACCGGGGGTTCGCGTAGTTGAGGTCAACCCTCAGCCGTCCCTCGCGTGGGATGGCTTTATTGTAAAGTGACTGGCCGGTGGAGGGCGTTCAATTTTCCCACTGGGGTTGTTTCAACGGATCTTTTATGCGGATCGGGGGTTGTCCGGTCCTGATTTGGCTCGGAAGAGTCCGCTGGACCTAAAGCAACAATAAATAAATAAATAAATAAATATTAATTTATAGATTTAATTCTTTAACATTACCTTGTAAGTTGTACTATTTTTCAAAGTGCACGTCCTTTTCATTTTATTGAAAACTGATTGACTCATTAAGAGTTCTATTATATGTCTGACAGACAATCAAAACCTGGTTATAAAAAAAAATAAATTTGATGGCACAACAAAATTAAAATCACCTACTGTAAACAGTGAAAGAAAATAAATTAAACAAATATGAAATCAACAATAGATCATTTTAACAAGAATTAAAATAGATACAAGTGAAAGTGTGACATCACGAGTTTAGAGTTCAACCTAATCTCCTCCCACACGCATGATTACACGCAACAAAGGTTGTCGGCTACACACGACTTGGAGAGCTAAGGCAACTGAATTAACTTGTTGCATGTCGATCTTAGTAAAGTTGTTTCCTATTATAGTCAAATCGTAAAAAAAGTACATCACATCGTCATGAAAAAGTGCCGTGTTGTAGTAAAATTACACAGCTATACCCGATTATATAATCTCAAACCGGGCCGTGATAAGCATGGCGCCACTACCTCCGACCCAATGCATAAGCCGTAAAACATAAGACAAAGGTGGCAACTAAATTCGTAAGGTGTGGCCACCCGTCAAAATTCCGGTCATTAAAAATCTCATATCCCAATGTATACGCCGTAAAACGTAAGCCAAATATGGCCACTACTTAAAGAATGACAAAGCTGCCGGGTCTGACCGGTTAATTGGCGAGTTTTACAAAAACAGATCTGAGGGTATAATGCCTTTTTTGTATAAGTTCTTCAACTACATTTTTGATAAGGGGTTATTTCCCGATGACTGGTCTTTGGCAACACTGAAGCCGTTGCATAAGAAAGGAGATTTAAAAAATACTGGTTCTATATCTCTGCTAAACGTGGTCCTGATTCGGCTCTTGGCAGTCCACTGGACCAAATAAACATTGACTATCTATCTATCTATCTATCTATCTATCTATCTATCTATCTATCTATCTATCTATCTATCTATCTATCTATCTATCTATCTATCTATCTATCTATCTATCTATCTATCTATCTATCTATCTATCTATCTATCTATCTATCTATCTATCTATCTATCTATCTATCTATCTATCTATCTATCTATCTATCTATCTATCTATCTATCTATCTATCTATCTATCTATCTATCTATCTATCTATCTATCTATCTATCTATCTATCTATCTATCTATCTATCTATCTATCTATCTATCTATCTATCTATCTATCTATCTATCTATGTTAAACATATGCAGTAAGCTATATAACAATGAAAGTGTACAACATCAGCCCTTAAAATTATTGAAGTCATCAAAAGCCTGTATGACAAGGCTACCAGTGCAGTCCTCCATAACAGCGTCATCAAGAACTGGTTCAGAACAACAATCGGTGTGCGTCAAGGATGCCTACTCTCTCCAATACTCTTCAACATCTTTCTATAGCGCATCATGTCAGATGCTCTTGCATATCACGAAGGCACAGTCAGCATAGGGGGTAGAGCAATCTCCAATCTTCGTTTTGCGGATGACATTGATGGATCGGCTGCAGAGGAACAAGAACTTGAACAGCTGGTACAGAGGCTTGACACCACCTCCAGAGCTTATGGAATGGAAATAAATGCAGAGAAGACCAAAATGATGACCAACAACACCAATGGCATCAACACGGACATCAAAGTCCAAGGCCAATCCCTCAACACAGTGCATTGCTTCAAATATTTAGGAGCCATTGCATCAGACAATGGGTCCCGACAGGAAGTCCTCTCCAGGATCGCACAAACAACTGCTGCCCTGACAAGGTTGAAGCCCATTTGGAAAGACAGGACCATCAGTCTACATTCCAAAGTAAGACTGCTGCGCTCCCTTGTCATCTCCATCTTCCTATATGCTTGCGAAGCATGGACCCTCACAGCAGATCTACAACGAAGAATACAAAGCATGGAGATGAGGTGCTACAGAAGACTTTTGGGCATGTCCTATACCCAACACATCACCAACGACGAAGTCCGACAGACCATCACACAAGCCATTGGACAACACGATGACCTGCTCACAGTGGTGAAGAAACGGAAACTCCGATGGTTTGGCCACATCACCAGATCATCAGGCCTTGTAAAGACCATTCTGCAAGGCACAGTGCAAGGAGGTAGAAGACCGAAAAAGAGGTGGGATGACAACATTCGAGAATGGACTGGTTTGACACTGAGCGAAGCCATCAGGGCTGCTGAGGACAGATAAAGATGGAGTATGCTGGTTAAACGATCATCTGTGGTGTCCCTACGACCTCCGGGTTACGGGACATGATAGGATAGGATAGGAAGCTATACACATCTGTTTTGAATAAACGTTTCACAAAGTGGATTGAGGACAGTGATGTTTTAGCCGAAGAACAGTTTAGAAGGAATCGCTGTGCGACTGACCACATTTTTACATTGTTAGCCTCTATAATAATAATAATAACAATACAGGATGCTATGTACGCGCCTTTCCCCAAGGCTCAAAGCGCGGCGATCTATACCAACATACACGCTCACCTGTCTCATTTACCCTCACACACACCAAATACACATACATCACTCAAACAGGTGGTGTAAAGGCAGGGAGATCGCTATTAGAAGACGGAAGAAAATCGAATTTTTATTTTTGAAATTTTTATATTGACTGCATCCTGTACCATTATTGAAGGGAGGGAGGAAACCGGAGTGCCCGGAGAAAACCCTCGGTGACCTCAATAGTCTCGTACCTAAGTCACATACGTTCGCCCCTTGCGGGAATCGAACCCGCGTCCTTCGGCATAGGAAACCGGCGACTTATCCACTGCACCACGAGGCCATCTATTCAGAAACAATTCTTAAGCCACCGGAAGTTCTACTTTGCTTTTATTGACTTCTGGAAGGCATTTGACACAGTCCGCAGAGATATGCTTTGTAGGATCTTAAATGTCAATGGTGTAAACGAAAGGTTCTTAAGTGCGCTAACAAGTATATATGAAGTTGCCAGAGCTCGTGTACGAGCTGGTGGTGATTTCACAGACGTTTTTATATGCCCTCGCGGTCTAAGGCAGGGAGAAGTTTGCTCGCCGAATTTATGTTCTCTTTTTATCAGCGAATTAACAAAAGAAATAACAATCACGGCAAACATGGTATACAGTTAAATCCACAATTTATTGAAACTTTGATTTTGCCTTTTGCAGACGATATTGCATTACATTCTGACAGTGTGATTGGTCTACAAACTCAATTAAATATTTTGTTTGAAACTGCTAAAAGACTCGATCTTATTATCAACCTCAAATGTTGTTATTTTTAGAACTGGAGGTTTTCTTGCACAGAACGAAAGTTGAAAATTTGGTGATTCTATTTTTAATGTTTGTTTCTATGTACAAATATCTTGGTGTTATTCTGACTCCTCGGCTTTCGTTTCAACCCACTATGCAGGATTTGGCTGAGCATGCTAACAAAGGCTGTGCAGCTATTGTCAAAATGTTATGAACAGTTGGTGAACATTCCCCTTCAGTTTTCTTTAAACGTTTTGATTTTCAAGTTCAGCCTATTTTAACGTACGGAGCAGAAATCTGGGGCCTTTCACAAACTCAAGAATGTTTTGAACGAGTCCACTTATCAGCAGCGAAAGGTTAATGGGCGTGAGTCAGAAAGCGCCAAGACTTTGATGTACGGCGAATTAGATCGCTATCCACAGCTAGTATAATAGCTTACGCTAAATGTGTTAAATTCGGGTTGAGTCTCGTTTGTTTGGACTATTCACGTCTTCCAAAGAAAGCATATAACATGATGTTAATGTTGGAGAGACAAAACTATTGTATGTAGTCCTGTACGCTTCGAAATACTCTGTATAAGTTTGGATTTGGCATTGTTTGGGAATCTCAGTCTGTTGGTGAGGTTAAATACTTTGTAAACGAATTTAAGCGTCGTGTGATTGTTACACACAAGGATGGCACTCTGCTATATTGTCACATGCTTTTTATAATGTGTACTCTTCATTCAAACAGTCACTGTCAATTAAGAAGTATTTTATTGTATTAAATATATTAATATGTGCCATGTATCGTCCAGGTTTCGTGTAGATATGTCAAAATTGAACTCTCATTTTTTGCTGTTCAACACACAGTCACAGTATTGCTCAGAATGTTAACTGCCCATTTTGTACGGATAGCCTACAGCTGAAACTGAAGTGCACTTTGTATTAGTCTGTCTGAAATATAATCCATTGTGTAAACTGTACATCCCAGAAAAATGTGCCAGAATTCCCTCATTGTGCCAAATGTCATTACTATAGCTAGTACCAAGGAAAGACTGATTATAATCGTGTTTAATTTCATATTTAAGGCCAATAAACTCCGATTTGAAGCCATAAACCAAAACGTTGTACTTGGTGCTTTGCATGTGATAAATCTTTTTCGTTCGCCATTTCATGTCTGAAGACCCGGGGTGAGTTTTACAAACAAAAACAGACGACAGTTTATGTGATAGCTATAGCTGTCCCTTCAGACAAGAGAAGCAGACTTGGAAGTAACAGCTTTTTTTAAATACTTCTTTGGAATAATTAAGAATTATTGACTTTTTTGGGATCGAATTAATCGCGCTATACACACCCAAAACAAAAATGATAAGAAGAAAGAAATTATTGAATGTGAGAGCTCAACAGAAAAGAAGAAACGAAACGTTCAGGATAACTTGTAGTCTAAACAGTGAGTGAATGTACTTGTAGTCTAAACAGTGAGTGAATGTTTCCCTGTTGTGAAAGCTCGGCCATCTTCGAAATACAAAAGTTGACATTTGTAGGCATTGGGCAGTTTTGACTGTACTGAGGAATAGAAAGTTTGAGGGTTTGACTTGATTCATTTTTATCATTAATGAGATTTATTTTGCTTTTTTTCTAAAGCGATATTTTTTTAAACTTCAGGCTGTTTTAGGTATTGTCAATGTTTACTGCGATAAAGATTAAGATTGTTAACGAAAGTAGCGGTGCAAAGATGATAGGAATGTATTTCTCTAGTTAACCTATTCGTTGATTTGTAAGTACTAAGTCTGCTTGAAAATATATTATTTATGGCGGCACGCCTAATTCAGGACGGAGAGTACGCCCCAAGCATGTCTTCTTGTGCGCTGTACAAATGGGCATTTGAGTTAATTGAGAAGATTGACCTGGATACTATAACAATGACAAATAAACCCTTGAGAAATGTAGACGGAAGGATTCTGCAGCAGAAATGTATAATTGATACTTAAACGGTCATCTTGACTTTTACCAGCGACTTTCCAGCTTCCTTTCACGATTAAAACCCATTATAGAGGTAGATGTATAGTTAAAGTTCCTAATTTGTGTCCACTGAGATGGCCCGGTGTCCTACCTGTTACCACGTGCTGACTTATTGGCTGAACTATCGACATGTTTGAATAGCTGACAAACGAGAAGGCTGAAGCGTTAACATGAAGACATTAACTTTTGTACGCCAAATTAATTTCTACGACAATTGTATGTGTGATTTGAGCGTGTGCCTTTGATAATTCTGTGGGATTATTCGATTGGATCAAGACTTCTAAGCAGAAGAAAGCTACAGTGAGGATCCTCAGAGGAGTTAGGATACCAGGGCACGTTGTGAGTTTTGTAAGTTAGTTGTAAAGACACCCTTTCCCCGCAAATTAGTTCACTATGACTGGTTTTGCAATTTAAAAGTTTTCAACGGTAGGTCTACATTAATACATTTGTAAATTGTTTACAGTTTTGTATTCTATTTTATTTGGGGAAACATTTAGATTCCTACCTGTACAACTACAACAAAAGCATTGATGAAATAAAACAATCAAATAGCTAAAGCATTGATAAAGAAAACTTTAATAAAACAACCCAAAAAGCAAAAGTATTGCGGATTATTTGATATTTTGCCTGTTAATGGTAAAAGCGTTGGTATATTTATACGTTATTATAAAACGGAAGCTTTAATTTTCCCCCAGCAAAGCAAAACCAGTCGATCTAACAGGCAAAACAGTACACTTTCACATGCGCTTAGACCATCCGCAGAAATATTAAGTAAATGAATAAATTTTGCAAATAAAAGCCGCAGACATTTTCATCCATGCAAATATTATATTAATGGATGTTTGAAAAATGCCGATAAAATAATGTTTAATGTATTCAGTAACTTTGGAAATAAACTAATTTCACATTGAATTAGTCTCAAAACTGTAGAGGCTTATTTGAGGATGGTTACAACATTGCTGCTAACAGTAAATCCACGTCTTTGTTTTAATGTGCGAATGCAGCTATTTAAAATCCATTGGGAAGTGCTGCTGCAGATGGTCTACACCGTAGTTCACTGCACGTCTGCATGCAAACCCTCAGTGGGAAAAGGGGGTCTTACTACGCTGCTTTGTTTATTGTTACGTTTATTCATTCATTTCAAGGAGGTTCATGGGAATTCGAGTACACCCAGAGATAGAAAAATCGCAAACCTATACCCAACAATTTTAATCATACTCCATCTATCGCCACAAACCAACCTATTTCTTAATCAAGCCCTCCACCCCCACCCCTCTTCACAATCGGATTTCAGGTAATAATTAAACAATAAAATGCCGGAGACCAAAACAGTCCAGTGTGACCTAGCAATTATCAGATGTATTCAGCAAAATGTTGTGGTCATGCAAACGCTCAAAGTATAAGACGATAAACTGTTGGCTGGCTGAAGTTTCCTTCTAAATTATATAGTATTTTGACCACAGTGATTCTAAATTTTGGGAGAACTTTTGTTTGTATTAACTCACTCAGCTTGAGCATCATACAGAATTCCCATGTCTTCCTTGGATGATCATGCAGGAAACCGCAATGTCTTTCGTAGGTCTCCCACAGAGACTACGATTATGGGTTCTCTCCCTTTATTTCTTTGTTTTAACGTGCTGTATGCCATGCTCTGTCTTTCTCTCCCTGACTCTCACTCTGTTTCGGTCTCTATCCATCTCCCTCTCTCTCTCTCTCTCTCTCTCTCTCTCTCTCTCTCTCTCTCTCTGTATCTATTTGTCTCTCTGTATATCTTTCTCTGTGTATCACTACTGTTTTATCTTCTCTCTCTCTCTCTCTCTCTCTCTCTCTCTCTCTCTCTCTCTCTCTCTCTCTCTCTCCTTCTCCCTCCGTCCACCTGTCCCATTTACCGTTCTCCCTTTCTCGTTGTAAACAGATTTAAGGAGCTGAGAGGGTGGGGGAGGCGAATAACTTGATTTTATTAGTATCAGTATGTATATGTTCCGTTACTGTTGTGTTAAAAATGTCTCGTGTTGTGTACTGTTGCGGTTTCCGAATGTTAATAATACTAACATATAATAATTGTTTGTTCTTTACTAAATTTGTCTTTACCAACTGTCTCACTCAAATGCATTCTTTCTTCTTTTACTCTATCTTTCCATTGCTTTTTGCAGTTTCACGGTAAGTTTAATGAGCACCGTCACCACTGGAGCAGCGGAAGATGTTTAACCAATTATTATGGCTCAAATGTGCTGTGTTTTGCACGGTATTTGAGCAAATCGGTCATATAACTAACACCGTGATGTGCTTTGTCTACGTTTATTTTCAGCGCATCAATTTGGTCTCGCGCAATTTATACTATCATTTATATGCATACATACAGGCACGCACAGAGAGAGACAGAAAGAGAGAGAGAGAGAGAGAGAGAGAGAGAGAGAGAGAGAGAGAGAGAGAGAGAGAGAAGCATTGCATACTTGTAACTATTGAATTCAATTAAATAACCTAGGTAGGCTTGGATGTGTTGACTTCTGCATTGTAACTATTACGTTTTTGTTGTTGTAACCTTTACATCTTCTTGTGCAACAGAAATACAGGTATTTGAACTATTGCTGCTATTACTACTACTGTTGGATGTCTATTTTACTGATTGCTCATTTGTTCGTTAGGTAGATATGACAAAAAATAAAGCAGGTAATCAAAACTGTTTAATCGCAACCTAATTAATCCGTTTGGATGCATGACAAAGAGCAGTATCACTGATGAAAACATAATAATAATCCAGTAGAGACGATCAGTGCGAGATGGGTTACCTGGTACGCTATTTTTGTCCGTTCCGTCATTTTGCAGATTGTGATTTCCTATGTTTGGAATGATTTTTAGAACGCGCAAACACGCGCGCAACAAAATGCACACACACTACGGAAGGTCATACCAGAGAGAGAGAGAGAGAGAGAGAGAGAGAGAGAGAGAGAGAGAGAGAGAGAGAGAGAGAGAGAGGGAAGAAGGGAGAGAGAAGGGGAGGAAGAGAGAGAGGGGGGGGGGAAGGGAGAGAGAGGGGGGGAAGGGAGAGAGAGAGAGAGGATTTTGTGACACATTCAGCAAATTTCGTTTCTTTTGAAGTCCAGCATTTTATTCATTTATTTTATTCGATCGGTGATTACAAGTTGAGCGAGAACATCTCACTTTCGCTTGTTGCAACAATTGTTTGGGTACCGTTTTGTGAGTTTCGACGCATTTACCCTTTTGACGCATTCGAGTTCGACTTTTTCCTTCTGAAAATCCCATTGGTGTCAACGGCGATACTGGGGTTTTCCCCAGCCTTTTTATCAGTTTTCTTGTCCATTGTGTACGAGTTCCATAAACTGTTTTCTCCAAAGAGTTCATAAATCTTTGCAACCACTTTTTATAAGTTTGGTCGAGTCAACCAGAAGACGATAAAGATTGCTCTTTAACGTCATTTAGTTGACATGATATAATTAAGTTTACGTGGTTGACAAGGGCCTTTTGGGACAGCTTCTATAAGATATGGTAAGATATCTTTAATTCTAATGGCTGTTACGTAATATCTTAAATGTTTCAGTAATTTCATCCAATTGTGTTATGGTAAGTTTTCTTTCAGGAATAATCTTATGGTAAATTGTATTATCTGTTGAACAATGATGTGGGTGACAGCAGTTTGTATGTGCAGATTGTGTGAGGGTAAGTTATCTTTCAGTTATGGCAAGTTGTTTTGCCTGCTGTACATGTGTAATTGTGTGGGTATCACCATTGTTTCCTATTGCAGATTGCTTTATGGTAACTTATATTTAATGTATAAAATAAGGGAAGCTTGCATTGCTCTGCTAAATAATAATTGCATATGTGGCTAACACCATTGTTTGTTTCCGTGGGCAGATTGTTTGATGGTAAGTTATATTTCAAGTATAATGTTGTGGAAACTTTAATTGCTTGCTAAATATTTTATATGATGTGGTGATATACCTTTACCTCTCTCGTTCTCCGTCTCTCTCTCTCCATGCAGATTGTGTTTTTATGCTAGTTCTAAATGTATATAATATCATAGCTTAAGAATATTAACTTTTTTCAGGAGTGGCAAGTTTTCGTTGTTTGTTTTTATGGTGTTAAAACAAATAAGCTGGGTAACACATGTCTTTATATTTATACACACGTTTTTCAGGAACAGGTAAGCAACAGTATAAGGAAAAATACAACAGACTGTATTTAATGTTTTGAAGTACATTTAATATATTTGCAGTGGAATGCTGCGACATGTTTGTCTTAAATATATGAATATTTGTGTTTTGAACTAATGTTACATCATAGTAAAAAATGGTGTTTGACAATTTAAGTTATGTCACTATTCCTTGAATGTTAGGTCTACTTTGTTTTGTGTGGTGATGATGGATTAATATGAAATTGTTACAAAATAATAATGTGTTATTTATCTTTAAATGTCTTGCAGGAAATGGTAAGAGTTTTTTTTTAATTCGTTCTGTCTTATGCTTTTAATGTTTTGCTTTAGGAACGTAGATAGCGAAAATGTACTCATACTCATACTATTTTATTCATCCATAAGGAAATTAAATTCGTCATCAGCAGGTCATCAAGAAGACAACAAAACAATATAATAAATATACTAAAATTCCAAGCATCACACCAATTATTAAAACTAATAGACAACAGTCATCAAGAAGACAACAAAACAATATAATAAATATACTAAAATTCCATCATCACACACCGACACACACACCATATGCAATCACACCAATTATTAAAACTAGTAAACAACAGTCATCAAGAAGACAACAACAATATAATAAATATACTAAAATTCCAAGCATCACACCAACAACCACCAAGACTAATAGAACAACAGTCATCACACACCAACACGCACACCATTTAAAAATAAAAATAACTAAATAAAAATAAAAATACATTCCGATACTCTGAGACCCCCAACAGTGCTCGGCCGCCGGCCTGCTCGGAAGGAATGCAGCAACAGTAAAACAACAATCACATATTGACCTACTCTAAATCTGTGACCATAACAGTATTTCGGTTACCGTTAAAAAATCTAACAGCTGCAGGGATAAAGGAGCGCCGAAAACGCTCCGTTCGGCACCGTGGCATGGTAAATCTACCGCTCCGTGCACTGTGGAGATGCAACAGTGCGCCGTGGAGGGGATGCTCTGGATCAATCAGAACAGCCCTGGACTTGCTGGCAAGCCTCCTCTCAACAACAATTTCAATTTGATCAAGGCTCCCGCCTACAACAGAACTCGCTTTCTTTATCAGTCTATTAAGTCTGCCCTTGTCCCCAACACACCGATGCAAACAAAATCACACTGCAAACCATACTCTGATAGAACATATTCAACATCTTGTTACACACATTGAATGATCTTAGTTTGCGAAGGAAAAACAATCTTGACTGTGTCTTTTTAGAAACAGCATCAATATGACTAGACCAACTTAGCTTGTTGTCTAAAACTACTCCTAAGTACTTGTACTCATTGACAATCTCGATAGCCTCACCCTTGATGACAACAGGGAGGACAGTGTTTTTCTTTTTGCGAAAATCAATAATCATTTCCTTTGTTTTACTTGCATTTAATACCAAAAAGTTGGAGTCACACCAAGACACAAAATCATCAATACGTTCTCTGTACGAGTACTCACCATCATCAAGGATACAACCGACCATGGCAGAGTCATCAGAAAATTTCTGAAGATGACATGACTCGCCTTGCACTTTAAAATCAGATGTATACAATGTAAACAAAAATGGTGACAAAACGGTACCCTGAGGCGCTCCGGTAAAAGTGTTTATCGTATTTGAAGTACACATACCATTCCATCGTACAAACTGTGGTCTGTCTACCAAATAATCCAAAATCCATTTCACTGTGTTAGGGTGCAAAAACATGTTTTGTAACTTATGAGCCAAAAGATGAGGCTGAATTGTCTGAAATGCCGAAGAAAAATCAAAAAACATGATTCTGACACAGGCAGAGCTCTTTTCCAGATGTGTGTACACAGAGTGCAACATGTACAATAATGCATCATCCACCCCCACTTTGGCCCTATATGCAAACTGCAATGGATCTTGAAAATCAGCAACCTGGGTCTTCAGTACAGGTAACATTAATCTTTCAAAAACCTTCATAATGTGAGAGGTTAGAGCCACAGGCCTGTAATCATTAAGGCAAGACACCTTACCTTTCTTCGGCACTGGCACTATACAAGAAGTTTTCCAAGCAGATGGAATTTTGCACAAGGACAAAGACATGGAGAACAGGGTGTGAAAAATCCCACAAAGCTGGTCAGCACATATGGACAGTACCTTAGGCTTGATGCCATCCGGTCCTGCTGATTTGTTAACCTTAATCTTTTTCAGCTGTTTGCAAACATCAAGAACTGACAGTGTGACAGGCTCCTGTACACCGGGATCAGATAAGTTCCCAGATCTCTCAATCATAGTCTGTTCATTCTTAAAATCATGGACATCAAACCTTGCATAAAAATTATTCAGCTCATCAGCAAAATCAGAACCCGCACCTGAACAATCAACTTCCTTTTTCTTTGCACACCCCGTTATTTTCTGCATACCTGGCCAGACTTCCTTAGCATTGTTGCACTCCAGTCTTGCTTCTAATTTCTTTTTGTACTGCTCTTTCCCCTCCTTTATAGACTTTTTCAACTCTCTCTGTACATTCCTTAATTCATCTTTATCCCTACTTACAAAAGCAGCTCTTTTCTTTCTCAACAAGTCCTTCATCTCCCTTGTGATCCAAGGTTTACAATTTGCAAACTGTGTGACCTGCTTGACTGGCACAACATTATCAACACAAAAATTAATATAATCAGCCACTGTTTCCGAAAGTTCATCAAGTGAATCACAAGCATCAACAAAAACATCCCAATCAGTACACTCCATACAACCTCTCAGTGCATCACACGCCTCAGTTGTCCAGCATAGTACAGATTTTGCAATCGGGGGCCTACGTTTGACAAGAGGTGTGTACGTTGGCAACAAGTGGGTCAGGCAATGATCAGACTTACCCAGAGGTGGCAAGGTCTTACAGCGGTAAGCCTCCTTGACATTACAGTAAAACAAATCCAAAGTATTATCACAGCAAGTAGGACAGTCAACATACTGTTTAAAAGTAGGCAAAACTTTCTTCAAGCTACACTGATTAAATATAAATATATTAAATGTAATTGCCATTTATAACACAATGACCTTGTTGACTTCAAACAAATCAGTAATTTATACCCCGAACAATTTTAGTGTAGTTGACGTTACAAAACATAAAGAAATCGGTAGCGTTTCCAACAACGTTACTGTATTGCAAACATGTTTTTGTTACTGCCTGGAATATTTAAGTCCTGTATTGAGGAAGGACAAAATATCTGGGTACTAATTCGTTGAAGGAACCTTTAATTTCAGTATTTTCACTGAAGTTATATAAGAATATTATTATAGTACGTTGGCAATTGGTAAGTGATATACTTCTGTCTGCATTAAACTTTAAAATTGCGGTTGTCTCCATAGTGCCTGACTGATGTATTACATTTAGCAACGAGTATTTCACCATGTTAGCTGCTCAAGTTTGTTTCAGGTTTGACTTTTCCATGGCAGATGAGACCGCATCCGCAATCGACAGTGTAATCTTTCACTGTATCCTTGTGTAAACATGCTATGTGTATCCTCGAGGGTTGATTTGTATTCTTTATAATTTATAAAATAGCATGCACGCGGTGGTTGATTTATTAACGTCTTCTTCATCGAAATGATAGCACAAAACTACAAATATAATATAATGCAATACCATACCAAACTAACTAGCAACTGGGAAATATAATTAAAGCTTTTGTCAGTATTATACTTTAATCGAAGTTTATGTTATCAACAGAGTTTATAGCCCTCAAGTCTGCTAGCAAAAAGAGACGAATGTGAAAGCGATGTCTTTTGTCTTTGGGTGATTCAGGATGTCAAATTATATGTAGTCCTTTATTGCATTGAAGCATTTAGATGGTTGGTCAGCGCCTAAAGCAAAATTTCGAGCTCATAATTGTGCTAGGAGCATTTACTAACTTAAATGATTTATTTTCAATAGAGAAAGTAACATTCCGTTAAAGTGTTTGTTTTCGGGTTAAAATAAAATATAATTATAATTATTGTCCTAGGACCAAAGACCAAAATATTTATTTTAACATACATTTGAACATTGGTTTGATTTCTTCTTAATTGGAATAAGAAAAGTTAAATAATAAAGTCGTTCTGAAGTTAAATTGTTACACTTCATTAATCCAGAAATGCGTATCTTTGGGTTTGCAAAGGCAGTCTTAATGGTAAAATTACATCATTTATAATAATTTATTTTCCTTTGTCAAGTTTGTTTTAATAGTAGAAAACTTTCGTTTACTGTACAGTTTTCCTAAAGAAAATGTGTTGCCTTTTTGTCCTTGATTTTTCCAGAGAAAATTTGTTCATTTTTAAAGCTGAAGATGAAAACTTCTGGTGATTTGTCCCGCCAATGAAAACCGTTCCAAAGGACGAAAGGTCTCAGCAGAGTTAATCAGGTAAGTGGAAGTAAATTGAAGTAGATTGAATAATGTATGAAACAAGTTACCATCTACTTATCTTGCACACTTGGTACAAATAATTGCATTTGTGGGTTTCGTAGCATTTCATAACTATTGAAACTGTTTTAAATTGTAATTATTCTTGAATAGCGCACTCCAGATCAAAGAGCAGCTCAGACTTCTGTTCTACGCAAGCACAGCAAGGGTGACAGTTGACGAACGTTTTATTTATTTTTTTAAATTATTTTATTTATTCATGCATTCATTTTTAGGTGTTCACTATAACATAACATGCCCCCCCCCCCCCCCAAAAAAAAAAAAAAATCATTAATAAAAGTAAGCTATAAATTCATATGCTTGCATTGTAATATCAGTATTAACAACATTGTGAATACTCTACAAGATGGATCGGTTAGTTCAATATTCGGATGTTATTTATTCTTGGAGTTAGTGACATTGTCGATTGCTTTAAATATCGGGTGCAGTGAAATCATAAGGGCTAAAATGTCCCTGATTGATAACATTAATTATTAAAATGAATGTTTTAGATGTCGGTCCAATGTATTTAAGTGTCCATTTGTATACCGCACGAGAAGATATTCTCAATCCACTGCGCTGAATGGGCAAGCATTCAGATTTATTTATTTATTTATTTAATCGTTCTTATATAGCGCTTTTCCAGCTCAAGAGCTGCTCAAGGCGCTGGCCGATACAGGATCTAACTCAAGCCGCCCGAGACGCCCACCCGCAGCCTTTGGGCGCATGGTCTGACGCCCGGACAACTGAGCACAATCCTGGGCAGCCAGGGATGGGGGAGAAGGACCTAGGTGCATGCTGGGTGTGTTCTTGTCACCGGCACTCACCCGTCAGGATCTTTAAAGTCCGTTATGATGGAATGTATGCGACACAGAATAGACCTCGGTTTATACTCTCATCCGAAGGAGTAGGAAAACAGGAGTAAAGTGTCTTTCCCAGGGACACAACACAATGGCCCGGCCAGGGCTCGAACCAGGGACCTTCAGATCCGCAAGCCGAAGCACTACCATTAGACCACAGTGCCTCACCAATAATTCACTTCAGATGACCATGCAACTTGGCCAACTATTACAGGTATGTGTGTTTGTCGTAACATTTCCTAGCATGCACATTACTTAAAAATAAAACGAAACGATCCACATTTCTGTTTTACTCAATTTTGTTAACTTTAAAGTGCATCTGAAGTCGAGATCAAATTTGCCCTACAACTGGTAAAATGTCTCTTTTGCCCTGACAATGACAATATGCTTATATATTATAAAATTTTTGTCTAATATTTGCAAAAGTTGAATTTTAAGCTTCGTGTCTGACCATTCAAAAGGACCTCTGTCATAGGCACTGGGTTACTTGTCTTCTTGTGAATGCATGTCCTATCCTATTCTGTTGCTCGAAAGTCGTTGGGGCACCACAGATGATCGTTTAACCATCGTACTCCATCTTTCTCTGTCCTCGGCAACCCTCAGGACTACGCTCAGTGTCAAGCCAGTCCACCCTCGAATGTTGTCTTCCCACCTCTTCTTCTGCCTCCTTGCAACTGGCCTTGCAGGATGGTCTTTTGCAAAGCCTGAGGCTCGGGTGACGTGGTCATACCATCGGAGTTTCTTTTTCTTCACCACTGTGAGCATGTCATCGTGTTGTCTAATAGCTTGTGTGATGGTCTGTCGGAATTCGTCGTTGGTGGTGTGGTGGGTATAGGAAATGCCAGAAGTCTTCTGTAGCACCTCATCTCCATACTTTATTTTCTTCGTTGAGGGTCCATGTTTGGCAAGATGACAAGGGAGTGCAGCAACCTTACCTTGAGGTGTAGACTGATGCTCCTGTCTTTCTAAATGGGCTTCAATTTTGTCAGGGCTGCAGTTGTTTGTGCTATTCTGGAGGAGGTCTTCCTGTCGGAATTCTATTTTCTGATTCCTATCCTATCCCGTAACCCGAAGGTCGTTGGGGCACCACAGATACTCGTTTAACCAGCGTGCTCCATCTTTCTCTGTTCTCAGCAACCCTCATGGCTTCGCTCAGTGCCAAGCCAAGCCATTCTCGAATGTTGTCTGATTCAGTTGCTCCTAAAAGCTGTGCACTGTGTTGAGGGATTGGCCTTGGACTTGTGTTTGTGTTGTTGGTCATCATTTTGGTTTCCTCTCCGCTTATTTCCATTCCAAATGCTCTGGAGGTGGTGTCAAGCCTTTGTATCAGCTGTTCCTCTTCGTGATCCTGATTCGGCTCTTGGCAGTCCTCTGGACCCTATGAGCACTGAGTATCTATCTAACCCAAACCATTTATGTTTTCCGCAAAACGGATGTTTGAGATTGCCCTACCCCATATCAGGGTGTATTGGAGACCTTTCCTGTGGCTGTTTCTATGCGACTGCTTCTCTGCCTGTTTTATCATTTGATGCGTGATGACTGCATAGAAGGAACTCGCTGGGTGAGGTTATAAATGGACTGAATGTCTTGTCAAATTGCTTGCACGTTTATTGGAGAGCATTCACTTCAATAATGTGGATTAATAAATTCTTCTATGGTCATAGTACTACGTGTATCTGGTATATACGTTTACAGAAAAACGAAGACCTGAGATTCCCTTTAAACCGCTTTGTAATATAACGCATTTGGCTCATTCATCCCACCGTTCATTTATACGTTAACTTTTTTAATTGTCCGTTCCTTTTGTAATTGATTCATTCATAAACTCGTTCTTTTGTCCATCAGTTTATTCATGGAATATTCTTAGTAAGCTTTTGATATTTTTGTTTTTGAAGAATTATCTGGAAACGCTTTAAAATTGTCGGGAATCGGAACGAGCCAAATGTGATGTGTCGGTCGGTCTGCGCGTTGGACACCATATTTCAAGAACCACAGAAGGCATTTTGACCAACCTTCATAGGAACAGTACCTAAATTATTGGCCTGCCTTCCGTGCCATTCCACACTTGCTCTACGGTAAAGGTCAACATCATTAGTCATTTTTGTTGCTAAACACGTTTTGCTCAATATTTTAAAGGTTGCTTGGGGCGATTTTTGTTGAGTTATGGTTTACAGGAACTTCAAATCATGAGCCATCGTTCATTAACAGTCCGGTTGTCAATCGGTGGATCGGTCCGTATCAGTCACCAGTGAATCGGTCCGTATCAGTCACCAGTGAATCGGTCCGTATCAGTCACAAGTGAATCGGTCCGTATCAGTCTCCAGTGAATCTGTCCGTATCAGTCACCAGTGAATCGGTCCGCATCAGTCACCAGTGAATCTGTCCGCATCAGTCACCAATGAATCGGTCCGCATCAGTCACTAGTGAATATCAGTCACCAGTGGATCGGTCCGTATCAGTCACCAGTGGATCGGTGCGTATCAGTCACAAGTGGATCGGTCCGTATTAGTCACCAGTCAGTGATGGAGATCACGTACAATCGTACGTGTTTCACGTACTGAGTTGGGAAATCACGTAACGAAAATGTAATGAAAGGGTATAAACACGCACAAAGTCAGTGCCAAAGGGGTATGAAAACGTAAAGCTAAGTTGCTGGGAGGTATCATCAGGTACAACTATTTCGGTCGTGCGTATAGCTTTCGCTCGATTTGGATCGTGTGCCTGTGCGTACTGCGCGACCGCCTACCACCCTCTCTCCCCCTCCAATTCATTCTGTCGCTTCCGAGAAACAGCCAATCATATGCACGATAATATTCACTATTTTTTTCTCGACGCTTTTGATTGGCTATATAAGACTGACAACAAACCAACATTAAACATGGCCGACAAGCAGCGATCTGAGGGGAAGCCGAAGAAAAGGAAAAATAAAGCAGACAAAACTAATTGCTCAAAAAAATTAAAACAAGATGAAGGAAAAGAAAAACAAAATTTTTTGTCAGCCTTTGGTTGAGTGCTCGGTAAGAGAAGAAAAAGGTGTGCCGCAACCGGGCCCGGCTGAAGAAACTCAAACTGATGAAAAGACTTTCCACGCAAATTGTTTATTACGTATGTTGGTGTACCCCCTAAAAAACTGAAAGGGGGTATTAAAACCCCCTTATGTTTGCAATGAGGGTATGAAAACCCCCACATGTTTTGGTTGAGGGTATAAATACCCCTAGCTTAAAAACTTTCTCCATCACTGCCAGTGGATCGGTCCGTATCAGTCCTAAGTGCCTTGTTTCAAGATTAACCAAGTTGTGGTCCTGATTTTGTGGTCCCGATTCGCCTTTTTGCAGTCCGCTGGACCCTGTAAGCAATGATTAACTAATTTTTCAAAGAGGTTTTTGCACTCACTGTATCTAAAAATTAGCTGACCCGATTTTGATGATTTTGTTGCCTGCACATAATGGCCTATTATTCCATGTTTACTTTCCTTTTGCTTCTTTAGGATACAGCTGAATCACCACACTGCCGGAAAAAATGAATGCTTAATATAATATAATTTTCAGCTATTTGTATGAGCGTCTGGCAATACATATGAAATGGCTTGCAATCTTGGTTTAAAAAATTTGATTTCAAAAGTAAACTGAGTTAAATGATGAGGGGAAGAAACAACAAGAGTGAAGAAGAGCCAAACAAAAGCATGGTATTCTACGTTTATTTGATAAAACCAAATTGGCTATCTTACGAGCGGAACTGAGGAGGTAGAGGGGAAGACGTAGAAACAAGAACCAGACGGGAAAAGAAAATGACGGGAAAGCAACAAAGGGAAATATTCTGGAAGACTCATGACTTTGGGCTTGAGAGCCAGGTGCATTGTGCATTATGGTAAGGCTGACATCATGAGAGAAGAGGAAATGATTTCCGGAAGATGCTAATAATAACGCTGGCAAAGCTATGATGGGACGATGAGCTCTTCACGCGCGATAGACACTTAACAGTAGTCCACTGGCGCGGGATCTATGAGAAAGGAAAGATGGGGCAATGGCTTTAGGGGAAAGGTGCAGGTCTCGTATTCCATAGTTTCGGGGTTCTAATCCCGAGGAGAAATGTACTTTATACGACGACTGATGAATACGTACGAAGACAAGTAACCTTCTTATTATGTGAAGGTTCTGTAGACGGGTTTTCCAATTAATCCCGTTAACATATAAACAGCACAGTCATATCTAATACAGTACATAGGACAGATGCAAACCTGATTGGTCGATTAATCTATGATCAAGACAATACAATACAAGATTATTGCTTTAGGTCCAGCGGACTCTTCCGAGCCAAATCAGGACCACAATCTCAAATCCCTCAAATAAGGTATTTTTGTCACATAGGAGAGGTCATGGTATTTTTAAAAAAATAGTTATTTTGCAAATTATTATTATTATTTTATTATTATTATCGAGGATTTTTATAGCGCACATATCTCGCCGTACTTGGCGACTCAAGGCGCTGGCCGATACATTGTGTTTACTTTAATTCTTTTACAGAAGTGGTTGTATTGGTGAACATTGTTTTCTAACTATACTCCTCGGCCCTCCATTACCTACCTTCATTGTAGCCTCAGCGGCACGTAAATATAACTGATAATTCGTCAGTCAAAGTACAGGTAACAAAAAGGCATTAAAAAATCTGTTAATCTCAAAATATTGAGAACAGACAATTAAAATAAAATCTGTACACTTAGATGCATCCATTAATATTCAGCTTCGTAGTTCGATTATCTACATAGGAAAAAGCAAGCAAAACTGCGTGCATGGATCCATTAAATTCTTAGTGTGACGTACACTAGACTGGATTACCTCCAACCAAAGGATATTATGTAACTATAGACTAGAGACGCATCCCCACTAAACGGGAACATTTTCTGTCCGTTTGAAAGCGAGGAAGTGGACTGATTTTAGTTGTAATGCGGGTAAAATTACCTACCCTCTTGTTTATGACAGATACGGTCACGAATGGGGTTTCGTTAACACTCGAGAGGTTTGATGTTTTAACTGATACAACTTAAGGGGTTTGTTAAGCATATTATTATATAGTATATATATATATTTTTTTTGCAGTCTCGGCTAAACTGATATGAGTTGCGCAATCTGCTCAAAAGAATTTAAGGCCTCGGTAGCCGTCGTGAAGAAGGCCACCCCAATTTCTCTTGCATGGCTGCCTATGATTGTGCCAAGTTGTCAGGGCGTCAGGTGATGCGCTCGAAGTCTCAAATTGGGCGTCTCGAGTTGGATCTCGTATCGGCCAGTGCCTTAAGCAGTTCTTGAGCTGGAAAAGCGCTATATAAGAAGCGATTAAATAAATAAATGCGTGATGAATATCTAATATTCAAAAGGTAAAAACATCTGCTAAAAGGCTTTTAGTTTCGCCAGAATGGGCGACGCCGAATATTATCAAAACTCAAAATCCTAAAAGTCTGTATGCTGTCTGGTGCAGAGTTTTAGTTAAGTATTGAAAGTGAGTCAAACTTTTACTCCAGGTAGCACGATCATAGAATTTATAAAACCCACATCTTTTATGTGGAAGCTATGTAATAAGCCTACACGCAGCTTAACAGACATTCCGTCCCTTTATACCTTCACTTCGCGAGTTTCCTACAGCACAGAGTAAATAAAGGTTTTGCGTAATTTTAAAATGGACTTCAGACGCACTTTAAGACGGTCTTGTTGCGGCTATAACATGTATTATTTTGCTGTTTCACCGATACAGCTAAAGGGCTTGGAAGTTTCACAAAGAATTGCACTGTTTTCCGTCCGGATGGATATAATTATACACTTTTTACAAACTGTCCATACATTATGTTTATGTTCAGACATTAGTAGGAACGCACCTCAAGAGTCCTTGTAAGGAGGATGGCTGTGAATCATGGTTGCGCTACTGCCGCTGAGCAGACAGCACACTGCGTAGCTGATACTCGTCGAGGCTTACAATTGCCCCTCAATTGCAAGTACCTACCACTGAGCTTATATATATAGCTCAGTAGGTACCTAGTCTGCGACTGGACGGTGTAGGCAGACAGTTGTTTATTACAACTGATAGTTTCTGCCTGATGTTGACACACGGCACCGGGTCAGCGTGGTCCTGTAGACCCATTTGGCCCAATGCAACTTTTACACAACTCAGCGGTAAAGATCCTTTTCAAATTCACAGTGAGCATTGCCTCAGTTAAAAAAGCAGCAACAATAACAAACCAACCCAACCTTCTCTTATATTCTCTGAATAAATTACCTGCCAGTGTCAGAACTTCTCTGAATATTTTATATTTTTTCTAAATATGTCCGATCCTCTCTGAACATTTTCGATCTTTCCTCAATATATTGGAATATCTTAAAATAAAAATCAAATGCTGCTCCATTCCTGCATTCTCACTCTCTTTGAAAGAAAGTAATTATGTGGAAGCTTTTAAGAGAGCCCTGAAGAGATAAATCTGTTTTCCAAATGCCCAGCAATGAACTCTGTCCTGTGTGAAACTGTATCTGGTGGCTGCTCTCATTCCTTTGTAAGCGCA
Source organism: Oncomelania hupensis (assembly GCA_036898135.1). Classification (NCBI taxonomy): domain Eukaryota; kingdom Metazoa; phylum Mollusca; class Gastropoda; order Littorinimorpha; family Pomatiopsidae; genus Oncomelania; species Oncomelania hupensis. The sequence goes on along the minus strand of CM072519.1, from coordinate 19,361,745 downwards.
TTGAACAAGTTCTGGAATATTGGCTTTCTGCAAGACTGCATCATCATCGTCTATCCGAAATCCAGTAAATATATCGGATCTTCTGTGAGTACATCCTAGCTTCACTATATTTACTTATCATGAAATATTTACTTATCAGACTTCACATACCTGACGTACTTTACAATTCCATCGCAAGTTTTGGTTCAAAGTCAGCAGGTATAGTTCAGTTAATTAAACAGTTCTATCTCAAAAGCAGTTTGTTTTTGATTGAACGATAGAATGTACCTATCAGTCTCTTGGTCTTGTGACATAACTTACAATTCCATCACAACAGTTCATTGTGCTTCCCATTGAACAATGAAATTTTATACATTATGTTCTACATTTTATGGTATTACTGTCCTTTTTGTCATTTCAGTCACAGGTTTGCAATCAAAATCAGCAGTTATTTTTCATTTGGATATTTCATGTGAACATACCAAAACCAGTTTATGTTGTTGTTTCAGTATAAATAGTATCCCCACTTTCTGGAAATGTAGTGCTTTAAGTTACCACTGTCACTGTCTTTCTCCTTTGTTCTTTCTCATTCCTACTCAGTTCTATCAATCTACTATACTATCTTCTTCTTCGCTAGACCAGTCACCTACCTTTTTTTTTGAAAACTCTTTCGGGACAAAACTCGTTTGTGTGTGAGGTCTGTTGGATCAGCTTGGGAATATCGGACACTTTCTGCCAAATGGTCAGTGGGGCATCCTATGATGTTATTATTTGGCAATGTAGGCATTATATAATTATATGTGTTTTGTTGATATTTTATATTGATGTTTGTATTCTATTTTATTTTTGTAAACGGGGGTCTGCTGCGTGGGATGTTTTTATTGTAAAGTGACCGGCTGGGGGAGTGCCTTCAATGTTATCACTAGGGTTGTTTCGACAGATCTTTGATGCGGATCAGGTGTGAGTCCTCTTTCATCGAAGTTGTGGTTTTGATTTTGTGGTCATGATTCGGCTCTTTGCAGTCCACTGGACCCTGTAAGCAATGAATAACCAACTCATTAAATGTGTCCATGCCATATTTTAAAATTTTCTTGTGTTAGCATCACCCGCCAGCTTCGTATTCCCGTATGAAAACAAACACTTTTGGCGACTGCTCATTCTGTTTTTCAGCCCCAACAGTTTGGAATTCTCTTCCTTTAAGTCTTGCTGAATGATCGCTTTTCTTTTGCCCTGGACTGAAAACGCACATTTTCCCAAGTGTCTATCCTTAAATCTCGGTACTGAACTTCTTTTCGTCAAATACTTAAAATACAATCATAGTCTCTGTGTGGGTGTGTGTACGTGTGTGCGCGTTTGCGTGCACGTTTGTGTGTGTATTGTGTATATTCTGATTTGGTCTTTCATGTTTTGATTTCGATTGAATTATATATGTATTATTTATTTATTTTTTTATTTATTTATTTATTTTTCTTCTGTAAAGCGCTATGAGCTCTAGTGAGGAAGGGCGCAGTACAATGTTAATAATAATAATAATAATAATAATAATAATAATAATAATAATAATAATAATAATAATAATAATAATATATTATTATTATTATTATTATTATTATTATTATTATTATTATTATTATTATTATTATATAGTCTGCAGTTGTCAGTGATGTGAAAGGTCTAATCCTCCATGCTGATCCCAAGACCTAGGTGAACCTTGGGGATAGATCAGTACTAAGCTCTATGGTTGGGCTGCCATGATCATAATGGGTTTGGTGGTTTCCCGACATTCTCAGGGATTTGTGAACATTCTCAAAGGCCTTGACCTCAAACTTAAAATTGAAACTTTCTATCCACCGTGGTTTATGCCGTTATTAGATAGATGTACTACTGTATATTAGTGTCCAGGCTGTCAGACTCCTCTTTACTCGTGTCCTCTGTAATACCCTTGACCGGTACAGTGATCCAAACTTCTAAAATGTCCTTGACCTCAACAGGGGTCATGACCTCTAAATTGCCGCTGACCTCTACAGTGTTCATGACATCTACAATGATCACGACTTTTACCTCTAATGTAATGCCGCGCTAACCGAGTAGGGGTGGGGAAGGGAGTGACGGTTAAGCAATACATTATAGCTATGCTGAGAGAGATAGAGAGAGAGAGAGGGGGGGAGGGAGGGAGGAAGCGCGCGAGAGAGAGAGAGTGGGGAGAGAGGAAGGGCACTATAAATGCCGACAGTGACTCGAATCGCCGAGGGCAACAACCTATAGCGTTGTACCGATAACGTGACCATCGTGTGCAGGTGTAACGTGCCGAAACAACCCCCCATTACGCCTGGGAGTAGTTTTAGTCCAGACCCAGATTAACTCTAAGGGAGGGAGTTTTGCCATGATCCAGAATGACCCCGATTAACTGTAAAGCCATGGTCACACAGCACTCCACGTCTTAATCACGTACAAAAAGTTCGGAAAATCTGGTGGACGTGGTCGTGCGTGGTAATTTTCGGTCAATTTTGGTTTGGCGGTGCTTTGGACGGCTGAATCACGGCCAAAGCGCGTCCAAAATTTGTTACCCGTGGAGTGGACGTTGTTGTTCGCGTTGATGTCGAGGTTAAGACGAACTACGGTCGAGGTATAGACGTGGCAGGACGCGGGGAGAAATCTGAACGGCATCGGACGCGGCAAAAAGTTTTGAACTGCTCAAAATTTTAGCCCGCGCACAACCACGGGTAACACACGCGGTAAAGACGTGCAACACACGTGAAACACGCGTGGTAATACGTGTTACGGCAGTGATTAAAACTTGGGGAGACGCGGTAAGACGCGAAAGTTTAGCGTTCAGTCACGGCCAGAGCACGGTCATTGGACGCATGTACCGCGTTGGAATCACGGGAAATAGCGTGTGTTTAGCGGCTTTATCACTGACAAATGGATTTTTCCACGTACATAGCACTACCTAACGACGTCTCGAACACGTTCGAAAGACGTCCTGATCACTGCCTAATCACTTCTGTATCACTTCTGATTTTCTTAGACCTCGGCACGTGCAGTGTCGCCTTTTTCCCTCTCGTGAACATGTGCAAATTTATTTTTAGGCTTACACGTGGCTGGACGTGGTTGCAGTGCTTCAGCAGTGGAACAGCCGCCGACGGCCATACCCCGTCCAAAGCACGGCCAAACCAAAATTGACCGAAAATTACCACGTACGACCACGTCCACCAGATTTTCCGAACTTTTTGTACGTGATTAAGACGTGGAGTGCTGTGTTACCGAGGCAAGATCTTTGCCGCGTCCGATGCCGTTCAGATTTCTCCCCGCGTCCTGCCACGTCTATACCTCGACCGTAGCTCGTCTTAACCTCGACATCAACGCGAACAACAACGTCCACTCCACGGGTAACAAATTTTGGACGCGCTTTGGCCGCGATTCAGCCGTAAATGGCTGTGTGACCATGGCTTAAGGGAGTTAGTTTTGCCATGACCCAGAATGACCCCCCCTCCCCCCTCTTTCTGTTCCAAATCAACTCCCAAGAGTTAATAGGGGAATGAAGATTACATAGAGGCGATCAAGATCATGAAATGGACTGACTCAAAGTGTGCCAGAACAGCCCCCCAGGGAGTTATTACCTTGGTTTTGGACAAATTTGTACCAGAAAATCTACAAGGAGTTAAACTGGACCAGTGCCAAAACAGCCCCATTTTCACTAGAGAGTAAATCTGACACAATCCCAGATGCGCACTCTAAGGGAGTTATTCTGGGACAATTTTAATTGCACCAAAAGAACTCCTGGGGAGTCGCACTGGAACCGGTGGGGGATCAGATTGGATCAGGTCCAAATTCCCCTCCCCACCCACCCCACCCGCCGTCTGGTTAGCAATAGTTTTAGCTTACAGGTTAGCAAGAGGAGAGTCAATACAGAACATGTCCAGAACAACCCCTAAAAAATGTTTTTTTAAAACACTAAAGGGGAGTTAACCTTAAACAAATCCAGGACAACCACTACAAAAATAAACTTTTAACCACTACAGCCCTTGACCCGGAGAGTTTTAGTTATGCTGTGACAGGTCCAGAACAGCCCCCAAGAACATTTATAAAACCCAAAGGGGGAGATAAACTGGAACAAGTTCAGAACATCCCCTCCCCCACTCCTACCTTTTAAACATTACTAGTAACCCTTTTGTAAAGAGTTAAATTGGGACAGGTCCAGGTCAGCCTCCTAGCACACTTAAAGCCCCACACTAAATACACAAGAGGGGAGTTAAACTGAGACAAGTCCAGAACAGACCCTCCCCCACAACACATAAAACACAAAAGGTGAGTTAGCCTGTTACCTGTCCAAAACAGCTCCTGTATTAAAACTATCAAAAACACAAAAGGGGAGTTAAACTGGAACAAGTCCATAACAGCCCCCACCCCACCCCTTTTAACACACAACTGTTAACCTCCCCACTACAGGAGAGTTAAACTGGAAAAGGTCCAGGTCAACCCCCAAGCACATTTAAAGCCTCACATTAAATACACAAAAGGGGAGTTAAACTGAGACAGGTCCAGAGCAGCCCGTCCCCCACAACACTCAAAACACAAAAGGTGAGTTAGCCTGTTACAGTCCAGAACAGCCCCTTTAAACAAAACTATCAACAAACAGGGAGTTAAACCCCAACTTAACTACGTCATTCACCAGGGGAGTTATACTGGGACAGGTCCAGAACAGCCCCCTCCCCCCTCTTCCCAACACACTCATAAAAAAGAAGGGGAGTTTAACTGGAACTGGTCCAGAACAGCCCACCCTCCCCCAACACACTCGTAAAACACACAAGGGGAGTTAACTGGAACAGATCCAGAACACCCTCTCCACCCAACATTTCATAAAATACAAAACACAGAAATGAAGCTATACTGAAGCAGCCCCCCCCCCCACTCCCCCACTCCCTTACACACTCACAAAACACAGAAGGGGAATTAGACTGGATCACGGAACAGCTCCAGAACAGCCCCCAAGCACACTTATAATACACAAAAGGATAGTTAAACTGGGAAAGATCCAGAACAGTGCCTCTAAACATAACTATTAACCACTAATGGGAGTTAAAATGGGACAGATCCAGAACAGCCTCCTACCACCAACTACAGGGCAGTTTAACTGGGACTGGTCCAGAACAGCCTTCCAAGAACATTTATAAAACACAAAATGGGAGTTATACTGGGACAAGTCCAGAACAGCCCTCTCACCTCCCCCCACCCCATTTAACTTAACTATTAACCTTACTACAAGAGAGTTGAACTGGGACAGGCCCAGGTTAGCCCCCAAGCACACTTAAAGCCCCTCACTAAATACACAAAATGGGGGTTAAACCGAGATAGGTCCAGAACAGCTCCTCCCCCACAACATAGAAACACAAAAGGTGTTAGCCTGTTACAGGTCCAAAACAGCCCCTTTAAACAAAACTATCAACCTATAGGGAGTTAAATCCAACTTAGCTATTAACCACTACGCTCTTCACCAGGCGAGTCATACTGGGACAGATCCAGAACAAATCCCCCCATACCTCCTCCCAACACATTCATAAAAAACGAAGGGCAGTTAAACTGGAACAGATTCAGAACACCCCCTCCTCCCCAACACTTTCATAAAATACAGAAGAACGCAGAAGGGGATTAAACCTGCCCTCAATGATCGCGTCCACTTATACAGATAAGAGACGAACAATCTTCTACGTCCGTGGTCCACTGGAATCTCCAACATAATCATACAATAAACACAGGGAGAAGTAATTAATATAAACCTTCTCTGGTACAGCCACTGGTCTGCAATAATATCAATGTGAAAAATAGCAGTGGGCCGTAGGGGCTACCTCATGGTGTCCAAACCGGTCGCGTGTTTCAGCCACGTGTCAAGCAAATTTTACTAACATTCACAATTATAAAACATGGCAAGACTTCACAAACATACTCCAATAATAATATCAATAAATCACGGTGAGACAAAAGATCGATCATTTGCCTTCTTAACAATGTCAGGCTTTGGCTATACTGCGGTGAATGAATTTCACCCGTCACCTGCGTAGTCTTCTTGAGAGAGATCTTTCAGCGTGTGCGTTTTCTTGGTTGTGGTTTTAGACAAAGACTGATCTACATTAACGCTGGGCTCCTCTAAAGCGCGTGATTTCCCGTGATACCTTTAGCGCCCTCTAGCGTGGGTGGTGGATATAGGTCAGCGGGATGAGGTCACTGCCTACCTAGGGAAGATTTAGCCTACACTTGCTTAGACCAAACCTTAACTTCTGTCATCTGCTAGAACTCGATTTAAGTTACAAAGGCCAAAGCAGGATGAACTATTTGAGGCGTGAAGCCTTAGTGCTGGGTCCAAACTAGCCTATTGTGACAACCACACTGTTCATTAACCCAAAATACCTCTTGATTTTCAACTATTTGATATGTAACGGGATAATAAAGTGGATTTTTTCATTATCCCCGATTTTTTTGGCGTTACCTTTATTCTATCCATTCTACCCGGATCTTTGTGGTTTGGGTATCTAATGAAAATTTATTCCATCCGTTTGTGCTGGAGTCGCATGGAAGGTACATTTTAACACTCGATTGTGCTGTAGTCGCATGGAAGGTACATTTTAATACTCGTTTGTGCTGGAGTCGCATATATTGAGGGTACATATTAATACTCGTTTCTGCATAGGTCGAGTAGGTAGATACATTTATTCTATCCAGTATTGCAAGCTTTGGATGGGGTGGATACTTTAAAATACTTGTTTCTGCATGGGGTGAAGTTAGACAGTTCTACAATTTGTAGCCGTTTGAATATGACTCAGGTAGATCCATATATATTCTACCCGTTTCTACATGGGTCGGGTTGGGGAATGTATATTTTGATTCCCATGGGGATCAAGGCAGAGGAGAGGTGAACGGATAGGAAGTGACTAAGAGATTAGCGACACGCTTCAAACTGACAGCAACAAGATTAGAGGGGCGGCATCCTTTATAGTCTATGTACGTCTTAGCTTTCTTTGTGCCCGCTTTTCTTGATACTTCGTCGTGGCACCACGGGACTGTTCGCCAAACAAATTCGCTTATAGATTTATTTTCTCTTACTTTGTTGAAATTCAAATTATTTATAAGGTTCTATATTTTGTTTTAATTATTTGCCCACGTTTTTTTTTCGTTTGTGTTAAACTGCATTTTTAGTTATTGAAACACGTTTTCAACACATATGAGTATAATTTTCTGTCCATAACAAAGATTATTTTTGTTTGTCGGTTTCACGAATTATCCGTTCTAGAATTTTGGGTGTTCTTAGGTTTGTCGCGATGCAATACATAATAAGGGGACTGACAAGGGTTGGATATTGATATAAAATTGCCGTCTTGAAGGTTAAGCAACTTTGTCGAACCTCAAAGGAGACAATCCCTTCCACCCACTGATAGACATAGCACAGCTCATCGGTCTCCCAGGTTTAGTATCATTTCAGGAAGCCAAATGAAACCGTAGAAAAACATCTTGAATTCTAGAGATTTCGTTTAGTATGTAGGCTTACGAACGAACGACTAAAACAATGCAAAACAAACTCACTCGTTGTACTAGTAAGCAGCGGCAGGGATAGCCGTCAGAGCGCTCGACTTGTGTACGCGCGTCTCGGGCGACGTGGGTTCGAATCCTGACTTCAGCAAACTGTTTTGTGATTGCTGGATAGTAGTGGCCAGCGCTTTGAGAAGCTTTCTGAGCTTATAAGTGCGCTATATAAGAGAAATCTTTCTTTTTTTCTTTCTATTCGTATTTCTAAGATGCCATGTAAAATTCATCCGCTCCGGTATCCGTACGGACACCCGTCACATTGAAAACTAAATCTCTCAAATGTTTGGCGAGACCACATTTACGATGTCTAGCTCAGACATGCCACTGCAGACTGTTAGCTAATTGCTGGGATGTAACCGTTCATGTCACAGGTTCAAACATACTCCATGTTAATGAGAGTTTGGGATTTCATTAACCCTCGTATGTTTTTAATGAGATAAACACGAACGATATGGCGGTCTTTGGAGTCGATGTCCTTCCTGTCTTATCTTGTTGTTCTTCACTAAAGGGAGACAGACTGATTTATAACTTAGGTTTTAGTGTTGTTAGGCTACATGGCACAGTTTTGTCCACAAAAGAACATGAAATGCCTTTAAAAAAAATTCCTATGACGATACGATACACCGTAATACGTTGTCCAACTTTCACATTACATATAAAATCAATTATTTACGAAAAATAAATGAATATTAAATAACGTGCAACATTAACATGCGTACAGATATCGTAATGCCACAGAAATTCCCCCCTCTCTCTCTCTCTCTCTCTCTCTCTCTCTCTCTCGCTCTCATCCGAAGAAGTAATTGCACAACTGTACATCAAGAATGGAGACTTGAATGGCCGTACTAAACCACAGAGACGGAGTGGTGAGGGGTTGTATTGTTTGCACTTCGGATGAGAGCACAAATCCAGATCTAGTCTCCGCACGCACGGCATTTAAAGATCCTGACGCTCGAGTCTTGCACGCACTAGCAGGGCTGAGATTTAGCAAGCCAGGCTAAGGAGCCAGCCGGGCTCCTAACCTGGGAAGTTGAAGTTGCCAAAATATTTCTCAGGATGCCAGACCCCTTGATTGAAAGCACGGTCATTTTTTTTTAAACTGTATAACTATTGCAGCTAATAAACAAGATAAATTTCAACAACAACACTGTCTTTTTCCAACCAGGCACCCACTTCCGATCTCGCTTCTCTTCTTCGTATTTCTTATTCTGTTTTTTTTTCTTCTTCGGACTTTTTTTTTGCTGGAGGCTCCGAGACTCCGCTTAAAAAGCGCCACATCGTTCGAGATTGACAAAAGACTGAGAATGGGGAATATCGAAAATACGGCAAGTCTCGCGTGACTCATCAAGGAAGTCAGAGAGTCGTTCCGATACACGCAAGGAAGCAAGAAGGCTAGGATCTCGCAGGGCAGTAGCGTTTCGCGGCGAGGGAAAGAAGAAAGTCTCGCGAGAAAAGGCTATTTTTACTTCGCAAATCCCTCGCTTTGCTAGCGTTACCTAACTTCCTATCATGCATCGGAACGGGTCTCCGGTGCTGACTGCAGAAGCGGTTGGCGCGTGTTTTGTTTTACATAGCAAGTCAAAAGTCCGTGTACAGGTACAGAATCTCTACCACTGGCGGTATTTTCAAGTCGCCAGCCGGGCGAATGGTACCCCAAATCGAGCTCGCCACACACTATTTTTAGGGGCCATTGGCGAGTTGGCGAACGTTAAAGCTCGGCCCTGCACTAGGTCCCTTATCAACATTCCATGTCTCCCAGGAATGTGCTAAGTCGTATGGGCGTCAAGACTATGCGCCCAAAGGTGCTAGTGTGCGCTTGGACGGCTTGTTAGATCCTGTATCGGCCAGCACATTGAGCAGCCATTGAGCTGGAAAAGCGCTGTATGACAGCGACCAAAAAATAATGGTATATCTGGGTCCATGAGGCTGGCTCAGTTGTGGGTGGCGTTTTAGAAAGTGAATTTGATGACGCTGCTTGGGGTTAGATCCAGCTTTCGGTCAGTAGAATTGCATAGTGTAGGGAGTCACAGTGCATTGGACGTGCGGACTTACTGATTATTATAGTCTATACGACATACTGATTATTATAGTCTATACGACATACTGATTATTATAGTCTATACGACATACTGATTAATTATAGTCTATACGACATACTGATTATTATAATCTATACGACATACTGATTATTATAGTCTATACGACATACTGATTATTATAATCTATACGACATACTGATTATTATAGTCTATACGACATACTGATTATTATAGTCTATACGACATACTGATTATTATAGTCTATACGACATACGGTCAACACAAGCATTGCAGGCGTCCCATCAGGTTGTGGGCGCTTATAGCAATCGGTCATCTCCCAAAAGGTTAACGCGGACACTGGGGCCCCAGACAGCGCTTGTTCGGTCAGCAGGTAAAGGTCAAAGTTGAAGGGACTATCAGGCAAAGTCCAGAATAAACCCACCCACCCACCTTCACCTTTACAGCTCTGTTCTTACAACAATAGGAAGGTGACTGTTTTACTCTCTATTAACAACCCCCGTTGGGGTGCCAGGGGTTTCAGTATAAATAGTATCCCCACTTTCTGGAAATGTAGTGCTTTAAATTCCCACTGTCGCTGTCTTTCTCATTTGTTCTTTCTCATTCCTGCTCTGTTCTATCAATCTATCTATCGTCTTCTTCGCTAGACCAGTCTCCTACCTTTTTTCTTGAAAACTCTTCCGGGACAAGACTCCTTGTTTGTGTATGAGGTCTGTTGGATCAGCTTGGGAATATTGGACGCTTTCTGCCAGGTGGTCCGTAGGGCTTCCTGTGATGTTATTATTTAACAATGTAGGCATTTTATATGTATTTGTTTTGTTGATAATTTATAATGATGTTTGTATTCTATTTTGTTTTTGTAAACGGGGGTTCGATAAGTTGGGGTGAAGCCTCAGCCGTCCCCTGCGTGGGATGTCTTTATTGTAAAGTGACTGGCTGGTGGAGGGCATTCAGTTTTCCCACTAGGGTTGTTTCGGCAGATCTTTTATGCGGATTGGGGGTTGACCGGTCCTGATTTGGCTCGGAGGAGTCCGCTGGACCTAAAGCAACAATTATGTAATGTAATGTAATGTACTCTCTATTAACAAGAAATAGTCAGTTTTACGGGAGGGGAGTGGAAGAGGGTGGCCTCCCTTTAAAGTGAGTTTTAAGCTCTGAAGCCTTATCAGAATTGGAAAACTTACAAAACGTCCAATTTACGGAGACAAATCACTGTCTGCTTATTTAGTTATACATTTCTTAGGGTTTATATTTGCAAAACTTGATTCTAAACGTCCTAGTCCGAGCGTCCTAAATATTGTCTATCGTTGCAATAGTCGATATATGCCATGGTGATAACGTACAAGAGTGTACCGGCACTGGCAGTTAAACACTGTCATACTAGTCTAGAGTGTATTTAACCACTTGACTTCATGCGTTACTCTCTCGCGTTTGGTAGGTAATGCAAAACAGCGTCTACACTGTGGCTGAACCAGTCCACAGAAGCATCACAACAGATAGGTAGGCTGTTTTCGCTGTGATTTTCGTCAAACTTTGGTAATGACCAGAAAGAAGCTGCAAACTTGTCTTTTTTAAACACTTTTCGGAAAGGTTTTAACTCGCTAATGCGGACTAAAACAACAAAAAAACCATTGTCTCATCATACTATGTAGCGTACACGTTTAAAAACAAAAGACCTCAGACTCACTTTAAGGAAAACAGGTTAAGTTGTTGTTTTACGGGGCTCAGTAACAGAGACTCGTTTGTCATAATAATTAGTCAGCATAAGTTTTGCGTCAACGTTTAGGTGGAGAATTAGATGCTTGTTTTACAAGCATTTGTAGACAGTAAGTTGTACTGCGGGACCACTAACATAATGGGTGAAATGTGTACGTGGCCATGCCAGGGGTGCTTGTAACACCACTGACTTACAGCTGCTACAACTATCCACTTCAAGGGCGTCTTTGGGGCATTCATGTCTCTTGTCGGTCATTTACCCCTCCTCGTCTCATTCTGCACTGGTCTTTAAAGTGCGCTCTGCAACCACCTACACCGGAAGTAAACGCAGATTTCTCAAGCTCTTGTCCTCACCTATGTGCTAAAAGACTGCACAGACTTTTTGTTCGACTAGGAATATGCGTCACTTACGCGAGCAACATTCGGGTTGCCTTCTTGGAGACGCAGAAGCAGCATGGCGCACCCATTACAAGAGGGAACAGGACCCAGTCATTGAAAGTAGGATAAATCGTTAGTACCTGGTGTTCGCACCTCCTGAAGAAGCTACTCAAGTCCCAGTTCCGCCATTGTGTCGCCGGAACTCGACTCCCTTCCGTAGAGAAAGGAAAGCATAAACTTCCATCTTTACAAATCAGCAGGAGGCTCGACATGCACAGACATAGTGTGCTGAAGTCAGCTTCTAAAAGTCGTCGCCCAAGACGTTCACAAACACAAATGGATCCCAAGGCCATCTCATACCCAGTATCAGTTCAGGAGCGTCTCATAAATGCACTAAACCAACTTACAGGGAAGCGTGTAATGATGTAGACATGGCCGATAGCGAAAGAGATGGTTATAAATCGTCACGGAATGAACATCAATACCCATGCAAGAGCTGCGCATAAAGACCTCTGACATATTTATTTATTTTAGCCTCTGTACCTCTGTCTCTGTCTGTCTGTCTGTCTGTCTGTCTGTCTGTCTGTCTCTCTCTCTCTCTCTCTCTCTCTCTCTCTCTCTCTCTCTCTCTCTTGATTACCGTTGTTTGTTCATAATTGCAACTGCAGCATGTTTACCAACGCTGAAATATGCGTGTGACAGGGTGAATTGTTAGTAGTTTCAGTAGACTAGTCCCTCTTTAGATCGAGGGCCAGATGTGGTATTCTACCACCTTCGTTAAATATGTTATGTTTTCTATTTTATCATCTCTCCTTCCCTCTCCCTACCCTTACCTCGTTGACATCTGACTCACTTCCTCCCGAAGACCTGACAGGTTGATGGAGATACAGATAGACATGAATAGAATGTATTAGATGTGCAGCGTTCAGCAAAGATGACAAATTGAATCATGTTCAACAACCGATGGCCATGTTGCACTGTAAACCTACATACAACTGGAAAACGTACGACAGACAATGAGACAATGACAAAATCTTAAGGATTTTTTTTTCTCCACTATAGAAAACACAGCAACCCCGAAGAAACAACCTACCGCAGATCGAATCAACAATCAACGATGAATGGTCTCGTTGTGGCTGCTAAACGGAAGAAGAAGAATTCCTTAAAACCTATGGATATTGTTGGGATATGGTACCTTAGTGTTTATTCCTGGGATGTAATAATAGCCAAATGGCAGATAAACTACTGCAAGTTACTGAGATAATGTGTACTATTTCATTTTAAATGAAGAGGATATAGATGCAAGTATACGCTTACACCATTATCATTAGAACAAATTAAATAGCTTGAATTTAGAACGCGCTCGTCTCCATCCAATGTCGAGTGCTCAGTGCGCGATAAGGAGAAATAAAGATTAACAGGAATGAAAATGGAAACTGAAAAATGAAAACTGGAAACTGGAAACTGGAAAATGGAAACTGAAAAATGGAAAGATATAGTCTGGAGTGGGGGTGATGGTGGAGGTTGGTTAGTTATTTAGTTATTCATTGCTTACAGGGTCCAGCGGACTGCAAAGAGACGAATCATGACCACAAAATCAAGACAACTTGGCTGAAAGAGGACTCAACCCTGATCCGCATTAAAAATCTGCCGAAAACAACCCTAGTGGTAACACTGAAGGCACTCCACTAGCCGGTCACTTTACAATAAAGGCATCCCCAGGCAGAGGACGCTAAGGCTATGCTCTAATTTATCTAACCCCCGTTTACAAAAACAAATTTGAATACAAACATCATTATAAAATATCAACAAAACACATACATATAAAATGCCTGCATTCCCAACTAATATCATAGGAAGCCCCAGTGACCATTTGGCAAAAAGCGTCCAATATTCCCAAGCTGATCCAACAGACCTCAAAAACAAATGAGGAGTTTTGTCCCGGAAGAGTTTTCAAGAAAAAAATGTATGTGACTGGTGTAGCGAAGAAGAGAATATAGTAGATTGATAGACCAGCATAGGAATGAGAAAGAACAAAGGAGAAAGACAGCGACAGTGGGGATTTAAAGCACTAAATTTCAAGAAAATGGAGATACTATTTATACTGAAAACCCCGGTACTCCCACGGGGGAAGTAGGAATGAGAAAGAACAAAGGAGAAAGACAGTGACAGTGAGGATTTAAAGCACTAAATTTCAAGAAAATGGGGATACTATTTATACTGAAACCCCCGGCACCTCCACGGGGGGAGGCGGTGGAAGTGGACACCAGAAATAAAAAAGGTTTTTGGTTCACGAAGTTAATATAATGTAAACAAGTGAGTCTTCAGGCTTCTCCTGAACGACTCGATACAATCAGCCATTTTGAAAGTCTCAGGTAGCGTATTCCATAACTTGGAGACTAAATTTTGTAAGGATCGAGCACCAGATCCCTTTATGTTTGTCTCGGAGGATGGCAGGTGGAAACGGTATTGGGAAGAAGAGCGAAGCTGACGAGATGGCTCATACATAGGAACCAACTCAGACAGGTATCTTGGAGCAGTCTCGTGTACACGTGCGAAAGCAATTGACAAGATCTTATGGTCAGTACGTTTTTTCGTGGAAATTCATTTTCTTACTACTTCTTTTATGTGCTTGAACATTGTCTTCTCAGATTCAAGAATGAGACCCAAATCCCAGACTAAGTCATTGAAGAAAATAGTAGTCTCCCGTACCTGGCCGCTGTTGATGCCTATCTTTTGACAGTTCTTATCCGAACCCAACATGCCTATCCTATCCTATCCTATCCTATCCCGTAACTCGAGGTTATAGGGGCACCACAGATGATCGTTTAACCAGCGTACTCCATCTTTCCCTGTCCTCAGCAACCCTGATGGTTTCGCTCAGTGTCAAACCAGTCCATTCTCGAATGTTGTCCTCCCACCTCTTTTTCGGTCTCCCTCTTCTTCTACCTCCTTGCACTGTGCCTTGCAGTATGGTCTTTGCAAGACCTGATGATTTGGTGACTTGGCCATACCATCGGAGTTTCCATTTTTTCACCACAGTGAGCAGGTCATTGTGTTGTCCAATGGCTTGTGTGATGGTCTGTCGGACTTTGTCGTTGGTGATGTGCTGGATATAGGAAATGCCCAGAAGTCTTCTGTACCACCTTATATTCATGCTTTGTATTCTTCGTTGTAGATCTGCTGTAAGGGTCCATGTTTCGCAAGTGTATAGGAAGATGGAGATGACAAGGGAGCGCAGCAGCCTTACCTTGGAATGTAGGCTGATGGTCCTGTCTTTCCAAATTGGCTTCAACCTCGCCAGGGCAGCACAACATGCAATGCCTCTATTTTGTCATTTACTTTTAAGACGATTTTGTTCTACCCAAGACTTTACAGCTGCACAGTGACATCTTTTGCAACCACGGGATCAGGTGATAAACCTTTTGTTGCCAACTGTGTGCCATCTGCAAGCGATTGACGATCAATCTTGTACTGCTCTATTACTCGACCTAATTGTGAAGAATTTATTTTAGACGGACAGTTTGCTCTAAGCGCTCACACGCATTCAATTACACTCGCGTGCTCAAGTTTGACAAGGTAAAAATACATTTGTTTAAGAAGACATTACAGCATAAACACAGATAAATATAATATAGATAATAAAACAATATATTTGAGATTACAGTTTAAACATGCATATAGATATAGCATAGATAATAAAACATTAAAATACAAAAATGTACGTGAATCGTCAAAACTGTAAAAGTACATTTTTGTACATGAGTCGTTGAAAGAGTAAAAGTACATTTTTTATAATTTAAAGATATTTAAGTTAAATGCAGTTAAATGATACCAGGTTTTCAGATTTTTCTTGAAAGTGTCATGTGACTGGATGAGGCAAAGTTCGGAATGCAGAGAGTTCCACAGAGTGGGAGCAAAGACAGAGAATGGCCTCTTCCCAAAAGGAATTGAGAGAATATCTGGGGACAGAGAGAAGAGCTGAATGTTGAGAGCGGAGTGATCGTGCAGGTTGATATGGACAGAAGTTCCGAATGATAGGCAGGACAAGACTCGGTGTGGAGGCAGTGAAAACCGAGGGAGGAGACTTTGTTTTCAATTCGAGCTTTGACTGGAAGTTAGTGAAGGGTTATAAGAGCTGTGCTTGCGCTAGAATGGCGAGTTTGGCGAAGAACGAGACGAGCAGTGTTGTTCTGGATACGTTGGAACCTAGAGAGTTTATCATCCGGGAGACCTGCCAAAAGAGAATTGTCATAGTCAAGACGGGACAAGATGAAAGGCGCAGCAGCTTCTACTGTGAGATACTGGGTATTTTGCTGAGTCTACAAAGATGAAAGTTAAGGGATCACACAGGTTCTTATGGGTTTCCATTGTAGATGGAGAAGAGAAGTGGACCTAACACCGATCCCTGTGGGATACCACAAGTTAGTGTTGTTGCACTTGAAGAAGAGGCGCCAACAATAACTCTCTGAGAACAGTCCTTCGGGTACATGTACGATGAAAACCGCTGCAGCGCAATTCCATCAATTCCAGCATCTAACAACAATCTCTTAGTAACGGTAGCATGACCTAAGTACACCTATACAATGTTATATATTTTGCTGTTTCTCTGGGTTCTAACTCGCCCTTCTGAGAGTTTTCACCTCAGTAATGACTAATGTGGATTAATAAACCCTTATATGAGAATACTTTCTGGTGTAAAAGCTTGGGGGCCCAAAAAGAACTCGGACTCCATACTGGAAATGACAAGCTGCATTGAATGGAAAGTGGTGCCGTGAAAAGGTACAGTTAATGGTATTTTCTGTTAAAAATGACGACTGCACGCTAGAGGGGTATGGGGAAAGGAGTTGGTTTAAAGTGTGTGTCGGAGAGGGGGTTATGGAGGTAAAGCGGGTCTGTTATCCCGTGGTGAGTCCTCATTCAAGCCAGATGTCGGAAAGAGGACAGGTAAACAAATGATACAGGTTATCGCCCTTACCATCTTCAAAGGGGGGCACTCTCACTACTACTAATCTTACTACTGCTTACCGGAATCCACTAAATCTTTTTCTAACGCGATTCACCTTTTGACCGGAATATATCACAGTCTGACTTTCCACACCGATTTCCTGACCTAGAATACACGTCCGCCTATGTTGACTCTTGGTGTCCTGTTGCACAGATGCAGCCTTTCTTTGTCATTCTTCTTTGTCTGAAGTTAGCTTTTATGAAGAAATTACGCCGTGGAATTTCCCTTTTTATTTAACTGTTAAAATGGAAAACCATTCAAATGTATTCCTGTCGCAAAACTCTACACACGTCTAATCTAAATCTAATAATTGTGTCTGGTTCACACACACTGAATGACGGGCAACACTAGTTGGAACTGTATGCAAGGTGCGAAAAGGTTCAATATAGGTTCATCCAATTTTGAGATTACACGAAAAACTTACTAAGAAAATTGCTGACCCTAGCCAGCTTGATAAATAGCCAACGTGGTGTCAGAAATACTGTATATGATGGTTAAAATATCTGCATATAGTTTAAAACACCGGATATGTTCAGTAATTTTAGGGACAAAGCAAACAAGACTGTTTTGAAATAGACGATTGATCAACCGACCGACCACCAGACATGCCTTACCGACCAACGAACTGCTGTAAAAAGACGGGCCACGATTTGAAGTAGTCTACATGTATACCAAAACTCAGCCGTGTTTATGTAAAGCAAATAATGTTTAGAAAATAATTTACCCCAGAGATGTTGACTTTGCGATTAACGGATGCGATGGCTTAGGCAGCTAACCATTAACTTTTATAATGTTGCTATGAAAATTGGACAAAATCTGTTCAATGGTTCATGAGATATAGCTCGAAACGAGACAGACAAACATGCCGACAATTTGCTCTTTCTGACTCCCAACTAAGTCGAAGCATTTACATAATACTGTCAACCTGGAAATACTAAACGGACTGTTAGGTATGGCCACATCTGTGAGGTTGACGCTGTAACCTAGGGCATGCTCTTCCTCCAGGTCGAATTGCATTGCGTGTTTATAGTGTTACACACAGGTCGTGTAGCTTGCTCACCACCACCCCACCCGCCTTACCAGACTCTACCCCCACCCCACATTCCTCCACCTCATGTTTTTGCTTGGATTTGAAAGTATGAACAATGTAGGATTTGTCAAGAGACGAGCTTAAAATTAAATAAATTAATTCATGGTTTCTTTGTTTTATTTTTACTTTTTACTTCGAACTCGTAAAGTGAGCATAGTCACTTCGGAAAACGATGACACGCAGAGGCACGCACTTGACAGACAAGTGAATAGGCGGATCGGATCGGATCGGATCGGATCGGCACACCCGCGCTTCGAATCATTGATTTATGAGAAGCGAGAGATCTATACATTCTTATATTATGTATTATTAATAGTAAAGAGATTTGCCTATATATTAATACACTTGTGTAATTTCAGACTTGTCTAAAACTACTTCGAATTAGTCGTGGTGATACCCCTTGGGGTCATGAGCAATCTTGCCACTGTAGATTGTTCTAACCTATAAAGGGAACAGTGAAAGCCCCAGTTGAAAACCTGTCTTGCCTTTGTAGGCATGACAGATTCACTGCGGCAACAGTACCCCCGTTGGAGTGCCGGGGGTTTCAGTATAAATAGTATCCCCACTTTATGGAAATTTAGTGCTTTAAATTCCCACTGTTGCTATCTTCCTCATATACTCTTTCCCATTCTTGCTCTGTCCTATCACTCTGCTATACTATCTTCTTCTTCGCTAGATCAATGACCTACCTTTTTTCTTGAAAACTCTTCCTGGACAAGACTCCTTGTTTGTGTATGAGATCTGTTGGATCAGCTTGGGAGTGTTGGACGCTTTCTGCTGGGTGGTCACTAGGGCTTCCTATGATGTTAGTATTTAGCAATATAGGCATTTTATATGTATATGTTTCGTTGATGATTTGTAATGATGGTTGTATTCTATTTTGTTTTTGTAACCGGGGGTTCGCGTAGTTGAGGTCAACCCTCAGCCGTCCCCTGCGTGGGATGTCTTTATTGTAAAGTGACTGGCCGGTGGAGGGCATTGAATTTTCCCACTGGGGTTGTTTCAGCAGATCTTTTATGCGGATCGGGGGTTGTCCGGTCCTGATTTGGCTCGGAAGAGTCCGCTGGACCTAAAGCAACAATAAATCAATCAATCAATCAATCTGTCTAAAAATACTTGGAATTAGTCGTGGTGATTCAGAACAAGCCAAATGTTTGTCAGTAGGTCCGTTGGAAGCCACAACTCGAGAACTACTGAACGGATTTTGACCAGACTTCGTAGGAACATTACCTAGGTTAGTGGCTTGCTGCCATATTTTTCACAGGTTTGGTATACGAGTACTTCAATTCATGGGCCATCCTTCAGTAGTAATCTGGTTGTCGGTCGCTCTGGATTTCACTTGTTGTTGTTGGTCAGAGCACACTTTGGGCATTAGCTCGCAAGAATAACTGAACCGAATTTCATAATTTTTACTTTGCGAATCCTTTAACGATTGTCAAGCATGTTAAATCAATCGTATATGTACTTTCTCAAATGTCAAGGTAATTGTGTTTCATCATTCTCTAAACACCGTTTGCGCTGTATCTAAACGTTGGCTGAGCCGGTTTAGATAATCTTTTGATTGCAGATAGTTCAGATTGTGACCTATCACTCCCTGTTTTTATTTGTTTGGTTAGGTTAAAACCCAATCACAACACCACAGTATGGCGTCTGTGGTTCAGTGTTG
Source organism: Oncomelania hupensis (assembly GCA_036898135.1). Classification (NCBI taxonomy): domain Eukaryota; kingdom Metazoa; phylum Mollusca; class Gastropoda; order Littorinimorpha; family Pomatiopsidae; genus Oncomelania; species Oncomelania hupensis. The sequence goes on along the minus strand of CM072519.1, from coordinate 19,342,273 downwards.
ATTTAGGTCCCTACCCCCTGTTCCCTGGGATGGTTATCCCCGTCTGCCCTATGGTATGACGAGTGTAGAGTGAATCAGACTGAAGTCTTTTTTTTTGTCTTTGTAAACTCGTGGGCCTCCTACATACGTACGTAGTATATTATGTAATCGAGGCCTACGAAAGACGAGACTTCCCAGCCTGTGGTTTCACGTAGTCCTGCCAGCATTCGTTCGTAAAACATCGGATAGCTTCGCTCGACTCGGGGAGCTTCGTTCGACTTCGGTAATTGCCTTTTTCGGCGAATGACTGGAACTAGGTTGGAAAAAACAAGTTTGCAGACCGCTAGTTACTATTACCATTGTAGATTGTATTATCCATGTAACTTTCATAAAATAAATTTTTCAAGTAAATGACACGCACACCACCTCTCTCTCTATCTTCTCCTCCCTCCCTATCTTCCCCTCCCTCCCTCCCGCCCCTTCACCCCCCTCCCCATGCCAACCCCCACTCTTCATTCCGTTCGCTTAGATCGCTCCACTAGATCTCCCTCCCTCCCCCCCACACCCACACACAGAAACACACCCTTTTCCCTCTCCCCGGCTCTCCTCCTATCCGTGGCGTGATCGTGATCAATGTCATTCTAGGACAGGGATATGTAATCGTTTGCTTCCTTCAGTTTGTCTGTTTGAATAGCAGGTCTGACTGACGAGCATGTCAGTTTATTAACCTATCATTGTCCTCGTGACAAGGACCATGGCCAATCATTTGTCATCACACATCTCCGCCCGGTCTATTTCTAACTCTTAGTTATGAGTTAGGGTTTGTCATTATTTTTCGTGTTGTAGGTATTGTGAGTTGTTACATATCGTCAATGCGTGGATCTGTAAGTAGTCATCAAATAGGTGTGCGTTCTACTTTCATAAAACCTTTTCGCCGCGTTCTCTGCCAAAAGAAGTCATAGACGTAAGTTTGATAGACACTTTTGTGGCTAGAGCCTCAAGACAAAGCACTTTTATTCCACCAAAATAAAAATTCATGGGTCTCTGGTACACAAAATTAAACAACGATGTACACACGCGCGTCCCTTCCCCCCTCCCTCCCCCGCACACACACTCTGGTAAAAATCTTTTGAAAATATGTTTCATCTTTCCATGGTTAAGAACATAATAGGCATAATACATCCATCCATCCATTATTTTCAACACTACTATCTACACAAACGCGCCTAACCATATAAGCCTGTCGCCCCTCTCTTCTCATTGTCCACGTTCCACATAAAAATTATTCCCTTTTTGACTCGCATGCGTAGTAATGTTAGTCTATGTATTCGCACACACAAAATCCAGTTTTTTATCTGTTACATTTTGTCTTGTGTTACTTTAGTGGCACGTCCCGTGCAGCGCGGATCCCAGTAAAGAACGGAATAATCAGTAGACTACGACCATTTCATTTGCTCTGCGAAAGAGGAATTCATGGTCTATAATCATCTCATTGAAAAACTTTAAATACCAGGTTGTTGGCTGAGCCATAACATATTTTGAATATATCTTGAATCTTGATTTTTATTATTTGTGTGTGTATATTTGACAATTTATTGTGCCTTTTTATCGGGAAATTTTGAATCTTGGTATGCAAGTCAGCCACAATTCCACAATAATGTTCTACAGCCACTCGATCCTAGTTATCATGAACTTAATATTGTTTTCACAGAAGCAAATGACTAGCCCACACAATGACTGACACTAGTACTTTCATAGTGAAGTAACATCGATCATACTAGTCCATTGTGCTGCAGGACAAGCAGTTAGGTGGTCATTTAGCTTGAGACACGACGAAAAATGGAGCTGGTCCCCTCACTGCCTCCTTGAATGCAATGGCTGGTCAACACTCAGTATCCCGTTGGTGTGACTGAAAGACCTAACGCTGTGGTTTCAGTGACCGGGCTGTGTGCAGAAGTTATCATCATGGAAGACAAAAAGGTTATGTACAACACTAAGAAGTTAACATGTAGTCACGACATTGAAAACTAGACCGCGGTTAAACTGGGTTCTAGATCTAGACGCCCCTTTTTAACAGGTTAAAGGAAGCGCCATGTTAAACTGTGAAGTATTATAATAGGTTCGGTTCACACATGTGGGTGAAATTTGGGTCGATTTCTTAACGAAAGAAAGGCAGGATCAGCGCCACCTATAAACACACGGGAGACAAAGCCCACACCTATTTGCAACCTATACATAAACCCACTATGCGCTTACCATCAAACTGATATCAGCAGTAAAATGACCAGTGCTCGCAGCCACAGGGAGTGAGTGGTACCCGTAACCTCTACAACACGAGCTGGTGACTACGAAATGAGCTGTCCTGGAAAAGAAATGAGAGCGTTACAGGCGATAGGCAACATGTAGTCTTTTAGGTGAGAGGCAATATGTACTCTTTCTACAGAGGTCATAGGCAATACGTATGTTTCTTTCTCACCACCCTCCCCCACCCACCCCTTTTGTTCTGCATACTGAACGACCACCAACGTTCATTGAAGGTAGTTGTAGCGTAGTGAATGAAAATTCAAGGTCGCCAGCCTGTCTCGCTTGGTTCCCCACATTGAATTGAATATAGCCTGTTTCAACTGCATAGGTTTCGCTAAATCAGCCTGCGGAGTTTATCACTGAGCCTAGCTCATTATGAAGAGGACTGAGTGACTGGTGCATACAAACAACCCCTAAGCTATGAAGGGAGCTCAATATTATGTGTATTTCCCTAGGTCTATGTTCTTCCTGGTCTATTTTCACTCCGGTACTAGGACTTTATTCTCCCAAGTACGTCTTAGTTCACAGTAAACCATGTCAGACGTAAATACCTCGGGACAACATAGCTCAGGTATCAGTCTCCCATACGCTTATGTGTTCGGGGACGTTAAACCTTACTCAAGAAGAAGCTCTATAATCCCTCAAGTCTATCCTTCTATGGTCCCTAAAAACTTATTGGGGCAACGTTCCCTACACTCAGGTCTGTTTCACCTCTCACCAGCTCCGTTGTCCAAGGTCTGTATACACTCAGCTCTGTTGTCCAAGGTCTGTATACACTCAGGTCTGTTGTCCAAGGTCTGTATATTATACTCAGCTCTGTTGTCCACGGTCTGTATACACTCAGGTCTGTTGTCCAAGGTTGTATACACTCAGCTCTGTTGTCCAAAGTCTGTATACACTCAGCTCTGTTGTCCAAGGTCTGTATACACTCAGCTCTGTTGTCCAAGGTCTGTATACACTCAGCTCTGTTGTCCAAAGTCTGTATACACTCAGCTCTGTTGTCCAAGGTCTGTATACACTCAGGTCTGCGTTACCTCTCACCAGCTCCGTTGTCCAACGTCTGTATACACTCAGGTCTGTGTCACCTCTTACCAGCTCCGTTGTCCAAGGTATGCATACACTCAGCTCTGTTGTCCAAGGTCTGTATACTCAGCTCTGTTGTCCAAGGTCTGAATACAATCAGGTCTGTGTCACTTCTCACGAGCTCTACGTTGCACAATGTCTGTATACACTCAGGTCTATGTTATCCCAGGTCTTTGTACAAAATAATGTGGTACATGATATAGGTACCCCTGGGGAACATCTACCTGAAGGAATATATATCTTGGAGAAAAAAAAAACTACCTGGAGGAGTATAAACCTGGGAAACGTAGACCTGAGAAATCATGAGGGGATGTAGACATGGGGGAACATTAACCTAGATCTGGGCAAACACAGACCTTGGAGGAACCGAGCTGACCCCGGCTATGATCCCACCCGGTCTGCCTCGACGCTATCAGGTAAAACTATCCCGCCACTTTGGAGAGTATGAATGGCGGTGGAGAGATGAAAGAGAACGGCGGGCAGATTGTTAGTGACCTGAACGGTACATTAACTGTCAATAGAATCTCGCCAGTTCACACACTTTCACAACTACACAAACTAACGCTTCTTTGTCGCGCCCACAGTCACCGACCACCCAATGGGACAGCCCCAACGCAACGACCTGCTCACTTTGATAATCCAAATATATCCTTTCCTCCTCTCCGACACTTTCCTTAATCCTGACTTTGATAACTAGACATGTGCCTATATCGACGTACCAACGATTATGTTGTGGGATTTGCACTTAAATGTACAGCCTTGAGTAAAGTTTTAAAAATATTACCTATCTTGGGAAACCGGAGCGGGATCCGATCGACAATGACGCGAACGGGTTACACCGGTTGTTACCCATCCGCGCCGATGCCATTTCGGTCCTTCACCCCCCCCCCTCCTCCCCCTCCCGCTCCTACACTACCACACCTACCGACCCCGCACACGCCCGCACGAACAAAACGCACACGCACATGTACGGGCGTACAGAGAGAGAGAGAGAGAGAGAGAGAGAGAGAGAGGAGTGGAGGTGGGCATGGGATGCTGTGACCAGTGTTTTAGATCACGTACATTTGGAGGTATTGTACCTCTTGGCGTCCAAAATCACGTAAAAGAGTGCCATAGTCTGATCACGTAATGGTTTTTCTTGGAAGAGGTCTGAAAACGTAAAGAAATTTATCAGCGGTCATGTAGGCTATCGCAACTTGCGCAACGTACTTAGTAGGTTCCGCATTTTTTGAAGTTGTTCTCTGTACTGAGATTCGACGATCACTAGCAGAAATTGCAGCGTTCAATTGCCTATGCGCTTCCGTAGCAGACGACCGATCATGACGTACCCATTCAGTGAGCAGAACCGAGTGAAAAACTCAAAGAGAAACAGGTTGGCTGTCGAAAGATTGGCTGAGAAAATGGCTGTCAAGAGTGATTCAAGGCACCTGGACACAGACCTGCTACATGATGCTGAACAAGTGTTCCGCAGTGACAGGAACCGTATCAAATTGTGCTGAAAATGGAACACTTGTTCAGCGTCGTTTAGCGTGATAGTCATTTTCTTGGCCCCTCTTTTGCATTTGGCATATGATAATTAACTAATTATGTTGAATACGATTTTCTTTGCTGTCAAGGGGAGCATGATTGAAACCAAGACACTGGCTGAGCTTCTTTATGGGAGTTTAAAATGTGTTGTAATTCAGTTCATGCTATGAATAGTATGTGACGAGTCTGGAGCTGATTAATGTAACTGTTGTTGCATCCTTTTCTGCGATTTCAAAATGACAAATTAAAGTTGTTGCAGTTATGCAATTAACAAGCGTGAAGTGATGAACACAGTACACAATAAAAGACAGTTAAAATTGTTACACATGTGTTAACTAATTTTGAACTAATTTTGTTAAGAGAGCATCTCTCTCCCTCTCGCTCTCTCTCTCTCTCTCTCTCTCTCTCTCTCTCTCTCTCTCTCTCTCTCTGTTGTTGTGGACACTAAACAGTACGCATGTACATAAAACAATATTTTCATCTTGGAGATTTCAAAATTTTATTAAATCAAGTAGGCCTGTTTTGCTTCACAACACACTAGACCCTGTCACAAAATCATATGTCATGATGTGAAGAAACTCGCATACAAATTAATGAAGCAAAAACAAAAAGTCACCAGATCATCAGGTCTTGCAAAGACCATCCTGCAAGTCACAGTGCAAGGAGGTAGAAGAAGAGGGAGGCCGAAAAAGAGGTGGGAGGACACCATTCGAGAATGGACTGGTTTGACACTGAGCGAAACAATCAGGGTTGCTGAGGACAGGGAAAGATGGAGTACGCTGGTTAAACGATCATCTGTGGTGCCCCTACGACCTCCGAGTTACGGGATAGGATAGGATAGGATAGGACTTACGAATGGTTGTACCCTTTGAAAATCCAGCTGGAGGTATGTGTAGCGGGGAAAGGGAGGCGACTGGTTGAGGCTTGGGAGAGAAATTGTCTACCTTGAATTTCTTGGTTAGACTAGCCTTGGGTGGCTCCTGCTTTGCAGAATCCTTATGAAGGACAAGGCGACACGACATTTGTTCTCCCCGGCTGACCATTCGTCTTCTGCTTTTGGTGTTGAGCGGGACTACATTGTCGGCAGGCATTTTATGCAGGTCGGTGGCAGCGACATTGCAGAAGAGTGCGTGGCACTAGTAGCCGGCAACCCGGTACTACCAACCACGCTTCACCGCCTTGCAGGGCAAATATTTTTATGTCCCTCTTTTGAGGGATAAAATGAAAATAACAGCTCGGGTGGAGCAATGTTCTCAAGGTCGTGGCCGAGAGACGGGAGTCAAATACTCCGCTCGGCTACATATGAATACCCTTTACATTTTGATTCAGGAGGTATGAATACCCTCACAATTTTTAGGATCTAAAACACTGGTGACTGTTTAGCCTACTCAGCGTTCCGATAGGTTCTCCTATATTTCGCTGGCTGCAGCTTCCGAAATCTAAAATTGGACAATATCGCCATGGTCCATTGGATCAGCTGATAGCAGCAGAAGCTGAGAGAAAATAAATATGCACATCAGAGGACAGCAGAATGGTCTTCATCTTACCTTTAATGCGCGAGTTATCTGCCCACTGAAGGAGTCGGCTGCTGCTGCTCATATACACTTTATCAGCTGGATAAGTTATTGCCAGTTACACGTGTTATCACCCGGCAGAAATTCCACCTTCTCGTCTCAGATGGGGAGGAGGGGAGGGGGAGGGAGGAGGTGGGAGTCTGAGCTTGGAGAAGAGTGGTGGGTGGGGTGCCAGTACTACTTTTAACCTTTTCCTTAAAAGGTTGAAGAAAATGCTTCCCGTCTAGGATATGGTCCTGGTCCTCCAGCGCAACGAACAATTGTCACGAATTACCTCGTATCTTTTCAACAATTATTGTATTTCTTTTCACGACGAATATATAACTGTTTCATTCTACGAGAAGTCTGTCTTATAGTTAACAGATTCCACGCTCGGTCCTTGCAGACGCTGGCTTGAGGTGACCTGCTCGCAGGTCAGTCCTTCCGTCAAACAGCGTGACCCTGACCTGCTATCCGCTGCACTGCACGAACTCCGCGTGATGTAATCTATTTTGTCCTCTCCTCTCCTTCTCCTGGGGCTGGGGTAATAAAAAATGCTACAAATAGTCGAACGACTTCATTCGGACGCCTAGGAAGTCAACCGAGCTCAAGCTGTTCCATTTGTAGCACTATTCGTGCTCTCAATCCCATCACCCCGTGGTTTCCGCTTGGAATGTGATTTTGCTGCATAAAATGAAACGAACCATGCGCGTGAATGTGTATTGTTTTTGGTTAGGTTGATTTTGCTGCATAACATGAAAGGAACCATGTGTGTGAATGTGTATTGTTTTTGGTTAGTTTGATTGCTATAATAGTGTTTTTTCTTTCTTTATCTGTACATTAAAGTACTATTTTTGTTTTTAATTCTTTATTCATCTATTACAGTGTTTACAAATTCCTATCATTTGGCTATGCCCCAAAAAGAGTCAGCCTTTGGGGTCCTAGTGTTTGAAAGTACAAGACATAAACATTGCTAGGGCAAATGCTCAATTAATATCCTTTAACCAACAGATTTATTTAGGGGGGAGAGAGAGAGAGAGAGAGAGAGAGAGAGAGAGAGAGAGAGAGAGAGAGAGAGAGAGAGAGAGAGAGAGAGAGAGAACGTACAGCAACAGATTGATTTTCTTACTGAAAGCTTATTCAAATATATTTGATATTAGACTTGAAAAAAGAAATGGACAGAAGACATTAAACTTTTATTCGCTTGAGATATTACAAAAATTTGCCTTGAGCGTCGGTGAATAATACAACGATGAAAACAACAATTTTTTATCTATTCACTCACATTCCGCAAAACATAATACAGGTGTGTGCCGTCAGCAAACAAAAGTACACAGACACACACTCTCACACCGAGTTCCAACAAAAGGTAGGCCCAATGCAGAGTTTGTGTGCCTCTCTCTCTCTCTCTCTCTCTCTCTCTCTCTCTCTCTCTCTCTCTCTCTCTCTCCCCTCTCTCTCTCTCCCGTTTAAGACACCCCTTGGGGTCATGAGCAATCTTGCCACTGTAGATTGTTCAAACCTATAAAGGGAAAAGTGAAAGCCACAGTTGAAAACCTGTCTTTCCTTTATAGGCAAGACAGATTCACTGCGGCACTGTGGAGTGCCGGGGGTTTTCAGTATAAATAGTATCCCCACTTTATGGAAATTTAGTGCTTTAAATTCCCACTGTCGCTGTCTTCCTCATTTACTCTTTCCTATTCCTGCTCTGTCCTTCACTCTGCTATACTATCTTCTTCTTCGCTAGCTCAATGACCTACCTTTTTTCTTGAAAACTCTTCCTGGACAAGACTCCTTGTTTGTGTATGAGGTCTGTTGGATCAGCTTGGGAGTGTTGGACGCTTTCTGCCGGGTGGTCACTAGGGCTTTCTATGATTGTACTATTTAGCACTATAGGCATTTTATATGTATGTGTTTTGTTGATGATTTATAATGATGTTTGTATTCTATTTTGTTTTTGTAACCGGGGGTTCGCGTAGTTGAGGTCAACCCTCAGCCGTCCCCCGCGTGGGATGTCTTTATTGTAAAGTGACTGGCCGGTGGAGGGCGTTCAATTTTCCCACTGGGGTTGTTTCAGCAGATCTTCTGTGCGGATCGGGGGTTGTCCGGTCCTGATTTGGCTCGGAAGAGTCCGCTGGACCTAAAGCAACAATAAATCAATCAATCAATCCCGTTTAAGAAACGGTCACATTAAGAGACAATAATTATTAGAGGCACTCGTTGCTCAAACCGACCGCTGCGCTTGAAATTTTAGGCGTCTCTTCCTTGTTATGTAAACAAATGCACCTATTAAGCAACTATACACGGTTTCGCTGCGTTGCTATTTTTAGAATTCATCTTGATACTGTTAATAGGAACAAAATTGAATTTGTCGATTTATATCAAAACGGAACACTCGCTGAATTTGAAAAGGATCTATAACGCTGAAATGCGTAATCTGGGAGCCCTTGCAAGAGCCTGGCTCAAAGGAGGCACTCCAAAAAGCAGTGATAAAGACCTGTTGGACACTTTGATTCTGCCATATTGTTTTTCTTCTTTTTCTTTCTCTCCCATCGTTTTGCTGAGAGCACGGGACACGATACCCGAGCATGAAGAAATCACGCTTTGGGAGTGTTCAAAATTAATAATCGCAGGCCGTCTAAATCTCTTGCTTAGGGCAAGGGGAAAAACCAAGCTTTCGACTTACGGTCGACCTTCCCTCTCTCCCCACAAGAAAAGTTAAACCAGGCTATAATAGTAAGTTAGTAGTCAGCGTACCACGCTTGGGATAATTATGCTCGTCTTGTAATCACGCACAATATTCTGAACACCTTTTAAACCTCCGTTAGCTGCCCCTTCCTCAAATTAGCTTTCTTAATGAGGTACCTCATTGTATTACCTAGTGCATTATCCATTTTATTACCTAGTGAATTATCTCAGTTTATTACCTAGTGAATTATCCCATTTTATTACCTAGTGAATTATCCCATTTTATTACCTACCTTTCGACTTTACCTCTTACCCGGTCTCCTCTATTTACCCCCAGCCTTCTCTGTTCCTCGATTTACCATTCCCATCTGTTACGTTGGAGACGCGTGCGATGGTACGCTTACGTGTGAAACGCGTGCGATAGTAGGCTTGCGTGTGTGACGCGCGCGATAGATCAGATCGTTTTGTTTTGCTAAACATGCAGTAACAGAGTGTATTTATCTTTGATTTGATTTTGCGTTTTAATTAGAAGATGCTTTGTATAACGTTGATAATTTTAGTTGGTCGATATTATTTGAGAATTTTCTATATTTGGTTGTTTACTATCGATCGAAGCGTATGGATAATTCTAGTGGTAACTATAGAAGCTTCCATCCCAAATAAGGTGGTATGACGTGAGACAGTAATGACGAAATTCGTTCTGATTGGTTGTGGTGTTCCATGCGGGGGTATTCTCGCCTGTTCTGGAGTAGAGAGAGACTATATAAGTGCCGCACTGTTTCAAAATAAGAGGGTGTCTCCTCTCTGAAAATCCTTATCGGGAAGAGAGGGGACTATAAACTGATTTAAAAAAAAAATAAGAGAGAGTTGAAAGTAGAGAGAGTTGTGTTAGAATTGGAAAGTTGATAGTTGAGAATTGTAGAGTGGAAAAAGCGATTGAGCGATTGTATGCAGTTGTTGTGTGCTGAATAAAAGTGGAAAACTTCATACGACGACTCCTGACTTGTGGCTGATTCAGTGAACAGGTTGCGTGGATAAACGAATCTAGTTACACCTATCAGGATTTCAAGCATCGGGGCTGAATCAACTACTGATAGAAAAACAACATCGAGTGTAACACCATCATATGTTCAGGCTATTTCTCTCTTAAGCTCCATATTTATATTTCCCCAACTACTCTTTTGTCTTAAACTTTTCCGATTATAATTCCTCTTCCTATCCTGAAATTAACCTTCCCCTCTCATCTATCTTTTTTTCAAACTTTTTGAAGGTCAAATAATTTTAGGCCTTGCAAAAACATACAAAAAATAGATCATCATAAAGTCGAATGGCTTTTTATTCAACTCATAACATGCAACAACATTGGGTTATTTGAACAGACATACATGAGATCACGTGAAGATCAAGGTGATCCCAAGACCAAGGTCACAGAAGGTCAAGGTCATCCCAAGGTTACAGTGGTTTTTTTTTTCATAAACAACTTTTGATGTAGTTTATTTGATAGTACAGGAGTGTTTTGGGAGCCAAATTCCATGTCGTCTCAAGGTCAAAGGCGTAAAAAGTTCAAAGTCGGTAATGCCACTATTTCATTTTGGTTTTGATGGGTGTTTATCTTCATGTTAAAATATTCCACGAGGAGCCTTTGAGTCATATGGGCTTTGCACTTCTAGTCATCTGTCTGCCCCTGTTTTCTTGTACCCGTAAACCTGTTTCAGCACGCCAATGACGTAGGTCTACTTACTGGTTTTAGTACTATTCAAAACATAAATGCATAAAATCAAATAAACATACCTTAAAAATATTGAAATAATACACAATAAATTAACAAATAAGACTAAATACGGTAGTAAGGGAAAGAAACGAGAAATATTAGGAAATTGTTCAATCGTACTCAGTTGCCTCCCATGTCTGCTCCCTGTACAATGTGACGTCTGGATGCGTCTTGAACAAACTTTTGTGTCTCATTTTTCCAATAAAGGGAAAATACTCATACTGGATTCATTTAGACTGACGCCAATAACGCTTAACTCCATTGCATTCCCCTACTACAATTATGGTTGTTGTGGGTGCAATAACGTTCTTATTCAATATAATAGTTTGAGTTCGTAAGGGAAGGATGGTTTATGCAATATATTTTTTTCACAGCTATATAACTGTATAACTGTATAAATCCACCGCCCCCTCTCTCATTAATTCCACTGTTCAGACTTTGGAGAACTGCATCACAGACATTAAGTCATGGATGACACTCAACAAGCTTAAGCTTAATGATGATAAAACCGAAGCCCTCCTCATTCACAAACACAACACCTCCTCCTCACTCTCGCCTCTCCCAACATCGCTTACAGTAGGGACAACAAACATTCAGTTCTCATCCTCAGCAAGAAATCTCGGCTACATTCTCACCGACGACCTGTCCCTCAACAACCACATCTCCAACGTCTGTCGCTCTGCATACACGGCCATACGCCAAATCAGCTCCTTTCGCCACTATCTTACAGTCCCTGCCACCAAAACCCTAGTATGCGCTCTCGTCCTTTCTCGTCTGGACTATTGCAACTCTCTCCTTGCTGGCTCCCCGAAGCACATCATTGACAAACTACAAAAGGTTCAGAACTCAGCAGCTAGACTAGTATTCCGAGCAAAGAAACGCGATCACATCACACCTCTACTACATTCCCTTCACTGGCTTCCTGTGCAAGCACGCATAGAGTACAAACTCTCTGTTCTCTGTCACAACTTCTTCACAGATTCTTGTCCTTCCTACCTTGCTGATCTACTGTCTGTCTACTCCCCTTCACGCACTTTAAGATCTTCTGCTGACACTCGCACACTCAAGGTTCCCGTCACCCGCACTAAGACATACGGCCAACGTGCATTCGCTTACTCCGCACCTAAGCAGTGGAATTCCCTTCCCTCCCATATCCGCAACATACAATCAACACAAGCATTCAAAAAGGCCCTCAAAACCCACCTCTTCAAACTGCATTATTCAGATTGATTTGTATCCCGCTGCCATTCTCTCATCTTTTGCCTATGTCTGATCCGTAAGTGTATACACGGCTGTAAATAAATATTTATACTGTTTTTCTTCCCGGGCCTAACCGGGCATATAAATAGCTGTGAATAGTTTTTTTGCTATTCTACCTTCTGTCTTTTTGTCATTTGTGTACATAGTTGTAAATAGTCTATTTTTGTCTTTTTTGTAATTTATGTACATAGTTGTAAATAGTCTGCACCTTTACTGTCCCGTCTTTTGGTGTATTATAGCAAAAGTGATGTTTCATCGAGTGCATGTATTTATATGTAATGACTATGTAAAGCGTGGTGAGTCTGGTCATAGGCTGGAGTACCCGCTATATAAAAATCCGTTATTATTATTATTATTATTATTATTATTATTATTATTATTATTATTATTATTATTATTATTATTATTATTATTATAACACGGGGATGAGGTGCGGTAGGAGAGGCAAGATGTTGAGTAAGCATTTTGTGCCTGGCTGAATAGTTCTTCGATGTAATACGTCCAGTGGGGTGTCTTGTGATATTGGTATGGTTTGATATTAAATTGATAATGTCCCACCGTGGTGTAGCTCAAGTGGCAGAGCGTTCGCCTGGCACACCGATGACCAGGTTCGAATCCCGGGGATGAGCGAAATAAAAAGTGGCAATTTTCCACTGTCCATGTTACAGTATGAATGCCCTGATGAACGACGTAGACCATCACACAAAGGAGGATTAGCCCCGATGGTTCAGTGTTGTTTTAGGTCCCCCCCCCCCCCCCCCCTTGGACTTTGGGGTTGTTATCTGTCTGCCATATTGCCAATGGTGTGTGTAGACGTTAAACCTCAATGTTCATGTTTGATAATGTGACTTTTTTTGGATGATAATTAATTATTACATTGTTGCAATTACAACTCTGTGGTAACATCTTGGTTTTTGTAATTGTTAATGCTCCTATCCTATCCTATCCTATCCTATCCCGTAACTCGGAGGTCGTAGGGGCACAACGGATGATCGTTTAACCAACGTACTCCATCTTTCTCTGTCCTCAGCAACCCTGATGGTTTCGCTTGGTGTCAAACCAGTCCTCCCACCTCTTTTTCGGTTTCCCTCTTCTTCTACCTCCTTGCACTGTGCCTTGCAGAATGGTCTTTGCAAGACCTGATGATCTAGTGATGTGGCTCATATACTGTTAAAGCGTATTAACATATGTCTGTGTCTCTCACCACACACGGACACACATACGCACAAAAACACAAACACATAAGCGAGCGAGTTTCCCCAACGGCACGACAGTCTCAAGGGTACCCATTGTTATCAAAAGCGTGTCATGATAGCGAGTCCTACGTGTATTTTATTTAAATGCATATTATATTAACCTAAATATATTTATCGGTATTAAAAAAATCTGTTACTCCGATGCGTAGAATATGAGAAGCCCATCCTTCGTTTGAATTTCTCTTGTGAGTATTCATACTCGTAATCTTATGTGGAGGAAGAGAAAGAAACAAAAATAATAAAAAGATTACAAGATATTCAAATGTATTTCAAGATACGCAGACACATTGCCGAAAAATACGCATTTTCAAAAGTGTTAATTTTCTTGGCAGAGTTGCGACTCGGATTTATTCTAACGAAGCAAAATTAAAAAGATTGATAAATATTCCACTATCTGATATATAGGGCACCAGGGCCGGACCTGGGAAAAGTCGAGGGGGGGGGGGGTTTACAGATTCAGCGAAGGCGCGAAGCTCCGAGCCCTCTTAGGGGGTCCGGGGGCATGCCCCCCCCCCCCCGGAATTTTTTTTCAATGATGCAAAATGGTGCTATCTGGTGCAATCTGAACCTTGAAAAAGCCATTTGTGATGGTCTGGGACCTTCAACTCAGCTGTAACAGATGCCGCCACTGAGATCCTTGGCAAGCACCGACCAAAGAAGAAGCCGTGGATCACACCTGAACTTTTGGATCTGTGTGATAAACGAAGAGAGTTAAAAAAGAAAAAGAACACCTCACAAGGAGCTGATGTCTACCGAAAAATCAACAATGACATCCGAAAAGGCATGCGCACAGCAAAGGAGAACTGGATAGAAGATCAATGCCAGGAAATAGAGAACAATCTGAACAAGAACAACAGCAAGAAGGCCTACCACACTGTGAAGCGGCTGACAAGTGTTAAACAGCCCAAAGTCTCCACTATCCAAAGCAAGTCTGGCATTTGCCTTACAGAAGAACAAGAAGTCTTGGACAGATGGACAGAGTACTGCTCTGACCTTTACAACCATACACCAAATGGAGACCCATCAGTTCTAGCATGTCCCGAGAGCAGAGAAGAAGAAGAAATCCTCCCAATTCTCCGGGAAGAAGTTGAGGCAGCAGTGCAATCGCTGAAGAAAGGGAAGTCAGCGGGAGTGGACAACATACCAGCGGAACTGCTACAAGCAGGAGGAGAAGCGATGACTGATGCTCTCACCATTATCTGCAACAAGATCTGGCAGAGTGGGGAATGGCCTACACCATGGACCCAGTCGCTTGTCATCACTCTTCCCAAAAAAGGTAACCTTCAGGAGTGTGAAAATTACCGCACCATCAGCCTCATCAGCCATCCCAGCAAGGTCCTCCTGAAAATAATACTCAACAGGTTGAAACCACAAGCTGAACAAATCATAGCTGAAGAACAAGCAGGATTCATGGCAGGGCGAAGTACCACTGAACAGATTTTCAAACTCAGAATAATCTGTGAGAAATACCTACAGCACCAACAACATCTATATCATGTGTTCATAGACTTCAAGAAGGCATTTGACCGAGTCTGGCATGCAGCTCTATGGGCAACCATGAAAGTGTACAACATCAGCCCTAAAATTATAGAAGTCATCAAAAGCCTGTATGACAAGGCTACCAGTGCAGTCCTCCATAACAGCGTCATCGGGAACTGGTTCAGAACAACAATCGGTGTGCGTCAAGGATGCCTACTCTCTCCAACACTCTTCAACATCTTCCTAGAGCGCATCATGTCAGATGCTCTTGCAGATCACGAAGGCACAGTCAGCATAGGGGGCAGAGCAATCTCCAATCTTCGTTTTGCGGATGATATTGATGGATTGGCTGGAGAGGAACAAGAACTTGAACAGCTTGTACAGAGGCTTGACACCACCTCCAGAGCTTATGGAATGGAAATAAGTGCGGAGAAGACCAAAATGATGACCAACAACACCAATGGCATCAACACAGACATCAAAGTACAAGGCCAATCCCTCAACACAGTGCACAGCTTCAAATATTTAGGAGCCATTGTGTCAGACAATGGGTCTCGACAGGAAGTCCTCTCCAGGATCGCACAAACAACTGCTGCCCTGACAAGGTTGAAGCCCATTTGGAAAGACAGAACCATCAGTCTACATTCCAAAGTAAGACTGCTGCGCTCTCTGGTCATCTCCATCTTCCTATATGCTTGCGAAGCATGGACCCTCACAGCAGATCTCCAACGAAGAATACAAAGCATGGAGATGAGGTGCTACAGAAGACTTCTGTGCATTTCCTATACCCAACACATCACCAACGTTGAAGTCCGACAGACCATCACACAAGCCATTGGACAACACGATGACCTGCTCACAGTGGTGAAGAAACGGAAACTCCGATGGTATGGCCACGTCACCAGATCATCAGGCCTTGCAAAGACCATTCTGCAAGGCACAGTGCAAGGAGGTAGAAGAAGGGGGAGACCGAAAAAGAGGTGGGAGGACAACATTCGAGAATGGACTGGTTTGACACTGAGCGAAGCCATGAGGGCTGCTGAGGACAGAGAAAGATGGAGTATGCTGGTTAAGCGATCATCTGTGGTGCCCCTACGACCTTCGGGTTATGGGACAGGATAGGATAGGATAGGGACTTTGAGCTTTTTGAACAATTGAACTGACAAACTCTGGGGTACAAAAATTATCCTCTGCCCCTCCCTTAAAAAAAACCACACACACAAACATTTATTTATCAGCAGAGATGTTTTGTATACTATTATTATTCACTACTTTTTGTTGATCGTTAACGGTACAAAGCTTTACCTTGTAGTTTATGACCATCACCGCCCTGCTTTCACTTTCAGTCTTGTTGCACTAGGTTCTCGGCATTAGTACCATTTGTGAATTGTATCTTCTGGCAAAACAGTTCACTGCCTCTTTGAAGTCAATATCAACATCCCTGTGCACTTTCAGTAAAGCAAGTCCATTGAGTCTCTGTTGCCCCATTGTAGAGCACAGGTAGTTTTTCAGGTTGCGCAACTGACTGTTTGAACGCTCACACTCGGCAGTAGTAACAGGCAGGGTGCAAAGGTTCTTTAGCATGATGAACAGTTTGGGATAAAAATTCCTGTCACAATGTTTCAGTGCTTCTGATGCTGTGGATGGGATGATACCTGTCGCATTCTCAGCAGCACTTTGCCATTTGCAAACCCACCGTTGGTATTGTGCATCAAGGGTGGCGTTGTCTGTGTCATAAATTGGCTAGTTTTAACTCTGCACATTTACTATTTAGCTATGTGTAGTACTTGTAACTTTAGAAGTTAGACTATAACACAGCAGCAATTAAGATTACACAGCAGACCACACACCGCGAGCCCGACCCACGCTAGCGCAGTGAGTCAGCACTTGAGCTTTGAATCGGACCGTTTTAACCAATCAGAGCAGGCTCAGTGGGTAGAGCAGTTTTGACTGTGTCAGAGCCTAACACAGTTTGAATCAGTCGTGTGTGAGACGAGGTAGAATCAACATCTCCACAGCTAGAGAAATCTCTACACTCATAGACCAGGAAGCAGGACTTTGAAATCTTAGAATTCTCTCAAGTCATCACGGGCCTGAACTTGTCAAACAGGTAAATGAACACCCTTCTGTTTCATCGTGATATATTTATATTATTGTTGAAATTATGTTTGAAGAATTTGCTATGCATAAATGTGAATTGTTAATCCGAATTTGCGGGACCACGTGGAAGAGCCTACCACGAGGCGAAACACGACCGGTTGCGCCGCCATGTTGTATCCCGTACGGAACCACTGTTGTTTAACTTATATGTATGTTTGCAGACCAGTGGCTGTACCCGTGAATGTTTATAATATTATTAATTCTGTATGTGTATAGTTAGCCACGATTGATATTTATGTATGTATAGGAATTTAGAGTGAGATTACAGCGGAACCCGGAAGTAGCAGAATGTTCGTCGCTTATGTATAGAGATGTGGAGCTATCACTGAGGGCTACTTGGCTTTCAGTGAGACGCTCTGCACAAACCGAATATTCAGGGTTGTGCAGAATTTCGTCTCTTATATTACAGACGAGCAGGCGAGCTATCCCGAGCTATCCCGAGCTATCCTGTGCACCCCACTCCACAGAAACGACTAGTTGGTTGAGGAGACTCTACCGCACAAGACGGAAAGAGCCACCCGAAGAAACACCCTGTCAGACCCCACAGCGTGGCAAGGGAACCCAACTACACAACGACAAAGGTGTACCAGAAGCTACCTCACAGAAGGACTTCGCACGCACCATCTAGCAGTTAAGTGAACACGCCAAGGTGCACTTAAACTGATCATAGCAGGACCACAGTAGTCCAACTCTTCAGAAACTGTAAAACGGACCACAGTAGTCCAAATCTACATGAATTATTATAGCAAAGTGCCCGAGGAAGATATAACAGCTGCCTAGACTATCAGCGATCGAACTATTAGCAGTGACTGAGACATTTTAAGTTAGATTAGTACTTAGAGAATCTTGTATAGAGTAGAAGAAATAAATGTGTGATTTTAACTGTTATCAAGTGGCTGGACTACATATGATTCATAGCCGTGTGAAAGCTAGTGTGACAGTAATCTTTTACCATTTTTCTATCTATTTCTGTACCCCAACCTTAACACAGAACGAGCTAAACAAATAAATTTATTAAAGTAATTCATAGGGTGACTTACTAGCAGTTCCCACCGAATAAACGTGAGGGTCCATAATTCCATTGTGCAGAGCCCATAAACCCCACGTGACTCTTTAATTGGCGAGCCTGCCAGGATCTGTGTATAATAGGAATTGGGTATAACCGGACCTAAGTACAATAAAATTAGATAACAGTAGAGGTAGAATAACTTAGAATAGTGTAAGGGTATAACACTGATCAGTTGTGGTGCACTATTCTTTAGTTAAAAACTTGTTTGCTTCAAATATTTTTGTGCCTGTATGTTGCATTGTTCTTTTGCAGGTTTTGCTTAAGTAACTGTTGTATGCCATTTGACTCTTGTTTTATTCTATTATTGATTGCGAATTTTATGGTCTTTGCATTGTTTTTATTGAATTGCAATATTGCTAGTGTTTTGGTATTCCACGTGATTCAGAGGTTGTTCATAGACACGTTTGGCAATGTCGGACCCAGTGGCCTTGAGATTGCGCTTCAAGGAACTAGGAGAAGCTTTACACTTAGCAGGGGCAGACCTAATTGCGTATATCAATGCAGAGGTAGAGAAACAGGAGGCTAAGGCAGAGAGAGCAGCAGAGAGAGAGGCGAAGAAACTCGAAGCGGCAGAGAGAGCAGCAGAGAGAGAACAGAAAAAAGCAGAATTAGAGGCAGAGAGAGAGGCCAAGAAATTAGCATTAGAAGCAGAGCAAAAGAAAGCAGAGTTAGAAGCAGCAAGAGAGCAAAAGAAATTAGAACTAGAAGCAGCAAGAGAACAGAAGAAACTTGAGCTAGAAGCAGAACAGAAGAAGGCAGCATTAGCAGCAGAGAGAGAAGCAGAAAGTAGGAAATGGGAGTATGAGAGGGCAGAAAAGGAAAAAGACAGACAGCATGAGTTAGAGCTAAGAAGATTGGGATCAGGAGCTTCAAGTTCTTCCTCAACCCCTTCCCACTCAGATCAGCTAGAGGTAGCATCCAACCCTGTACAAGGAATGTCATTTCCACTGGGAACATTCAATGAGAGAGAAGAAGGTCTAGATCTCTATCTGACTAGGTTTGAGCGTCTAGCAACAGAGTACAAACTAGATCCCACTCATTGGTCTTTTAAGCTTAGTCAAGGGCTTAGAGGAAAGGCTTATGACATCTACAGTAAGCTACCGACTGACAGAGTGACTGACTATCACAAGGTAAAAGAGGCACTCCTAACGGGATTCGAACTAACAGGAGAATGCTACCGGCAAAAGTTCCGCACCAATCGGAGGGTGAAAGGAGAGAGCTATGCGCAGTTCGCGGATCGGTTGTCCACAACGCTGGATAAGTGGATTAGCCAGTCAGCCACGGCTAAGACGTATGATGGACTGACAGAACTGTTAGTATGGGAACAGCTACGGGAAACCATGACCCCCGAGCTGAGGACATTCTCAGTAGAGCAGGGCGCGGAAAGACTGGAAGATCTGGTCAAGGTCGCAGATAGGTACGTGGCCGCACACGGAGAAGCCAAGAGCTTCAGGCGAGACCTAAAGCCTAACGGGAAAGAGGCACAGAAACGAAGCCCTAACCGAGAAGAGCGCACCGCGAATAAGCCGAATAACCCCAGACCTGGGCAGAATAAAGGACCCAACACGGAATTCGGGAAAAGAGGTCCCGCAGAACAGAGACGGTATTGTTCGTTCTGCAACAGAAACAATCACTCCACCGCAGAATGTTTCAAGTTGGCCGCACAACGTAGGGAAGAGCGCGAAAGCCGGCCAGCGCACAGAGTTCTAACTCAAAGCAGCGGTAACAAGCCACACACGATCGGAGATCACCCATCGGTGACAGACACGGTCAAGGTCAACGGAAAAGAAGCGAACTGTCTGTATGACACAGGTCTATCATACGACGCGATAGTTAGCGAATCTATTGTATCGCGCGCGGACTTGACAGACAAGACAGTCGACTTACAAGGAGCAGACTTGACGAAACCGACGACTACTTGCCCAATAGCTTGGATCGAAGTAGAGAGTAGGTACGTCACAGGACGAATCCAAGCAGCTGTTTTACAGAAACCCCTGTATGATCTAGTGCTAGGTTGTAGGTATGTGTTCTTAGGCACGCCCCCTAAAACTGTAGAGATAGCTGCAGTGCAAACCAGGGCCCAAGCTAAAACCCAACCACCCCAGCCCGAGTTCGCTCCGAACCCAGGACTCGAAGAGATCAAAACAGCACAGAAAGAAGACACCTCGATAGCGAAGTGCTTCAAGAAGCTACCCAAGGCGCACACACCCCCGCACAAGGGAGACTTCTACATGGAACAGGGAGTTCTACATCGACAAGGAGATGGAGATCACACCCAACTAGTACTACCAGCCACCCTTCGAGCCCAAGTACTAGAATTAGGCCACAGCATGCCACTCAGCGGACACATGGGAATTGGAGCCACAGTGCAGAGAATCAGCGCACACTACTATTGGCCAGGAATCACGGAGGATGTCAAGCGCTACGTGAAATCTTGCCACCAATGTCAACGATATTCCCCGCGACATCACACCGTACCAGTTACCTTAGGACCATCAGTAGTAGTCGGCGTGCCATTCCAGCAAGTCTCAGTAGACATAGTAGGACCACTGCCCATGACCAAGAAGAGGAACAGATTTCTACTCACACTCGTCGACGCATGTACGATGTGGTGCGAAGCAGTCCCGTTGCCAGCGATAGACACCAAGAAGATTGCAGATGCACTCATCGCCATCTTTACCAGAGTCGGATTCCCGGACAGCATTAGAACGGACAACGGATCTCAGTTCACCGGCCGCCTGATGCAAGACGTGTTCGAGTTGATACAAGTTCATCACATTCGCACACCACCGTACCACCCCGCCAGCAACGGACAAGTAGAAAGACTGAATGGAACCCTTCTCACCATACTCAGGAAAGTCGCCGACGACAATCCAGAAGCGTGGGACACCTACGTGAATGCGGCACTGTTCGCATATAGAGAAACACCCCATGCAGCCACAGGCTACACCCCGTCAACATTGCTATTCGGCAGACCTCTAGCAGGACCGCTAGAAGCCCTACGCAGAAGTTGGACGGAGGCCAAGATAGACGACACACCAAGAGGTGCCACCAAGTACGTCGCAGACCTGCAGGAAACCCTCAAAGCAACGTGGAAGAAAGCTGGTGAAGCACTGAAGAAGGCAAGAGCCCGTCAGGCGAAGTACTACAACCGCCACGCGAAGGACAGAGAACTGCAAGTCGGCGATCAAGTGCTACTCTTACTTCCAAGTGGAAACAACAAGCTGGACATCGCTTGGAGAGGACCGTACCGGGTGACTGCCAAGAAATCCAGGACAGTCTACCAAGTAGAGGTGAACGGGAGAGCCCGATACCACCACATCGATCGCCTCAAGGAATACACGGACCGACCAACGACCCCCAGCACTCACACCTGGATGGCCATCGCCATCGCGGAAGAAGCTCATCCACAACTACAACAGCACCGCCGTACCACTGACAAATGGAACCCGGAAAATCGCCCCGGACAAAGTAGTATGGACAGCCGAATGCGAGACAGCATTCCAAACACTCAAGGACAGAATGACATCGGCGCCAGAACTCCACCTACCCGATTTGACTCAGCCATTCGTTCTTCGCACCGACGCAAGCGACTTAGGCCTCGGAGCAGTACTGCTACAGCGCGACCCCAAGAATGCAGAGACGCTATTCCCTGTCGCCTACGCCAGCAGAAAATTGAGACCCGCCGAGACCCACTACGCCACGTCGGAGAAGGAATGCCTTGGACTAGTCTGGGCCATACAGAAATTCCAACTCTACCTGTATGGGACCCACTTCACACTTCAGGTGGACCACCAACCACTATCGTTCCTGGCAGCCTCGAAATCTTTGAACTCTCGCCTGATGCGATGGGCACTCACCCTTCAGGCATACTCATTCCAAATCGAGTACATCCCCGGCAAAGAGAACCACGGAGCCGACTACCTCAGTCGCCATCTCGTGGAGGACACAGCAGCTGTCGCCCACCCAACACAACTAAGGGCCACAGCACCAGAATTCGTCCCCGCCCAGTAATACCCTGTCACTAGTGTCCATAGCTACCTGGCACAGTATTGCAGCTCAGGTAGAGCAACTTACTTAGTTTGTAAATAGGACCCTAGGATAGTGCAGTGTTAAACTAGGCTCTGTAGTAGAAAAAGGTCGAATCCAGTAGTCATCGCCTTTTTTCAGTTGAGGGAGCCTGTCATAAATTGGCTAGTTTTAACTCTGCACATTTACTATTTAGCTATGTGTAGTACTTGTAACTTTAGAAGTTAGACTATAACACAGCAGCAATTAAGATTACACAGCAGACCACACACCGCGAGCCCGACCCACGCTAGCGCAGTGAGTCAGCACTTGAGCTTTGAATCGGACCGTTTTAACCAATCAGAGCAGGCTCAGTGGGTAGAGCAGTTTTGACTGTGTCAGAGCCTAACACAGTTTGAATCAGTCGTGTGTGAGACGAGGTAGAATCAACATCTCCACAGCTAGAGAAATCTCTACACTCATAGACCTGAGCTGCGTTTCTTTGGCCGCGAGCCAAACAAGCATGCTTGTCGCGGGCCAAGCGGTAACAAGAGTACCTAAGAAACGACCACCAGAAGCAAGTTTGTTTTCAAAATGGCGGACATTTCGAAGCGTATTGTGAAGGCCATAATTTTAGAGGAGATGTCTTCGGATACTGGCAGCGACAGTGCACCAACTGTCATGTCGCCTGTGCAGATGATATTTTGCCTTGCGGTGGAGTTATTCGGAGAACACAAAGAAAACAACCCTGACGCCCACGTCGAGAACTTTGTAGAGGAGACGGTACCGCGATATACGTTCCACCAGTTCAAGTCTCATTTTCGAATGTTTCCTGGAGTGTTTGATGTAAGTAGATTGTTTATCATTGTCGTGTTTTTTTCTGTTTAGTATTCTACCAAGAAAATATGTTAGAATTTGGTTGGGGCTAGTTGGAGAAAAATAAATGGTAAAAGTGAATGGCGTAAGGTCGAAGTAGAACATAAGTAGAAAAGGATAAGGAGCAGTGTAAATTTAGATCTAGGAGAACATTTATAACGATGAGCTGACAGCGCGTGCGCTTGTTGTTAGACCTCTCGTTTCCAATCAGCGATTTCACAGCCTTTTGATCTAATTCATTATCCGGCGGCAGTATCGCATCGGGACTTTACTTTGAGAAATTAGTCATGCCTGACTTAATCATGACTCTGTAAAAACTTTAGCTTGTAGATTGTGACCTCGCTGAATTTTCACCTGACAACTTTGCATACCTTCCAGGCCACCATAGGAAAGGTGGGTGCGATGAGAAAGGGGGGAGCGGGGGGTGAATAGGAAAGTCACAGACAATATCTAGTTATGTCTTAAAATAGGGTTTTCGTAAATATTAACTTAAAATTTATGTATTCTTTATAATAATAAGTATGATGATGATGATGACTGATAATAATAGTAATAATAATAATAATAATAATAATAATAATAATAATAATAATAATAATAATAATAATAATAATAACAATGCACAGGAACTTAGACTAAAGAGATCAAAGCGTGGTGATCTGCCGCAAATCACATGATAATAAAAGCGCTGCATTTTCAAGAAGCACACACAACAAAGACACAAAACAAAATTACATTCAAAGGGTGAAATAAATGTCAAAGCAGAAGAAAACAAAAGTAAGCCAAGGACACTTTCATTGAACTTTACCGATGATGAAGGGTTAGAATCCAAAATATTATTGGAAAAATAAAATCAAAAATGTTATTTAAAACTGGTTTTCTGTTTTAGGACCTTTGTGCATGGTTGCAGCCACATCTGCCGGAGGAGCGAACATGCCCCTTCGAAAAAAAAATTCTGTCTACACTATGGCTCATAGCCAACAAAGAGTCCTACAGGAGCGTTGCTGACAGGTTCGGTATGAACAAGGGGGTTCTGCACCGCCATGTCATGCAAGTCTGCAAGGCGTTAATGGACAGGTCATTAGGTCTTTTGTCTTGTTATCAGTATCAGATTTATGTCTTTGCAGTTTAGTTTTATGTTAGGCTACTTTGATGATTATCTACTACACTTGATTTTGTTAAAAACATTTTCTCCATTTTGGCAGTCTAATTTGCTGAACTATCTTGTTCGCTTTCCCCAAGAAAACAAGAAATAAAATTATGTAATCAACATTGTGTAATCAATCATGGAGATAACTATTATATTTACAGCTTGTTGACTTCTCTTTTGGTGTCTAAAATGTTGCAACACCTTAGTTTTATATTTGTTTATTTTTATTTATTTATTTATTTTATTGATTGCATTTTTGTACAGTTGCAGCACACAAAAAATAACACACACATACACACAAAATTTAAAAAAAAACTATGGTAGGTCGGGTTATCCAATCTATCTTTTTGTTTTGTTTTGTGGCCGTATGCAGACCAAGCCAGTAAGTGATCAAGCCAGTAAGTGACCAAGCCAGTATGCAATAGAATATATATTACATCTTCTTTCTGTAACAGACGGAGAGACGTAATACAATGGATAGATCATCAAGAGCTGCGACCCCTGGCAGAACGATGGCAGGAGCTTGCAGGAATGCCAGGTGTAGTGGGATGCATTGACGGCACCTACATCTATATTCCTGGCATGAAGGGTCCTCAGCGTGATAGCTACATATGCAGAAAAGGGGAGCCTGCAATTCAGCTGCAGGTAAGCTGAATGTGTTTGTGAGGTGCTTGAGGAATGGCCGGATGGAAAATGTGAATCAAAATGTTTGCTTTCCAGTTATACATGCAGTGATGCATGTACAAATATTAATGTGCTGTGGCAAGGGTGAGAAGACAAATGTCCTGAAGTTAAATTATGCAACCCTATCACCCTCACCCACCCCCACCCTTTCCAATTATCCCCTTCCTCTCTTCTCCACCTCCCTCGCCCTAAAATAAAATACAACACAACACACACACAACACGCATACACCACATGTTTGATAAGGAGATTTTAAAAAAGAAGTAGGCGCACAACCTTTTAATAGTGCTAAAACTATTAAATATTCTATATTCATGCTATTTGTTCGTGTTTTTGTTTTTAATAGTTTTTCCCCAAATCATTTGAAACG
Source organism: Oncomelania hupensis (assembly GCA_036898135.1). Taxonomy (NCBI): domain Eukaryota; kingdom Metazoa; phylum Mollusca; class Gastropoda; order Littorinimorpha; family Pomatiopsidae; genus Oncomelania; species Oncomelania hupensis. The sequence continues at coordinate 19,317,056 of CM072519.1, read as the reverse complement.
TTCTAGAGTCGGCATGAACAGATAGGGAAAGGTGAGGAGGAAAAGGGAGGGGGGGAAATATGAGGGGTATGGGGGTGGGAGGGTGAGGGGTAACGGGAAATTTAGTATGGATACTAATAATAATGATACATTGATTTATAAAGCGCACATCAATCGCCGATGCAGCCATTGAAGACTACATACATTGGGACATTTTATCTTTGGTCTTCTCTCACCCTTCCATTTTGTTCTCGTTTTCTTTGTATCGAGTTGGCCTAAGATATTCAATCACATCATTTTCACTACATGTCTTATGACTAGCACAAAGAAACAATAAAAATAAATAAAATAATACTAAATGAAAACAAATGAAAGTTTTATTTATTTAAATAATAGTTCTATGTGTACATGCGTAAGCGTTTCAAAATGAATGTGAATGTGATTTATTGTTGTTTTTACCTTTTTTGATTGATTGATTGATTGTTGCTTTAGGTCCAGCGGACTCTTCCGAGCCAAATCAGGACCGCTTTTTACCTTTTGCCTTTTGCATTCGATGTGTGCAGGTCGTGTGTGACAACAAGCTACTGTTCCTGTATGTCCACACTGGCAACGTCGGATCAGTGCACGACAGTCGGGCTTTCCGCACCAGCGACTTGGCGCAGCTCCTGGAATCTCAGCATGGTCGTCTACCAGCTGAATACCATCTTCTAGGAGACAGCGCGTACCCACTTCTGGATCACCTTCTTGTCCCCTTTCGTGACAACGGCCATCTTAACGAAGTTGAGAAGGCTTTCAACAAAGCTCACTCGTCAACCCGAGTTGCAGTTGAACATGCCATCGGCTTGCTCAAGGGCAAATTTAGGCGACTGAAATACCTTGATATGTACAGTGTGCGAGACATTCCCTGTGTTATTTTCGCAGCTTGTGCGTTGCACAACTTTATAATCTTGCACTCCGGTGTTGATTTTGATGACATCGAGATGGAAGAGAGAAATGAAGCTGAAGTTGTTTGTGAAGATAATGGCAACAGAGAGAGTGGTCAGGCCAAGAGAATGCGCATTGCACGCTTGCTGATCTAAAGCCTCATGTTTGGGTGGAAGTAACTGCAACTCAACTCACAGTATTTGGTGCAACTGACAAAGCCAAAATCAGGATTTTCCCCAAGACTGACCAATCTGGAATCTTACCTTTCAGGACCTGTGGAACCCGTGCAGAATTTTTAGTTATCGAATTATTTTGTTGTAAATAAGTGTTGGGTGTGTTGATCTATGTATTAATGTCTTGCACAATATGACATGATATAATGCAAAAGTTGTATTCTTGTGTCCTTTATCTGTGAGTAGTGTATGCAAGCGTGTATATCAATGTTCAAACCACACAGCAACTGCTTTGCAGTTATTGCTCTAAACAGCGGTTTCCTTAAATTCTACTTTAGGGGATAGTTACCAAAAGAAAACAAAGCAGTAACATTTCATAACCCGTAACATTTATTATTGTACAAACGCTACACACATTTTAAGAACTACATGAACGACAGGCACGCATTGGCAAAAGTATACACAGCAAGACACGCATACACACAACTCATAAACATGACTACCACATTCGCCCCACCAACAAAATAACGTCCTCGTCATTTCAATCAACGTGAAAACATAATATTGTTACACAGAGTTGGCAACGATGCATTAACTAGGTCGGGCAATACTTGGGACTTTACACGTGACAATCAAATAAAAGTTGCATTACAATTATGAAAATCTGATCATAATACAAAACGTAAAATTTACCAAGTAATACATCAAAATTAAAGTAGGCCTGATCACTTATATAGATCTAGTGGAGTTTTTATAGCTGTTCTGTAAATTTCCCATATTTTAATAGCAATCACACTTGATATTCTTATGTCTCTACTTCTCTTTTCACACACACACGCATACACACACACACACTATACTAACACACACCAATACACTAAAACACACAAATACACTATGCAAAAAAATGACTGACGATAAAATGATCTGACTCGGACACATAAAAATGACTGCAACTGAAAGACTTAATAACTGACAAGATAATTTGTTTTAAGTGGGGTGATAAAAAGGGAAAATTACACTATGCAGTGTTAGAATGTAGCACATACATATGTGCCTGTATACAAGTGCTCTCAAAAATCATCTTGGGTACTAAAACCCTTAGTCTTGGCTGCCCGACTGCACTAAGTGATAGTCGTCATATTCACAATTATTACCATTTGCACTGAAACTCTTAACTGGACCATCAAAACGTAGCCAAAACCCATTCGGTATTGTCTTCTTTGAAAGTTCCATGATCTATTAGCATGCAAAACTTATGGAATTCTCACCTATGGAATTCTCTCCCCTTTCATGTTGGACATTCTACCTCCTGTGAAACGTTCAAATCCAACCTTAAAACGTATCTTTTCTCAAAACTCTTTCAGCAGTATCTGTAGTTGTAAAAGGGGTTTGGAGGGGTGGGGGGTTAAGTAGTAATTTAGTATGTTTTTGTCATATTGATTTACACAGCAGTAGTATGTACGCGTGAAAGAGTAACTTGTCTTATAATTATATGTATAGTGTGTATATGTGTTTGCGTAAGAAAGTGTGCGTGCATAGCGCTTAGATCCTTAGGGTAGGCGCTTTATAAATGCTAGTTATTATTATTATTTTTATTATTATTATTATTATTATTATTATTATTATTATTATTAAAAATACGTTGTTTATGTATATAGACAGTAAGACTAGACAAAACCTTATGTTTGCATACAAAAAATAAAAGAAATGCAATGCAAAAAATTGCGCAAACCTATAAAGACTTCCACAGGAGGACAAGTTCTCGCTTAAAGGACATGTTAAAACAACCGAAGAGACCCAGACAATGCCCAGAAACACAAATAATCGTGTTTTACAGTTTCTTCAGCATCTCCTCAAAAAGAACATTTCGTTGTGCCTGCGCATCTGCCAGCCTCTTCTGTTGCTCAACTAAGTCTTTCTGGGACTTCAAGGCGTCGGTTGCCCAGTCCTTGAACCACGATGGAGGCTCAGACAACCGCCTGCGCTTACGCGGATTTGCTAGGGGTGCAGAGGCTGAAGGAGGTGCAGTGGCTAAAGAGGGTACAGCGGCTGAAGGAGGTGCAATGGCCGTGGGTGAACGAGGTGCAGTGGCTGAGGGTGGTGCTTTGGCTCCCGTGCCTGTGTTGGTTTCCTTCTCTGAGAAAAAAACAGAGTCAAAGTAAACTACCTAACAAAAGATTGCTGCTAAAAGACATGCCAGGAGTTACCGTGTTTTCCCGATGGTTGTGAACAATTCGGGTTATACCACACATCTTACCTGAACATGTTAGGAAAAAAAAGGCACATGTCACCCATTTCCACTTTTGAGATAAATGAAATTTTGTCTTTGAAAGTCGCTATGTTTGTTCTTACTGTATTTCTTGGGACACTAAGTGTTTTGTCTTAAAGATATATCACTTCTTTTGTATTCATAATTTCTCTGTCCAGATTGTATAATTTAATTGGAGGATTTAAACCACCAGGGTGGTCATGGACATGTGCATTTTTTCCCTTTTACAGACCACTCACTTGAGACTTTCTTCTACAAGCTGAATTGCAATGTACTCAGTCAATGTAAAATGGATTATAATGCCTATTTTGCTGTGGTAAATGACTAGGTATGATGGAACTGAAGTTAATTTTGTTATTTTTGATGCCTGTACGAAGACCACAAGGGAAAAAGGGCACATGTCACATTTTCCAATTATTTGAGTTATGTCCCCTACTATATAAACATAGAAGCCTAAAGGTTAGCAAAATAGTCAAATCCAACCCAAAAAAAGGCCTATGTACTGCTACAGAAACACCCAAAGAAAAGGCATACAGGGGAAAAATGGCACAAGTCCAGACTGTAAAAGGGGAAAAAGGCCTATGTCACAAACAACAATTCCTTTTTTGGGTTGGATTTTACTATTTTGCTAACCTTCAGGCTTATGTTTATATAGTAGGGGACATAACTCAAATAATTGGAAAATGTGACATGTGCCCTTTTTCCCCTGTGGTCCCCCTGTGTTTATTCAAAAACAAGAAAGAAAAGGGGTTTGGACGCGCTCTACTCAAAAGAAACAGAATAAATATAGACACTGTGCAGCACTACTACCAAACAATGATTCGTCATAAATACTAAGCTAAACTAAAGTACATTTTCTGCACAATAACAACATGTTGTGTTTGGTCCCACTACTTTAGAACGGATCATTGCATGTGTGAAAACTGGCCAACCTGTCATGCCTCCCAGAGAGGACACAGTCACTGGCGGCGTCACTGCTGGGTCTGCCTCAAGCAACTCATGCATTTTATCAAAAAACTGCCATCTTCTTCTAGAACGGCCCGTCTTTTTGTTGTGGTCAACAATGGTCTTGTAGCTGCAACAAAATAACATGCATATAAAAGTTTATAATGAAGACAATTGTTAGGAGGAGGATTTGTTCTTCAAATATGATCCAAGTGAACAGATTTCTTCAGCAATAATCTAGCATGCACACAAAGCATACACATATTGACTGTTGTATTCTGCATTAAACTAATTAAAAAACATATTTTAAAAAATATAAATTTAAAAAAAACACACCTAAAATTGGACTAAATAACCCGTAAGGGAAAATTTGTGTTTATGATAGATAATATATATTTTTATATTATAAAGCCATGTTTCGAACATTTTATTCGTCATGTTTGTCTTTTATAGAAGTGTTCCCCAATAAAGTTTCTTGAGAAACATGCCTGTTATAAAAAGAAAAAAGCCCATATCACAGGCATAATGTGTTGCTATAAAACTCAATAAAAGAAACATTTACCGGTCTTTTAAATTTCGCCACTTTTTTTCCGCCACCTGAGACGTCACTACTACCCCCTCCCTGTTCATTTCCGCAGAAATGCGGCGCCACACCTCCACCTTCCTCATGGTTGGCATTGCAAACAAATGCCGCAGCTGGTGGTACGTTTCCAACAGTAGTAGCACCTCGGGGTGCGTCCAGATTTTGTTGACTCCTTGGGACAAAATTTGAAATATAAATAAATCCTTTTTGCTTATAAAAATGAACTAAAGAACTGGAGACCTTCACTTTGCTACAAGTAATTACACAACAGACCCGAAAGGCTTATCTACTAACATCTTCATTTCCTTGCATTGGCGATCCATATATCTGTACAAACTCTATATTGAAACAAGCATGATGAGGTCAACCAAAATGAATAAACTTTGTTTTAGGTTCATGCTATTCTAATATTCTAATGATATACCAAGTTTAAACCACATCCGCCAATTAATTTATGAGAAATGGCCTTACAGACTTACACACACACACACACCCACCCACACCTAAACACACGCACACCCACACCCACACACATACAAACTAGTGCTTACATAACTCCTTCCAGGCTATGTCTGGTGGGGTAGTAAACAACTTGATTAATTAATTAATAAAATCGTACCTCCTTCAGGAGAAACAGCAACAGCAGACATATCATCTTCTGTTTCCGTTTCGGGAGGTAGCTGCTCTTCCGTGGCAGGGGGGTCACAGGTCTTGTAGATCTGGCCTTTCTCCACGCCAACTAGATCTAAGTGCATCCCTCCTTCTTTCACTTGTACAACATTCAGCGAAGAAAGCTGAATGTTGTGCCGACTGGCCAATTCTCCAGCAAACCCCTGAAGGTACCAGTCCCCCTCTTGCTCTGTCAAAAACAAAAATAACTTTGTAACACTCAGAATTATAACTGCATCAATTTATTATGAATCTATTTCTGTAGCCTACTTGACGGTTTACAGTTAGAGCAGCCCATTAATTGTGCATATTAGATTTGCACCCATGTCTGTACAGATTAAATACAAATTATATTGCTTTTTTTTTTTAATTTTTCTTGGACGCGGTCGGCTTTTCAACAAATTGTATGCTGCCTTGCCAATCAAAATAAGAAAATATTAAGCTACATAGAATATTGGAACGAAACGTTCAACTAAGTCAAACTGGAAGTAACAAAATAACATCTCTACCTCTTCGTAGATTGATTTTTTTTTTTAAAGAAGAGAGAAAATAAAAATAAAAACAAACGGTCGAGTTTTCGCGGACTTGCATGTTTTTCTGGATAAAATACAGCAAAAACGACCCCAATATATAAAAACTGCATGCAGTATTCAAGAATATATATAAATATAACTTACTGTGCTGAAGTTCTTTCCAGTACAACGCGTCCGCGTCGACATTAAAAAAAGAGCCGTCCTCAAATTCAAATCCAAGCGTAATGGTCGCCATTTTTATGCTTGAAGTAAGCATGTAGGGAGATATGCTTGGCTTTGCTTGCCAAGCCTCTTGTTTTGCTTGCCGCAAGCGGGCGCTAAGTAACGCGCTTGCCTTGTTTTGCTTGTCTCAACTTGATTTGCTTGGCTAAAGAAACGCAGCTCAGGAAGCAGGACTTTGAAATCTTAGAATTCTCTCAAGTCATCACGGGCCTGAACTTGTCAAACAGGTAAATGAACACCCTTCTGTTTCATCGTGATATATTTATATTATTGTTGAAATTATGTTTGAAGAATTTGCTATGCATAAATGTGAATTGTTAATCCGAATTTGCGGGACCACGTGGAAGAGCCTACCACGAGGCGAAACACGACCGGTTGCGCCGCCATGTTGTATCCCGTACGGAACCACTGTTGTTTAACTTATATGTATGTTTGCAGACCAGTGGCTGTACCCGTGAATGTTTATAATATTATTAATTCTGTATGTGTATAGTTAGCCACGATTGATATTTATGTATGTATAGGAATTTAGAGTGAGATTACAGCGGAACCCGGAAGTAGCAGAATGTTCGTCGCTTATGTATAGAGATGTGGAGCTATCACTGAGGGCTACTTGGCTTTCAGTGAGACGCTCTGCACAAACCGAATATTCAGGGTTGTGCAGAATTTCGTCTCTTATATTACAGACGAGCAGGCGAGCTATCCCGAGCTATCCCGAGCTATCCTGTGCACCCCACTCCACAGAAACGACTAGTTGGTTGAGGAGACTCTACCGCACAAGACGGAAAGAGCCACCCGAAGAAACACCCTGTCAGACCCCACAGCGTGGCAAGGGAACCCAACTACACAACGACAAAGGTGTACCAGAAGCTACCTCACAGAAGGACTTCGCACGCACCATCTAGCAGTTAAGTGAACACGCCAAGGTGCACTTAAACTGATCATAGCAGGACCACAGTAGTCCAACTCTTCAGAAACTGTAAAACGGACCACAGTAGTCCAAATCTACATGAATTATTATAGCAAAGTGCCCGAGGAAGATATAACAGCTGCCTAGACTATCAGCGATCGAACTATTAGCAGTGACTGAGACATTTTAAGTTAGATTAGTACTTAGAGAATCTTGTATAGAGTAGAAGAAATAAATGTGTGATTTTAACTGTTATCAAGTGGCTGGACTACATATGATTCATAGCCGTGTGAAAGCTAGTGTGACAGTAATCTTTTACCATTTTTCTATCTATTTCTGTACCCCAACCTTAACACAGAACGAGCTAAACAAATAAATTTATTAAAGTAATTCATAGGGTGACTTACTAGCAGTTCCCACCGAATAAACGTGAGGGTCCATAATTCCATTGTGCAGAGCCCATAAACCCCACGTGACAGTCTGGTAGGTCAGACTCCCACACCATTGCCAGTGTCTTCACCCCTTCTGGAACCTGCATGAAACCATCCTGGTTGTCTATTAAAGTACTTGGCACCAGACAGAGACCATCAACTGCTAGGTCAGCAGTTTTGAACCTAGAGTCCAATTCGGTTGACAGGTGTTCCAAGAAAGGAATGGCAATGCTAATCTTGAAATATTCTTCTGGAGTGTCCGCAGGTTGGTTGTCACGGAGAGTCTGTCGGGATGCTTGACGAGGAACAATAACATCAGTTGTCAAAGCATTTGCCATTTTGCTGACTTCACCAAACCAAGCAACGAACGCTGTGTTCATAATTATCAACTTAATTAATATTTCTAAAAAGTCGTTTTGGGGGGATTAGGGCAGTATTAAGGTGAAGGTGCTGGAAGAGGCTTGCGGCCAGAACAAGAAAATATGGCTGCATTTACTAATTTAGGCTTAGGGTTTGGATCTTATATGTAGACTTTTCGTCTGCCTTTAATACCGTGCAGACCCATCTGTCGCGAAAATACGCGTCTCTTCTGCCAGCTTTCCTGACAGCAACGGTACATCGTTTGTTTTATTTTTTCGTAATGTTCAAATGACATATTTTGGGTGCCTTTGGATGAAATTCTCAAGACTCTATGTTTTGACCGGTGTATCATTACGTCATAGACCGATTGCGTCATAGTAGAGAAGGGGAAACGTCAACAACACCGTCCTCACAGACAAGCAAGAAGAATCGCTGCAAGTGACTCCTAGTATACACGGCATAACTGTGCAAGGCACACCAGTTGAACAACGACCAAGGGGGATACTGAGAAGTACCTGGGGATACCGAGTGAGTCAGCTTTGGGTGGAGAGGGTCCATCATCTTTCACCTTGCTCAATGATCCAAGGTCGTCGTCAACTGTGCGTTACCCGTATCAGAAGCCATCTTTGCTTTCACGAACCGTTGGGTTCATTCTTCATGCGCCATCGTGGGTACGTGTTTAGCTAAACTATACTGAGCTAACGGAGGCTAGATAGATAGCTAGACAGGTAAACGTATCAATAATAATATTCATGCACCATCGTGGGTACGTATTTAGTTAGCCTGTACTGGGCTAGCAGATGCCAGATAGATAGTTCTAAAGTAAACAAAGCAATATACAAAAATGTGTTTTATTCCATGTTAGTTTGTTTTCGTATGAAATAATTATAATTTTTCCATTATTGTTTCTATATTTTTTAGCCTTCGTGCGTTCTAGACCGATTCGTAGATTCCTTAGACTTCATCTCACAGCGTTGATAAATATATGATTGTGTTTAGATTTAGATCTTTTGCAGAGGATCTGGTTGGGAGAGCACGTGGCAGAAGTGTTTGTTTATGTCATTGTATGTAAGGCAGGGAAGTGGAAGGATGAAAGAAGGATCATCAGTCATCTCATCTATCATTCATTATCAACTATCGTGTGTTATAATTGTACAACGTTTTTAAAGGTTCGACGAACGAGCATTACATCATACTTGTGATTCGTTATAGAAAAGTCATACATTCATATTTGGGACATTAGGTCACCACCTGATCGTTTCAGGCGCAAGTCAGTGCAGGCCGGAAGAATCAGTGCAGGCCGGAACAGTCAGTGCAGGCCGGGAATTGCATGCAAGTCACCGAGGAACAACATCATCAAAGTATCCATGACATCACGATAAAGACTGCGACAATGAAGTACCAGGGTATAAAGAGACAGTAATAGTGCAACACCTCAAGATTCTACAGTGAAGCTAGCTAAGTGTTTCAAATTTTCTTCTCATAAACAATAGCTGGAACAATCCTGGTTTACCACACAAACTTCACTTTAATCATATCACCATCACATCAGCGTTACCATTCATACACATTACCATTATGAGTGAAATAAGTTGATTTGCATCACCATCATATTTGAGTGTACGCATCCATGGTGCAAATGCGCGCGTGTTTCTTATCTTTGATGCTATAACTCTGTCCTGAATTGCACACACCACCTAATTATTACGAATTTGGAGGCAACCACGGCAGATGGTGCAGCACCCCCTGAAATCACTGCGTATTTTGGGGTAAGGGCTGCATAAGGATCCTCCCGTGCGTTGACACCATCTCTTAGTGCAGAAGCTGGAAGCGATGAACCTGAACCCCCACCTCACCCTGTGGGTGGCTGACTTTCTGTCTGTGAGAACACAGACTGTCTGTGTCAGGTCTCCCGCGTATGGCCCCTCACCCCCTCTCCCTCCGTCCTCCTTCTCTACTGATGCAGCTTTCCCTGTCTCCTCGTCTCTCTCCTCCTGCGCCTCCTCTGTCAAAACTATCAACACGGGGACCCCTCAGGGCACTGTCATCTCCCCCTTTGTCTTTACACTTTACATAGATGACTGTCGCAGTGACCGAGAAGATCTCAGGATCATCAAATTATTTTCTGATGACACAGCTCTTGTTGACACTTCAGATTCATCAGCTAATTATGAGGAAAGTGTATCAACCTTCGCACAGCGGTGCGATCAGAATTGTTTGGAACTAAATGTGACCAAAACAAAAGAGATGTTAATTGATTACAGGAGAAATGTAACAGATGTGACGGCACTCCAGCTGAAGGGACAGGTGGTAGAGAGGGTGGAGGAATACAAGTACTTGGGCACAATTGTTGATAACAAATTAAACTTTTCCAGAAATGCCGAGGTTGTCTACAAGAAATGCAGACAAAGAATGTACATCTTGTATCAGCTGAGATCTTTTTGACCTACTGAGATTCATATTAAACTGAGATTATTTATCTAGCACTGTTGCAACAAAATAATTTTTAATAAGTCCAGAGTGGTACATTTATGATACACATTATGTCTGTATGTATTTTTTTAAATGATATTTTTACTGTTTAAAAAGGGCATTGACATACGTGTGATAGAACTAGTGTGCGTGGATAGGTGTTTGAAGGAAAAGATGAAGTGTAAGAGTACGCAAGTGATTAGATTTATAGAATGTATATAAATTTAGTATTGATTCTTTAGCTCTGTTAAATGTTATAACATGACTGTTTTTAATTATATGTTTTATATGCCTGACATACCTTGCTGTGAAGTTCCTTATGGGATAATAAAGATTTGTTGTATTATTTAAAAAAAATTTCTTTGAAATTACTCATTTATTTTATAAGTTGATTGATTGATTGACTGATTTTATACTTTTATTTGTTGGTTTTGTTACCTTCACTAGGTTTACATGTTGTATTGTTTTTAAATGTAGAATAGATTTATTATGCGTGTGTATCTGTGTGTGGCTGCGTGTGATCAAGCGCTTTGTGAAGCATTTTTGCGCTATACAAAATAAATTCTTCTTCTTCTTCTTCTTCTTCTTCTTCTTATTATTATTATTATTATTATTATTATTATTATTGGGTTACTTGGTCGTTTCAACGGGAAAACGCTTTGGACGTTTCAAGGGATCCCTTGAAATGGATTTCCGTTAAATTTTCTATATATTGTACCTTTGACCAAAAGTGACTAAAAACTGCAATATTTTAAAATCAAATTTTAAAAAATTAAAACTCTTTGCATTAAAAAATTTTTTTTTTAAATTTTAATTTTGTGTTTTTAATTTGGAGGGGGGGGGGGGGGGGGGGGGGGGGGGGGTCCGGAACCCAGGTAACCCCCCCTGGATCCGGTCTTGGGCACTATTAACTATCTGCAAGCAATTTAAAAAAGTATGCTAATCGGCTCAGTTTTTTTATACAGAGCAAAAGGTGTTTACAAACTTTAAGAAGTACAAAGAATAAACTGAGAAAGAACAAAGAATAAACTAACATGCTTGGCAGTATGTTAAAGTGTCCGTAAAGTTAAAAAAAAAATGAATTTCGGTCCAATCATCCTTGAGAAAAGGCAAACAGTGTGTTTTGAACAAAACAGTGACATTGGGAGCGAAGGACGGATAAATAAACCCATAGACCGACAACCGGACTGCTACTGAACGATGGCTCATGTCTGGAAGAAACTTGGTATCAAAACTTTTTACAAAATCGCTTCAGGCGGTTTTGGGATATTGAGTAAAACGTGTTTAGCAACAAAATGAACTTTATCGTTGAGAAAGAGCCAATAGGATGTCACGAGAGGCAGACCACTAACCAAGGAAATGTTCCTATGAAGTTTAGTCAAAACCCGCTTATTGGTTCTTGAGACAAGGGCGACGGACGGACGGACAGACAGACCGACCGACAGACACAGACATTTGTCTCTTCTGTTTTAATCCGGTTATTTACAAAAAGGTAAAGTGTGGTCCACACAATGGTGTCATATTTTTCAATATAATTGCAATGTAGGATGTGCTCCGACAACGCGGCCCCCCCCCCCCCCCCCAAAAAAAAAAAAAAAAAAAAAAAAAAAAAATGTGCAACTGTTTTTTTTTTAAGTCACCGCGACCACCCTGTCACGGGTCGGCGAGTGTGAGCTCTTCCTTGTTGTCATTAAATGACAGAAAGCGATTGAAAGGAGTTGGGATATCTTGTGCACCATACACCAAATGGAGACCCATCCGTTCTAGCATGTCCCGAGAACAGAGAAGAAGAAGAAATCCTCCCAATTCTCCGGGAAGAAGTTGAGGAAGCAGTGCAATCGCTAAAGAAAGGGAAGTCAGCGGGAGTGGACAATATACCCGCGGATCTGCTACAAGCAGGAGGAGAAGTGATGATTGATGCCCTCACTATTATCTGTAACAAGATCTGGCAGAGTGAGGAGTGCCTATACCATGGACCCAGTCGCTTGTCATCACTCTTCCCAAAAAAGGTAACCTTCAGGAGTGTGAAAATTACCGCACCATCAGCCTGATCAGCCATCCCAGCAAGGTCTTCCTGAAAATAATACTCAACAGGTTGAAACCCCAAGCTGAACAAATCATAGCTGAAGAAAAAGCAGGATTCAGGTCAGGGCAAAGTACCACTGAACAGATTTTCAACCTCAGAATAATCTGAGAGAAATACCTACAGCACCAACAACATTTATATCATGTGTTCATAGACTTCAAGAAGGCGTTTGACCGAGTCTGGCATGCAGCTGTATGGGCAACAATGAAAGTGTACAAGATCAGCCCTAAAATTATTGAAGTCATCAAAAGCCTGTATGACAAGGCTACCAGTGCAGTCCTCCACAACAGCGCCATCGGGAACTGGTTCAGAACAACAATCGGTGTGTGTCAAGGATGCCTACTCTCTCCAACACTCTTCAACATCTTCCTAGAGCGCATCATGTCAGATGCTCTTGCAGACCACGAAGGCACAGTCAGCATAGGGGGTAGAGCAATCTCCAATCTTCGTTTTGCGGATGACATTGATGGATTGGCTGTAGAGGAACAAGAACTTGAACAGCGGGTACAGAGGCTTGATACCACCTTCAGAGCTTATGGAATGGAAATTAGTGCAGAGAAGACCAAAATGATGACCAACAACACCAATGGCATCAACACGGACATCAAAGTCTGTTACGTTTGGAGACGCGTGCGATGGTACATGTAGGTTTACATTTGAAATGCGCACAATAATAGGCTTGCGTGTGTGACGCGCGCGATAGATCAGATCGTTTTGTTTTGCTAAGCATGCAGTAATAGAGTGTATTCATCTTTGATTTGATTTTGCGTTGTTAGAAGAGGCTTTGTATAAGGTTGGTAATTTTAGTTGCTCGATATTATTTGAGAATTTTCTCGAGTCAGTTGTTTACTATCGATCGAAGCGTATGGATTGTTCTAGTGGTAACCATGGAAACTTCCATTCCAAATAGGGTTGTATGACGTGAGACAGTGATGATGAAATTACTTTTGATTGGTTGTGGTGTTTCATGTGGGGTATTCTCGCTTGTTCTGGAGTATGTAGAGACTATATAAGTGCCGCACTGTTTCAAAAAGAGAGAGAGTTGAAAGTAAAAAGTTAAGAGTGGAAAAAGCGATTGTATGCAGTGTTGATGTATGCTGAATAAAGTCGGAAAACTACATACGAAGACTTTGCCTTGTTGCTGAGTGAGCAGGCTGCGTGGATAAACGAACCTGAGTTATACTTTATCAGGTTTCAAGCATCGGGGCTGAATGAACTGATAAAAAACAACATCGAGTGTAACAAAGTCCAAGGCCAATCCCTCAACACAGTGCATAGCTTCAAATATTTAGGAGCCATTTTATCAGACAATGGGTCCCGACAGGAAGTCCTCTCCAGGTTCGCACAAACAACTGCTGCCCTGACAAGGTTGAAGCCCACTTGGAAAGACAGGACCATCAGTCTACATTCCAAAGTAAGACTGCTGCGCTCCCTTGTCATCTCCATCTTCCTATATGCTTGTCACATCCCGACTGCCTGAACAGCAGTTCAACAATGCGTGCACTTCCACACGAGAAATACCCAACACCTAAATACAATCTAAAAGACAAGACAAGAAGTTGACAAGACAATTTCTTTATTTCACTCACACATTCACACTCAAAATTAACTCCCTTTTCCCCCTTCCCAAACCTTCCAACCCTTACCAACCCTCAACCCCACTAATATAACCCAAAACTATACAGAAAACAATTAGTCACTCAAAATAATAATGATAATCTAAACAAAATTGAAAATAAATAATTAACTACAGAATGTACAAAAGATTTATAATTATTATGTTTGGTTCAGCTTACTATGAACAAGGTAAATAAATGCAAGTCATTGCTTTAATTCTTGTTCTGCTTAAAATTTAAATAGCTGATAACTCTTTTCTATTACATAAAACAATGAAGACAATTTATTTTTATACAAAAGAGAATTTGTAAGAAAATATTCAAACTAATACTGGTCTGGCGAAATAATTCCCCCAGACAAACTATACAATCACAAGGAAGGAAGGAAAAACGAGGCTTTACGTCCTATATTTTATGAAAAGTTAAGGACAATAAAATTGGGCTAAAGAGCCCTCATCATACATATTTACCAGACCAGGACTGGTCTGGCGATGACAATAAGTTACTCTACACAAGTGTCTAATGTTTCAAAGTCAAAAGATTATTCCTCAATTCTAATTAAATATATTTCAATCTACTGTAATTTACAAGTTATCACATGTAAATAAATACTTCTTTTGCAAAAATGTCCTTTGACTGTTATGATTAATTGTTGTGTAAATGCTGGGTGTGTGTGTGTGTGTGTGTGTGTGTGTGTGTTATGTAAACAAATATAAACAGTTTTACATAAAATAGGAACTCTTTCCTTCGATACCAAAAACCTTCCCAACTTAAAAGTCGACAGGAGGAAGGATGTTGTCTCAGAGTTCCTTACGTCACACCACCCGGATAGGATACGGTACAGTCAGCAATGGATCTGGCTTTTGATTTGGTACATCTGAAGCCCACATACAGAATACATAACCATAAACAATCATATTACATCACATTGCACAATCCTCCGTCTAACGGTAAGATTGTCTCCCTTACATCACACGCATTCTTGACCATTCTTCCTGTCATTACTTCTGTCATTGCACACATGCAACTTCATTCTCCTCCCCGTCATCCTTCGCTACATGACAACGAATTCTCTTACCTTAACCTTCAAACGTTTAATTTATAATTCATTTTAGAAAAATCTTTTTACTCTCTCTTCTCTCTCTCTCTCTCTCTCTCTGGTGTTTATGCATTAAATAAAACCGCATAAAACATAAAATAGAACCAAAGAAAATATAATCAATTATCCGTCCACACTCACATTCACTACCCAGCCCCCGAACATTATGGCCAACTGAGAAATTGAAACAGGCGACTTACGATACCAGTGGTAACCTCCGGCATGATGAAGACACAGACAAACAATCGACGAACACAGACACTCAGGCATGGTGATAGTCAAGGTGAGAACAGGCACATGGAATGACATAGGCCGCGTCACACGTAGACAACTCGAATTTCGTTGCAAACATACAGTAGATGTTTAAACCGACTTAGGTTAATAAAGTTAAACAAACACTCCCACAGTGCTCCTTTAATAGACCTCCTCTTCCGCCTAAGCTCCTTTCTCGTTGACAGTCTGTTGAGAGAACTTCTTCACAGAAACTGCCACTAACTGACACCTTGAAACTCAGATCCACTGTACTTTTCTCTACACCGGTCTTTACTACAAATGTGATGTGAAAAAGCTCTCCATCCTACCAAAATCGGTAGTGCACGGGGTTTTATACGGCTATCTAAGAATGTTCTCGAATAGACTCATTTCAATTATAACTCGCTTCTAGACACATTCGCGATTCCAGCATGCCTTTCACACATAGCAAATCACATGGCAGCGATCAATCTTCTCATAAAAAAATAGCCAACTAATGCTATCCAACACTAGTACGCTCTAGCACGGGCGTGACTCACTCGCTACTTTTATTAATTACAAACTTAATTAATTTTATCCCAATATTCTCCCCTCCTACGGTAACTTTTAACCTCTATGTACAGGCTGATGACTAAACTATATACATAGGCACACGACTGTAAACTGCGTAGCGTGACAATGCTTGCGAAGCAATGACCCTCACGGCAGATCTCCAACGAAGAATACAAAGCATGGAGATGAGGTGCTACAGAAGACTTCTGGGCATTTTTTATACCCAACACATCACCAACAACGAAGTCCGACAGACCATCACACAAGCCATTGGACAACACGGCTGACCTGCTCACAGTGGTGAAGAAACGGAAACTCCGATGGTATGGCCACGTCACCAGATCATCAGGCCTTGCAAAGACTATTCTGCAAGGTACAGTGCAAGGAGGTAGAAGAAGAGAGAGACCGAAAAAGAGGTGGGAGGACAACATTCGAGAATGGACTGGTTTGACACTGAGCGAAACCATCAGGGCTGCTGAGGACAGAGAAAGATGGAGTATGCTGGTTAAACGATCATCTGTGGTGCCCCTACGACCTCCGGGTTACGGGACAGTATAGGATAGGATAGGATGATATTTTTTTTACAGACAAATGGGGCACAGTTGAAGCAGAGTCACCGATGACTGACATAACTTTTATTCCTGCACGGATGAGAATTGAATGCAAGGCAAAATTTTAAAAATCCCTTTCATTAGGGTAAAGCGTTGAATTTCTAACACTGTCATAGCCTATAGTTCAACTCTAATCATAGCGCAACACATATTCCTGTCTGTCTTCCCTTGCATAAATGTTATCCCCTGCCGGGAACATGTCTGTCTCCCGGGGTCTATGTTCGCTAAAGGTCTGTGTTCCTTCTTTTGTTGTAGGCCTATCTTGCCATTCGTGCTGTCAACTTGTTCATTATTTTTTATGTGTACTTTTTTCTTTATTATGCTGCATCACTGCCCAAATGTGTTTCTTGTGCGCTTACTTGGCAATACGATTTTGTTTTCTTGCATACTGTCTTTGTTAAAAAAAAAATAGCTAGGACATTTGTATACGTTTCTATAGAAATGTATTTTTGTGTGTGGAATTTGCGTATTTTTATTTCAATAATTCAATACATAGTTTGCTGCTAGTTACTTCCCTTGACGGCTTAGCACGCGAAAGTGTTCAGTCCCCATAAAGTCCGTTCTAAAATGCTGGCCTGCCTACGTAAATCTGTATGTGCGTGCTCCTTATTGGAGCAGCTTGTGCATGCTTTTATATTCATTATGTTATTTAAAATACCTTTTAGACAAACAAATACCGAGCTATTGATTTATACATTTCGCGATTGTTAATTGTTGTAAGCTTATATGAAGAGCCTACTGTGTAAGTTGTGGGGCCGGGTAACGCGGCTTACTAGTAGTCAAAAGGTATCTGGTTCGAATCCCGGATTGGCCAACGTGGGACCATAATATTATACAGTGACAGAGGGTAATTGTAGACTATAGTTACACGACAGAAGGGTCTCTAAAACTGTTCTTTTTGATCAAGCCTATTCTAAAATCCCTGAATAAAGAGGCTACAGATCTTTTGATCAGATGTAAAATGGTACAGACTAAGTGACTTCGTGATCCCCTTCTTTCAGCCCTTATACACACAGTACAATACAATACAATTGCACTTTGATCATATGTTTTCTTCCAAACTACTGATCAGATTATTGTGAAACTTGGTGTGTAGGTGGGAGGTGATGAATTTTAAGTGAAAAATAAGTTTGGAAACCCTCATTTCATAATTGTCCCCTCAGACAATTTCTGGGTATTTAATTGTTATTTTAGGCAAGCGATCACTATTTATCACAGACATTCACGTGTAGTTTTGAATTTTTTTCAAACACATATGATGATATGACATAAGAAGGAGTGTCCCATCTCCCTTTATAAAACCTCTGACAATATTATCATCTGCATAGAGTAAAACCAGAAGATTTAAATAGGAATCAATATTTTCAGCATTATTTCTATAGTTTATAATGTTGACCGGTTCACAGCTATCATTTTAAAATAGCGTCACAAAGGCGGAAATTCTGGCCATTACAAATAATTGCTTGATAGGTTCGAACGTCGTTAGAAAGGGAAGCACTTTCAGGTTATGTTAATAACTTCCCTTCTAAAATTTCTTTATTTACACTGTGGAGCTTCCAGTGTATTTAACAATTTTATTTTCAATATTTTCAATTTTATTTTGGGCCACAAGAACTTAAAATAGCGTCACAACGCCGGAAATCGTGGCCATTTGTAACGGGTCGTGGTTGCCTCTACACCGGGTCGTGGTGGCCTCTACACCATTACATATCATTGCTTGGTGGGTTCAAACACCGGTAGGAAGGAAAGTAATTTCTCGTTAGGTTAACTACTTCCCTAACTACGACGCAAAAAAAATAAATGAGAGAGACAGACAGACAGACAGAGAGAAATGGATAATTCTCTTTCTTTCTTTTATGCGTTGGTATATGTACATACAGTACTCCTCTTTTAACGTCACTACCGTTTAAGGTCACAAGGCGGATAAGATCAATCAGGTTGTTGGTCCCGGCCAAACACCTTCTTTGTACCATTTAGAATTCCTCGCTTCCTTCCAAATATAAACTTTCTACAAGCAGTAGAAATACATGTTCCCGAAAAGCTGTGTGGTGACAAAGTGACAAAGTTCCCATAAACAACCTGTTATAAGTATATATATATATATAGTATGTATATAAAGTAAAGGGTAAAGTATATATAGGTCTGTTGTGGGATTTTCGATGTACCAATGTGTTACGGGGCATTTCTGTTATGGGGCATATATATATATACGTATATCCGAAATATTACCTTTTGTGGGATATTTAAATTATGGGGCATATATAATATATACACTTATCTGAAATATTACCTTTTGTGGGATATATGCCCCAGAAAAATATATGCCCCGAAAAAGACATGTATACATTACATTAAATATTGCTTGTTATGGGGTTTTCCATTTGTCATTGGTGTATGAGCCAAAGTAAACAATATTATCCCTCCATGTTCGACATAACATGAGGTCCAGCAGGCTTTATCTGTGTGCGTTGTTGTCTCAACTAAATGGAGTGCGTGTTGTCAAAGGTCGCCACACTTTGTGCTCAGAAGTGTACAATTGGGTGCACAATTAAAGGTGCACTAAAGGCCAATTATTCCTAGTTGAACAGAGAAAACGTCAGTATTAATACGTGAAATCATATATTAGCAACTTAAAAGTAAACAAAATTTTTATGATCATGACTCCAAAGATTGTAGTATATTTGCATGCTTCCCAACTTTATAAATGCTTTGTTGAGCTAACAATATCCAAATGGAATAAAACCTTGCAGAGTAAAATTGTCTACCCTACCAATGTGAACAAAGTTTCGTTCTATTAGCGCGTTGTTAACAGCGATCACGGCGTAGCAAGTCTTTTATTTTTTCTCGGAAAATCATCTTAATCGTTCACTCTTGATTTTTTTTCTCTCACTTTGTTAGGTCCTCGCAGTTGTGGCAGTTTGGTCAGAATAGTGCTATGGATCCAGCTCACTCAGTGGATATGGGGCGCCATGTGTCCATTTATTCTATGTGACCATTCTATACATAGAATAAATTCTATGCACATAGAAAGCATTCTATACACACAAAAAGCATTCATTAGTTGAAATTCCATTTATAAAAAAGAAACCAATATTGTAAGTCATAGAATAAAATTCTTTGTATAGAATAACATTCTATAATATAGTGTGAAATTCTATGTCCATAATACAATTCTATGTATAGAATAACATTTTATAATAGAGAATAATATTCTATGTATGTAATACAATTCTATATTATACAATGCACTTGTATGCATAGAATTATATTCTATAACATAGAATGAATTCTATTACAAAGAATGAATTCTATAACATAGAATGAATTCTTTAAAATAAAATAAATTGCATGACATAGAATTATTTCTATACGCATAGAATTCATTCTATAACATAGAATGAATTCTTTAACATAAAATAAATTATATGACATAAAATGAATTCTATGTGCATAGAATAAATTGTATAACATATAATGAATTCTATAATAAAGAATGAATTCTATATGCATAGAATGAATTTTATAGCATAGAATGAATTCTATGACATAGAATTCATTCTATGACATAGAATGAATTCTATAGGCATAGAATGAATAGTATAACATAGAATGAATAAGATGACATAGAATGAATTCTATGACATAGAATGAATTCTATGACATAGAATGAATTCTATAACATAGAATGAATTCTATAGCATAGAATGAATTCTATGACATAGAATTTATTCTATAGCATAGAATGAATTCTATGTTACAGAATGAATTCTATGTCATAGAATTCATTCTATGCTATATAATTCATTCTATGTTATAGAATTCATTCTATGCTATAGAATAAATTCTATCTCATATTATTCATTCTATGTCACAGAATTCATTCTATATTATAGAATTCATTCTATGTCATAGAAATCATTCTATGTCATCTTATTCATTCTATGTTATACTATTCATTCTATGCTATAGAATTCATTCTATGTCATAGAATTCATTCTATGTTATAGAATGAAATCAATATAAAAACTTTTTTTTAAATAGTAAAAACTGGGGCACTGTCAAGGTATAGAGAACATTTTGGGATATTGTGATGTTTTGAACATAGCACACTCGTGCAATAATGATTACAGAGCGATTTGTCACTGACATTCAGTTTAGAGTTGACGACATGCAGTGCTTCATCATTTGCGCTCGAAGTGGAAATCGATGAAAGGAAATGTTCTTTTCTTTGCAGAAAGGTTTTACATCGGAGTTAGAGCATCCAAACGCAGCACAGTACTTCACCATTTTCAAACTCGATCACGCTGTGTTATTCCCGCAGCACGTGGCCGCCACGTCTTTGTGCATAGCGCCCTGGGGGGCCGCTTGGGGTGAAATAGATTTTTTGCAATATTCAGCTTTATGAACCTTTCATTTATTATGTCTCAGAGTTGTATAGCAATATTCGACCTTTAAATGTATTAATTATTGCTTTTTATGAGTGTACAGTACGGTTATTTCTTCGGTATTGAGCGAAAAGAACTGATTATTTAATTAGATTTTGTCACTATAAACCCTTACAGAACCTCAGCACATTGTAATGAAAAAAGCAAGCACGCAGGGGCGGAGGGGGGGGGAGGGTGTGACGTCAATTATTTTTATTGCTAAGCAATCTATTCACACTAATTATACCGTCGAAGTCGTCCGCATCAAGAAACCTAAATGCTTGTTCACGAAATTATGATGTCTGATAAAGCCGCAGAGCGCTTGGTACGTCAGCCATTTCTTCAGTTCTCGCGCGTGTGCAAGGCTCCACGTGTCCCTTTATACGTCACAGCCTCGCTTCACATAGAATGACCTAGTTGCGCATAGAATGAGCATTCTATGTTATAGAATGAACATTCTATGTTATAGAAATGATTCTATGTTATAGAATGAACATTCTAAGTTATACAATGGATTCTATGTTATACAATGGATTCTATGTTATAGAATGAACATTCTATGTTATAGAATGACCATTCTATGTTATAGAATGACCATTCTATGTTATAGAATGAACATTCTATGTTATAGAATGGATCCTATGTTATAGAATGAACATTCTATGTTATAGAATGAACATTCTATAACATAGAATGCATTCTATGTGCACCAACTGTTAAAAAAACAATTCTATGAAAATAGAATGTATTCAGTGTTGCGAATAAAATCCATTTTATGTTAAAAAAATGAATTTTATGTCATACAATTCTTGCTGTGTTATACAATTAATTCTATATACATATAATTCATTTCATTCACATAAAATTAAAAAACACAACTAATAAATTGTAACAAAATTTAGAATTTAAAAAAAGATATTGTATGGCACATCACCACATCGCATCATCACCACATCGATCACATCATCACATCACATCACTGCATCACATTGCTTCATCACCATCATCGTGAAAACGCACCACCACATAAAATCACATCATATCAACAAATCATCACATCACATCAGCCGACATCACAGCAGCAGCACATCTTCACATTGCAGCAGACAGCACATATCATGGCATCAGTGAATCACATCACATAATCTAATCACCCCACCCCTCCCACCCATCACATTTGTGGTGCAGTGTGGTGTGATTTAGAGTGATGTAGTGTGGTGATGTGATGTGGTAATGTGTATGTATGTATCTGCAATACAGTTCTATTATGCCTTAAAAGCAGTGAATCAGACCACATCGTCACATAACCTAATCACTCCACCACACCTACCCATCACATTTGTGGTGCAGTGTGATGTAGAGTGATGTGGTGTGGTGATGGGATGTGGCAATGTGTATATCTCTCTGCAATACAGTCCCATGCAATAAAAAATGTTCTCTATACCTTGACAGTGCCCCAGTTTTTACTATTTTAAAAAAAGTGTATATATTGATTTCATTCTATAACATAGAATGAATTCTATGACATAGAATGAATTCTATGACATAGAATGAATTCTATGACATAGAATGAATTCTATGACATAGAATGAATTCTATGACATAGAATGAATTCTATGACATAGAATTCATTCTATAGCATAGAATGAATAGTATAACATAGAATGAATAAGATGACATAGAATGAATTCTATGACATAGAATGAATTCTATAACATAGAATGAATTCTATAGCAAAGAATGAATTCTATGAAATAGAATTTATTCTATAGCATAGAATGAATTCTATAGCATAGAATGAATTCTATGACATAGGATTCATTCTGTAACATAGAATTCATTCTATGCTATAGAATAAATTCTATGTCATAGAATTCATTCTATGCTATAGAATTCATTCTATGTTATAGAATTCATTCTATGCTATAGAATAAATTTAATGTCATAGAATTCATTCTATGCTATAGAATTCATTCTATGTTATAGAATTCATTCTATGTCATAGAATTCATTCTATGTCATCTTATTCATTCTATGTTATACTATTCATTCTATGCCTATAGAATTCATTCTATGTCATAGAATGAATTCTATGTCATAGAATTCATTCTATGCTATAAAATTCATTCTATGCATATAGAATTCATTCTTTATTATAGAATTCATTCTATGTTATACAATTTATTCTATGCACATAGAATTCATTTTATGTCATATAATTTTTTTTATGTTAAAGAATTCATTCTATGTTATAGAATGAATTGTATGCACATAGAATAAATTCTATGTTATAGAATTCATTCTTTGTAATAGAATTCATTCTATGTTATAGAATACAATTCTATGCATACAAGTGCATTCTATAATATAGAATTGTATTACATACATAGAATCTTATTCTCTATTATAAAATGTTATTCTATACATAGAATTGTATTATGGACATAGAATTTTACACTATATTATAGAATGTTATTCTATACAAAGAATTTTATTCTATGACTTACAATATTGCTTTCTTTTTTATAAATGGAATTTCAACTAATGAATGCTTTTTGTGTGCATAGAATGCTTTCTATGTGCATAGAATTTATTCTATGTATAGAATAGTCACATAGAATAAATGGACACATGGCGCCCTATAGTGGATAGCGGGCCCTTTCGCACAGCGCTTAACCGCAGCTGCCTGACGTAACAGAGTTTACCTTGGGTTTTTGTTGTTGTTTTTACCATGGGCTGTGGGACATAAACTTATTTTCTTCTTGACAAATTTCTAAGGAGAGAGCAGGAGCTTCTTGACCAATTTGAACATAGACAACCATAACTTGGGTTTTTGAAGTAAACACTCATCAAATAACCATATCTGTTGACGGAATATCCCAACAATGGCGCGATAGAGAAAGTGTCAGGAGTGTTGCGCTACCCGCTAATACCTTAGGCGCTCGGTTTTGTTTATTCCAACATGTACGCTCACAGCATCACATTCAGACAACATATTACGCAAGGATAAGACACACGTATCATCGTAATGATTTAATTCAAGACAAAACAACCCGAAACATTCCTTCATTTCGTTTTAAAAGCACGCCCTTGAAATAATAAACTAAAGGAATATGATAGCAATCATGTGCCAAGGTCTGGAAAATCAGTGTTGATATTTGTCTATGAATGTATACCGTTAAAAGTGACAACATGCAATTCAGAAAAAAAGAACATTGACCTTTTTTTTAAGTGGGGGGAGGGAGAGGAGGGAATTTGAAAGAATTAAAAAAAACAATCCAGGAATTAATCTGATGGTGGAACTTTACATTACTTCTCGTATCCAACAGTTTAAACTTATATTTAAGCCAGATACTCCGGTTGCACCAGGACTTCATTTTCAAATGCAAACAACATGAATCGGAAGTGATGTCAATGAGCTATTTTTTCGCTGCCAAGTGGCAAATGCTAGGTGAAGCGATAGCTACAGCGTGAAAATTGCTTTTGTCATGTATAGCCACACTGATGCAGATTGAAAATTAACTTTTGACTTTACTTCCAGAGTAGTGTTAACTTTTCATACTGACAAAGTCCTGCTTCTACAAGAATATGGACTGACACAATTTGAACTGTGGAAAGTGAGAAGTTAGTTAGTTATTCATTGCTTACAGGGTCCATTGGACTGCAAATAGCCGAATCAGGATCACAAAATCAAGACCACAACTTGGCTGAAAGAGGACTCACCCCTGATCCGCATAAAAGATCTGCTGAAACAGCCACAGTGGTAACACTGTGCACCAAACCCGTATCAAAGGACCACAGTAGTCCACTCTTCCAGAACTCTGACCCTAAGGGCAGAAAGCATCCAGTGCCTGATGATGTTACAGTAGCTGCATAGAACTATCAAGAAGCGAACCATTCAAAGAAACATTTGAAATTTTAAGTTAGTATCGTACTTAGCAGATCGTGTATAGAGTAGAGGAATTAAATGTGATATTTACTGTTATGAAGTGGCTGGACTACCTATGTTTCATAGCCATGTGAGAGCTAGTGTGACAGTGATCTTTTACCATTTTTCTTTCTATCTCTGTACCCCAGCCTAAACACAGACCGAACTAAACAAATAAATGTATTAAGTAGAGTCACAGGGAGATTTACTAGCGATCCCCATCGACTTAAGACGAGTGGGTAATAGCATTCCATTGTGCAGAGCCCAGCAACAATATACCCACTGTGACAGTTAACAGGTCATTTCCATCCAGATATCGCTATAATTGTTGGTGTTATATTAAAGTCACCAGTTGTTGGATTGTTATAATTTTATTTTTAGTTGGTAGATTGTTATGATTTTACTATATTTTAGTTTTATTGTCTAATGTCATGCACCTAGAGTGTACAGACGTAAAATTAAAATACTGAACCAAGCTGAACTGGACTGACAGTTTAGGCCCCATGGAATGAAAGTTTAGACACCACGGAATGAAATTTAGACATCACGGAATACCATGGAATGAAAGTTCAGACACCGCGAAATGAAGTTCAGACACCATGGTATGAAAGACTCCTTGCAATGCAAGGATTAAGTTTAGACACCCTGACGAGCGTTAGACACATAAAAGAGAGATGGCAAACACGTACACACAAGTGATTGGCAATCAGTAGGCATATTCCATAGTGCTGATAGACGGAAGGAAACTCTCGAGCGCAATATAATTACATGCGTTTGATCATGAGTGATAGAAAGACACATTCACACACGCACACACCCAAACAGAGAGAGAGAGAGAGAGAGAGAGAGAGAGAGAGAGAGAGAGAGCCTCGTGAAGGTCGATGGACTCAATAACCTGTTGCCGGGCAAAGACCTTGTGGCACCAAGGTTCTTCCGAAGTTTAACAGATCACAAAGTCAAGTAAAAGGTAAAAAGGTAAAGGTAGTCCAATAGCCTTGTGGCCGTAGGAGAGCGTGATGTTGGAGATCACACTTATCTTAGGCCAGCGTAATGAGGGTGATGCCCATCTCTCTCCCTCGCTGCTTTACCTTCCCCACCCTCAAGAGAGTAGGTACCCAATCACAGTTGAGGCAACTGGGGGCGTTGTTATTTGTCGCTTCACGTTGCGGTCACCCATCCAAGTGCTAACCGCACTGGACGGTGCTTAACTTGCGACACAGTAGCGAGTGCTCCAACCACTGCGCTATCCGACACCCCGACACATCCGACATCCGACAAAGTCAAGTCCAACTGTAAAATGCAATGCCCCAAGGACACGCAATCCAGAGTAACAGGGCCTTTTAAAATTAACAATCACTATTGCTCTACAAGGATAAAACGCTATAACAAAAATAACCTTCTTTAATATAAATCGATCCATTCGTTGGCTTATGCACCTATTGATAACAATAATGTTGATTTTAATGATAGCTCCGCAGCAAAAGCGCCTCGGGCGGCTTGATTAATTTCCTGTATCAGCCAGCGCCCTGAGCAGCTCTAGAGCTAAAAAAAAATGCGCGATATAAGAACGATTTATTTACAAAGTTCAAAATAAATCGTCGCTGTATTAATTGTGTGGACAATTTTGCCCTAGCTACGATCTTGTGAATGACGTAGTCTTGGGTGTTTTGTGGCTGCAGACGTGAAAAGTCTTTGCACTGGTTATGACCTCTCGGAGAACATGAACTCTTTGTCGTGGGTACGCCCTCGTTAATGACATAAGGTCTTGGACCTGAGTTCAAAATCTGGAAAAAAAAAAGCGAGGTGACGTAAGGAGAAAAAAGAAGAAGAAAAAGAATGGGGGAAGAGGGTGGGAAAGAAGAAGAAGAAGATCTTCAACAACAACAACAACAACAACAATGACGACAACAACAACTGCTACTACATGTACAATAATAGCAACAACAACAAATGTAATAAAATAATTTAGAATAATATCGTGATGCCCCTTTTGAGCCAGGATGTGGGCAAGGCATTCTGGACTATAATGTACACATTATAATTGTGTTGGAAAAGTTAGTTATAATCTGGTAGATAAAAAAAAAAGGAATAAAAAACAACTAAAAATGCTCATCGACGATGTTAGTCTAGCATGTATTATATAATGCAAGACTTAAGTTTTGACACCTAGCACAGAAATTTAGCCACGTAACTGAGTGGTCGTAAACGCGTTATCACCAACGGATAATAAGTATATTCTAAAGTGCCGGTCGTCACAAGTGAGACTCAAAAGCAAAATAAATAATTAGTTTTTGGTTCACACGCATCTGATCATGAGTGAGAAAGAAAGCAATATCCACACACAAATTACATGACATGTTTAATGGTTTAGGTCCAGCGGAATCTACACACACATACACACGCACACACATGATTGTGTTTGTTTATTTCATTTAACCTCTATTCACCGAAGTGATTTTAGACAAGAAAATAAAAGGAAGGTGGGGGAAAAGCATATGGGCTACATGGATGGGGGAAAGGAGATAACATTTAAACAAAATGGTACAGTAACATAACATGAAATAAAAATTAAGTATTCAAACAATATTTTAAAACTGTTTAAAAAAAATTACTATGGAACATGTCAAACGTGCGAAATGTTCATGTACAGAAAAGTCAATTTTGTGAGATTGTCATATACGAAGTAATCAGAATAAACTTGCAATTTGTATAACAAATGTCCTACAGGACTATAAATTATAGATTTAGCGATGGTTATCCAATATTTACTATTTTTATTTTGAACATTATGAATGTTCTGTGGAATATATTGTGTTATTACACTGCAGTCATGAATGATATGATTTATAGTTAAATTTTCTTTGCAAATGCAAACAATATCCTTGCAATATTTTGTCCTCCAAGAATTTAAAGCAAGACGATGTGCTAAAGAGGTTATTGTTCGAGGATACTGTGAATTATCACTATATATTATTTTTAAAGGAAAATTATTTTTTTCTTTTCTTTTCTATTATACTATAAATTTTTTTTTGTTGATAAGGGGATGTCAATATGGCTAACGTTGTGTTGATTTTTCGCCCCTTCTTTTGCTTTCCTGTCTGCCCAATCATTATTATCTAAACCACAATGAGATGGTATCCAACAAAAATGAACATTTGTGCCATTGATAATTAAGCAATGTATAAGATATTTTATTTCATATATAATATCACCTCTGCTTTTATAAATATTAGAGTCCAGACTCTGAAGAACAGATTTGGAGTCTACACATAATAAAATATTAAAAAAGGTCTTTTGTTGACTCAAGATTTTATGTAATGCCATAAGAATTGCGGTAAGTTCTGCAGTATAAATTGAACGATCTTTACCTAAATACAAGGATTCACTAATTTTTAAAGCAGGTATAACATAACCAGCCCCGGTTTGGCCTGTATCTAAAACAGAACCATCAGTATAAATTTGCAAATAAGAATAATATTTTTTATCTATATGTTCATAAGCTTCTGTTGCTAACAATAATCCATTTTCTTTTTTCCGTATAGCAATATATTCAAAATCAAAGTTTGCTCGCTTAAATTCCCAGATTGGTATAGGCATTTGTGGTATTTTTTTTTTAGAGATTGATTTAGGAAATAAATTTGACCCCTGTAAAAGTTCATTTGTATAAGTTGCTATTGTTTGTAAATAACTGATACCCTGTGCTCTTTTTTGGATAATCTAAATCAGATCTTACTTCTAGTTCTGTGTCAGAACACATGTGCACACACATGAATGAACATTGAGGTTTAACGTCTACACCCACCATTGGCGATATGGCAGACAGGGGTAACCATCCCAGGATAGAGAGTGTAGGGACCTAAATCAACACTGAACCGCCAGAGCAATCATACTGCAAATACTGACAGTGAAATTGGCCACATTTTTTCTTGTCCAGCACGGAATAGGAACCTGGGCCAACAGGTGTTCCAGGCGAACGCTCGCCCACTGAGCCTACGGCTGTGGGACAAATCCAAACTACTTTGGTTTCCTCACGTGAAAGCTACTTTGAAATGACCCATTTTGACACGTCCCCGTAAAAGATCCCTTTAAAATGACCCATTGTGACCACCTTTTCGCCACAGATCCCTTTAAAATGATCCATTGTGACCACCTCCCCGCCACAGATCCCTTTAAAATGACCCAGTTTGACCACCTACCCGCCACCGATCCCTTTAAAATGACCCATTGTGACCACCTCCCCGCCACAGATCCCTTTAAAATGCACAGTGAGTGTTGCCTCACTGAAAAAAAGCTTTTAACAAAACGACAACAAAAATCTCATTCCAAAGTAAAGTTGTTTTTTTAATCAATAAATAGTTCTTGTGGCTATTAATAGGTGCGGCCGCTCTATCGCGCTTCTAGCACTAACAATGTCTATTAGACGGTCTTTTACCGTATTGATGTGCCGCTCTACCGCTCTAGCACTAACAATGTCTATTAGACGGTCTTTTACCCTATTGATGTGCCGCTCTACCGCTCTAGCACTAACAATGTCTACTAGACGGTCTTTTACGTATTGATGTGCCGTTCAACTTAGAGGAAATCAACCCCTGTCAGAACAGACATGGAGAATTCAAACTTTGGCTGTTGGTTTGAGCAACTAAAGCCCACTTTATCATTGTTTAATGTAAAAACAAAAACGTCAAATATTAGGAGATATCTGTTTTGCCAAAAATATAAACATTCTTCAACTTGGGGCTTTTAAACTTTTAGTTTTTGTTAACCAATCAGACTTTATGTTATGTTAATGTTTTTTGTACACACAATCATACCATAATGATGTCCATCCTAAGTATGGATTGATAGTAATAATCTCACAAACACAGCTTTTTCACCAAGTTAGGACTTTGATTGAAGCGTGGTCTTCACCCAGGTTACAACCTCACTAATAGGTTCAAACCTTTGTCCTGGTTACGACCTCGCGAATGACGTGACGCAGTCTTGCGTCTTTTGCCCAGGTGATGACCTAAAGACTTAAACGAGGTCATTGCCTCAAGAATGTCAAGACTCCTTCACCCAGGTTTAATGTCACCTCGTGGTACGAACTCGCGAATGATGTGCGACTTGTGCCCAGGTTATGCGTCCTAGTGGCTGGAGTGAGAGGTTTTTGTCCTGGTCGCGAACATGAACCTTTGTTCCTTGGTTATGACCTCGTATATGGCACAATGCCTTTGCCTTGGTTTCAACCTCTCGAACAAAAGTTCGAGGTGATAATTACATTACATTACATAATTGTTGCTTTAGGTCCAGCGGACTCTTCCGAGCCAAATCAGGACCGGACAACCCCCAATCCGCATAAAAGATCTGCTGAAACAACCCTAGTGGGAAAACTGAATGCCCTCCACCAGCCAGTCACTTTACAATAAAGACATCCCACGCAGGGGACGGCTGAGGCTTCACCCCAACTTATCGAACCCCCGTTTACAAAAACAAAATAGAATACAAACATCATTATAAATTATCAACAAAACACATACATATAAAATGCCTACATTGCTAAATAATAACATTATAGGAAGCCCTAGTGACCACCTGGCAGAAAGCGTCCAATATTCCCAAGCTGATCCAAAAGACCTCATACACAAACAAGGAGTCTTGTCCCGGAAGAATTTTCAAGAAAAAAGGTAGGAGACTGGTCTAGCGAAGAAGACGATAGTATAGCAGATTGATAGAACAGAGCAGGAATGAGAAAGAGCAAATGAGAAAGACAGCGACAGTGGGAATTTAAAGCACTAAATTTCCAGAAAGTGGGGATACTATTTATACTGAAACCCCCGGCACCCCAACGGGGGTAAAGGTGATAATTATAATGAACCACACCAACAAACAAACAAAGAAGCAGCTAAGGTTAGGTGATAATTGTAATGAACAGCACCAACAAACAAACAAAGAAGCAGCAAAGGTTAGGTGATAATTATAATAAACAACACCAACAAACAAAGAAGCAGCAAAGGTTAGGTGATAATTATAATAAACAACACCAACAAACAAAGAAGCAGCTAAGGTTAGGTGCGCAAGATAAAAGTGGGCATTTTTCACTGTCCATTTCAGCAAGATGATTGCTCATGTGGTTCAGTGTTGATTTAGGTCCTTCTCTTCTTTCCTGGAGGGTATATCCCCGTCTGCCATATCGTCAATGGATGGAATGGACGTTAAACATCAATGTTCAGTCTATACAAAGGAGGGGGAGGAGAGAGAGGTGAGATAGAGAGAGGGAAAGAGAGACTGAGGGGGAGAGAGAGACAGAGGGGGAGATAAGATAAGATAAGTTAAGATAACAATTTTATTTTGCAAGGGTAAAAGAGTAAGCGCTGGATGCGTTTTTTTACATCTTGCCTTTGGGGCTTTAACAATTACTATTAAATACAGCTCAAGGTTATAACATTCACATCATAGAACAATAACAAATAAACAAAGTCGTCATTAGATAAAATCATTTTCAAACAATTGATATCAAATTAATGTTGCTAATATCAATTAACAGGATTAACAATTAATGTGTATTTGATTTTTATTGTGTTTTAGGCGACGTGTTCTAAATGATGTAAATTTAGATGCTGGAGTGCGGGGGGAGAGAGAGAGAGAGAGAGAGAGAGAGAGAGAGAGAGAGAGAGAGAGAGAGAGAGAGAGAGAGAGAGATTCACAGAATGCGAAGTGACAGAGGTAGTTTTTCTGGAGATAGTACCATGTAGTAACAGATGGGAGATTTTAGAACAATGACTGTGACGTCATTTGTTTCTTGTTAGGCTACGTCAGGTTTGTTCATCAGACGGAAAACGATGCTTAACGTCCTATTGCATCAGCGTTAAGGACGATCACCACGTCGCCACCCTGACAACAATGAACATCATCATCATATCAAATATGAGATCCAACGGATCTATTTTGTTCATCATCTTTCATGCGAATGTATGTATGTATGTATGTGTATCAGTTTATAGTCCCCTCTCTTCCCGATAAGGATTTTCAGAGAGGAGACTCTAAAAGCTGAATGTTTATAACTACAAAGAGAGGGTGAAAATACCGAAATTCTGCTGGTGAAAATAGGTCTAGTCTAGGCCTACGATTACAGTTAAACCTAACACTAGCCATAACTCTAAACCTAGAGGGGCCGGGTAGCTCAGTTGGTAAGAGCGTCTTGCTAGTAACCGAAAGGTCGCTGGTTCGAATCCCGGATTGGTCAACGTGTGATCATATTATTTTCCCCTTTACCAACAACTGGCCCGCTGGTGTCAGTATAAATCGGTCCAGTAGTCACCTATATGCGAAAGTGTCGTGTGACTATAATCTACAAACAACAACAACAACAACAACTCTAAACCTAATCCTAATCCAAATTCTAACTGTAATCCTAATGCTAAATATCAAAATTTGTCTTACAATTTTATTCCGTATCTTTTCGTAATAATACAATTATGAATGCGCAAAACGATGCGCGAATCGACGTACATGCTCCTAATATGACCCCCAGAATTTCGGATTTTCCCTGTTGAAAAGGGTGTGCAACTTTCCGATCAGTTCCGGAAAATTGACGGTAAACTCTACATTTGGCCACGCTTAATTATATCAACCTCCGTTTGATAAACAGGTCTAATTATCAGAAAACTAACATATACATAACGCAAATCAATCAATTAATAAATAATCATTCAGTCAAATCATTGGCCACAGCGACAACACTAGCGTGTCTGCACGCAACCAACTACAAACAAATCAACGCATTCCTAGTAATGAATGATTGGACTGCAAATCCATGTTCTTTCTAAACGTCATACTCAGACTCTCTCTCTCTCTCTCTCTCTCTCTCTCTCTCTCTCTCTCTCTCTCTCTCTCTCTCTCTCTCTCTCTCTCTCTCTCTCTCTCTTTCTTTCTTTTTTTGTGCTCCCTCTCCCTCTCTTTCTCGCTCTCGATTAAATTTTAGTCCACGTAACAAGAGGTAACTCGTTTTTGTGCTTACTTTTGGCTCGGACAAGAAATTGCCGGCCCTCGATTATCCAGCTCGATTGTGATAGGTGAGAGAGAGAGAGAGAGAGAGAGAGAGAGAGAGAGAGAGAGAGAGAGAGAGAGAGAGACGTTGGTGTTAGAGACAGTGGTGTAGGGATATCCGTATGGAAGGTTGGAGTGATTGCCATAAAAATATTGTTGTGTATTTACATAAATTATTGAGAACGTGAAACGTATATTTTGTGTTGGTGTTTGCCTGTGTTGAAGAGAGTCCGTACATTTGTGGGTGTGGTAGTTAACAGAGAGACTTGCACGCACACTTATTTTTGATCTAGGAGTCAATTATATTTCGCATACACTTAGCTATTATAGACGGGCACACACATCAAAATATCCATACGTTACAATAACGTTCAGGATTTTGTTCACATTATCTGTTTTAGGGTTTTTATGTTGGATGTAATCGGGGTTAAATCAAGGGAAAATCATGCTGTGATCTGCTGGGATCATCTGACATTCATACACGTTCTACATAATTCTGCCGCCTTCATCATAATTATTGAAAATTTGTGTTATGATTAATTATTGTCGTGTCATGTCGTCTTCCTAAGGAATAAATGAATGTGTGAATGAAGTATTCAATCAAAAACAAAAAGTCTTCTTTTGTTTATCATATATATATATATATATATATATATATATATATATATATATATATATATATATATATATATATATATATATATATATATATATATATATATATATATATATATATATATGTGTGTGTGTATATATATCTATGTATATTTGTGTGTATATGTGTATATATTTATAAGTATATGTGTGTATATGTATGTATATGTGTGCATTTATGTATATATTTCTTCTTATTATTTTTTTAAATTATATTATTATTATTATTATTATTATTATTATTATTATTATTATTATTATTATTATTATTATTATTATTATTATTATCACTATACTAATGTGTACTTGTCCATGCGTGGTTGTATGTTTATGTGAGTGTATTTTGTGGGCATGTGTGTCTGTAAGGGAACGGATGAGTGAGTGAAAGACCGTCTAAAATCACAAATTGTGTAAAGATGTAAAAATGAAATAAATAAATAATACTATCGAGCGTTGTGGCCAAGTGGGCTAAGGCGGGACTAACTTGCCTTGTCCACAGGCCAGAAACCAATGGCGCCTGACAGGTGTAGGTTCGATCCTGCATCGGGGCGTTATGTTTCTCCGAATATTATTTACTTTCGACTCGGGCAACGTCTCGGGGGTTTTCTCCGGGTACTCCAGCAAAATTTCAAAAAAAAAAATTCAAAAATTTAAAGAATTTCTAAATTTAAAAAATCACAACTAATGTTAGGTAGTGTCACAGGCACGTACGACTAACAAAATCAGACATCAAATGCTTATTGTTACAGCTGATTTATTTAAATGAAACAGAGATCTGGTCGTTCACTGATTGTCTGATGGCGGTTCCACATAGACTCCTCTATGGCGTCATCTGTATTACGCACGTCATGATATGACGTCACATATCAAATAGGCCTATACAACTAGGATACGACATTCCTCCTAACCTCAGTAAAATTAAATACAAATACCGTAATTGAAAATTTTCTGTAGTATCGAAAATTATTACACGTTTCAGTTGTAGTACACTTTAAGCACTGAGTTTCAGTATTGTAAATTATTATATTAGTTGAAAACAAAATCGCTATCTGAATGTGACACTTTATAAATAACTATAAACAATACCTGACTAATAAAACAGAAATAAAGTTTACACTCGGAATGACTTGAAAATTACCGAACGATTTGCTAATGTGACCAATGGTAGTAGTGCGTTCGAAACTAGCTGGTTAAACTTGCATTGTTTTGTATTGTAACTTTCAGTTTGTTTGTTTATTTGTTTAAAAATTAATACAACTACGGCGGCAGCACGAACACCACTAGCGGCGGCGGATTGATGGTGTTTTGTCTCTTTGGTCAGGTGGCTTGCTGGTCGGCAGTGTAACTTTCTTGAAGAATGATGCGTTTCCAGTGACTTTGGCATCACTTCGGCTTGCGGTCAGCATTGAACCTTTCTTCGCGGTTATCAGTAGTGGTTTGGGAGAATAGTAAGGTGTCAGTTTGTTCTTTCTTTGTTGTTTCACAAGAACGGTGTCTCCAACTGCAATGTCAGAGGTAACGGCTCGGCGCTTGGTGTCGGAATACGTTTTCATCTTGCCTTTCTTATCGGCGTCACGTCGGCGAATGTCGGCATCACATACTGACGAGCGATTAGGCATGGTGGCGGCGGCAGGGACTTCTGGCAGCTTGATTTTCATCTTTCTGCCAAACAAAACTTCAGCAGGACTAACTCCTGTGGTAGCATGAGGTGTTGCTCTGTAGTTGCGTAGGAATTTGTACATTTCCTGTTTCCATATTTTGTTCTCTACAGTAGCTGCTTGGATGGTCTTCTTTAGCATTGACATGAACCGTTCCACGCCTCCGTTTGCTTGGGGCCACAGGGGTGTAATCTTTCTGTGCTTGAAACCCAGTTCGGTTGCGTAGTTGGCAAAATCAGCACTGTTGAAGGGTGAGCCATTGTCAGTCTTTACAACATCTGGAACACCATGGCGTGACAGAATGGCGTCCAATTTGGGCAATGTTTCTTTAGCGCTTGTTGAGTTCAAAATTTCAACTTCGGGAAACCTAGAATAGGCGTCGACTACAACTAACAGGTAGTCTCCTGAGGGAAAGGGACCAGTGAAATCAACACTGACTTCGGACCAAGGGCGGTCAGGAAGCTGGGTCATTTTAATAGGCTCTTGGCTGTGTGCTGGGGTCGTCGACAGACAAGCAAGACAGGACTTAATCTTGCTTTCCACAAATCGATCCATGTACGGGAACCAAACTTTCTCACGTAGCAGTTCTTTGGTTTTGACCATACCCTGATGACCTTCGTGTGCAATGTCCAACACTCTGTGTTGAAGTAAGCTTGGGATGACAATGCGGCTGCATCGAAGTATTATACCATGTTGTTCACACAGGGACAGCTCATCACGGACAGCCTTGAAAACGTGAAAAGAAGAAATGTCGACGTCTGATTCGTTTGGCTGTTGCCAATTGTTTGTCTTGATAGCTTTCATCACTGACTGGAGCGTAAAGTCAGCTTCTGTTGCTTTGCTGATATCCATCATGCTCATTGCTTTAGGAACAGCGTGGTTAGCCACAAAATTCACATAGTCATCAGCGACACGAGATTCATGTGTTGTTTTATCAATAGCGTCCTGCACTGGATGTCGACTCAAGAAATCCGCAGGATTGTTTTCTCCTGGTTTGTATCGCAAGGTGAAGTCATAGGACTGTAGGCGCATATTCCAGCGTTCAATTCTGGCTGATGTGCGAGAGGTAGGATTGTTGAAAATCCCCTCCAATGGCTTGTGATCAGAAATCACTGTAAAGTGTCTTCCAAATAGGTACAAATGGAAATGTTCGCAAGCCCATACAACAGCGAGTGCTTCGCGTTCTGTTTGCGAATAGCGAGACTCCACGTCAGTCAACGCACGACTTGCGTAGGCTACTGTGTGTTTGTTGCCTTGTGCGTCATGCTGTGTCAGCAAGGCACCAAGTCCCAAAGGACTGGCATCAACAACAATATCCGTTGTTGCTTCAGGATCATAGTATGACATGACTTTAGTACTTGTCAGTCGAGACTTCAACTCGTTGAATGCTTTGTCATGTTCTGCATTCCAGATCCAGTCAGCATTCTTCTTTGTCAGATCACGAAGTGGTTTGGTCAATTTAGCATAATCTGGTATGAAACGAGAAATGTAATTGATCAGACCAAGGAAACTTCGCACTTCCTTTGCATTCTTGGGAGCATCAGCATTATGAACTGCACTGACTTTCTTTGGATCTGGCGAGATGCCGTTGCGTCCAAAAATATATCCATAGAATTCAATTGAATCTTTGTTGAACTCGCATTTTGACTTGTTGAGTGTCAGGTTTCGTTCTTTCAGACGGTCGAACACTTTGGTTAATGTTGCATCATGATCTGCTTGCGTCTTGCCATGAATAAGGATATCATCACTCGTATTGAGTGCATCGGGGATATCTGAAAGTAATTCAGCAATGTGATTATTGAAAATCTCAGCAGCACTGGTAACGCCAAAATTTAGTCTCTTGTATCTTCTCAATCCAACATGCGTTGAAAATGTTGTCAAATATCTGGATTTCTCATCCAACTCCAGCTGATGGTATCCAGAATTTAGATCCAGTTTGCTAAAAACAGTTGACTGATTCAGCTGCATCAGAATATCATCAATCGTTGGCATGATGTGTCTTGTTCTCTTGATTGCTTTATTCGGTAGCCTCATGTCTACACAAAGTCTAATTTCATCTGGATTCTTTGGCTTGGGCGTTGCAACGATTGGTGAAACCCATGGCGTCGGTCCATCCACTTTCTCAATGATGTCAAGGTCTTCAAGTCTTTTCAGTTCTTGTTCCACTTTCTTTCTCAAATGAAATGGAATTCGGCGATGAGGTTGCGCTGTGGGCTGGACTGTCTTGTCTTCATACAGTACCACTTTTACACCCGTCAGTTTTCCTAAACCTTGAAACAGTTGTGGATTGTCTTCACAAAGGACCTCAGCTGTAGTACGAGTTGACGTAGTGAATGCAAAACTCACTAGTCGGAGATTTTCTGAAGTTTCTGCACTCAGCAGATTTCCATTCCTTTTGTTCTCTTTCGATCGTACAACATAAAATGTTGTCTTGGTTGTGTTTTCCTTATAGGAAACATCAGCCTCAAATTTTCCAAGTAGTGGCAATGGATTCTTGGTTCCATATGCATAGATCTTGGTAGTGGTGGAATACAGCCTGTGAACTGCAGATATATTCTTGTACGATTCCTCATCAATGATATTGACTGTAGCACCAGTATCAATATGGAATGGAACTGTTTCACCTGCAATGGTTATGTCCACACATGGTGTTGTTTTCTTGTTCTCTGCTAAACCAAACACATATCCATTTTTGTCAGAACAATCTGCGTCGTCGCCCTGAACAGTCATGGAGTTTGCTGTATTGTTGTGGGAACGTGAATAACGATTATGGGAATTGCCTGATGACCTACATACTCTGGCAAAATGTCCACGTTTTGAACATGAACCACAGACTGCATCTTTGGCTGGGCATTTATCTCGTTGATGACGATCTCTTCCACACCATCCGCATCGTTTCGTGTAGGTAGTAGCTTGTTTTTGCGGTTGATCTGGATGTGTATGATCATTTTTATGTGGTCGTCGTTGTTGAGCAGCTTTGTTTGACTGCAAAGGTCGAGGAGCGCCTTGAGTCTTTACAAAGTTAGCTGAAGCAGAGACTGAGTCTGAACCTTCCATCTCTCTTGCTTGTTGAGCAGACAATTCTAGAACACGAGCAGTGTCTAGCAATTGCATCAAAGAAAGAGTGTCGTCACGAAGTGCCTTTTTACGTAGGGATGATGACGAACAGCTCTGAATGATCTGTGCCTTGATTTCATTCTCGATATCTGTAAAATCACATCGATCAGCGAGGAGTCGTAACCTTATATGATAAGCATCGATGGTTTCATCTGCGTTTTGTTTCGCTTGCCTGAACTTGTAAATTTCATACTGAATGTTTTTCTTTGGATTGAAATGTGTAGTGAGCGAATGAACGAATGCAGCATACTCATCTTCACATTCTGCATCTTCTCCTTTCTGCTCTGCTGTAAATGACTCATAGATACTGAATACGTCTTCTCCAGCATAGTGAAGCAAAAGAGCCTTCTTTCTTCTTCTACTGGTCACATTGATTGCACTGAGCAGATTTTCAAACCGTCGGAGCCATCTTGTCCATCTTGTGCCAACCGTGGTTTCATCCGAATGGACGGGAAAGCTTTCAAAATGAGGTAAAGAAGATGCCATCTCCACGTAGGAACTTGAATCCTCGTCGCCAAATTGTCACAGGCACGTACGACTAACAAAATCAGACATCAAATGCTTATTGTTACAGCTGATTTATTTAAATGAAACAGAGATCTGGTCGTTCACTGATTGTCTGATGGCGGTTCCACATAGACTCCTCTATGGCGTCATCTGTATTACGCACGTCATGATATGACGTCACATATCAAATAGGCCTATACAACTAGGATACGACAGGTAGGTTGGGTTTGGGCGCGCCACAGGCTGCGACTACGCCTTCCACAGGGGAGGCGGCCCAGAATTTCCCGATAAAAAGGGACAATAAAGCATTAAAATCTTTAAAAAAAAATCTAAATAGATTTATTAACAACATAGGATTTCAAGGACAACTTTTGCAAGACTTCTAGAGGTTCTCGTTATTTTGCTGCTATTGCTTTACTCTGAGGCTGGTAATACCGACAAAATAAATGAAAGAAAATATGAATAAAACATCGCATGCATGTGAGTCACAACTATAATTATTAACGTTGTGACGTTATAACCAATTGTAGTAAATGCAATACAGAGATTCAATTATTTTTATAGGAATCTCTATATTAAATCAGTACCCTTAACCTCATCCGCTCTAAAAACAGTCACTCAAAACACATGTATGTTTGCACGTTGTCTCAGCCTCAAGCAAATAATAGCACAAGAATAGGATCTAAACTTTTGTGCGCATACAAACATGTTAAAAAGATGTCTATTGTAGATCTCTTTCAATATAGACCTGCTAGCAGATTGCCCGCGCATGCGCGGGAATATGTGGCTGGATGCAGCATTTTAAAAGCACAGTCACACACGTACACCTCACAAAGCTACTAAATTACGTCTGCTTACGTAGATAGAAGATTTTACAACTGGGTAGGTAAAGGTGGTCCCATAGCCTTGTGGCCGTAGGGGAGCGTGATGTTGGAGATCACACTTATCTTGGGCCAGCGTAATGAGGGTGATGCCCATCTATCTCCCTCGCTGCTTTACCTTCCCCACCCTTAAGAGAGTAGGTACTCAATCACAGTTGAGTCAACTGTGGGCGTTGTTATTTGTCGCTTCACGTTTTACGGTCACTCATCCAAGTGCTAACCGCACTGGACGGTGCTTAACTTGCGACACAGTAGCGAGTGCTCCAACCGACACCCCAACAACTGAGTATCCTCTTCAAAGAGAATTTGCAATGAAATATCTGTGCAAAATCCTCTCATACGTACCCCTAACAACTACGGATAACTAGAAAGATAAGAAAAGAAGAGAAAACCTCTCTCTCTTTTTCTATCCTCCCTCCCTCCCTCCCTCCCTCCCTCTCTCTCTCTCTCTCTCTCTCTCTCTCTCTCTCTCTTTCTTTCTTTCTCTCTCTCGCTGGCGTCGTGCTATAGAAGGGAAGTAATTACATGTAACATAGCGCGAAATTACTTTCTTTTTCTAAAGTCGTTCCAAGCTATCTGGCACTTTTCATATAATGGCCAGATTTCCGGCGTTGTGACGCTATATTTTGTATGACCCAACATAACATTGATGACTACACTGGAGACTGCGCAGTTTAAGTAAACACATATCCGAGTAAATCCATTGATAAGTTCCATCATTTGATTATGAAAGTATGGGGTACATTATTTACAATAAATACTCCTTTCGTAAGAACGCAGAACAGAAAACGTTACTTAAAGGCTTCTGAAACCGGCATTTTCGGCATTTTGACAATATTTTAATGTTTTGCGTTTGTGTCTGTCCCAAAATAAAATTGTTAAATACACTTGAGACTGGGCAATGTATGTGTGCAGATTTTCTATTAAACACATTGGTCAGATATTTGCCTTGCAATTTACAATAAAAGTACATGCAAAACAACTGTTCTGGAGGCGAATGCAGAAAAAAACAACTGTTAGATGATATTGCCATTTCTCATTGTTTGTTGCGTTCGCGTTGAGGTAAATAAATAATTGATGAAAACATCGTTGAGTGGAATCTGTCATTGTGCAAAGTTTTAAGTAAATTAAAACAGTATTTTAAAAGATACAACACACAAACACTCCGTACCAACATTATTCCGTTACAAATTTACCCATTGGTAAATTTAGATTGTTTACACAAAGGTGACCAGATTGAAAACAAAAATATTATTTCACTAGAGTCTCTCTGACAAGGGACAGGTTCTTTAACACACGTACTGACAAACATACACAAACACACAACACACACACAAATACAATCGCTTATCCTCCTTTTCCAAATTCTGTCTTGATGTTTTCCATCTTGGTCATACTTATGAATCAGCACAACTTATGTTTATCTGATGAATAAAAAATGATACAACAACAACATAATTATGAATTGCGGTATATTTTGGCATCAAAATATATATGTGAAGTTTTCTACTCACAACGTACTAATGGGAGTAGTCTATTCTTTGCGTAATATGGGTAGTTTTCTGCCCACGACGTGTAAATAAGGAAACAGACGACTACACCTTAACTGTTTATTAA
Organism: Oncomelania hupensis; assembly: GCA_036898135.1. Lineage (NCBI taxonomy): Eukaryota > Metazoa > Mollusca > Gastropoda > Littorinimorpha > Pomatiopsidae > Oncomelania > Oncomelania hupensis. The sequence goes on along the minus strand of CM072519.1, from coordinate 19,275,556 downwards.
GTCAACTGTGATTATTTCTGTTATTTCAAGGGCATTGATATACGTTCGAGCGAAATATCCCAACAAACCAGGGATTTACAGATAAAAACGTGATGCACTGTGACGTATTCTACCCACAAACTGTAGCGAAGGTTAAAATTATGAAAATGTTATGGTGCATGGGAAAGACAGAGATGACGGATTTGGAAAGAATGTCACACCGGGAGAGGGGGAGGGGTACCCAAAGAGATAAGATAAGATAAGATATCCTATCCTATCCTATCCTATCCCATAACTCGGAGGTCGTAGGGGCACCACAGATGATCGTTTAACGAGCGTACTCCATCTTTCCCTGTCCTCAGCAACCCTGATTGTTTCGCTCAGTGTCAAACCAGTCCATTCTCGAATGTTGTCCTCCCACCTCTTTTTCGGTCTCCCTCTTCTTCTACCTCCTTGCACTGTGCCTTGCAGGATGGTCTTTGCAAGACCTGATGATCTGGTGATGTGGCCATACCATCGGAGTTTCCGTTTTTTCACCACTGTGAGCAGGTCATCGTGTTGTGCAATGGCTTGTGTGATGGTCTGTCGGACTTCGTCGTTGGTGATGTGCTGGGTATAGGACATGCCCAGAAGTCTTCTGTAGCACCTCATCTCCATGCTTTGTATTCTTCGTTGGAGATCTGCTGTGAGGGTCCATGTTTCGCAAGCATATAGGAAGATGAAGATGCCAAGGGAGCGCAGCAGGCTTACCTTGGAATGTAGACTGATGGTCCTGTCTTTCCAACTTGGCTTCAACCTCGCCAGGGCAGCAGTTGTTTGTGCGATCCTGGAGAGGACTTCCTGTTGGGACCCATTGCCTGATACAATGGCCCCTATATATTTGAAGCTATGCACTGTGTTGAGGGATTGGCCTTTGACTTTGATGTCCGTGTTGATGCCATTGGTGTTATTGGTCATCATGTTGGATAATGTAGATTATCCAAAACGAGCAAAATCTAGACCGTATCTCCAACCAATAAAAACTATGTTAGTGCCGTTTTAGACAAGTGCAACATTGACATTTCTGCTATTCCTGTTTTACCAAGTGTACCGAAAATCCCACAGTGGGAACATTTAAGTGCTAATTTTGATATTGATTACACCTCGGTTAAGAAAGATGAAAATGTAGATGTATTAACAGCTGAGGTTCGAGAACATTTGGAAGAACGTATGGTAATCATTTCAAAATTTATACAGACGGATCTGTGTCTGAAACTTTACTTGATAGAGCCCCATTCCTGATCTAAAAATTAAAACAAATCGTATTATGTTGGTAAGAATGTATCAAGTTTCACAGCAGAATTGTGTGCAATTTTAATGGCTTTGGACACTATTAGCAACACCTCTATTGCCTTTTATAACATAGTTTTATGTGTTGATTCTAAAGCTGTTCTCAAAGCCCTTCAAAATTGGTATTGTAAAACTAGATCAGACATTATTTTCGATTTTAGGTCATTAATTCATGCTATTATGTCAAATGGTGTAGGAATTTCTTTTTGTTGGGTTCCTTCACATTGTGGCATTTATTTTAATGAAGTTGTGGATACTTTAGCAAAGGAAGGGTCATTCTCAGTAAATAACAACCACATTGTTAGACCATCTGCATCGGAACTCATTTCGTTGGTAGAAAGATCAATGTACTCCACTTTATCACAAAGTACTGGAATAGATCATTACTCATGCTCTAGAAACTTATGTAGAATAATCAATAAGCTAAGAGTCAACTCATGGAATACTAAATTTTTAGCTAATGCTATGTGTCCATGTTCTCAACCAATTTCCGTTGAACATCTGTTAAAAACTTGCCCCATATTAACTTCACAATATTTAAACAAAAATATTAAAACAAATTAACATTCCACTGTTGAACTGCTGCAGTATCCAACAATTATTACCATAGCACAAATTATTAGCCAGTCTCCAGTGAGCAAATGTTTGTGATTATTATGCCTGATCCTTGGATGTGCTTTTTGTATTTTGCGTGTGATTGTGTGTATGCTTGCGTGTATGGTCTAATATCACAAACTGTGAATAGACGTTAAATAAAATTATTGAATTGAATTGAATTTCATCATTTTGGTCTTCTCTGCACTTATTTCCATTCTGGAGGTGGTGTCAAACCTCTCTGTACGAGCTGTTCAAGTTCTTGTTCCTCTCCAGCCAATCCATCAATGTCGTGAACATCTAGCTGGCCATTGCCTGCTTTTTTACATCTGGCCCTCGCCCCAAAGAGGAACTAGTCTATCGAAACTACAAAATAACATTAATACGATTTACAGATGAACTTGAGTAAGAACACATGCATGTACATGGTACACATTTCAAGGATTAGGGGGTAGAGTTGCACATCAATTTTATATTTATATTTTACATTTATAGCATTTAAAAATCAATTGGTTTGTAAGCAACAAACCTTAGATCGAGGACACAATAACTAGCACATATACATTCGTGTTTTTTTCTAAATCAAATAAACGAAGCCATAATATGCATTACACAAATCATAAGTAACAACGAACGTAAGTGAGCTTGTAAATGGGATTTTTAAAAAAAAATGTATTGTACAATGAAGGCAAGGTTTATTTTGACTTCATGAGATGGGCAGAATATTTATTCTTGAAACTATTCATGTTGGTTGTTTGTCGTGAAGTTTGGGAGAGATTTCCAGAGACTGCTACTTGAATAAATTAAACTAGACTTAAACAGATCAATCCGAAGAAGAAGAGTGTTCAGTCTCATGGCAGGCGTGAAGTTCTCAAAGTGAATTTTGAGCATATGGTTTCTGGTACATGTCCAGTGATAATGTTGTTCATAAATGAAACCTTATTATGAGAGAGAGAGAGAGAGAGAGAGAGAGAGAGAGAGAGAGAGAGAGAGAGAGAGAGTTCATGTATGGAAGATTGCTGATTGCTCAGCTTCGTTCTGATCGCTTCCGCTGGTTCGGGGCTGTGTTGCGGACAAAAAATTAAACAATTCCGATAAAAGTGCAATGATTAAATGGAACCATTTTAACCACGCCCCTAAAAAGATCCGTTTTACATTCACAGTGAATGTCACCCAACTTTTAAAAAAAATGTGCTTGCAACAAACAAACAAAAACTTCTTTCCGAAGTATAGTTATAGTTTACCTAAATTCTATAGTTATTGTGCTACCGCTCTAGCTCTACAAATGTCCTCTAGCAGAGGTTGTTGGTTTACCATTAAACATGGGAAATAACTCCATCAGTACATAAATGAAAGATTCAAACTTTAGCAGTTGGTGTGAGAAAGGAAAGCCACTTTATCATTGTTTTATGTAATAATAATGCGAATTTTAGGATAAGCTCATTTTCGATAAAAGTAAACAAAGTCTTCGAGATGATGCCCTTAAATTTTCCCAAATTGTGGAAGAAACTACTTAACTGAACAGTTTATTGGCGAACCGAATTCATACCGCGATGGCGGCCATCTTACCCAACAAGCCAAGTAGCCCCTAAAGCTACCTCGCAGGCAAGGTTAGAATCTCGTGTTTTGTCTCGCGTGTGGTGGTGACACCGCAATAGAGGGTTTATCTCTCGTTATAGATTGGAAGTCAGTAGCGATAAGCAACAGATCCCAGAGGCTGCCAGTTTTGACCCATGTAGCAATTTTTTGTGTTAATATTGGCGAAGGACTTCCACAGGTTTTTTTCTGTCATCGTCTCCATCTTCTAGCTTAAGACCTTGCAAGTATTTTGTTTTGTTGTTTATTCATTCAAAATTGTGTGTATGCGCGTGTGTATATATGCGTTGTGTTCATTAAATCAACAACTTTTAAGTTTGGTCATCTCCTTCAAAATATCCCCACCACCCCCTCAAAAAAAAACTTACTTTTACTGACATTTCATTTAAAGTCAATAACAAATCAGAAGCATTGCCACACAAGGTGTAAAACAGCGACGTCTTCAAATTTTATGTTGATCAGGACGTCATTCTAGATTTACACAACCCTATTTGCATGTGAACTTTTTCCGGTAAAATGTACGCAGAATGAGTGAAAAGAATGCGTGCAGTTTGAGCTCTCTAAGTACGCATTAATCTGTTCTTGGTTAATAAAGACTATGTTTCCCACCACCCCTACTGCACATACAAGCGCATCAGAATCAACATTTACAAATACAAACACGAACAAAACAACTTCATAAATTGCACCTTTCGCCTCATCGGAAATATTGCTAATTGTGTGTATTCGGCTACCGATTCCGCCTAATCAGCAACTTTTGAACCACCGTACATTTTTACTTCTCTATCTCATATTTGTGTTTTGTTACTGTTGTAAATGACTGAAAGAGTAGAGTCCATTTTTCCATTTTGCGCCTGATGATTTAGGTAATAATATAATTAGGTTCAATATTTTATCAGTTTTTTTAAATATTTATATCACAGCCACATATAGCCAGATGCTTGGTAAAGTGGAAGCCAAAAGAATTATAGCATTTCGAATTAATGGCTCTTTCAAATTCAGTCAACAAAGCTTCAACACACGGGCACTTGAAGAATAGTTGTTGAATGCTTTCTCTTTCGTCTTCACAAAAAGTACAACTGCTATCCTGCTCTATTCCCATACTGGATAATATATTAGTTTCTAAAATTATGTGAATTATTATAATTTGCAGCTACTTTAAATGTATATATGTAACTCATTGTATCTTCTTAAATATTATTTCCCATTATAATCTTTATTCTATTCTTTTATCCCAGCTCTTGCAACAATTTGACTTTACTTCATCATTAATTAACGCGTCATGAAATATTCTTGCGCCTCTAGGACATTTACCTACAAGTCTCAGCACTTTACTGGTTTTGTAGTCAGCACAGTAATATCCTTGTGGACACGAAATCAAGAACATCAGTCTGCACTCCAAGGTAAGGCTGCTGCGCTCTCTTGTCATCTCCATCTTCATATACGCTAGCGAAACATGGACCCTCACAGCAGACCTAAAACGAAGAATACAAAGCAAGGAGATGAGGTGCTACAGAAGACTTCTGGGCATTTCATTTACCGAGCACATCACAAACGACGAAGTTCGACAGACCATCACATGAGCCATTGGACAACACGATGATATGCTCACAATGGTGAAGAAACAGAAACTCCGATGGTATAGCCTCGTCACCAGAGCATCAGACCTTGCAAATACCATCCCGCAAGGCACTGTGCAAAGAGGCAGAAGAAGAGTGAGTCAGAAAAAGAGGTGGGAGGATAACATGGAGGACAACATTCGAGAATGGCCTGCTTGACACTGACCGAAGCCATGAGGGTTGCTGAGGACAGAGAAAGTTGAACTACACTGGTTAAACGATCATCTGTGGTGCCCCAACGACTTTCGATTTAGGGGATAGGATAAGAAGATAGGATAAGAACATTATTCAATGAACCAACATCTTCCTCTTTCTGCTGCCCATATCCATCCCTCATCCCCCTTCTCCTTTTCCCCCCATTCCCACAACGGACTCTATCTTTCATGTCGTTTTGATTATTTGTTATTTCTCCTTATCACGTACTGAGCATTCAAAAATGGATGGAGACAAATGGACGACATCATCATCATCATCATCATCATCATCATCATCATCATCATCATCATCATCATCATCATCATCATCATCATCATCATCACCACCACCACCACCACCACCATCACTTATTGCAATATTTCCTTTCTGTCATTGTGGGCATCCTGCAGAAACATCTGAATATTTCCTCCTTTTTTGTCCTATATTTGGCACTGTACGTACGAATACAATTAACCATTTAGACCCTACTTTTGGAAACATCAACACCTTATTGTTTGGCAGTGAACATATCTCCCACAAGAAAACGCCAAACTCTTTTTTAAAAGTTCACACAATCCTCACATCTAGTAAGCGCTTCGTTTAGAAAATAGCCCAATTATGCAAGATCATCTTTGATTAGTCACCCTGATACGGGTTATACCAATCTCCGGTTGTTTTCATCTACCTAAAAGTAACACTCCACCCTTTCGCACAAGTTTATTAATAGCTGTAATGACACTTACCAGATAAATGTCTCTTTGAGACTGAATAGATGAGTTCATCTGTATTTCATTATTTGTTCAAGTGCAAACGTGCAGTCTCAAAATATTTCTAATTATGTTTGTGGAGTGTGAGTGTGCGTGTGTGTGTATGTGTGTGCGTGCGTTCAGAACCATATAATCAGGTTTATGCGCTTAATATACCGACGTGAGAGTGGGTTTTTAAAAAAAAAGTGGGTTTCAAAATTTGGAACCCATTTGTTTTAAACCGGATTCTTAACAGCAGTTACAAAAATTGTGTAAAAACCAGTTCTCGACCTCGGACCTTACTTGTGGGTATGTGTCAAATACGTGTGTTTATATTTTGGGTCAACCAGTCGAATACGCACATTGGAGAGTGAGGGAGTTTCTATATGGCCGCTTCGTATGACATTCCGCGCAAAGATGAAGTCCCTACACAATTCTACCAAAGGAAGATTTTTGTGTTAGCTCAGGGTTGAATATTGTTTAACATTATCTCTGAATATTAATGTAATACTAATTGTAATTCATACATCTAATTCACAAATATTGATATATAATTCACGGAGTAAGATTCTGTAGATCGAGCCTGCGTGCAGTCATCGAACATGGGCTGTAAGTAGTCTGCATTATTTTAAATTTGTTTAAGATGTTGAAATGTTTTTATTTATCGACAGAATTGTTCAAATTATAATTGGTTTTGCTGTTTACAGCCATATAGATAATTACGGCTTTCATGTCTAGGTCACTGATCTAGTTAGACGATACTAAAGCTCCGCCCACTTATCGCAATCAGCCATCGGCTTGGCACTTTGTGTTTATTGCAAACGTCACCGGCGTGCGTGAAAAGGAGGGGCTAACGAAACAAACTGCGGGGAGTGCGAGGGAGAGGGACGAAGGGAAGCGAGAGGGGGGACAGAGGAGGCTGTTCTTGAACTATCCTATCCGATCCGATCCTATCCTATCCTATCCCGTAACTCGGAGGTCGTAGGGGCACCACAAATTTTCGTTTAACCAGCGTAATCCATCTTTCCCTTTCCTCAGCAACCCTGATTGTTTCGCTCAGTTTCAAACCAGTGAGTCCATTCTCGAATGTTGTCCTCCCACCTCTTTCTCGGTCTCCTTCTTCTTCTACTTCCTTGCACTGTCCCTTGCAGGATGGTCTTTGCAAGACCTAATGATCTGGTGACGTGGCCATACTATCGGAGTTTCCGTTTTTTTACCACTGTGAGCAAGTCATCGTATTGTCCAATGGCTTGTGTGATGGTCTGTCGGACTTTGTCGTTGGTGATGTGCGGGGTTAAGGAAATGCCAAGAAGTCTTCTGTATCACTGTCAACGCACGGGAGGATCCTTATGCAGCCCTTACCCCAAAATACGCAGTGATTTCAGGGGGTGCTGCACCACCTGCCGTGGTTGCCTCCGAATTCTTATTAAATAGGTGGTGTGTGCAATTTAGGACAGAGTTACAGCATCAAAGATGAGAGACACGCGCGCATTTGCACCATACATGTGTACACTCAGAGTGTGATGGTAATGCAAATCAACTTATTCACTCACTGATGATGTTTATGAATGATGAAACTTGATAGTAAAGACACGTGTGATTGATTTGTAACTGGATGGATAATTCAGAGTTGTTTCAGCTGCTGATCGTGATGAAATAGAATCAAATCACTTATCTTCCATATAGAGACTTGAGATAAACGTAATGTCATTGTCTCTTTACACTCTGGTACTTCATTGTCTCTGTCTTTGCTGTGATGTCATGGATACTTGATGTTGTTCGTTCCTCGGCGACTTGCATACGACTTCCTGCCTGCACTGATTGCGCCTGATACGATCAGGTGGTGACCTAATGTCCCATATGTGAATTTTATATAACGAACTTCAGGTACAATGTAATGTTCTTCGTTAGTCGAAGCATTAAAAAATTGTATAATGATAACACATGATAGTTGATAATGAATGATAGATGAGATGACTGATGATCCTTCTTTCATGCTTTCACTTTCATGCCTTACATACAATGACATAAACAAACACTTCTGCCAAGTGCTCTCCAAACCGGACCCTCTGCAAGAGATCTAAATCTGAACATAAACATAACTATCAACACTGTGAGATGAAGTTTAAGAAATCTACGAATCGGTCTAGAACGCACTAAGGCTAAAAAATATAGAAACAATAATGGAAAAATTATAATTATTTCATACGAAAACAAACTAACTAACATGGAATAAAACACAGTTTTGTATATTGCTTTGTTTACTTTTATCTGGCATCTGCTAGCCCAGTATAGCCTAACTAAATACGTACCCACGATGGTGCATGAATATTTTTATTGATATGTTTACCTGTCTAGCTATCTATCTAACCTCTGTTAACTCCCCAGCTAAACACGTACCCACGATGGCGCATGAAGAATGAACCCAACGGTTCGTGAAAGCAAAGATGGCTTCTGACACGGGTAACGTACAGTTGATGACCTTGGATACTTGAGTCAGGTGAAAGCTGATGGACCCTCTCCACCCAAGGCTGACTCACTCTGTATCCCAGGTACTTCTCGGTATCCCCCTTGGTCGTTTCCTTCAACTGGTGTGCCTTGCACAGTTAATGCAGTGTATAAGGAGTCACTTGCACTGATTCTTCGATCGCTTGGCTTCCCACACTCCAGGAACGTCGCCAGCAACTCCGGCTGACGATGCTCTACAAGATCGCCAATGGTCTTGTCCCCGCCCTACCCCCTGATTCCTTCCTCATTCCTGTGAGCGGCACTCGACGTAGGGTCAAACCCACAGCGTACGAGGGGTACGTGAACCAGAATATTATTCAGAGACAGGCAACCAACAATAGCCGCTGTTTCAAGGCTCCTCCCTCCAAGACAGAGCAGTACAGAGGCTCGTTCTTAGTAAAGACAGTGATCGAGTAGAACAACCTCGACGATATCACCGTCACCATGCCCACGCCCAACGCCTTCTCAGCAGCGTTAGGGCGGCAGAAACCAGTGTGAACAACCCTGTGTTTTTATCAAGTTTTTGACTGTTAGGATTATAACCTTTTAAACAGACAGTGTACCCATTGCCTACATCTGGGCAAACGGACTGTTAAAACCGCTAGGTACAGCAGCAAGAAGACCAGCTGAAGTGTAAATATGACTGTTAAAGAATTTTCTTAGATGCGCACACCCTAAAACGTCCCGTTGATAGTCGTCATCGGCTTCTGTGGCGCACCCGCCAATCAATATCCACAGGCGGGCTATCCAGATCCAGATCCAGATCCAGAAGACTTGGTGTTGTTGTTTTTTCCTTTTTCTACTATGACGCAATCGGTCTATGACGTAATGATACACCGACGTCAAAACATAGTCTTGAGAATTTAATCCAAAGGCACCCAAAAATATTGTCATTTGAAAATCACGAAAAAAATAAAACAAACGATGTACCGTTGCTGTCAGGAAAGCTGACAGAAGAGACGCGTATTTTCGCGACAATCACCTCACCTCCATGCTTTGTATGTTTCGTTGGAGATTTGCTGTGAGGGTCCATGTTTCGCAAGCATATAGGAAGATGGAGATGACAAGGGACGCAGCAGCGTTTACCTGGGAATGTAGACTGGTGGTCCTGTCTTTCCAAATTGGCTTCAACCTCGCCAGGGTAGCAGTTGTTTGTGCGATCCTAGAAAGGACTTCCTGTCTGGACCCATGGTCTGATACAATGGCTCCTAAATATTTGAAGCTATGCACTGTGTTAAGGGATTGACCTTGGACTTTGATGTCCGTGTTGATGCCATTGGTGTTGTTGGTCATCCTTTTGGTCTTCTCTGCACTTATATCCATTCCATAGGCTCTGGAGGTGGTGTCAAGCCTCTGTACCAGCTGTTCAAGTTCTTGTTCCTCTCCAGCCAATCCATCAATGTTATCCGCGAAACGAAAGTTGGAGATTGCTCTTCCCCCTATGCTGACTGTGCCTTCGTGATGCGCTCTATGAAGATGTTGAAGAGTGTTAGAGAGAGTAGGCATCCCTGACGCACACCGATTGTTGTTCTGAACCAGTTTCTGATGGCGCTGTTGTGGAGGACTGCACTGGTAGCCTTGTCATACAGGCTTTTGATGACTTCAATAATTTTAGGGTTGATGTTGTACACTCTTATGGTTGCCCACAGAGCTGCATGCCAGACTCGGTCAAACGCCTTCTTGAAGTCTGCGAACACATGATATAGATGTTTATGGTGCTGTAGGTTGTAATGAAATTAAGTTAATTCATTATGGACATAGCACTCGAGATAATCTCATAGCACTCGAGATAATCTAAACTTATTATTCTCTTCTAAACTGAGAAGTAAAGAATAATTGTAGCTGTTTATATTATGTGAAGTTACTGTATATTCAATATGAATGATAGTAAAAAGACAATCTAGTCAAGAGTCTATGACCTCACAATAAAAGTGACGTATTCTTAGAGCGGCCATTTTTGTTTTGAAGACTTTTGACGTAGTACTCTTCTCATATTCGTGGGACGTAAAGTTGGTATTGACAATGAGGTGCACAGGTATTTCATCGTAGGCACATTTGTTTACAAACACTTGTGACTCAGACTTCAAAGCGAGAGGACCACACCCTCCGAGCTCTGCTTTTCAACGGTCGAAAACCGTCATCCAAAATATTGGGAAATCTGAACGTTCAATCTAGGCCGCGTCATCTTCTTTCCTTCGGCGACGTGTTGTTGAGGATAGTACTACTGAGAACCGTTTGGATACCTTTGCTGAAGAAGATTGACAAGATTGATGCCAGAGATGGAAGACAGCCGGGAGCAGACGATGTCGAACGTAGACCTGTTGCAGCTTTAGCCACTGTCTACTTCGATGTCCTGTAACTCGTCTTTGAGAGAAGCATCTGCGCTGATCACATTGTCCACTGACGATCTGAGGGTCGAATTGCTACGAACTGAAGAGGTCTTGTAACTGGTGGGACCTCTTTCCTTTTCACCTTTATTCTGGAACCTGTTCCTGAAACTTCACCGTACTTCTACGGATGTGTGTTTACCATCTATTGGGGAGGGCTACAGTCAAGACATCTAAGAAGAACCTTGACTGTGCCAGATTCGAGTGTAGAGTTATTCTACAAGAACATTTGACTCAAACGCGTACTCGGTCTCGGTCACCTCATCAAAAATCGGATAAGTTGTCATCTTGTAATTGCCTACCTTTCGAGGAAGGTGATTTTATTATCACTAGTAAATATCGTTCATTTTCTGTGACAGTATTTTATCTTCTTTTTATATGTATAAGAAGAGTTTGATAGCGAGCGGAAGTTTATGTATTGAGCCACTACACGCATTAACATCTTGCAACATAACATCTTTAAACTTTTCTGCTTATAACAAAATAAATCAAACAATAAACGCAACATAGGTATTTCTCGCAGAATATTTTGAGGTTGAAAATCTGTTCACTGCTACTTTACCCTGCCCTGAATCCTGCTTGCTCTTCAGCTATGAATATTATTTTCAGGAGGACCTTGCTGGGATGGCTGATGAGGCGGATGGTGCGGTAATTTTCACCTTCCTGAAGCTTACCTTTTTTTGGGAAGAGTGATGACAAGCGACTGGGTCCATAGTGTAGGCCACTCCCCATTCAACCAGATCTTATTACAGATAATGGTGAGTGCGTCAATCATCGCTTCTCCTCCTGCTTGAAGCAGTTCCGCGGGTATGTTGTCCACTCCCGCTGACTTCCCCTTCTTCAGCGATTGCACTGCTGCCTCAATTTTTTCTCGGAGATTTGGGAGGATTTCTTCTTCTTCTCTGTTCTCTGGACATGCTAGAACTGATGGGTCTCCGTTTGGTGTGTGGTTGTAAAGGTCAGAGCATGACACTGTCCATCTCTCCAAGACTTCTTGTTCTTCTGTAAGGCATATGCCAGACTTGCTTTGGATCATGGAGACCTTGGGTTGTTTAACACTTGTCAGCCGCTTCACAGTCTGGTAAGCCTTCTTGCTGTTGTTCTTATTCAGACTGTTCTCTATTTCCTGGCACTGACTGATCTTCTATCAATTTCTCCTTTGCTGTAGAACATGCATGTAGGCAGGCAATTGAATTGATGAATTTTAATTTTATTTTTTATTATTGTTTTTATATAGCGCACTCCCAAAAAAGGTCCTGATTCTGTTCATTGAAGTCTGCTGGACCCTAAAAGCAGTGATGAACTAACTTTTAACTGTTGCTCAAGGCTCTGTTGGTACAAGAAGCCTCACATAAATTTAGCCCACACTGAGCCTTCAGAGCCAGCTGAGTTACCAGCTAGGATATAAAGCATTTCGTGATAAGTATAACAGGCTGGAGTCTGACTTTGTGTTGTGTGTTTACAAACTGAACCCATACGCACCATTCCACTGGTACTAGTTAAAAATAATATACAGATTTAACCTGTTTGCTGACAGCAATATGATCATTTACAGGGTGCAGTTGCTTCCGGAAGTACTGGGCGTATCAACCATCCATCCATCATGTTACACTCAGTTTGATGTTTGTGTTTTCTATCAGTATCTGATTCAGCCCCAATGCTTGAATTCCTGATAGTTGTGTAACTCAGATTCGTTTATCCACGCAGCCTGCTCAAACAGCATACAAGTCACAGAGTCGACGTATGAAGTTTTCCACTTTTATTCAGCACACATCAACAACTGCATACAATTCTCAACTCAACTCAATATCAACAACTTTCACAATCAACTATCAACAACAATCCACGGAGCATCGAATATATAATTTTTGCTCTCAACTCGAGATGACCTCAGGTCGTTCTAGAAAATGACGCATTACAACCAATCAGGATTAAAGATCGTCATCGCTGACTTACGTCATACATAGTTCTAAACATACCCGGAACGTTCCCTCTTCGACATGTATCGGGAAATTTCTATCGAGAGTAAACACGCAGATCCAGAAACTTCTCCAGTAATATCGACTAACGCAAATTATCAACGTTATACAAAGCCTCTCCTAACAACAATGCAAACTCAAATCAAAGGTAAATAAACTCCATTATTGAATACTTTGCAAAACGAAGCGATTAGATCTATCGTGCGCGTTTTAGACATACTTTCGTTCGTTTCAACGTAACACATCACTATAACCTCCAATGACCAGCCCTTCTTCCATCACCTTCATCTCAACTATCCGGAGGGGCACTGCGAGACGGAAGTGTGTACTTTGCAAGAAAGGTGCCTTGAGTCAGCGCGTGCCAGCTTTCGCCTCGTCACCTTCACCTTCATCCGCAGGAACTACTTCACGTAATCACACGCAGCCAAGTAGTTACAAACATTGCTGAAGCCAGAAGTAATTCCGGTCTCTCCAAAAAATGAAAATACAAAACCTATCTGAATTTGGATGAGGAAGAAAACAAAACAATTTCATTATAAAAGCATTTCGGAAAATGTGTACAGCTTAACTTGAAAGCACTGTTCGGTGGAATTTTCGATGTAAGCATACATGGGTAAATAATAATTGGAAGAAAGTGTAACTTCACTGTGTTTCGAGTTTTCCTTATCTTTCAATGCTTTGGTCTATAATTGTTCTTTGAACAAGACGAAGGGGAGTCATTTCACCAAAACGCCCCACGTGACATCACCAAAGGCGTCATCATCATAATTGTTTCTGTTCTCATCATCGTTGCCATTAAAATCATCATCTTTGTCATCGTCATCATCATCGCCGTCGTTGTCCACATCACCGTCGTTGTCATCATCGCCGTCACTATTATCATCGCCGTCATTATCCCCTTCGTCATTGTCGTTGGTGTCATTGCATATTCAGTATAACCTTTGTGGTCACTGTTATTCCATCGTTATTTGTTATTCCAACTACAGGTCGATTGTTACTCTTTTTGTCTTGCATGATCGGAAATAACGAGTTTGTCCAATGAAAACCTTTGGACGAATAAAATGTCTTATGTCGACTAATATTTTATGTCAGATTGAAGACGGTTCTGGCCTGTTAGTGTTGATCAGCGCTCACTGCCACCTTGTGTGCTACTCTCTTCCAGCCTTTAATTGCTGCTGTGATGTTGTGGCTCATAATTTGTGTGTAGTGCAATCTCACCGCTATAATTTGTTAAGTTTTAGAGAAAGCTAGACAAGAAAACTAAACTTTACTCAAAAGATCAAAGTTCAGAATACGTTTGACGTTTATTTCATAGCATTGTGAAATTAACATTGACTAAAATGAGGATAATCATGTTAATTTAGGTCACACACAATCGTTCGATTTTAGGGTAACCAATCCGAACCTATTTTACTCTGGCGACCCCAAACAAAAATTCATACTATAGCAACAAAATGGCTAAGCTCTAATTAGCACATAACCACACTGGTAACAATAAATCCCATTTACATAGTGCAACATTAAAAACAACAACTCTATTTTGGAAAAAGTATGCTTATTTGCCTTTGTGGTTCCCTGGCCAATCCTGCAACAGCTTGTGCATAACATTTTGCAAAATTTACATAGCTTAGTTTACATGAGAAATTGAGATAATAATAATGCAAGACTAAAATAAACAAGGCAACTACTAATCTAACTTCACTACTCTAAGATATATAACTATAAGCATAAAAGCAAGAACTACAAAAGTAACCACACTGTTACACAGGTGGTTTTTTATCAGTTGATTCAGCCCCGATGCTTGAAATCTGATAAGTGTAACTCAGATTCGTTTATCCACGCAGCCTGCTCACTCAGCAACAAGGCAGAAGTAGTCGTATGTAGTTTTCTAACTTTATTCAGCGAACATCAACAACTGCATACAGTCGCTTTTTCCACTCTCAACTTTTTACTTTCAACACAACCCTTTTCATTCATTATCTAAATTAACGTCCCCGGACACGATGTGTATAGGGGACAAGGAAAAATTATCTTATAATGAACTAAGAATGCAAGATGATTAATAATGATGAAATGAAAATAAAACTGAGTGATGTAAAATAAACTTGTAGATGAAGAATTAATGTGAAATGATAAATACTATAGATATAGAAAAGGGCGCGCAGTGCAGCTGCGACTTTTTCAGTGATAAATGATACAATTCTTGTGAATGACGAAAAAAAAAAACAACAACCCAACAACAACTAAAAACTGACAACCCTTTAGAAACAGAGCGGTACTTATATAGTCTCTCGATACTCCAGAAACATTTAGAACACTCCAACGTGACGCACCACAACCAATAAAAACAAACTTCGTCATCAATGTCTTACGTCATACAACTTTCTTTACCGTCCAAGAATTTTCTCAGCTATCTACATTTATCGCGAAACTTCGATCGATAGTAAACCACCCCCTCTAGAAAATTCTCAAATAATATCGACCAACTAAAATTACCAACGTTATACAAAGCTTCTTCTAACAACAACGCTAAGTCAAATCAAAGGTAAATACACTCTATTAATAATAATAATAATAATAATAATACGGTAGATTTATATAGCGTGGTACCCCAACAAACATGGGCTCGCCACGCTTTACAATGCAATAAAAAAGCAATAGTATTAAAAACAAAACAAAATAAAATATGTAAAACAAAAACATGCCTAGTAAAAAATGCTAAACCAGAAGTATGTACCTTAATTAACAGCACACACACAGACACACACACACAATCACTCACACACAGACGCACGAGCGCCTGGCCAAAGTACATGTCCACAATAAAAGCATTCATTATCACATCATTTAACAAAACAATACAACTAAAAATATTACACACCTTAAAAACAAAACATATGATTGTAAACATTTCTTAAAACAGTAAAATACAATGAAAAGACATCAATCACAACATTAAAAGGGACTAGACTCAACTACAACAGATACATTTAACTAAACTAGTAGTATAAAAGAACTTGTACGACATTGGTAAATACTCTTATATAAAATTAATAGATGACTTTCAACACGGACACAATTCACCTCAAGGTAATAGTTTAAAACTGGGCAGTCGACTGGATGTCAGCAGGCAGAAGAATTGTGATGTTCGCTAGTTCAATCAGTGGGAAAGTATTGCTTGAAAAGATGTGTTTTGAGTGCTTTCTTGAAAGTCTGCGTGGATGCAATACAACGAATGTTAGCTGGCAGCGAATTCCATTGTTTAGGGCCACAAAAAGCAAAAGATCTTTCACCGTAGGTTTTTGTGCGTACTCTTTGTGTGGTGAGGACATGAGTGTCTGCGGATGAACGCAACTGTCGGGCAGGTGAGTAAACAGACAAGAGTTGACTAAGATAGGATGGACAGGTATCAGAGAAGAAACTGTGACAGAGAACTGACAGTTTGTAGTCAATGCGTGCTTGGATAGGAAGCCAGTGAAGGGAAAATAGTAGTGGTGTCACGTGATCGCGTTTTTTTGCTTTCAGTACGAGCCGTGCTGCAGAATTTTGAACTTTTTGTAGTTTATCGATCAAAGATTTAGGACAGCCAGTGAGTAGGGAGTTACAATAGTCAAGACGAGAGAGAACAAAGGCACACACCAGAGTTTTGGTGGCATATACTGTAAGATACTGACGGATTGAGCTGATTTGGCGAATGGCAGTGTATGCAGAACGACAAACATGTGAAACATGGTTATCAAGGGACATGTCATCAGATATGACGTAACCGAGATTCCTGGCAGAGGATGAGAAAGTAATGTCAGAGTTGCCAACAGAAATAGAAGTAGGAAGGGTAGAGTGTGAAGACAATCTAGGATTATGGAATAACAGCGCTTCTGTTTTGTCATCATTCAATTTAAGTTTGTTGTGAGCCATCCAAGACCTTACATCAGAAATGCACTGCTGCACGCTCTGGATGCAAGAATGAATCTCGGAAGGGCGGGAAGAATTGTACAGCTGTGTATCGTCAGCGAACGACTGGTTATCAATGGCATGATTATCAAGAAGTAACAGCAATGGTCTGGTGTACATCACAAAAAGCACAGGTCCTAAAACAGAACCCTGTGGCACACCAAAGATCATTTCTGTCTCATTAGACACGCTGCCATCGACAACAACAGCCTGCTTCCTTTCAAAGAGATAAGACTGAAACCAATGTAGTACCGACCCAGAGATACCAAAATGAAGCTGAAGAGTTTTAAGCAAAATGTCATGATCTACAGTATCAAATGCTGCAGATAAATCTAGCAGAGTGAGAACTGAAACATTTCCACAGTCCAGAGCGAGCAACAGGTCATTGGTAACTTTTAACAGAGCTGTTTCGGTACTATGAAAAGGTCTGTAAGCCGACTGGTTGGAGCAGATCAAAGAATGTGTATTTAAATATGAAAATAACTGTTTCAAAACAATCTTTTCCAATATCTTTGACAAAAATGATAGGTTTGACACTGGTCTATAGTTCTGAAGGGTATTCTTGTCTAAACTAGGTTTCTTGAGTAAAGGCTTTACAACAGCAGATTTCATTGATGATGGAACAACACCAGAGGACAGGCTATCATTTATAATGTTGGTTATAGTTGGTAACAGCTGGTCTATGCATTCTACTAACAGAGGGGTAGGAAGGGAATCAAGAGAACAAGTTGTAGGCTTTGACTTCAAAATCACATTTCTAATTTCTTGCTCAGACACTGGTTGAAAAACATTAAGTGATGAATCAGTGGGGTATGTATCTCCTCGTAGGTCAGCACAATGAATGGAAGAAGACATAGAATTCAAGCCATCTAATTTTGCCCGAATGTCAACTACTTTACTAGTGAAGAAATCACTGAAAATATTGGGCAGCTGGCATACAGGGTGTGTAGAAGGCAGAAACGTTTTTCTGTCTTTTCCCCGAAGGCGGTCACACACTCCAAAGAGTTGCTTACTTGTTTTACTAGTTGTGATTTGATTACTATAGTAACTTGACTTAGCTTGATGCACAATATGCGTGACATACCTTTTTGCCGCTCAATACACCTGCTTAAAAACCGTAAGTCCCGACTTGAGCCACTGTCTTTCAGCTCGGCGCCTCTGTCTTTTCGCCTCACGAAGCTCAGTTTTAATACCATCGTACCACGGCTCCGAACGACCGACCCTAACCTTGCGGCGGGAGACGGGAGCATGCCTATCCAGCACGGCACTAAGTGTGGCATCCAGCTGTTCCACAGAGGGGCAAAGGGACGGGGACACTTCCACACTCAGGTCGCGCTTGAAGGCGTCTCTGTCCATGGCGCGAAGGTTACGTGTCTCCCTCAACAAAGCTGGAGGAGAAGGAGCTACAACAGTAAGATCACAGACCACACAAAAGTGGTCAGATGACAGCTCCTGAGTAACAATGGTGGATCGCACTACATTATCTTGGGGCCTGTGCATTACCCAGTCAATCAGGTGACCACCAGAATGGGTAGGCTGAGTGACAGATTGTTCTAAGCTAAACATGTTTAAAAGGTCAATCATTTTTCTTGTACTAGCTAAATGAGGTTCATTAAAATGAAAGTTTACATCGCCAACAATGAGGTAAGTACCAGACATGTTGTTACAATAGTCTAACATTTCAGGAAACTCATGAAAAAAGATCGCATCAGTAAGGTTGTTATTCTTTTTAGGATAAGTTCTATAAATACAAATGAAATGTACATTTTGCTGTGATGTTGACAACGTAACTTGCACAGCTTCAAAGGAAGTGTGAGGGAACGGAAAGTCTACAGTGAAGCTCAAATGATTTGACATAGCATCCTTATACACAACAGCCAGACCCCCACCACGATGAGAGCGCGGGTAAGACTTAGCTGTAAAACCAAAAGGTGCCAGATTATTGCATGCTTTGCAAAATAAAACGATCAGATCTATCGCGCGCGTCACAAACGTAACATAACCCCCTCCTCAAGAAGAAATTTCAAGGCAAATTTCTGTATCTTTTTATTTCTTGGACAATAAAGTTGTATTATAGTGTCACAAATCTGGTGTTATCGGGTGATCACTACTGATGAAGGACTTCCTTGACTTTCATGACTTATCCCAGAACATGGTTTTATTTCAATAAAAAAACGTAAGATACACCATTTCTTTCCAACACTTCACAAACACATAACACGTTTTTCCAAGTTCGATTATTTTATTATATTTCGTTATTTTTTCCTCGAAATCGGAATGATAATTTGGCGATACTTTCCGTCGTGGTTACCGAAACAAGTTCTTTTCTTTAAACTTAGATTTCGATTTTCGTCCTCGTTGTAGTTGTTGGCAAATGAAGAAACCCGGTTTAAGTTGAGCTGGTGGAAAAGTTTATCAGAGCTGGAACTTGACGTCGATGTGGCCGTTAGATCTAATGGCTGTCCGTGACCCACCAGTGACTTCTGTAGCCATCGTTGACGTACAGTCCCATCGTAGAATCAGTCACCCCGATCATGAGCAAGACATCAGAGAAGAATCCAGTGCAGTCTCGAAGATGAGATCGTCACGGAAACCCAAGGCGAATAAATCCACACAAAAAAAACACCTGCCGAACAAAACTAGTCTTAGATATTTGCATGAAAATTATTTTCATACAAACTTAAACTCCTCCAGGTCCGGCTCAGTTTGGAAAAACATTATTATTAATCAACACATCAGTCCTCTGAAAACCAACTGCATTCAGATGAACCAACTATCTTTCTCTGGAAAACAAATGCATTTCAAATGAACAAACTATCTCACTTCTCTGGTAAACAAATGCATTCAATGAACAAATTATCACACTTATCAATCTCCTTGGAAAATTATCTTGAATGAAGAAAAATCAAAATATTTACCCTGCGGTGCCAGAATTCAACTAAAGCTGATCAAACGCTGAGGAACAACTCATTTTCTTGGCCCAACCACATCAAAAATCATTCAGCATCAAGCTAAACTGTTGTTGGCATCCCACAGAACAAGTGGCCTCGGAGCTTGGGTAAAATCCTCCCTGTCCAGTCTAGATCTTTCTCCCAACTGATCTTCCGACAGTTTTCCTAACCGATTTTGCCTCAATTCCAATTCACCTAGGCTACCACACTTTCATCATTAGAACAGCCAATGAAAACATCACAACGCAAAAAAAAATAACTATCACCTCAAATATTATATTTTATAAAATTAATAGTTCACAACCTCTTTGCTTTCCCTAAAATTTTATTATTGGAGCTAATCACGATCTTTCACACAAAAGAATTATCAATAAAATCGTCCATTTTATTCTTTTCCAGGAATAAAAAAAATGGCGATTTACACCTAGCAAAACTGACGTCATATTCCTAACTCTACCACAGGCACACTATATAAAAATTTGCACTTTCGCGACATTAAGTTTATATAAATTTTACGATGTTATTTCTGGTGCGGATCTTGCTAAGTTGTCCATCAGTAGCACACTTATCACCTCCTGGTGGCCAACGGAAGGCGCGGTCCTTGTTGACCCGGGCGACGACCGATCCGGTTTGGAGTAAGTGGTTTATTCATCATGCAGTGTGTCTTGGGCAAAAAAGACCTGGCAAGGCCCAATCCTCTCCAGGCTGTTGGCCACAGCCTATATCCACGAATATAGTGTGGCTCGCCTTGGCCCCGAGCACGTGGTCGTTAAACCTGTAGTAACATGAGGTTCCTCCATCCTGGCCGGTGACTTCTGTGTAGAAGACTTTCGTCCAGTGATGCCGTGCTGACATCGCCCTTGTTAGTCGCATTTTACCACATGTCGGGAAACGTTGGGTCTATTCCAATCAGTGCCCGAACCCACAAGGCAAATATACGTATAAGTGGATAGTAGATGTTACATCGTATTATTATTTGATGAGTCAACACTTTTATCAACTTCTGTTTTTGTTTTTATTTTTTTACATTCTCTCTCTCTCTCTCTCTCTCTCTCTCTCTCTCTCTCTCTCTCTCTCTCTCTCTCTCTCTCTCTCTCTCTCTCTCTCTCTCTCTCTCTCTGCATGTTGTCCCTTTTCTTAATACTCTCTCTGTTCCTCTAACTGTTGTGATTACCTAGCTTGCATTATTAACTGGAAACTGCATATAACCAACATCATATAATCGTTTACATCATATTGTACGCACCTTTAAAATCATTCTATAATCTTATGAATCATTATGAATAATAATACATAGATTTATATAGCGCACATATCTCACACCAAAAATGTGATTCAATGTGATGAATAACATGTAAAGCGCTGGAAAAATACCAAATGAATAAGTAAATTGTTGAATAAAGCAAAACACAAACAAAACAAAGACCTTCCCACAATCTCCTGTCAGAGATAAACGGTACTAGAGGTGGTGGGGATTAATTAAACACACGTTTATAACATAGCTGAATGCTTAGTGGTTGATCTTGTCACGCATGTACAGCCTACTTTGGTTTCAACTGCTACTGTATAGTGCAGTGGGCTATTTTTCATTCATCGTCGTCATTTTTATTTAAGCTCTAAACAGTGGTGTTTGCACGTATGCTACATTTCAATTTTTCTCTTGTTATTAAGCACTTCCCAGAAGAAAAAAACACCCGTGCATGTATCCCGAAAGCGAAAGTAAACGCACAAACAGCAGAAGTTGACAGTTCATACTAAAACCAAAACCGGTTACTACCGACGGAAGTTATAGTTTCGGTAAGAGAATCTAACTTCCGTGAAGTGATCGTGGGAAAGGTCATTTTTTAAAACAATTTTACCGAAATTGAACGGGTTTGAAAATAGACAGAGCATATTCCTTATTTCGTTTGTTTGCATGAATCACTGCTGAAATGAATGAGTTGCATTCTTTGGGGAGAACCCTTCAAGTTTGTTCATATAGATTTGAAAACTGCGATGACCCGCAATTTTCGCTTGCTCCAGTTTGGGACCTTGTATTATTCATGATTATATTCACACTTTTCTGCTATCCTATGCACCAACGGGAATCCCCTCAATGAAACATACTTCCTTTTTTTTTCTCCGCGTGTTTTAGTGAGTTATTTCCAAATATTCAAGAATAATAACATGTGTCACTGGCCACCTGTATCGTACCTTCACATATTTTTATTTTTTTTTGCTGCAGTTTATTATCCCTTTCTATCGCCAGTGGCGCGCCTAAACCCTACCTAGCTAACATTATTTGTGAATTTTTGAAAAATATTCGGAAAAACATAACGCCCAGATGCTGGCTCGAACCCACACCTGTCAGGCGCCATTGGTTTCTGGCTTGTGAACAAGGCAAGTTAGTCCCGCCTTAGCCCACTTGGCCACAACGCTCGCATAACATAGTCAGTTACTTCGTGTTTTGTGAAGGTTGCGACGGCGAAGCTATGGAAAACTACAAGTCTTCAGGTCTTGTTTCACTTTCTGTCGATGATCGACGCACCTCCGAAGTCGCCACAAATACAGGCCTCTACGATTGTTTTTTGCATCCTTTCACTGAGCATGTACTTCCTCCACCGTTTTTATACTTATCCCACTCGTTTTCTGGCTCTATCAATCGTCGTTTTCGGCAATTTGCCATATTTAAAAGTCACGCATCAAGCTTTGATAAAAGCAAAACAAGCTAGACCGGAACATGGTTTCATGCTAACCTCGTTTTAATTTATAATGGCGATACCCACGAGTTTTTATGAGAGGTGCCGGAAAGTTGTGAATTCATTCCCAAAATTAATGGTTATGAATAGAGGCCGCCATTTTGACTGTAATTGAAGACGATTGCAACCAACTTCCGGTTATATAGAACATGTCTACTGTACAAGGAAGCTACACAAACGGCTCTGGTGCTCATTGTGCTATTAAAGGCTGCAGCAACAGTAGAAAAAAAGCTACAAGAAGCATTAGAACGAGAATGTTTTGATCACAGACCTCTCACGAGGAAAGAATGTACGTGTGAGCCACCATTTCAACTGCACAAGCAGTTGTTATGAACAAAACAAGCACAGATCGAGGCCTATGAGCGAGCTGCAGCGAAAACCAACTTCCGCAATATGGAACTAATTTTAACGTGCCATCGGTTGCTTCGTGCGATCAGTCCTGAGATTATAGTGCATGGACCCAATTGTGTAATCTAATCGTGCATCTTTCGCACTATAAGATTCTAGTCCTTTATAATTGTCCGTCTGTTCACCGTCAACGCCCTCGGTTAAAACGAGATTGTTTAAGATGTTGGGATATGTGACAGGTGGCCAGCAAGACATGTCATCAATCCACTTCGATGAGGGCACCGAGGCAGGATGAGGAACCTTTGTGCCATTTTTAAAATTTATCAGATAGTCATTTTCATGTTTCCATCGTTTTTCAGCCTTTGCTAAAGTCGCCATAAACATAAATTACTTCATAGAGCGATGGACAATTCCTTTGAATCACGGCAGATTTTGTTGAGACCGGAAATGGCTTGCACCACGTAAATCCAACCATTTTAGATTTTCAGACCATTTTAGAATTTAACCATTTCCCGTAAACTCGAGAATAGATAACCAAAGGGAGACGCGTCACAGACATAGGCGCTTGCGTGTCCAGATACAAGCGCCTGTAAAGTAGACCTATAAACATTTTTGGTGTCTATTAGTTGCAAAAATGTAATCTTAACTTCGAGTACGACATTTGAAAAGGTCGTCTGCTCTAGCAGTAAATGGCGTAAATCTCCCATAAAATAGAGGCACATACGTCCAACAGATGAACGCAGCTGACGAACATGCTCCAAGTCGCTATGGTGAATTAACCAAGCCGGAGTATTGTGTGCCTATGGTATTGAGGCATAATGGCTGTATTTAAGAAACACTTTGCTGTGTCACTCGCGAGATGACGTCGAGGAACCGAATTTCGTTTGAAAGCTGCTTACATGCTTATTTGATCGCTTTCACCTCTATAATGTGGAATAATAATTTTCTATGATCATACTATCTAGTGTAAAAGTATACGACACTGACTTCAGACTCACTTTAAGTTTAACTATCTTTGTGCATGATTCCAATAGGACAATCCTATCTTATCGTCATTAGTAATCTGTCTTCTAGATTGTTTGGCCAACTGTGACTACCTTGTACAAGATGGCTCGCCTGGATTGCTTGCTTCTGGTGCTGTTGGTGCAGGTGGTAAGCGCAAGTAAGTGATAATACAAGGTTCTTGTTGTCGTCGTTGTTGTTTTTATTGTTGTTGCTGCCGTTCTTTTTTAAAAATATATCTTTTAGACAATACGCGGTTTTTTGTTGTTTGTTACTTTTAAAAAAAATATATATATTTTTGCCAATTTGGGCATGTTTATCTCTTTATGGACTGTAAATGTACTCGGAAAGACTTTGTTTGCATGAAAACCAGGCAAAAATCTCCATCCGCTTAAAATAAATAAATGATACGTTCATTATTTCAGATGAATGTTTATGAAACAGTGTTACCCCCGTTGGGGTGCCGGGGGTTTCAGTATAAATAGTATCCCCACTTTCTGTGAATTTAGTGCTTTAAATTCCCGCTGTCGCTGTCTTTCTCATTTGCTCTTTCTCATTCCTGCTCTGTTCTGTTAATCTGCTATACTATCTTCTTCATCGCTAGACCAGTCACCTCCCTTTTTTCTTGAAAACTCTTCCGGGACAAGACTCCTTATTTGTGTATGAGGTCTGTTGGATCAGCTTGGGTGCCGGGGGTTTCAGTATAAATAGTATCCCCACTTTCTGGAAATGTAGTGCTTTAAATTCCCACTGTTGCTGTCTTTCTCCTTTGTTCTTTCTCATTCCTACTCTGTTCTATCAATCTACTATACTATCTTCTTCTTCGCTAGACCAGTCACCTACCTTTTTTCTTAAAAACTCTTCCAGGACAATACTCCTCATTTGTATATGAGGTCTGTTGGATCAGCTTGGGAATATTGGACGCTTTCTACCACACTGGGGCTTCCTAATTTTCTATGCTATTATTTAGCAATGTAGGCATTTTATATGTATGTGTTTTGTTGATATTGTATAATGATGTTTGTATTTTATTTTGTTTTTGTAAACTGGGGTTCGATAAATTAGAGTATAGCCTCAGCGTCCCCTGCGTGGGATGTCTTTATTGTAAAGTGACCGGCTAGTAGATTGCCTTCAGTGTTACCACTAGGGTTGTTTCAGCAGATCTTTTATGCGGAACAGGGGTGAGTCCTCTGTCACTTCTCTGGTCCTGTGGAGAGCTTTCAATTTAACACTAGGGTTGTTTCAGCAGGCCTTTTATGCGGATCAGGGGTTGTCCGGTCCTGATTTGGCTCGGAAGAGTCCGCTGGACCTAAAGCAATAATCATGTAATGTGATGTAATGAAACAGGGTGTGTGTGTGTGTGTGTGTGTGTGTGTGTGTGTTTGTCTTTTGACACTTTTGCCGACAAATTCGTACATGTAGTTACACACCCGCATACCGCTGACGTGCGTATTTCTGCCGACGTCGGCACAACGAAAGAGGCATTTCTAGGGACTCAGGGGACATAATTTCACCCTAGCACGTTAAAAAAACACGTGGTTACAAATTGTCGGCAGAAGTCTATACACAGCCTTCCGTGTGTATAATCTTGAACATCGCGTGTGTATCCCGCAAAATTTTGTGGTCGCCGGTTTCAGGGGATGTGACTACGTTCACCTGACGTCACTTCACTTCCGCCCCTCTCTCTCCTTGGCAGCGGGAGATTTTATGTAAGCATTATGAATAGGTTCATGATTTTATTATTATTATAATTATAATTATTATTATTTTTATTTTTATTATTTTTTAAATTTATTTATTTATTTTTTTTAATTTAAATTATTATTATTATTATTATTATTATTATTATTATTATTATGATGGGGGGTGGGGGCTTGGAGGCCCAACTTCAACTTTCTGTAAGACGCAAAATGAGATTTATAAGTACTTCGTTCTTCACAGGTGAAGTTGAAAGGTCCCACTTTTTATTTATTTTTTTAAAAATTTGTTTCTTAATGTTAACTAATTGTTATAAGGGAATGTATGTTGTTAAAAGTGTATGTGTATGTCAGTAGTATGATAATTTTTATGGTTTGATAATGTGAAAAATATCTATGATGTGCGCATGGTAGATTTCGTAAACTGTTTATGTTACATCAATACAACGTATGTTAATCTGATGAATAAAAATTGATACAACAACAACAACATGATTTTACATGGCTTCACACATGTCTTATTGACTACTGACTGCTATTGTAGTTAATATGTGCTGCAAAATGTAAGGAGACTGGTAATTTTCTCCCCAGAGGGAATAAATTGCTAATGAAATAAGTTTGGTTTTCATTTTCTTGTAGATCTAGTTCGTGACTACGTTGCGAAACTGCTCTGCCTATCGACATGGCGACTGCCCAGACTGTGTTTGATTTCCTGAAGAAAAAGTAAGCATCTTTTTCTTTATCAATTGATTTCATTGTATAACTATGAATATGATAAGTTTATTAGAATAAGAAGTGTACAGGACTGTGATTTACTTGGACTTTTGTCAAAAGTTTTAAATCCTGCATCTCAAAATGAAAAAAAAAAGATTATACGTTGGTTATTTTTTGCTTGTTTTTCCTTTCTTTTGTTTAAAATTCATATTTTGCATACAATATGAAACCACTAAACCTGAATGGCTGGAATCCTGGAAATAAACAAACAATTCTCGAGTTCTTTTAGTGGATTCGTCTGTGTATTTAAAAAAAATCTGATTATTGTCTATGAAAAAATATTATGTTTATTGAACATACCTGCCTGTCATGTAAACAAGCATCAACCCCTCATGAGGGACCAACATGCCTCCTGGACCCTAAACATCCAGCTTTTGGATTGTCCCAGATTTTAACCATGCTTTTCTTGACAATGTGATGGAGGAAATTCTATACTATCCCATAACTCGGAGGTCGTAGGGGCACCACAGATGATTGTTTAACCAGTGTACTCCATCTTTCTCTGTCCTCAGCAACCCTCATGGCCTCGATCAGTGTCAAGCCAGCCCATTGTTGAATGTGGTCCTCCCACCTCTTTTTCGGTCTCCTTCTTCGACCTCCTTGCACCGTGCCTTGCAGGATGGTCTTTGCAAGGCCTGATGATCTGGTGAGGTGACGTGGTCATACCGTCGGAGTTTCCGTTTCTTCACTGTGAGCAGGTAATCGTGTTGTCCAATGACTTGTTTGATGGTCTGTCGGACTTCATCGTTGGGGGTGTGCTGGGTATAGGAAATGCCCAGAAGTCTTCTGTAGCACCTCATCTCCATGCTTTGTATTCGTCGTTGTAGATCTGCTGTGAGGGCCCATGTTTCGCAAGCATAAAGGAAGATGGAGATGACAAGGGAGCACAGCAGTCTTACCTTGGAACGTGTACTTGGGGTCCTGTCTTTCCAAATGGGCTTCAACCTTGTCAGGGCAGCAGTTGTTTGTGCGATCCTGGAGAGGACTTCCTGTCAAGACCCATCGTCTGATACAATGGCTCCTAAATATATGAAGCTATGCATGTGTGTTGAGGGATTGGCCTTGGACTTTGATGTCCGTGTTGATGCCATTGGTGTTGTTGGTCATCATTTTGGTTTTCTCTGCACTTATTTCCATTCCATAAGCTCTGGAGGTGGTGGCAAGCCTCAAGTTCTTGTTCCTCTCCAGCCAATCCATCAATGTTATCCGCAAAACGAAGATTGGAGATTGCTCTACCCCCAATGCTGACTGCCTTCGTGATCTGTAAGGGCATCTGACACGATGCGCTCTAGGAAGATGTTGAAGAGGGTTGGAGAGAGTAGGCATTCTTGACGCACATCGATTGTTGTTCTGAACCAGTTCCCGATGGCGCTGTTATGGAGGACTGCACTGGTAGACTTGTCATACAGGCTTTTGATGACATCAATAATTTTAGGGCTGATATTGTACACTTTCATTGTTGCTCATAGAGCTGCATGCCAGACTCTGTCAAACGCCTTCTTGAAGTCTATGAACACATGATATAGATGTTGTTGGTGCTGTAGGTATTTCTCACAGATTATTCTGAGGTTGAAAATCTGTTCAGTGGTACTTCGCCCTGCCCTGAATCCTGCTTGTTCTTCAGCTATGATTTGTTCAGCTTGGGGTTTCAACCTGTTGAGTATTATTTTCAGGAGGGCTTTGCTGGGATGGCTGATGAGGCTGATGGTGCGGTAATTTCACACTCCTGAAGGTTACCTTGGGAAGAGTGATGACAAGCGACTGGGTCCATGGTGTAGGCCACTCCCCACTCTGCCAGATCTTGTTACAGATAATGGTGATGTGAGGGCATCAGTTATCGCTTCTCCTCCTGCATGAAGCAGTTCCGCAGTCCACTCCCGCTGACTTCCATTTCTTTAGCGATTGCACTGCTGCCTCAACTTCTTCTCGGAGAATTGGGAGGATTTCTTCTTCTACTCTGTTCTCGGGATATGCTATAACTGATGGGTCTCCATTTGGTGTGTGGTTGTAAAGGTCAGAGCAGTACTCTGTCCATCTGTCCAAGACTTCTTGTTCTTCTGTAAGCACTAAGGCATATGCCAGACTTGCTTTGGATCGTGGAGACTTTGGGCTGTTTAACACTTGTCAGCCGCTTCACAGTCTGGTAAGCCTTCTTGCTGTTGTTCTTGTTCAGACTATTCTCTATTTCCTGGCATTGATCTTCTGTCCAGTTCTCCTTTGCTGTGCGCATGCCTTTTCGGATGTCATTGCTGATTTTTCGGTAGGCATCAGCTCCCTGTGTGGTGTTCTTTTTCTTTTTCACCTCTCTTCGTTTATCACACAGATCCAAAAGTTCAGGTGTGATCCACGGCTTCTTCTATGGTTGGTGCTTGCCAAGGATCTGAAATAATTCTGCCACCTCCGGGTGTTGCAGTTTGTCCAGGATGAACTTCAGTGTAGTGCACTTTGCTATATTTACTCTCTTCAAGTGGAGCCGGAAAGACATCATCATGAGATCGTGGTCACTTCCGATGTCTGCTCCTGGAAAGGTGCGTGTCCTGCCAATGTTGATACTTGATCTGAAGCGTTTTTTGACCATGATGTAGTCTATTTGGTTGTGATGCTCCTCGCCGGGACTGTGCCATGTCCATCGTCTGGAGTTTTTGTGGAGACCAAGTGTGTTTGCCAGTATCAGATTGTTGTATCTGGCAAACTCCAACAGTCTCAGACCCCTGTCCTTTGTCTCGTTGTTGCAGTGGGGTCCACATGTTTCTCCCAAGTTGTGGTGCGCATGTTGTGTGCAATACAAACATCATTATAAAATATCAACAAAACACATACATATAAAATGCCTACATTGCTAAATAATAACATCATAGGAAGCCATAGCGACCACCTGGCAGAGAGCGTCCAATATTCACAAGCTGTTCCAACAGACCTCATACACAAACTTGAGGCAGCAGTGCAATCGCTAAAGAAAGGGAAGTCAGTGGGAGTGGACAACATACCAGCGGAAGTGCTACAAGCAGGAGGAGAAGCGATGATTGATGCCCTCACCATTATCTGTAACAAGATCTGGCAGAGTGGCGAGTGGCCTATACCATGGACCCAGTCCCTTGTCATCAATCTTCCCAAAAAAGGTAACCTTCAGGAGTGTGAAATTACCGCACCATCAGCCTCATCAGCCATCCCAGCAAGGTCCTCCTGAAAATTATACTCAACAGGTTGAAACCCCAAGCTGAACAAATCATAGCTGAAGAACAAGCAGGATTCAGGGCAGGGCAGGGCGAAGTACCACTGAACAGATTTTCAACCTCAGAATAATCTGTGAGAAATACCTACAGCACCAACATCTATACCATGTAATCATAGACTTCAAAAAGGCGTTTGACCGAGTCTGGCATGCAGCTCTATGGGCAACAATGAAAGTGTACAACATCAGCCCTAAAATTATTGAAGTCATCAAAAGCCTGTATGACAAGGCTACCAGTGCAGTCCTCCATAACAGCGTCATCGGGAACTGGTTCAGAAAAACAATCGGTGTGCGTCAGGATGCCTACTCTCTCCAACACTCTTCAACATCTTCCTAGAGCGCATCATGTCAGATGCTCTTGCAGATCATGAAGGCACAGTCAGCATAGGTGGTAGAGCAATCTCCAATCTTCGTTTTGCGGATGACATTTATGGATTGGCTGGAGAGGAACAAGAAACAGCTGGTACAGAGGCTTGGCACCACCTCCAGAGCTTATGGAATGGAAATAAGTGCAGAGAAGACCAAAATGATGACCAACAACACCAATGGCATCAACACGGACATCAAAGTCCAAGGCCAATCCCCTTAACACAGTGCATAGCGTCAAATATTTAGGAGCCATTGTATCAGACAATGGGTCCCGACAGGAAGTCCTCTCCAGGATCGCACAAACAACTGCTGCCCTGACAAGGTTGAAGCCCATTTGGAAAGACAGGACCATCAGTCTACATTCCAAGGTAAGACTGCTGCGCTCCCTTGTCATCTTCATCTTCCTATATGCTTGCGAAGCATTGACCCTCACAGCTGATCTCCAACAAAGAATACAAAGCATGGAGATGAGGTGCTACAGAAGACTTCTGGGCATTTCCTATACCCAACACAACACCAACGACGAAGTCCGACAGACCATCACACAAGCCATTGGACAAGCTCACAGTGGTGAAGAAACGGAAACTCCGATGGTATGGCCACGTCACAAGAGTATCAGGCCTTGCAAAGACTAATCTGCAAGGCACAGTGCAAGGAGGTAGAAGAAGAGGGAGACCGATAAAGAGTTGGGAGGACAACATTGGAGAATGGACTGGTTTGACACTGAGCGAAGCCATCAGGGCTGCTGAGGACAGAGAAAGATGGAGTATCCTGGTTAAACGATCATCTGTGGTGCCCCTACGACCTCAGGGTTACGGGACAGGATAGGATAGGATGTTTGTATTCTATTTTGTTTTTGTAAACGGGGGTTCGATAAATTAGAATACAGCCTCAGCGTCCCCTGAGTGGGATGTCTTTATTGTAAAGTGACTGGCTGGTGGAGAGCTTTCAGTTTTACCACTAGGGTTGTTTCAGCAGATCTTTTATGCGGATCAGGGGTTGTCCGGTCCTGATTTGGCTCGGAAGAGTCCGCTGGACCTAAAGCAATAATAATGTAATGTAATGTAACATTCCAGGTTCCTATGACGATGTTGTTTCTCGTGCCGATCTTGCTAAATTGTCCATCAGTAGTATACTTATCACCTCCGTCCTGGTGGCCAACGGAAGGCGCGGTCCTTGCTGACCCGGGCGACGACCGATCCGGTATGGAATTAGTGGATAGTTTCATCATGTAGTGTGTCTTGGGCAAAAAAAGACCTGGCGGTGCCCAATCCTCTCCAGGCTGTTGGCCACAGCCGAAATCCACGAATACAGTGTGGCTCGCCTTGGCCCTGAGCAAGTGGTCGTTGAACCTGTAGTAACGTGAGGTTCCTCCGCCCTGACCGGTGACTTCTGTGTAGAAGGCTTTCGCCCAGTGATGCCGTGCTAACATCACCCCTGTTAGTCGCCTCTTACGACACGCCGGAAAACTTTGGGTCTATTCTATTTAGTGCCCGAACCCACACGACTTCCTATGATATTATTATTTAGCAATGTAGGCAGTTTGTAGGTATGTTTTGTTGATATCTTATTATGAGTGTCACGTGGGGTTTATGGGCTCTGCACAATGGAATTATGGACCCTCACGTTTATTCGGTGGGAACTGCTAGTAAGTCACCCTATGAATTACTTTAATAAATTTATTTGTTCAGCTCGTTCTGTGTTAAGGTTGGGGTACAGAAATAGATAGAAAAATGGTAAAAGAATACTGTCACACTAGCTTTCACACGGCTATGAATCATATGTAGTCCAGCCACTTGATAACAGTTAAAATCACACATTTATTTCTTCTACTCTATACAAGATTCTCTAAGTACTAATCTAACTTAAAAAGTCTCTTTCAATGCTAATAGTTCGATCGCTGATAGTCTAGGCAGCTGTTATATCTTCCTCGGGCACTTTCTATTATATCTCATGTAGATTTGGACTACTGTGGTCCGTTTTACAGTTTCTGAAGAGTTGGACTACTGTGGTCCTGCTATGATCAGTTTAAGTGCACTTCTGGGGGTACACTTAACTTTCTTATGGTGCGGTCGAAGTCCTTCTGTGAGGTAGCTTCTGGTACACCTTGGTAGTTGTGTAGTTGGGTTCCCTTGCCACGCTGTGGGGTCTGACAGGGTGTCTTTCAAGGCAGCTCTTTCCGTCTTGTGCGGTAGAGTCTCCTCAACCAACTGGTCGTTTCTGTGGAGTGGTGCGCCCAGGATAGCTCGGGATAGCTCGGGATAGCTCGCCTGCTCGTCTGTAATATAAGAGACGAAATTCTGCACAACCCTGAATAATCGGTTTGTGCAGAGCGTCTCACTGAAAGCCAAGTAGCCCTCAGTGATAGCTCCACATCTCTATACATAAGCGACGAACATTCTGCTACTTCCGGGTTCCACTGGAATCTCACTCTAAATTCCTATACATACATAAATATCAATCGTGGCTAACTATACACATACAGAATTAATAATAATATAAACATTCAGTGGTACAGTCACTGGTCTGCAAACATACATATAAGTTAAACAACAGGGGTTCCGTACGGGATACAACATGGCGGCGCAACCGGTCGTGTTTCGCCTCGTGTTCGGCGTTTCCACATGGTCACGCAAATTCGGATTAACAATTCACATTTATGCATAGCAAATTCTTCAAACATAATTTCAACAATAATACAAATATATCACGATGAAACAGAAGGGGGTTCATTTACCTGTTTGACAAGTTCAGGCCCGTTGTGACTTAATAGAATTCTGAGATTCTAAGTCCTGCTTCCTGGTCTATGAGTGAAGATAGTTCTCTGCTAGCTAAGGAGATGTTACTTCTTCCTCGTCTCACACACGACTGACCAAGCTGTGCTAGGTTTTGACACAGTCAAAACTGCTCTACCCACTTAGCCTGCTCTGATTGGTTAAAACGGTCCGATTCAAAGCTCAAGTGCTGACTCACTGCGCTAGCGTGGGTCGGGCTCGCGGTGTGTGGTCTGCTGTGTAATTTAATTGCTGCTGTGTTATAGTCTAACTTCTACTGTTACAATGACTACATAAGGCTAAATAGTCAATGAGCAGAGTTAAACTAGCCAATTCATGACAGGCTCCCTCAACTGAAAAAAGGCGATGACTACTGGATTCGACCTTTTTCTACTACAGAGCCTAGTTTAACACTGCACTATCCTAGGGTCCTATTTACAAACTAATTAAGTTGCTCTACCTGAGCTGCAATGCTGTGCCAGGTAGCTATGGACACTAGTGACAGGGTTTTTATTGGGCGGGGACGAATTCTGGTGCTGTGGCCCTTAGTTGTGTTGGGTGGGCGACAGCTGCTGTGTCCTCCACGAGATGGCGACTGAGGTAGTCGGCTCCGTGGTTTTCCTTGCCGGGGATGTACTCGATTTGGAATGAGTATGCCTGAAGGGTGAGTGCCCATCTCATCAGGCGAGAGTTCAAGGATTTGGAGGCTGCCAGGAACGATAGTGGTTGGTGGTCCACCTGAACTGTGAAGTGGGTCCCATACAGGTAGAGTTGGAATTTCTGTATGGCCCAGACTAGTCCAAGACATTCTTTCTCCGACGTGGCGTAGTGGGTCTCGGCGGGTCTAAATTTTCTGCTGGCGTAGGCGACAGGGAATAACGTCTCTGCATTCTTGGGGTCGCGCTGTAGCAGTACTGCTCCGAGGCCTAAGTCGCTTGCGTCGGTACGAAGAACGAATGGCTGAGTCAAATCGGGTAGGTGGAGTACTGGCGCCGATGTCATTCTGTCCTTGAGTGTTTGGAATGCCGTCTCACATTCCGCTGTCCATACGACTTTGTCCGGGGCGATTTTCCGGGTTCCATTTGTCAGTGGCACGGCGATGCTGTTGTAGTTGGGGATGAACTTCTGGTAGAAGCCGCAGAGTCCTAGAAATGACTGCACTTCCTTCTTTGTCTTGGGCCTAGGAGCGTCGAGTAGGCGTTTCACTGTCTTCTCTACCGGTCGCAGGCTTCCTTGACTGATGGTGTGTCCCAGAAATTCTAGTTCTGTGAATCCAATCTGACATTTGGTGGGTCTTGCCGTCAATCCCGTGTCTCTGAGGCGGGCGAGTAGTTGTTGTAGGAGCGTGACATGTTCCTCCCACGTAGGCGTTGCGATGAGGATGTCGTCCATAAACGAATGTAGGTGCTCGCTGCTCAGGGGTGCCAGGAGTTTTCGCATCATGGCGCTGAAGATGCTGGGTGCGTTGTGGAGTCCGAATGGAAGCACGTTGAACTCGAAGTGTCCTTCCATAGTGCTAAACGCTAGGTACTTTCGGACTTGTGGTTGTACTGGTATCTGATAGTATCCTTTGCTGAGGTCGATGCGTGAGAAGTACTTCGCTCGCTGTAGCTTGGCAAATAGGTCTGTCTGGTCTGGGAGTGGCTCTGGCTGGAACTGCGTTACCGCATTCAGGAGTCTGAAGTCGATGCACAGTCGATGCTCTCCGTTGGGTTTTCGCAACAATACCGTGCCTGCGCTGTAGGGTGAAGTAGACTCTGAGATGATTCCGGCTGCCAGTAAGGTGTCTATCTCTTCCTTGATGGCTCGCTGCTGAGACAGTGGCATCGGGTAGAGCTTCTGGCGGACGGGTGTTGGGTCGGTCACCGTTAAGGTTACTTCGACGAGGTCTGTCCTCCCTGGTCGGTCTGTGAGCACAGTCTGATGTTGTCGAATGACCTGTAGTACTTGCTGTCGCTGGTTAGCGGCTAGGTCTCCGTTGAGTATCACGTCTTTGTAGGTTTCTTTGGAGTGCAGGGGATACTCTACTGCATTGGTCTCCATGCTTTCTCCTTCTTCCGCGATGGCGATGGCTAACAAGTTGTGAGTGCTGGGGGTCGCTGGTCTGTCCGTATACTTCTTGAGGAGATTGATGTGGTGGTATCGGGCTCTCCCGTTCACCTCTACTTGGTAGACTGTCTTGGATTTCTTGGCCGTCACCCGGTACGGTCCTCTCCAAGCGATGTCCAGCTTGTTGTTTCCACTTGGAAGTAAGAGTAGCACTTGATCGCCGACTTGCAGTTCTCTGTCCTTCGCGTGGCGGTTGTAGTACTTCGCCTGACGGGCTCTTGCCTTCTTCAGTGCTTCACCAGCTTTCTTCCACGTTGCTTTGAGGGTTTCCTGCAGGTCTGCGACGTACTTGGTGGCACCTCTTGGTGTGTCGTCTATCTTGGCCTCCGTCCAACTTCTGCGTAGGGCTTCTAGCGGTCCGGCTAGAGGTCTGCCGAATAGCAATGTTGACGGGGTGTAGCCTGTGGCTGCATGGGGCGTTTCTCGGTATGCGAACAGTGCCGCATTCACGTAGGTGTCCCACGCTTCTGGATTGTCGTCGGCGACTTTCCTGAGGATGGTGAGAAGGGTTCCATTCAGTCTTTCTACTTGTCCGTTGCTGGCTGGGTGGTATGGTGGTGTGCGAATGTGATGAACTTGTATCAACTCGAACACGTCTTGCATCAGGCGGCCGGTGAACTGAGATCCGTTGTCCGTTCTAATGCTGTCCGGGAATCCGACTCTGGTAAAGATGGCGATGAGTGCATCTGCGATCTTCTTGGTGTCTATCGCTGGCAACGGGACTGCTTCGCACCACATCGTACATGCGTCGACGAGTGTGAGTAGAAATCTGTTCCTCTTCTTGGTCATGGGCAGTGGTCCTACTATGTCTACTGAGACTTGCTGGAATGGCACGCCGACTACTACCGATGGTCCTAAGGTAACTGGTACGGTGTGATGTCGCGGGGAATATCGTTGACATTGGTGGCAAGATTTCACGTAGCGCTTGACATCCTCCGTGATTCCTGGCCAATAGTAGTGTGCGCTGATTCTCTGCACTGTGGCTCCAATTCCCATGTGTCCGCTGAGTGGCATGCTGTGGCCTAGTTCTAGTACTTGGGCTCGAAGGGTGGCTGGTAGTACTAGTTGGGTGTGATCTCCATCTCCTTGTCGATGTAGAACTCCCTCTTCCATGTAGAAGTCTCCCTTGTGCGGGGGTGTGTGCGCCTTGGGTAGCTTCTGGAAGCACTTCGCTATCGAGGTGTCTTCTTTCTGTGCTGTTTTGATCTCTTCGAGTCCTGGATTCGGAGCGAACTCGGGCTGGGGTGGTTGGGTTTTAGCTTGGGCCCTGGTTTGCACTGCAGCTATCTCTACAGTTTTAGGGGGCGTGCCTAAGAACACATACCTACAACCTAGCACTAGATCATACAGGGGTTTCTGTAAAACAGCTGCTTGGATTCGTCCTGTGACGTACCTACTCTCTACTTCGATCCATGCTATTGGGCAAGTAGTCGTCGGTTTCGTCAAGTCTGCTCCTTGTAAGTCGACTGTCTTGTCTGTCAAGTCCGCGCGCGATACAAGAGATTCGCTGACTATCGCGTCGTATGATAGACCTGTGTCATACAGACAGTTCGCTTCTTTTCCGTTGACCTTGACCGTGTCTGTCACCGATGGGTGATCTCCGATAGTGTGTGGCTTGTTACCGCTGCTTTGAGTTAGAACTCTGTGCGCTGGCCGGCTTTCGCGCTCTTCCCTACGTTGTGCGGCCAACTTGAAACATTCTGCGGTGGAGTGATTGTTTCTGTTGCAGAACGAACAATACCGTCTCTGTTCTGCGGGACCTCTTTTCCCGAATTCCGTGTTGGGTCCTTTATTTTGCCCAGGTCTGGGGTTATTCGGCTTATTCGCGGTGCGCTCTTCTCGGTTAGGGCTTCGTTTCTGTGCCTCTTTCCCGTTAGGCTTTAGGTCTCGCCTGAAGCTCTTGGCTTCTCCGTGGGCGGCCACGTACCTATCTGCGACCTTGACCAGATCTTCCAGTCTTTCCGCGCCCTGCTCTACTGAGAATGTTCTCAGCTCGGGGGTCATGGTTTCCCGTAGCTGTTCCCATACTAACAGTTCTGTCAGTCCATCATACGTCTTAGCCGTGGCTGACTGGCTAATCCACTTATCCAGCATTGTGGACAACCGATCCGCGAACTGCGCATAGCTCTCTCCTTTCACTCTCCGGTTGGTGCGGAATTTTTGCCGATAGCATTCTCCTGTTAGTTCGAATCCCGTTAGGAGTGCCTCTTTTACTTTGTGATAGTCAGTCACTCTGTCAGTCGGTAGCTTACTGTAGATGTCATAAGCCTTTCCTCTAAGCCCTTGACTAAGCTTAAAAGACCAATGAGTAGGATCTAGTTTGTACTCTGTTGCTAGACGCTCAAACCTAGTCAGATAGAGATCTAGACCTTCTTCTCTCTCATTGAATGTTCCCAGTGGAAATGACATTCCTTGTACAGGGTTGGATGCTACCTCTAGCTGATCTGAGTGGGGAGGGGTTGAGGAAGAACTTGAAGCTCCTGATCCTAATCTCCTCAGCTCTAACTCATGCTGTCTGTCTTTTTCCTTTTCTGCCCGCTCATAATCCCATTTTCTACTTTCTGCTTCTCTTTCTGCTGCTAACGCTGCCTTCTTCTGTTCTGCTTCTAGCTCAAGTTTCTTCTGTTCTCTTGCTGCTTCTAGTTCTAATTTCTTTTGCTCTCTTGCTGCTTCTAACTCTGCTTTCTTTTGCTCTGCTTCTAATGCTAATTTCTTGGCCTCTCTCTCTGCTGCTCTCTCTGCCTTGGCCTCCTGTTTCTCTACCTCTGCATTTATATACGCAATTAGGTCTGCCCCTGCTAAGTGTAAAGCTTCTCCTAGTTCCTTGAAACGCAATCTCAAGGCCACTGGGTCCGACATTGTCAAAAGTGTCTATGAACACCCTCTGAATCAAGTGGAATACCAAAACACTAGCAATAATGCAATTCAATAAAAACAACGCAAAGACCAGAAAATTCGTAATCGATAATAGAATAAAACAAGAGTCAAATGGCATACAACAGTTATTTAAGCCAAACCTGCAAAAGAACAATGCAACATGCAGGCACAAAAATAATTGAAGCAAAAAAGTTTTTAACTAAAGAATAGTGCACCCAACTGATCAGTCCTTGTTACCACTATTCTAAGTTATCCTACTACTCCTACTGTTATCTAATTTTATTGTACTTAGGTCCGGTTATACCCAATTCCTATTATACACAGATCCTAGCTAGGCTCGCCAATTAAAGTGTCACGTGGGGTTTATGGGCTCTGCACAATGGAATTATGGACCCTCACGTTTATTCGGTGGGAACTGCTAGTAAGTCACCCTATGAATTACTTTAATAAATTTATTTGTTCAGCTCGTTCTGTGTTAAGGTTGGGGTACAGAAATAGATAGAAAAATGGTAAAAGAATACTGTCACACTAGCTTTCACACGGCTATGAATCATATGTAGTCCAGCCACTTGATAACAGTTAAAATCACACATTTATTTCTTCTACTCTATACAAGATTCTCTAAGTACTAATCTAACTTAAAAAGTCTCTTTCAATGCTAATAGTTCGATCGCTGATAGTCTAGGCAGCTGTTATATCTTCCTCGGGCACTTTCTATTATATCTCATGTAGATTTGGACTACTGTGGTCCGTTTTACAGTTTCTGAAGAGTTGGACTACTGTGGTCCTGCTATGATCAGTTTAAGTGCACTTCTGGGGGTACACTTAACTTTCTTATGGTGCGGTCGAAGTCCTTCTGTGAGGTAGCTTCTGGTACACCTTGGTAGTTGTGTAGTTGGGTTCCCTTGCCACGCTGTGGGGTCTGACAGGGTGTCTTTCAAGGCAGCTCTTTCCGTCTTGTGCGGTAGAGTCTCCTCAACCAACTGGTCGTTTCTGTGGAGTGGTGCGCCCAGGATAGCTCGGGATAGCTCGGGATAGCTCGCCTGCTCGTCTGTAATATAAGAGACGAAATTCTGCACAACCCTGAATAATCGGTTTGTGCAGAGCGTCTCACTGAAAGCCAAGTAGCCCTCAGTGATAGCTCCACATCTCTATACATAAGCGACGAACATTCTGCTACTTCCGGGTTCCACTGGAATCTCACTCTAAATTCCTATACATACATAAATATCAATCGTGGCTAACTATACACATACAGAATTAATAATAATATAAACATTCAGTGGTACAGTCACTGGTCTGCAAACATACATATAAGTTAAACAACAGGGGTTCCGTACGGGATACAACATGGCGGCGCAACCGGTCGTGTTTCGCCTCGTGTTCGGCGTTTCCACATGGTCACGCAAATTCGGATTAACAATTCACATTTATGCATAGCAAATTCTTCAAACATAATTTCAACAATAATACAAATATATCACGATGAAACAGAAGGGGGTTCATTTACCTGTTTGACAAGTTCAGGCCCGTTGTGACTTAATAGAATTCTGAGATTCTAAGTCCTGCTTCCTGGTCTATGAGTGAAGATAGTTCTCTGCTAGCTAAGGAGATGTTACTTCTTCCTCGTCTCACACACGACTGACCAAGCTGTGCTAGGTTTTGACACAGTCAAAACTGCTCTACCCACTTAGCCTGCTCTGATTGGTTAAAACGGTCCGATTCAAAGCTCAAGTGCTGACTCACTGCGCTAGCGTGGGTCGGGCTCGCGGTGTGTGGTCTGCTGTGTAATGTAATTGCTGCTGTGTTATAGTCTAACTTCTACTGTTACAATGACTACATAAGGCTAAATAGTCAATGAGCAGAGTTAAACTAGCCAATTCATGACAATGATGTTTATCTTCTTTTTTGTTTTTGTAAACGGGGTTCGATAAATTAGAGTGTAGCCTCAGCGTCCCCTGCGTGGGATGTCTTTATTGTAAAGTGACCGGCTGGTGGACTGCCTTCAGTGTTACCACTAGGGTTGTTTCGGCAGATCTTTTTTTTTATTCAGGGGTGAGTCATAATAATAATAATAATAATAATAATAATAATAATAATAATAATAATAATAATAATAATAATAATAATAATCAGCTACCTAGCCTAATAATAATAATAATAATAATAATAATAATAATAATAATAATAATAATAATAATAATAATAATAAACTCTTCACTTTGCAACACTGTACATGTTTGCAATGCTGGCTTTTGTTCTGTTTGAATGTAGTAAATGGTTGGATGGTCAGCAGAAATTTAACACATGTGGTCACCACAGTTAGTTGTGTGTAAAGTGACAATTTTGGCGGGAACGCGAATGTCGGCAGAATATTAACACATGTGGTCACCACAATTAGTGGTGTGTAAAGTCGTGACAATTTTGGCGGGAAAGTGAATTTCTTCAGAAATATCGATGTCATGTATAAGTTTAATTTTGCTTTTTTTGAGCTATCGAATATTCCACCACAAAATATGCTTCAGCAAATGAAAATAAGTAAGATTGTAGTTTTCTGTACTTCTAACATCAAAAATGAAAGAGTCGCCACAACGGTGGAAAAAAATTCGCGTCAGCAGAACGACCAAAAGACAAAGATGTGTGTGTGTGTGTGTTCGTCAGGCCTATTTTCTCCGTACGGTATTTAAATAGGTGACTTTTCCTTCAAGCAAGGAGTGATGGGGTATTTGGGGTTGGGTGGTGCGTGCGCGAGCGTCATTTCTCCCACTAAACTAAACTAAGAAACTCAACTAGCGAAATAAGGTGTAAAAATACAAATATACATTCATTCAATAAAACATAATTAAAACCCCAGTCAAGAAACAAAAGAATGAAACCAAAGAAAAGTATAAAACAAAATTAAAACGTAAAACAATCTAAAACATATACAATTTAAACATTGGCATTATTATAAATAATAAAAAAAATCACTCTCTCACCTTGTACTGCTTCTAATTTAACACACACACATACAATATATACACAATAATAATAAAACACATATGTCCCCCCTGTTGTCCCTGTTCAGTCCTGTTATATAAAGCTGTGTGCACACTTCACCCTATGTACACTGTCACTGATGGCAAAGTCTGACTGCGCACTCCTTTCTTGAATTTCCTTAGCTAAAATGTTCTCCACACAGTTCATAATTGTATATGTATATATGTCGTTTATGATTAACTAAAACAGATGTTACATAGTTACTGGATATAGAAATCCACACTGTTCCAGATGTCTATAAAAATGTGTATG
Organism: Oncomelania hupensis; assembly: GCA_036898135.1. Lineage (NCBI taxonomy): Eukaryota > Metazoa > Mollusca > Gastropoda > Littorinimorpha > Pomatiopsidae > Oncomelania > Oncomelania hupensis. The sequence continues at coordinate 19,234,511 of CM072519.1, read as the reverse complement.
TGTAAAAAAAAAGAAGTGTAAATAAACTGTTCTTTCTTAAATCAATCTATCTATCTATCTATCTATCTATCTATCTATCTATCTATCTATCTATCTATCTATCTATCTATCTATCTATCTATCTATCTATCTATCTATCTATCTATCTATCTATCTATCTATCTATCTATCTATCTATCTATCTATCTATCTATCTATCTATCTATCTATCTATCTATCTACCTATCTATCTATCTATCTATCTATCTATCTATTTATCAGTACAACTTATGTTAATCTGATGAATAAAATTTGATACAACAACTATCTATCTATCTATCTATCTATATATATATATATATATATATATATATATATATATATATATATATATATATATATATATATATATATATATATATATATATATATATATATATATATATAATAATAATAATAATAATAATAATAATAATAACTAGCATTTATAAAGCGCCTACCCTAAGGATCTAAGCGCTATACTCGCACACTTTCTTACGCAAACACATATACACACTATACATATAGGCTACTATAATTATAAGACAAGTTACTCTTTCACACGTTCATACTACTGCTGTGTAAATCAATATGAGAGAGAGAGAGAGAGAGAGACAGAGAGAGAGACAGAGAGAGAGACAGAGAGAGAGACAGAGAGAGAGAGACGAAATCCGTGACTTCCTCTGCCCTAAAATGTCTACTTGCCAAACGGCCCCCTATTTCTGTTGACTTCTCCCCTCCTCCTTCCTTCTCCTTCCCATAGCCCTAGATGACCCTAAGCGCTATGGAAAGATCTTTGGTGGTACTGTGGTACGCCCCTTGTCGATGACGCAATGGTCAATACCCAAGACAACAACAGCAGCGACCTCCACCCTCACACTGCTACTGCAAGCACTGCCCTCTCAACCACAGCAACGGCAGCAACAACGAAAGACAAGCAAGGACAAGTCCATCCTGAAAACAATAATAATACAAACTACTTTTCTGGCATAACTTTTATATACATCTATTACTTTAATTGTCTGCTCTCCTCCCAAAGAAAAAAATAACATTTTTATATTCACAATTATTTCCATTTCGTTGCACTTATACAATTTATAGAAAATACAACCACCATAACATTAATTTAATATATTTAACATACATTTGTTTCGTTTATATCGTCTTTATACTATTTACACTTCACCTCTCTTCTGTTGAGTCTAGCTGACTGCTTCCACTCATCGTCATGTTATTTACAACAAAATGCATTTTAACATAAAAAAACGTTGCTAAATACAATATTATAATAATTACATTTTTCAATAAAAGTTTAAAGACTAAAATTTCACGTTCTACATTCTCTTTCATACATTTTTACTACAAGCCCTCCCTAAATAGTTTTCTCCCCATTCTCTCATTGACGATCGTTAGAGACAGGATTCCCGAGGTCGAATTTCACTTACCGACTTGTGATAAGAGATTTTCTCTTTAGACATCACATAGACAACGCCCGATGACGCTCTATAGACGGGTGAAAGCTACCCAGCTCTCAATAACCCATCAGCCTCCGTGTGTCCCACTCTGACAACAATCCGGATTCTGGCTTAATGTCTCACCAACCTGGGTTTCCTCCCTACACTGTAACAAGCAGACCAGTTTACCCCGCACTATTTGAGCTTTTGTGGGTTCGGGCATTAAATAGAATAGACCCAACGTTTCCCGGTGTGTAGTAAGAGGCGACTAACAGGGGTGATGTTAGCACGGCATCACTGGGCGAAAGTCTTCTACACAGAAGTCACCGGCCAGGGCGGAGGAACCTCATGTTACTACAGGTTCAACGACCACGTGCTCAGAGCCAAGGCGAGCCACACTGTATTCGCGGATTTCGGCTGTGGCCAACAGCCTGGAGAGGATTGGGCACTGCCAGGTCTTTTTTGCCCAAGACACACTACATGATGAAGCTATCCACTAATTCCATACCGGATCGGTACTGCTACTGATGGACAAATTAGCAAGATCCGCACGAGAAACAACATCGTCCTAGGAACCTGGAATGTCAGGACCCTAACTGCGGAAGGAAAATTAGAATAACTGGCCCACGAGCTGGACCGCTATCGATGGAACGTTCTAGGTATCAGCGAACTGCGCTGGAAAGGCCTAGGTGAAACAACGACCGACAAAGGCCACAAGCTCTATTTCAGCGGTAGAGATGACAGGCATGAACGCGGCGTTGGATTCTTGGTCCACAAGAACATTCTAGCCACTGTCATGGGTTGCCGCCCAGTCTCCAGTAGACTCATTACCATCCGTCTGAGAGCAGCCCCTTTCAACATCACCATCATCCAGGCCTATGCACCAACATCAGACTATGACGACAGCAAAGTGGAGGATTTTTATGAAAATCTACAGTTTTTTTTGATTGATTGATTGTTATTTTAGGTCCAGCGGACTCCTCCGAGCCAAATCAGGACCGGACAACCCCCGATCCGCATAAAAGATCTGCTGAAACAACCCTAGTGGGAAAACTGAATGCCCTCCACCGGACAGTCACTTTACAATAAAGACATCCCACGCAGGGGACGGCTGAGGCTTTACCCCAACTAATCGAACCCCCGGTTACAAAAACAAAATAGAATACAAACATCATTATAAATTGTCAACAAAACACATGCATATAAAATGCCTATATTGCTAAATAATAACATCATAGGAAGCCCTAGTGACCACCCGGCAGAAAGCGTCCAATATTCCCAAGCTGATCCAACAGACCTCATACACGTCCTTGACCAAGTGCCAAAGAAGGACATAGTCATAGTGCAAGGCGACTGGAATGCCAAGGTTGGCCAAGATGCGCACCACAACTGGGGAGACACATGTGGACCCCACTGCAACAACGAGACAGATGACAGGGGTCTGCGACTCTTGGAGTTTGCCAGATACAACAATCAGGTACTGGCAAACACGCTTGGTCTCCACAAAAATTCCAGACGATGGACATGGCACAGTCCCGGCGGAGAGCATCACAATCAGATCGACTACATCATGGTCAAGAAACGCTTCAGATCAAGCATTAACATTGGCAGGACACGCTCTTTTCCAGGAGCAGACATCGGAAGTGACCACGATCTCGTGATGATGTCTTTCCGGCTCCACATGAAGAAAGTAAATACAGCAAAGTGCAATAGACTGAAGTTCGACCTGGACAAACTGCAAGACCTGGAGGTGGCAGAACTATTTCAGGCCACAATTATAGGGAAATTTGCACCACTGCTCATTTTGGGAGCTGGTGAAGTAGATGTCAACACCATGACCACCACCTTCAACTCAGTTGTGACAGATGCCGCCACTGAGATCCTTGGCAAGCACCGACCAAAGAAGAAGCCGTGGATCACACCTGAACTTTTGGGTCTGTGTGATAAACGAAGAGAGATGAAAAAGAAAAAGAACACCTCACAGGGAGCTGATGTCTACCGAAAAATCAACAATGACATCCGAAAAGGCATGCGCACAGCAAAGGAGAACTGGATAGAAGATCAATGCCAGGAAATAGAGAACAGTCTGAACAAGAACAACAGCAAGAAGGCCTACCAGACTGTGAAGCTGCTGACAAGTGTTAAACAGCCCAAAGTCTCCACGATCCAAAGCAAGTCTGGCATATGCCTTACAGAAGAACAAGAAGTCTTGGACAGATGGACAGAGTACTGCTCTGACCTTTACAACCATACACCAAATGGAGACCCATCAGTTCTAGCATGTCCCGAGAACAGAGAAGAAGAAGAAATCCTCCCAATTCTCCGGGAAGAAGTTGAGGCAGCAGTGCAATCGCTGAAGAAAGGGAAGTCAGCGGGAGTGGACAACATACCCACGGAATTGCTACAAGCAGGAGGAGAAGTGATGATTGATGCCCTCAACTTTATCTGTAACAAGATCTGGCAGACTGGGGAGTGGCCTACACCATGGACCCAGTCGCTTGTCATCACTCTTCCCAAAAAAGGTAACCTTCAGGAGTGTGAAAATTACCGCACCATCAGCCTCATCAGCCATCCCAGCAAGGTCCTCCTGAAAATAATACTCAACAGGTTGAAACCCCAAGCTGAACAAATCATAGCAGAAGAACAAGCAGGATTCAGGGCAGGGCGAAGTACCACTGAACAGATTTTCAACCTCAGAATAATCTGTGAGAAATACCTACAACACCAACAACATCTCTATCATGTGTTCATAGACTTCAAGAAGGCGTTTGACCGAGTCTGGCATGCAGCTCTATGGGCAACAATGAAAGTGTATGTTACGTTGAAACACGAACGAAAGTATGACTGAAACGCGCACGATAGATCTAATCGTTTCGTTTTGCAAAGTATTCAATAATGGAGTTTATTTACCTTTGATTTGAGTTTGCGTTGTGGTTAGAGGAAGCTTTGTATAACGTTGATAATTTTCGTTAGTCGATATTGTTGGAGAATCCTCTAGATCTCCTTGTTTACTATCGATCGAAGTTTCTTGATGGACGTAGATATTTGCGAACATTCTGGGACGTGAAATTATGATGTATGACTTAAGTCAGTGATGACGATCTTTAATTCTGATTGGTTGTAATGCGTCATTTTCTAGAACGACCTGAGGTCATCTCGAGTTGAGAGAAAAAATTATATATTCGATGCTCCGTGTGTTTTGGAAAGTTGTTGATAGTGAAGCTGGAAAGTAAATTTGAAAGTTGTTGAGTTGAGTAGAGAAGTTGTTGTTGAGTTGAGTTGAGAATTGTATGCAGTTGTTGATGTGTGCTGAATAAAAAGTGGAAAACTTCATACGTCGACTCCGTGTCTTGTATGCTGAGTGAGCAGGCTGCGTGGATAAACGAATCAGAGTTACACCTTATCAGGACTTCAGCATCGGGGCTGAATCAAATACTGATAAAGAAAAACACCATCATCAAACCGAGTGTAACAGTGTACAACATCAGCCCTAAAATTATTAAAGTCATCAAAAGCCTGTATGACAAGGCTACCAGTGCAGTCCTCCATAACAGCGTCATCGGGAACTGGTTCAGAACAACAATCGGTGTGCGTCAAGGATGCCTACTCTCTCGAACACTCTTCAACATCTTCCTAGAGCGCATCATGTCAGATGCTCTTGCAGATCACGAAGGCACAGTCAGCATAGGGGGTAGAGCAATCTCCAATCTTCGTTTTGCGGATGACATTGATGGATTGGCTGGAGAGGAACAAGAACTTGAAGAGCTGGTACAGAGGCTTGACACCACCTCCAGAGCTTATGGAATGGAAATAAGTGCAGAGAAGACCAAAATGATGACCAACAACACCAATGGCATCAACACGGACATCAAAGTCCAAGGCCAATCCCTCAACACAGTGCATAGCTTCAAATATTTAGGAGCCATTGTGTCAGACAATGGGTCTTGACAGGAAGTCCTCTCCAGGATCGCACAAACAACTGCTGCCCTGACAAGGTTGAAGCCCATTTAGAAAGACAGGACCATCAGTATACATTCCAAAGTAAGACTGCTGCGCCCCCTTGTCATCTCCATCTTCCTATATCCTTGCGAAGCATGGACCCTCACAGCAGATCTACAACGAAGAATACAAAGCATGGAGATGAGGTGCTACAGAAGACTTCTGGGCATTTCCTATACCCAACACATCACCAACGACGAAGTTCGACAGACCATCACACAAGCCATTGGACAACACGATGACCTGCTCACAGTGGTGAAGAAACAGAAACTCCGATGGTATGGCCACGTCACCAGATCCTCAGGCCTTGCAAAGACCATTCTACAAGGCACAGTGCAAGGAGGTAAAAGAAGAGGGAGACCGAAAAAAGGTGGGATGACAACATCCGAGAATGGACTGGTTTGACACTGAGCGAAGCCATCAGGGCTGCTGAGGACAGAAAAAGATGGAGTATGCTGGTTAAACGATCATCTGTGGTGCCCCTAAGGGTTACGGGACAGGATAGGATAGGATAGGATATTTGAGCTTTTGCTTGTTTAGTCAGTAGTAAAACTTAGAAGGTTACTGTAGTCTATAGCAGACGATTAAGGTATAACTGATGTGTACACACACTGCGACCTGACGCGAGCCGTGTAGTGACATCATCGCGGCCTATGTTTATCAGTTTATAGTCCCCTCTCTTCCCGTAAGGATTTTCAGAGAGGAGACTTTATCGCGGCCTACGATGGTGTTTCGAATTTTATAGCCACTTAGATTGTTTCAGCCAATCGGGACATAGGTAGCCCAGCAACAATAAAACCCACCGTCACACTTTAATTGGCGAGCCTAGCCAGGATCTGTGTATAATAGGAATTGGGTATAACCGGATCTATGTACAATAGAATAAGATAACAGGATTAGTAGCAGTAGAATAGCTTAGAATAGTTTTTTCAAGAGTTTTTTTTATTTCAAGACACATGATTTTAACCATTTATATAACAAAAGGCTATACGCCCAGGGGGCTTTTTAGCCAAGAGGGGGGATATGGAGGGATTGGGGAAATACATGAAACAAGCATGAATGGCAATATAAAACAATTTTCATGTTATGAAAACAACCAACAAAAGGACACAAAGAAAGGTATACAAAATTCACACTTACAGTGAGTAATGCAATATTCCAAAATCCCTTAGTTTCTCCAATAAGTATAGTAATACCCATAGTTAAATAAATAGTCACCTTCTCAAGTCATTTTTGTTTACCCACAAAAATAAACTATATCATTCTTAATTTATTATTTATCAACAGACAAACAAGCAAAAAACACTTTTTATGAGTAGTGCGAGCAGGACACAGTCGAGACATGAGCGACGAGGCCAGGAAGAAAAATCTGATATGCTGAAAAATGCACTTGATAGGTCAAACAACAGCAAGAAAAAAGAATGTATTATTTAAATAATGAAAAACCAATGGTAATATACGGCTCAAATACAATAACCTTTTCTTTGACTTAGAGTTCATCAGCTGTTGTAATTTAAAGACGTTTGGGTGACGCCAAAATTATTGAGGTAAATAAGAAATTCTATTTTCTTCCAGCAAGGGATTTGAACAAGTGAACAGATAGTGGAATTCGTCACATATTTCATTCAGGTCACAAAAAGGGCATAGCCTTTCTTCCCGTGGCACATTTATATATCTTTGTGACTGGATTGGTAACTTATGATTGCTAAGTCTGAATTTTAATATATTCTTTCTCATCAAGGGAGATAAGCGGGTTAAGTAATCCTCAAAACAAAAATTCTCTTTAAAAATTCGGTACGTGATGCAAACGTTACTGTTATACATATTGCTTTTCCATGACTGTAAAAATTGATCTCTTACTCGTTGTTTTACAATCATCGTGAATTGGCTAAGAGAATATCTACAACCATTGGTCCACATATAAGTTAACCCTAGGTTATTAAGCAAAGAATGTACATAGCTCAACCAGGGTAGTTTATATTCGGAGTTTTTTTTTTTTTTTTTTTTTTTTTTTTTTGAACCTCAGTTACATGCAGATCGAGTCGTCCTCTTTCTTTTTTTTTCTTTTTTTTTCTTTTTTTTTTTTAGTTTTTTTTTTTAGAAGTGGTTCCTCAGATCTTCTTCATTGGTTCTTTTTTTTTTTTTTTTTTTTTTTTCAAATTTTCTTTACTTTTTTTTTTCTTCAAAATAAGACAACAAGAATATATCAAAATACAAATCAATATTACAGACTTCCCCATTTTCGCCACCCCTCTCCCCCCCCCCCTTTTTAACATCCATATGCCTTATCATTGGTTCTTTCATTTTTAACACAAAATCTACATGTTAAAGGATAGGACAGATAAGACTAAACAAAGACAAAGACTGTAGAACAAGCATGCTTTCAAAAGAAAATAATAACTAGATAACTAGTGAAGTAGGCAAGGCACAAGCCTTGATTTTCAAAGTTTGCAAGAGAATATTATATATGTACACCACTAGTTAGTAACCATTAAACGTCGTAATAATAACTGATTGTCAAAAATGACACGCAAAGAATTCAACGCATTTGTTTTCTTGGCAATACTAATACTCAATTTTCCTATCAAGATAATATGATTAGCGAAATTTTCTTCTTCCTCTGTTAACGGTAATCTTTCAATTGCTACACCAAAAAACACCTCTAGCATAGAACATTCAATTTTTGTACTAAGTTTAGCAGACAGTATACTTGAAACATGATTCCAAAATCTTTTTACATAATCACATTCATAAAAGAAGTGTTCAATAAAGTCTACCTTGTCAAGGCAATAGTTACATTTGTTTTTATTGACGACTTTCATTTTCTGCAGTAGTATGTTTGTAGGGTAAATATTATGTATGATTTTCCATTGCAGTTCTATTAAACGGACTTCTTTAGTTGCTTTTCTTGGCATTAGCCACACTTTGTCGCCAATGTCAATATTAAATTTGTGGTTCCATAAGGCAACTGCGTGCGGTTTAAGTGCTTGATTTTCTGCTGCAGCAGTATTTAACATTTGTTTAATTAATTTAGGTTTACAGTTAAAAATAATACCACTAGATTCATAAATTTCTACCATTGTGAATTTGCCAGAGTTTAACCATTCTTTCCAGCTCTTTGGTATAGCGTTTACTAAAGCATTGTACTCAATCATAACACTCCATTTATTTTTACCAACGATTGCCTGCATTTCATCCAAGGAATACAGTCTGATTTCTGTTACATTTAGGAGATCTTTTATCCTTTCAATTCCACTTTTAACCCAATATGCAAAATGCAATACACTACCTTTATATTGAACAAGCTGATTATTAAATAACATCTGATTACACACATTGTGTTTATTAACTTCGTTCATCGGTGTCAATGTTTTTGTATTCAAATATGTTATGAGCACGTCTTTCCAGAAGTCATTCTGTATTGAATGTATTCCCTTAGCTTTATCTTCTCTACAATTAAAATCAAAGCTACCGAGTTTTCCTGCTAGGTGTTGTAAATGCCAAACAGGAATGAAAGTCCAGTTTTCATTGTTGCTGCAAGCTAGTTTTCCTGCCCAATGCAGATAGTAACATTGTTGAGTGAAAACCATGTCAACCATCTTAAGACCTCCATTGCTGTATTCGCTTTGTAAAATTTTTCTTTTAATTTTTTCAAAAGCCTTTCTGTTCGAAAATGTTCTCTGCCATAAAAATTTGTACAACAGCCGATTGACCTTTTCTAACACAGCTTTTGGTATACCAACAGACTGCATAACAAAGTCAAACTGACTAGCAAGAAACGTTTTTATAATTACAGTTTTACCGTGTATGCTCAAGTCTCTCTTACTCCACATTTTTATTAGCGCATTTAACTTCTCAATTCTGCTAAGCCAGTTATCTTCTATTTTCTGTGCAGTCAAATTGTTTTGAAAATATATTCCCAAAATTTTTATCTTGTCTACAACAGTGAATGGTAGACCATTGTCTAGAGCCTGGGTACCACACCGCAGAGCTTTGGTTTTGTGAGGATTAAGCCTTAAGCCCGAGAATTTTGAAAAGGTATTTAAGATGCTTTGAGCAATTCTCATGTCGTTCTTATCATTGAGGAACAGAGTAGTGTCATCTGCCAGTTGTTTGATTTTTAGAGGAATATTTTCTGCTGTTGGATTTGGTAAAGGAATTCCTTTTATCGCACTGTTACGTAATTTGATGGCCAAAAATTCCACGGCCAAGACGAATGCCAGAGGTGAAAAAGGACATCCTTGTCTGATCCCACAATCAACTTTGAAACGTTCTGACAGCCATCCCGCATGGTTTATATTACTATACGTTTCGTTTGTGAGCACAGTAATCCATCTTTTGAAGTCTTCTCCAAAGCCAAATGCATCAAAGGCGTGCAGAAGGAATTGTTTACTAATAGAATCAAATGCTTTGGAGTAATCTAACGCCAGCAGATAACCAGCTTTTCCTGTAACGTTTAAATAATTAATAACATCATCGATTGTTCTTAAGACAGAGCTAATATTGCGTCCTTTCAAGTAACCAACTTGATCTTCGTTTATCAATTTTTGAATAACCTTGGAAAGCCTGTGTCCGAGAGCTTTGGCCAAACTTTGGAGTCAGAATTTGTTAGTGTAATTGGTCGCCAGTTACTTAGTTGATCCCTAGGCAAGTCTTTACTTTTATGCAACAAAATGATTACCCCTTGTCTCTGGCTATACGATAGTTTCCCCTCTCTAAACGATTCAGCAAAGGAATCAGTCACTATTGTACCCACTTTTGACCAAAAAAATTTCATGAATTCGATCGTCAAGCCGTCGCATCCGGGAGCTGACCCGTTTTTCATTGACTGCAATGCCTCCGAAGCTTCACCCAAAGAAATTATCCCTTCGCAAGTATCAGATTCTTGTTGTGAGAGTTTTGTGTATTGCTCGTTTACCATGAAATCATTGGCCGCTTGCGAGATGTTAGGTTCCTCTGTGGTCTGACTATATAGACTTTTATAATAATTTACTTGTTCCTGTAGTATATGCCCCTGTTCGGTGATTACTTCCCCTGATGTACGCGTTAGTCTAGTAATTGTGTTTCTTTTGCCTCTAGTTTTCTCTAAGCTACAGAAAAATTTTGTATTTTTTTCCCCATCTTCTATCCATTTTACCCGTGCCCTGGTTTGTGCCCCCCTTGCTTTATTCAGCTGAATCAACTCCAACTTGTTTTTAATTGTTAACAACTTAGATTGGAGATCCGTACTTTCGGGGTTGTGTATTATCTGGTTTTCGGTCTCTTTAAGTTCACTTTCCAATGTTAATGATTCATTCACTCTGGTGCATGCTTTCTTTTTACCATAGGTAGAGCAAAATTCTCGAATATCAATTTTGCACATTTCCCATTTTTCTACGCTACTTTCTATTAGTCCGAAGTTTTCATTATTTAGTGTGGAGTCCAAGAACACATTCATCTTCTGGACAAAGTCAATGTCCTTTAGATAGCTGTTGTTAAAGCGCCAATATCCGGGACCACGAACAAAATTAGAGTCATTTAATTCGACTGCTACAGCCTTATGATCTGTACTGGGAATGCTGTGATGCTCACAAGAAACAAGCCAAGGTAAAACTCCCTCTGTGGCAAAGCAATAGTCCAGCCTCCTAGCTATAAATGGGTTATGTCTGTTCCATGTGTAGTCTTTTTCTTCAGCATGAAAGATGCGCCACACATCCTGTACTGCTAGAAAGTCCACTGTATCCTTAAATTGTTCCACCTCCGCAATATTATGTGGATGTCCAGATATAATGTCTAGTCTATTGTTAAGAACACAATTAAAATCACCCATTATTATTAAGTTTTTTTGACAATACTCATTGAGAAGAGTTTGTAATATATTTAAAAAACGCACCTTATCTGGGGCTACATTGGGTGCATAAACATTAGCTATTGCAAATGAAAAAGATCCCTGTTCTACCGACACAACTAACAGCCTTTCCTGGCATTTTTCTAGCTTTACAGAGCCTTGGAAATGTTTAGAAACTAAGACAAGTTCTCCTTTGCTGTGGTTAGATCCCTCGAAGTAAAATATTTTCCCACCCCATTGTTTTTCCCAACTACATGATTCATTTTTAGTGACATGTCCCTCTTGTATACATACAATGTCGAAACGCTGCTGTTTTAGGTAGGTAAAAAGCATTGTTCTTTTTAATTTGTTTTTAAGCCCTCTGGCATTTAAAGAGACTATGCGTATTTTATCCATCAACTACTGGATGTTTAGCGGTGATTGGTCAATCACAGCAATCAAAGTATGTCGCACCAATTTAATCATAGTCCAGTTAATCCAATCCAGGTCCGAATCCAGTCCGTTGTCCAGAGAACGCAAACAAATGACGAAGATCAGCAACCGGAATCCGAAACGGCATCGGCAACACGGACGTTTTCTTCTTGGTCGTTACCGCTCTCTTCACACTGCAATCTGGGCTGTTTATCCTGGCGTACTGATACCGATTCAGTAGATGTCTTGCGCTTCACTGACCCCGACCCCTCTCTCCTAAAGGCTGAGAGTGTAGCCTGAGACAATGATGCCCTACGTTTAGGCCGACCTCTGTCCCTTTGTGGAGCCTTGCCTTCTGTCGACTTTTGTATGGTTTTATCATTCTGGTTTGTGGTGGTCGTTGAATTCTTGTTGTCTGTGTTGTTTTTGTTTATGTTGTCGGGTGTATCAAGTGTCACCTCTGCTACAGAGACACTAGTTTCAGGGGGTGTCATGCTGCAAGCAGCATCTCCAGCCTTGTGACCATTTTGGAGACATTTTCTACATCTGATTGGTGCTGAGCACTCCGCTGCTTTGTGTCCTTTTGTCAGACACCTTCTGCATTCTGCCTCCACTTGTCGCTCTACAGTTTTCTGTTCTTTGTGGTACAGGAGAGCTCTAAAGGGCCCAATTTCGATTGTCTTTGGTAGTGGGATCTTTGGCACTGATACATACAGAAAACGACGACCTGTTTTCCAGTGCGTAAGTTTTCCTTTCTCGTCTCTGTCCCGCTCATGGATGAGTTTGGACATCACTATGACGCCCAGCTGCTTCACTGCCTGCAGAATATCCGTATCTGAATAAGAGAGAGGTATATTGCTGATCACGAGTTTCGTGGAAGGGGGTTGGTCAGAGGCACCGTCGCCGACCTCGTCACCGCTTCGTGGAGCATGCAGTAAGAAGGGATTGCGACCTTTCACGGTGACGGCAACCCCTCTCAGGACGAATCCCTGAAGCATCAACTTTTGACGATGTTCTTTTGCGCGCGGGTAAATCCTCCACAAACCACCGATGCGCTGTGCACCATCTATGCTGTTAAAACCGCACACTTTCTCTGCGGCTGCACATATTTCTGCTGTACTAAACAATTTCTGTTCGAATGCAGGAAGTTGATTGTTGAGAACAAACACCGGTTCACAACGATCATTGATAGCTTGATTGTTTGTGTCACCCATTCTGCTAGTGTTGAATCTCAATAATTTCAACCACTACAGTGGAAAAGGAACAAGAAACTACACAATATAAATAAAATAACGAGACAGACCGAACAAGTCTAAGTATAAACCTAGCTGAAAAACTAATTAGAAATGAAAATAACTATATGAAAAACTGAACACTGTCAGAGCTCTGCCAAAACACGTCCGCTCGCTACGAACTTCGCTCACCGAATCCTATTCGGAGTTACAATATAAGGCATGACATAGGCGTAACGTAAGGACCAGTATTTTGGCAGGATTGCTGTAACAATCGACACACAGCTTAAACCAAAAACAGAGTAGTCTGCATTTAGCGTCAAGGGACACAGGGAAGTTTCCAACTTCTCCTAGCACCATGCATGGTGGTGTAGTGGATTTCACGTTCAGTATAATTTTCAAAAATTTTAACTGTAATCTATCACACATGTCCATATTTTCAAAAGCCCACACTTCACAGCCATAGAGTAGTACAGGTTTGATACAACTATTAAACAATTCTAACTGTAGATCTAACGGTGCATCAAGTTTTGTACACTTCCTTAGCAACGCAAACAATGCTCTGTCAGCTGACACACACTGAGCTTTAATAGCTCTTTGAAATTTATTATTTTAATTAAAAACTATTCCTAAATATTTATACTCCCAAACAATTTCAACATTTTTCCCGTTGAACTTAAACACAGGAAGTTTTGTTACTTTACCCCTGGAGAATATCATGATCTTTGTTTTTGTTATATTGATGTACATGTACATGTCTTGTTAGCAATATTTGTAGTACGTAAGAGGTTTGTATTCTTAGCTGCCGTTAACATTATATTAACTATCTCTGATGTAACATTATTAACGTCTATTTGTCTAGTGTCATGTACATTTTGAAGATAATTTGGTAGCTTTAGTGAAACTGTAAGTACCCGTCCGTTATCAATGTTATCAAGGAAGGAAGCGGCGCTCTCTTTTTTCCACTTAGGTCTAGAAGTAGGGGACTGACCATCTAGCGGGAAAGTTTCACTCACAAGAGGTGCATACTCTCGGGTAGCACAGTTGGTAAGAGCGTCTTGCTAGTAACCGAAAGGTCGCTGGTTCGAATCCCGGATTGGTCAACGTGTGATCATATTATTTTCCCCTTTACCAACAACTGGCCCGCTGGTGTCAGTATAAATCGGTCCAGTAGTCACCTATATGCGAAAGTGTCGTGTGACTATAATCTACAAACAACAACAACAACGGTGTCAGGTTTGGATATGATTTCAGAGGCTCTAAACCCTTCCCCCCCCCTCCATGCATTTCATCACAGGTCATACTATCCATTTCAGCAAATACTGGATTACAAGCAAGACTTCTTATGCTACACTCGGGTTCATTATTTACACTGCACAATGACCCTAAACTTTCACAGTTACAGTCATGATGCATGGGGATATGGTATAAGAAGTTAGCATCGCTTATTTGGGTTACAGTACCATCGTGTACCTCGTAATGTGAAGGTGTCACATAACGCCCCCTCTGTATGACATGAGACATACTCCTCAGCTGCACCACCAACAACCAGACCATCTGCAATCTCCGCGAGATGCTTCAAACCCAGCGCTGCGTAGCCAACACTGGACACACCCAACTTGAAGAGGTCGTCCGGGGTTTCAACCACCACTGGTCTGGGACGATCCGAAGGCGCAAGCCCTAGAGGTACCTTCTTTGCACAGTAGATCTTCCCATCCACCGTCCAGGCGCTGTAGGCCAACTTCTTAATGTATCCAAGTAATCTTGCTCGGAGTGGGGTGATGTCATCATTGATGAAGGTTCTATTATATCCCTGTGAGCCCTTCAAGTTCTTCTTCTTCTTCATGACCTCACTTCTCTTCTTCCTTGAAATGAATTTGACAAGGATGGGCTTCATTTTTCGAACTGCCCTACCAGCACGATGAACGACTGCAATGTCATCAGTCCTCACATCGGCACCAACGTCCTTGAACACTTTCAACGCCTTCTGCTCGACTTGCTCAGCAGTCTCTCCATCTTCGTATGGAATACCAAAAACCCTCACAGATTCTCGACGAGTGTACTGTTGCAGACGGTCATTTTCGTAAGTGAGAATGCGGACTGCAGCCATGGCCTTCCCAATTGCAGGATGGGATGATGGCGGTGGGGGTTGCATCAGTGACTCCAGACGTGCCTCAAACTCGGCCATCACCCCTCGAACCACCTCTCCCACCACCACTGACATAGCAGTAGCTAGTACGGGTATCATCCTGGCCACCGGGTCATCTGGGTTGTCATCTGCCGGTTTAAAGATGGATAAGGCTTCCTTTACTTTATTGACGATGGTCTCTTGGAGTCTAGGACTTCCCCACCCCCCCCCAGACATTTCTCCCCCCCCCGCCATCTCCCCCCTGCCTTTCCCCCCTGTATATTCCCCCCCCCCAGTATTTTTCCCCCATGGATATTTCCCCCCTGATGCTCAATTTAAAAACACACAATAGTAATGCCAATCTTGGCAGACAAGACTCATAAAATGTATATGCTCCTCAAATATACGATAAATTAACAGAGATTACATTAAGTGTCCAATTAAATGGTATAGTAATCAATAAAGTTTTAAAATATATATATGCTAAATTAACTACAACGATATTACTTCAAGTTGTCAATGAAATCTGATAACGTAATAGTACGACCTCACAGATTTAGGTTATGGGCAATACTACGCAGGAACTCCATGCTGTCTCGATTTCCATAGTCGGCGACGATATTCTGAATCCGCTCATTGCAGTCGCGATACTTCTTTCGCCGTGGCTCTGTTACATGACCACCAAGTGCTTGATCAATGATGGTGTTCAGTAGGCCATGTTCTCTCTTGAGAACATTGAGAAATCGCCACAGATTAGGATGATTAGCACCAACAGCAGTTTGCATCTTCCTGTTCCAGCCTTCGACACTGTTGTTGGTACGTGGTAGATCATCCCTGACGCGACTGTTGATGTTCCAAACTGCATGAGGAAATAATGGAGTAGCTCGGTTGTTGCGTGTTCGTCTTTTCCCAATGTAGTTGTCTTCGAAATAATCCATAACCTGCAGTACGTCGGCGTCGGCTGTGGATTCCTGCAGGTTGTCGAAAACATCCAAAAGATCTTCAAGAGGAACAAATGCGAGAGCTGGTATCATCCTGATCGACAATGAGAATTCTGTATTTTCTTGATATTTTTGTTGAAATCCAAGAAGCTGAACTTTCCTGTAGATGCATTGTGACAGATAATAAAAGCAGCCTTGTAGCTGAACGTCTTCAAATATCTCGCAAATCGAATTCATTGCTGCTTTCTCGTAATCCATCATAACTGACGATGGTTTTATATTAGGAATCAATGCCATGATTTGCTGAAACAACTTACTTAAATTTTCACACTCACCAGCATGTTTTCTCTGACAAAGAAAATTGTAAAACATGTTTCATTTTTAGCTTTGTCTTTTAGTCACAACTTCAAAAATAGAAAACAGTCGGGTCTTCAGACATTTTGAACAGGGAAAAACTTTGAAATTGAAGACTGTTTTTGATTAATCAGGCCCTTTCTAAGTCTGTCAGTGCAGAAGCTCTCAGTTTCCATGTTTTTCTTTCGCCACTCTTCCATCGTAGTTTCACAGATTCCTTATCCTTTATGGTGAGCTGAATTTGGGTCTTCCCAACGTCTAAACTTATTGCAATAGACAAACAACTCTCCCCATTTTCACTTCTTTCAATCACTTTCATTCTCTCTGTCAAACTCAACACTTTCCTCTTGCGCGACTCCATTTTGACAAGCCAGTGTAGGCGAGTAATGTCCCTTACTTGCGAATCGGAAATAGCAGACAACAGAAGGTGTACACTAACATGAGAGAAAAAACAAAAGGTACAGACAATAAATTAACTGATCTCTTTTAAATTGCCTAAGACGGTCGCATAAAGGGCTTAAGACACGGTCGCTGGTCGCATAAACGAGGTTGTCGCATACCAGAGGTAATTTATTATTGGAAGTGAATCCGTCAGAAGTGTTCAGGTCACATAACAGAGGGA
The DNA here is from genome assembly GCA_036898135.1 of Oncomelania hupensis. Lineage (NCBI taxonomy): Eukaryota > Metazoa > Mollusca > Gastropoda > Littorinimorpha > Pomatiopsidae > Oncomelania > Oncomelania hupensis. Next base: position 19,217,525 of record CM072519.1, on the reverse strand, counting down.
GTCGTATACCAGAGAGACGGAAACCGGAGGTTCCACTGTACTACCAACAACTGATGAGTCGGGCTTCGCCTTCTTGCAGTCCTTCTCCACAGAGAATGGTGAATTGAAAAGTGACCTTTTTGCTTTGCCACGAGTACGTGACATCACTTAGAACACATCAGTACAGCACACAAGCGGCGTAACACAGTCCACTTGTAGTTGTAGTTGTTTTGGCTTCGCTACACAGCCTATTACTAAGCTTGCTACTGGTACTAAGCTTCTTCTATCACACACAAACTATGCTACACACAATGTCACCTTACATTCGATTTTCCTTAGTGTTCACAGAAGCACTACACTCCAAATTCCATAGAACCATAGATAAGCACATTAGGGACCACCAAGACACAACTGTTAATATATACCGCTCTACAACTCGTTAGTATGGCCAAAAACATGAACACAAATCCCCCGCTCAGAAAAAACGCTCCGCCATTCAAACAAGGGAAACCACTCTCCATAGTAGTAAGTAGCGGAAAGTTTTTGTGCACTTTTCTTTTATTTAAAAACTTTTTTGCTTCAATTCTTGTTGTGCCTGTATGTTGCATTGTTCTTTGGCAGGTTTTGCTTAAATAACTGTTGTATGCCATTTGACTCTTGTTTTATTCTACTATTGATTACGAATTTTATGGTCTTTGAATTGTTTTTATTGAATTGCAATATTGCTAGTGTTTTTGTATTCCACGTGATTCAGAGGTTGGTCATAGACACTTGAGATTGCGCTTCAAGGAATTAGGAGAAGCTTTACACTTAGCAGGAGGAGACCTAATTGCGTATATAAATGCAGAGGTAGAGAAACAGGAGGATAAGGCAGAGAGAGAACAGAAAAAAATAGACAGAGAAGCAGCTGAGAGAGAAGCAGAATGAGAACAGAAGAAACTAGAATTAGAAGCAGAACAGAAGAAAGCAGCATTAGAGGCAGAACAGAAGAAAGCAGAATTAGAAGCAGAACAGAAGAAAGCAGCATTAGAGGCAGAACAGAAGAAAGCAGAATTAGAAGCAGAACAGAAGAAGGCAGCATTAGCAGCAGAGAGAGAAGCAGAAGTTAGGAGATGAGAGTATGAGCGGGCAGAAAAAGAAAGGGAAAGAGAAGAGAAAGAACGAGAAAGGCAGCATGAGTTAGAGCTGAGAAGATTAGGATCAGGAGCTTCAAGTTCTTCCTCAACCCCTCCCCACTCAGATCAACTAGAGGTAGCCTCCAACCCCGTACTAGAGATGTCATTTCCACTGGGGACATTCAATGAAAGAGAAGAAGGTCTAGATCTCTATCTGATTAGGTTTGAGCGCCTAGAAAACTGAGTATAAACTAGATCCCACCCATTGGTCTTTCAAGCTTAGTCAAGGGCTTAGAGGAAAGGCATATGACATCTACAGTAAGCTACCGACTGACAGAGTGACGGACTATCACAAAGTAAAAGAGGCACTCCTAACGGGATTCGAACTAACAGGAGAATGCTACCGGCAAAAATTCCGCACCATTCGGAGAGTGAAAGGAGAGAGCTATGCGCAGTTCGCAGATCGGTTGTCCACAATGCTAGATAAGTGGGTTAGCTAGTCAGCCACGGCTAAGACATTTGATGGACTAACAGAACTGTTAGTATGGGAACGGCTACAGGAAACCATGACCCCCGAGCTGAAAACATTCTCAGTAGTGCAGGGCGCGGAAAGACTGGAAGATCTGGTCAAGGTCGCAGATAGGTACGTGGCCGCCCACGGAGAAGCAAAGAGCTTCAGGCGAGACCTAAAGCCTAACGGGAAAGAGGCACAGAAACGAAGCCTTCACCGGGAAGAGCGCATCGCGAATAGGCCAAATCACCCCAGACCTGGGCAAAATAAAGGACCCAACGCGGAATTCGGAAAAAGAGGTCCCGCAGAACAGAAACGGTATTGTTCGTTCTGCAACATAAATAATCACTCCACCGCGAAATGTTTCAAGTTGGCCGCACAACGTAGAAAGAGCGCGAAAGCCGGCCAGCGCATAGAGTCCTAACTCAAAGCAGCGGTAACAAGCCACACCCCATCGGAGATCACCCATCGGTGACAGACACGGTCAAGGTCAACGGAAAAGAAGCGAACTGTCTGTATGACACAGGTCTGTCATACGACGCGATAGTTAGCGAATCTCTTGTATCGCGCGCGGACTTGACGGACAAGACAGTCGAACTACAAGGCGCAGACTTGACGAACCCGACGACTACTTGCCCAATAGCTTGGATAGAAGTAGAGAGTAGGTACGTCACAGGACGAATCCAAGCAGCTGTTTTACAGAAACCCCTGTATGATCTAGTGCTAGGATGTATGTATGTGTTCTTAGGCACGCCCCCTAAAACTGTAGAGATAGCTGCAGTGCAAACCAGGTCCCAGGCTAAAAGCCAACCACCCCAGCCCGAGTTAGCCCTGAATCCAGGACTCGAACAGATCAAACCAGCACAGAAAGAGGACGTTTGGATAGCCAAGTGCTTCCAGAAGCTACCCAAGGCGCACACACTCCCGCACAAAGGAGACTTCTACATGGAAGATGGAGTTCTACATCGACAAGGAGATGGAGATCACACCCAGCTAGTACTGCCAGCCACCCTTCGAGCCCAAGTACTAGAATTAGGCCACAACATGCCACTCAGCGGACACATGGGAATTGGAGCCACAGTACAGAGAATCAGCGCACACTACTATTGGCCAGGAATCACGGAAGATGTCAAGCGCTACGTGAAATCTTGTCAACAATGTCAACGATATTCCCCGCGCCATCACACCGTACCAGTTACCTTAGGACCATCAGTAGTAGTCGGCGTGCCATTCCAGCAAGTCTCAGTAGACATAGTAGGACCACTGCCCATGACGAAGAAGCGGAACAGATTTCTACTCACACTCGTCGACGCCTGTACGATGTGGTGCGAAGCAGTCCCGTTGCCAGCGATCGACACCAGGAAGATTGCAGATGCACTCATCGCCATCTTTACCAGAGTCGGATTCCCAGACAGCATTAGAACGGACAACGGATCTCAGTTCACCGGCCGCCTGATGCAAGAAGTGTTCGAGTTGATACAAGTTCATCACATTCGTACACCACCGTACCACCCAGCCAGCAACGTACAGGTAGAAAGACTGAATGGAACCCTTCTCACCATCCTCAGGAAAGTAGCGGTCGACAATCTAGAAGCGTGGGACACCTACGTGAATGCGGCACTGTTCGCATATAGAGAAACGCCCCATGCAGCCACAGGTTACACCCCGTCAACATTGCTATTCGGCAGACCTCTAGCAGGACAGCTAGAAACCCTACGCAGAAGTTGTACGGAAGCCAAGATAGACGACACACCCAGAGGTGCCACCAAGTACGTCGCAGACCTGCAGGAAACCCTCAAAGCAACGTGGAAGAAAGCTGGTGATGCACTGAAGAAGGCAAGAGCCCGTCAGGCGAAGAACTACAACCGCCACGCGAAGGACCGAGAACTGCAAGTAGGCAATCAAGTGCTACTCTTACTTCCAAGTGGAACCAACAAGCTGGACATCATTTGGAGAGGACCGTACCGGGTGACTGCCAAAAAATCCAAGACAGTCTACCAAGTAGAGGTAAACGGGAGAGCCCGATACCACCACATCAATCTCCTCAAGAAATACACGGACCGACCAGCGACCCCCAGCACTCACAACTTGCTAGCCATCGCCATTGCGGAAGAAGGAGAAAATTTGGAGACCAATGCAGTAGAGTATCCCCTGCACTCCAAAGAAACCCACAAGGACGTGATACTCAACGGAGACCTAGCCGCCAAACAGCAACAGCAAGTACTACAGGTCATTCGACAACATCCGACTGTGCTCACAGACCGACCAGGGAGGACAGACCTCGTCGAAGTAACCCTAATGGTGACCGACCCAACACCCATCCGCCAGAAGCTCTACCCGATGCCACTGTCGCAGCAGCGAGACATCAAGGAAGAGATAGACACCTTACTGGCAGCCGGAATCATCTCAGAGTCTACTTCCCCCTACAGCGCAGGCACGGTATTGTTGCGAAAACCCAACGGAGAGCATCGACTGTGCATTGTCTTCAGACTGCTGAATACCGTAACGCAGTTCCAGCCAGAGCCACTCCCGGACCTGACCGACCTATTTGCCAAGCTACAGCGAGCGACGTACTTCTCACGCATCGACCTCAGCAAAGGATACTATCAGATACCAGTACAACCGCATGTCCGAAAGTACCTAGCGTTTAGCACCATGGAAGGACACTTCGAGTTCAATGTACTTCCATTCGGACTACACAACGCTCCCAGCATCTTTAGCGCAATGATGCGGAAACTCCTGGCACCCCTGAGCAGCGAGCACCTACACGCGTTTATGGACGACATCATCTTCGCAACACCTACGTGGGAGGAACATGTCACGCTCCTACAACGACTTCTCGCCCGCCTCAGAGACACTGGATTGACGGCAAGACCCACCAAGTGCCAGATTGGATTCACGGAATTAGAATTTCTGGGACACACCATAAGTCAAAGAAGCCTGCGACCGGTAGAAAAGACCGTGAAACGCCTACTCGACGCTCCTAGGCCCAAGACCAAAAAGGAAGTGCAGTCGTTTCTGGGACTCTGCGGCTTCTACCAGAAGTTCATCCCCAACTACAACAGCATCGCCGTGCCACTAACAAATGGAACCCAGAAAATCGCCCCGGACAAAGTCGTATGGACAGCCGAATGCGAGACAGCATTCCAAACCCTCAAGGACAAAATGACATCGGCGCCAGTACTCCACCTACCAGATTTGACACAGCCATTCGTTCTTCGCACCGACGCCAGTGACTTAGGACTCGGAGCAGTACTGCTACAGCACGACCCCGAGAACTCAGAGACGCTATTCCTGTCGCCTACGCCAGCAACAAACTGAGACCCGCCGAAACGCACTACGCCACGTCGGAGAAAGAATGCCTTGGACTAGTCTGGGCCATACAGAAATTTCAACTCTACCTGTATGGGACCCACTTCACAGTTCAGGTGGACCACCAACCACTATCGTTCCTGGCAGCCTCCAAATCGTTGAACTCTCGCCTGATGAGATGGGCACTCACCCTTCAGGCATACTCATTCCAAATCGAGTACATCCCCGGCAAAGAGAACCACGGAGCCGACTACCTCAGTCGCCATCTCGTGGAGGACACAGCCGCTGTCGCCCACCCAACACAACTAAGGGCCACAGCACCAGAATTCGTCTCCGTCCAGTAAAACCCTGTCACTAGTGTCCATAGCTACCTGGCACAACATTGCAGCTCAGGTAGAGCAACTTAACTAGTTTGTAAATAGGACCCTAGGAAAGTGCAGTGTTAAACTAGGCTCCGTAGTTGAAAAAGGTCGAATCCAGTAGTCATCGCCTTTTTTCAGTTGAGGGAGCCTGTAACAAGCAGACCAGTTTACCCCGCACTATTTGAGCTTTTGCTTGTTTAGTCAGTAGTAAAACTTAGAAGGTTACTGTAGTCTATAGCAGACGATTAAAGATCTCTCCTGAGAAGATTAGACAGCAGTGCTTGTTGAACATTCGAATTCAATCAAGTAGCCACAGCCTGACATTGTCGAACAGACGAGCAGGCGGTATATCGTGAGCCCAACTCAGCAAACGACAGCAACCACGTCAACGCGTACAGTTGACTGCCGAGGCATCTACAGCATCGCGCGCAGTTAGCCCCAAACGTCGTACCAAAAAGTCAAAGACTACACGACACAGCGTGTACCAGAGCTACCTCAATGCAGCGCTTCAACCACGCAGTTAAGTGCTCTAGAAACAGTGCACTTACACTCTGTATAAACAGGACCACAGTAGTCCACTCTTCACGACTTCTGACCTGTACAGCAGAAAGTAGCCAGTGCCCAATGAAGAAAAAGTAGCTGTTTAGATTATCAGCGAGCGAACCATTCGCATTGACAATTGAACTTTTTAGTTAGTTTCGTACTTCGAATATCGTGTATAGAGTAGAGGAAATAAATGTGTGATTTTTACTGTTATCAAGTGGCTGGACTACATATGATTCATAGCCGTGTGAAAGCTAGTGTGACAGTGATCTTTTACTATTTTCTATCTCTGTACCCCAGCCTAAACACAGACCGAGCTAAACAAATAAATGTATTAAGGTAATTCACAGGGTGATTCACTAGCGGTCCCCAAAGAATAAGACGAGAGGCTTATAGCAGTCCATTGTGCAGAGCCCAGCAACAATAAAACCCACCGTCACATACACCTCTTTACGATCCGACTACCTTCCAAGTCCAGTATCGAATGAAAGTTCCGGCCAAGTTTCTGCAATATGCATCTCAAACTGAGCTCAACGATTGGTTCCTTAAAACTGCAAAAACAAGCTCCATTCTGACCGCACATGCTAACATACATAACCCATTATCCAATTTCTTGACCCAGACTCTCGCAGAACGACTTGTTATTGTCCATTTGCTGAAAAACAAGGTGCCCACACCCCTCTTCCACAGTTTTGCCATGACAGTGTTTAAACCCATCTCATTCCCGAGTGTTGTTTTGTTTTTATTGTTATTTGTGGTCCTGATTCGGCTCGGGAGAGTCCGCTGGACCTAAAGCAAGAACCATGTAATGTAATGTAATGTAATGTAATGTAATGTAATGTAATGTAATTGTTATTTTGCCTTAGCCCGATGGTGTCAAAAGGCCGAACGGGGAATTGCTTCGTGTTTGCAGGATTATCCTCTCAACATCCAACGTATTGCAGACCGTTCTTATAGAAGAGAGATGTGCAAGTACGCATTTCACTTCAAAGATGACAGCAATTTTGACGATGATGATGATGATGATGATGATGATGACGATGATGATGATGATTGTCATCCACTGCCTCAACTGTGGGTGCACCAGTGTGTGCTCAAAACCACCCCCAAAACTGTGATAAGAGGCCAGATTTACCCAGCATTATAGCTTCTTGCCTTGCTCTGTCGGCTGTAGCCTTAGTATGGGAGGCGAGATATAGCAAACGCGCGCGCATTTGCGCAAGCATTTGCACGAGCAAATGCGCGAACCTCGCGCCCTTCCTCGCGCAAATGCGCGAGGTTCGCGCATTTGCGCGAGCAAATGATCGCGCACTTCCTCGCTCATTTGCTTGCACACTTGCTGGAGCAAATGCTCGAGCATTTGCGCGAGGTTCGCGCACTTGCTCGCGCATTTGCTCAAGCAAGTGTGCGAGTAAATGCATGTGCGTTTGCTATATTCCGCTCCATAAACGTAAAAATTATACCCGGAAAAGAATGTGTATGTAAAAGAATTTGAGAAGTGCACAAAGTAAATATTTCTTGCATTTATTAGTAATAATATTACTAATCCTACATTCACATTTTGAGTTTGACTTGCAGCCATTCGTTTCACAGATAAGACACCCCACGCGTTCTTGCGCGGAAGAAAAATATCCACCCGTTTCTGTATATATATATATTTACATATTAATTACTAATACTTTAATAATATTTTACAATAAAAGCTATCTTAAAACATATTGAGACAGTTATTTCAATTGTATTCTACTTAGAAATTAAGTTTAAGGGCCACAAATATTACGTAAATATTTAACATCAAACTAATGCGTATAAATACAAAATATCTAGGTCGGAGATCTAGAAAAAAACCATGTGTTCATTTTCAGTTCCTTTCCGTTGACATTTTTCAGCAAAACCCCTAAAGCAACGGGCGTAGCAACCGCTCGAGCAAATGATCGCACGCTTGCTCGCGCATTTGCTCGAACACTAGCAGGAGCAAATGCGCGAGCAAGTGCGCGAGATTCGCGCATTTGCTCGTGCAAATGCTTGCGCAAATGCGCGCGCGTTTGCTATATCTTGCCTCCCATACCTTAGTAAAGTAATGTTGCTCTGCAGCGGATGACAGAAGTCTGCTGTGGGCTACACTTTTGTATGCTGACGCTGGCTCGGTGAGGCAGTGACATCATCCAGCTTTCGTATAGCAGTAGTATCGCCACCCAACGCTAGAGGGCGACTCTTGTGGTTTTAGTTTTCCCGGGCTTCCTGTTGACCACAGAGAGAGAGAGAGAGAGAGAGAGAGAGAGAGAGAGAGAGAGAGAGAGAGAGAGAGAATCATTCATCGTTCGACTTGCATAGAAACAGGAGCTAGGCTTTAAGGAATCTCTCTACTTGAAGACAGCAGGAACTGGTGAAATTCTATTCAACCTAGTTAGTCACAGCGTGACATTGTCAAAAAGGTAAATGAACTATCTTTTGTTTCATCGCCATATATTGATACTATTGTTGAATTAGGTTTGTGAAGTTTGCCATGTTTAGAATTGTGATTGTTAGTAAAACTTTGCGTGACCACGTGGTGAACAAGACCGGTTGCGACGCCATTACATGTATTATTGCAGACCAGTGGCTGTACGAGAGACTGTGTATAATATTAATTATTTCTATATGTGTGTATTTAGCCATGATTTATATTTATATATGTATAGAAATTAGAGGGGAGTTTTACACTCGTTTGGTGTTTTTCTATCAGTAGTTGATTCAGCCCCAATGCTGAAGGTCCTCATAGGTGTAACTCGGATTCGTTTATCCACGTAACCCGTTCAATCAGCAACAAGGCACGGAGTCGTCGTGTGAAGTTTTCAAACTTTATTCAGCGTACCTCAACTGCATTCAATCGCCTTTTCACTTTCCTTCCTCCCTCACTTTACACAGAGCATCAATTATATAGTTTTTCTCTACTCCAGAACACTTTGGAACGATCGAGCATGACGCAATTATAACCAATCACAAATAAATTCGTCATCACTGTCTTACGTCATACAACATTCTTTTGGTCCAAGAATGTTCTCAATATCTACACCTCTCGCGAAGCTTCGATCGACAGTAAACAAGCAAATCTAGAGAATTCTCCAATTATATCGACCAACTAAAATTACCAACGTTATACAAAGATTCTTCTAACAACAATGCAAACTCAAATCAAAGGTAAATACACTCTATTATTGCATACTTTGCAAAGTGAAACGATTGGATCCATCGTGCGCGTTTCAGACATATTATCGTTCGCGTTTCAATGTAACAGGGAGATTCCAGTGGACCACGGACTTAGCAGAATGTTCGTCGCTTATATATGTATATAAGTAAAGCTAATCACTGAGGATTATTTCTGCCTTCAGTAAGACGCTCATGCACACACCTAGTATACACGGTGTTGCAGAAAATCGTCTCATATGTTACAGACGAGCAGGCATCGAGGGTCCGATCAGAAGCAAGACAAGTAAAAGTCTTCACTGACATTCGGCTTGCATTGGGGCCTCCCGCACTGAGCGACGAGAGCCCACCAGTTTGTCAACAAAGAAAGAATCCACAACAACACAACTCGTTGACTCTAAAGTTAAGTTAGATTTGCCTCAGTGCACCAAACCTGTTAGAAAAGGACATCACTAGTCCACCTTTCCTTTGGGCAGAATGCACAAGTAGCCCGATGATGAAACAGTAGCTGCATTATCAAGAAACGAACCATTCGAAAGGATATTTGAACTTTTAAGTTAGTATCGTGATTAGCAGATCTTGTATAGAGTAGAGGAAATAAATGTGTGATATTTACTGTTAACAAGTGGATGGACTACCTGTGTTTCATAGCCGTGTGAGAGCTAGTGTGACTGATCTTTTACCATTTTCTATCTCTGTAAACCCAGCCTAACACAGATCGAGCTAAACTTATAAATGTATTAAGTTGAGTCACAGGGAGATTAACTAGCGATCTCCATCGACGAAAGACGAGTGGGTAATAGCATTCCATTGTGCAGAGCCCAGCAACAATAGACCCACCGTCACAAAAACTAACAAATTCAAAACCAGGGGGAACAATTACGACATTTTTTTTATTCACATAAAAACAAACTCATCTATATATTTATAACACCACCCGACACCTCCCCATCCCTCCTGTAAACCCACAATCACTCTAACTATAACGAAAACAAAACTGGTAAAATTAAATTAAAAAAAATTGAGATACATTTTAAAAAATCTTTCTTGCTACAGACTATACAATATCACAAGTGGCTGTAAATTCTTTCACTAATGATTTTAACAGGATATTAATTATACAGAATGCTTAATAATATTGTAACCAGTAATAATAATATTTATCAGTGGCTACAAACTATACAAGGTGATTGACTATAGAAAATGCCACTCCTTCAACTAACTACATGTAACTCTTTGAAAGAGATAGTAAAGTTGTCTTATCTTATCTATACGTTTTACTTTATACAACCGGCTACTGACATATTCTTTACAGTTCATTTTATTGAGGGAATGATAAACAACTTTTCCTTTACGGACTTCTCGCTGGATGGCAGTCAGTGATCAGCGTGATTCCCTCATATGCTCAGGTCAGGTGGAGATGTCAATACCAGTACACTAAAACATACACAAGAGTAGATTCTTGCATTATTAATCACCCAACACAGGAAAAATACCCACATACTCTCCTGCATCCTTGTGCGCACGTTACTACTCTTCTCCATTACAGCCGGAGTGTGTGATTACCACTTGTCGGAGAAGGGCGCGTTTTGTTGAGCTCTCGTCCGTGACTGACTACACAGTTATTTTTCTCGTGTTTTGTACACTTTTGCTGTGTGCTATGCCAAGCTCTAATACTGATTTTCGAGTCGTGTGTGGCTCGTTTTTCTTCACATTTCAAGCCTTTATGGAGAAAAGGAGACAGTTTGTAAAGAAGATGGCCTTTCGTCAGGTGTTTTTGAGAAGCAGGCTTGACGGCGTTTTCATGGGATTTGTTTTGTCTTACCTGGCGTGGTCTAATAAATCTACTGTTGGTGATGGCGGGGGACGTGGAACTTAACCCGGGGCCCGGTGGACAACAAGCAAGGAAGCAGTGGTACTGGTGGTGTGGCTGCATCGAAACCATCTACGCGACAGAGCAAGCTAAACATCTCCATCAGCGACCCGTCTTTAGCCGACATTATGGTCAAGCTGAACGACATGGACACCTCGGTGAACGGAAAAATGGACGACGTGAAGGCGGACATGCAATCGATTAGAGACAACGTTGGCAAATTACAAGAAGAAATGAGCGAGCTAAAAGAACAGGTCAGTGATTTTCAGACAGAAAATGTTTTGCTTAAAGAACATGTTGATAAATTGATGAATCGTGTCAGTACCCTGGAAAAACAATCAGACGATCAAGAAAACAGATCCAGAAGAAATAATTTGTTGATTTATGGGATGAACAAAGAGAATGGTGAAACAAACAAAGACTGTGAAGAGAGATTGAGAGAATTGTGTACTGATAATTTGGAATTAGCTGAGGATATTGTTTTTGATAGAGTGCATCGTGTGGGCTCCCACCCCAACCCCCCATCATTGCAAAGTTTGCTTTCTACAAACAAAAGATTGCAATTTTAAAAGCTAAACAGAAACTGAAAGGGACAACTATATTCATTGGGGAGGATTTTTCCAAAGGAGTCAGAGAAATCAGGAAGAAACTGGCCAGCGTTATGAAGGAGAAGAAAGCGACTGGGCAAAATGTGTCGATGATTTTTGATCACTTGATGATTGATGGAAAGAGATATTTTCTGGCGACTGATGGTATGAGTGTGGTTGAGGGAGAGGTGGGGGCAGAAATAGGGTTGTGGCCGCCCCGCACATTGTCAAAAACTACACGTACTGTGTAATTGTGTAAACTGTTACGATAAAGGAAATTGCCGTGATTTTTTAAACTCCAGTGTTGATTTACCTGTCGCTGCCAAGTGTTTGGGGTACAACCGTACTAGTAATGAGGACAATTGCACTGTCAGTTTGGAATATAGGCCTAACATGAGTACTGTTTGTCCTCGCCAAGCCTTTTGCTGCTGCATGCTGCACGAATCTCTCTTTGGAGCGGCTGGGTCAGAGGTCAGTGACAGTGAGACTATAGCCACACCCCCTAGTAATAATAATAATAATAACGGATTTTTATATAGCGGGTACTCCAGCCTATGACCAGACTCACCACGCTTTACATAGTCATTACATATAAATACATGCACTCGATAAAGCATCGCTTTTGCTACAATACACCAAAAGACAGAACAGTAAGGGTACGAACTATTTACAACTATGTACACAATTTAAAAAAAAAGACAGAAATAGACTATTTACAACTATGTACACAAATGACAGAAAACACAGAAATAGAATAGCAAAAACCTATTCACAGCTATTTATATGCCCGGTTAGGCCCAAGAGAAAAAACAGTATAAATATGTACAGCCGTGTATACACTTACGGATCAGACAGAGACAAAAGAGGAGAGAATGGCAGCGGGATACAAATCAGTCTGAATAATGCAGTTTGAAGAGGTGGGTTTTGAGGTCCTTTTTGAATGCTTGTGTTGATTGTATGTTGCGGATATGGGAGGGAAGGGAATTCCACTGCTTAGGTGCGGAGTAGGCGAATGCATGTTGGCCGTATGTCTTAGTGCGGGTGACAGGAACCTTGAGTGTGCGAGTGTCAGCAGAAGATCTTAAAGTGCGTGAAGGGGAGTAGACAGACAGTAGGTCAGCAAGGTAGGAGGGACAAGAATCTGTGAAGAAGTTGTGACAGAGAACAGAGAGTTTGTACTCTATGCGTGCTTGCACAGGAAGCCAGTGAAGGGAATGTAGTAGAGGTGTGATGTGATCGCGTTTCTTAGCTCGGAATACTAGTCTAGCTGCTGAGTTCTGAACCTTTTACCCCTTGGGGTCATGAGCAATCTTGCCACTGTAGATTGTTCTAACCTATAAAGGGAAAAGTGAAAGCCCCAGTTGAAAACCTGTCTTGCCTTTGTAGGCATGACCAATTCACTGCGGCAACAGTACCCCCGTTGGGGTCCCGGGGGTTTCAGTATAAATAGTATCCCCACTTTCTGGAAATTTAGTGCTTTAAATTCCCACTGTCACTGTCTTCCTCATTTACTCTTTCCCATTCCTGCTCTGTCCTATCACTCTGCTATACTAACTTCTTCTTCGCTAGATCAATGACCTACCTTTTTTCTTGAAAACTCTTCCTGGACAAGGCTCCTTGTTTGTGTATGAGGTCTGTTGGATCAGCTTGGGAGTGTTGGACGCTTTCTGCCGGGTGGTCACTAGGGCTTCCTATGATGTTATTACTTAGCAATATAGGCATTTTATATGTATATGTTTTGTTGATAATTTATAATGATGTTTGTATTCTATTTTGTTTTTGTAACCGGGGGTTCGAGTAGTTGGGGTAAAGCCTCAGCCGTCCCCTGCGTGGGATGTCTTTATTGTAAAGTGACTGGCCGGTGGAGGGCATTCAATTTTCCCACTAGGGTTGTTTCAGCAGATCTTTTATGCGGATCGGGGGTTGTCCGGTCCTGATTTGGCTCGAAAGAGTCCGCTGGACCTAAAGCAACAATCAATCAATCAATCAATTCTGAACCTTTTGTAGCTTGTCAATGATGTGTTTTGGGGAGCCAGCGAGGAGAGAGTTGCAATAGTCAAGACGAGAAAGGACGAGAGCGCAGACTAGGGTTTTGGTGGCAGTGAGTGTAAGATAGTGGCGAAAGGAGCTGATTTTGCGTATGGCCGTGTATGCAGAGCGACAGACGTTGGAGATGTGGTTGTTGAGGGACAGGTCATCGGAGAGAATGTAGCCGAGATTTCTTGCTGAGGATGAGAACTGAATGTTTGTTGTCCCTACTGTAAGCGATGTTGGGAGAGGCGGGAGTGAGGAGGAGGTGTTGTGCTTGTGAATGAGGAGGGCTTCGGTTTTATCGTCATTAAGCTTAAGCTTGTTGAGTGTCATCCATGACTTAATGTCTGTGATGCAGTTCTCCAAAGTCTGAACAGTGGAGTTAATGAGAGAGGGGGCAGTGGATTTATAAAGTTGTGTGTCGTCTGCAAATGTCTGACTCTCAACAGCATGATTTCTAAGCAGGAGAAGCAGTGGCTTGGTGTACAGAGTGAACAACACCGGCCCTAAAACGGAACCCTGAGGCACGCCGCACACCAAGTCTGCTGTGCTGGAGAAACTGCCATCGACAGTGACTGCTTGTGATCTGTCAGAAAGATATGAGTGGAACCAAGCCAGGACCGAGCCGGAGATTCCAAAGTAGTGTTGAATAGTGTTAAAGAGAATGTGGTGGTCGACTGTGTCAAAGGCGGCTGAGAGGTCTAGTAAGGTGAGAACGGAGACGTTACCATTATCTAAGGCCAGCAACAGATCATTGGTTACCATTAGGAGGGCTGTCTCAGTGCTGTGGAAGGGTCGGTAGGCAGACTGGTTGGGGCAAAGTAAAGCGTTATCATATAGGTAGGCAAACAGTTGTACTGTAGTAGAAAACTGTAGTACTGGCAGTTTAGATGATGCTTCTGATGTTTGTGTAAATAGTGTAAATAATGAGACTGTCGGCAAAAGGTTTTCTTTTTTGACGTGGAATGTTGATGGTTTGTGGTCAAAGTTATTCGATCCTGACTGTGTTACTTTTGTTTCTACTTTTGATTTTGTTTGTTTGGTGGAAACTTTTCTTTAGAATGTAAATCTTGACGTTTTTGTAAAGCGTGGCTTTACTGTCTTTTCTCTACCTGCAGTGAAGCTTTCGGATGGTGGAAGACCGTCAGGAGGTGTTGTCTGTTTAATTAAAAATGAATTTGTGGCTTTTGTTAAAAAATTGGATGTAAATATTGGACATACGCTCATATTTATTGTGGATAAAAGTCTTTTTGGATTATCTAAAGATGTTTTGTATGTTTGTTCTTATACGCCACCCGAAGGTTCACGTTTTTATTCTTATTTAGGGGTAGATGGAGATGGTGTTGTCTCTTTAGAAAATTGTATATCTGATATTTTTCTTGATAATGATCTATTTACAATTGTTTGTGGTGATCTCAATGCAAGAACAAGTAATATTTCTCAACGTATTAATCACGATCAAGATTTGTTTAAGTTATCACATAAGAGTGAGTCTGTTTTGGGTGAAAGGTGTTCGCAGGATAAAACATTAAATAGTTTTGGGAAATCGCTATTAAATATGTGTACTTCTTTGAATCTGTCAATATTAAATGGTATGTGTCATGGTGACCTTTAAGGTTACTACACGTACATTTGTGACTTTGGTAGCAGTGTTATTGATTATTTTCTAATTTCTTGTGATCTTTTCGCTATTTTGTGTAATGCTTGTTCTTTGAATGTATTGGATATATCAGAATCGAAGCATATGCCTGTGTCTTTGTCTGTTCTTTTCCCAAATGAAAATCATTGTGCGAAAGTGCTCTCTAATAAGTCAATTTTTATTGAGAAATTTTGTTGGAATTCAAATAAGGCTGCTCAGTTTAGTGATGCTGCTCTTAGTAAAAATGCTGGCTTGATGTTAAATGAGGCTTTAGAATTAGTTGATGTGGATGTAATTTAGCACTTAATAAATTTAATGAATGTATTACAGAAATATCAGCCTGTATGAAGAAACGTGTGTGTGTAAATGGGAGAGGGAAACAGCAGGACTGGTTTGATGCGCAGTGTAGCATTACGAGGAGAAGTGTGCGCGCTTTACTGAAAAAAATATTGCCGCACGTTAAAGAATTATGATCGGGCAGCCTATTGTAAAACAAGAAGAGAATATAAAAACTTGCTTTGTTGCAAGAAAAAGAATTTTAATATGATGATGATAGGAAAACTGGTAGATTTTGTAAATAATCAGAGTTTTGGGACACTGTTCATAATATTATTTCAAAAAAGAGAATTGATAACCAGATTTCTGTTGAAGAATGGTTTAACCATTTTAAAATGTTACTTGAAAAAGAAAATTTTCCGTTTGAGTCAGAGGAATTAGACACTAGTGGTGGTGGTGGTGGTGATGATGATGATGATGATGATGATGATGATGATGATGATGATGATGATGATGATGATGATGATGATGATGATGAAGCTAGTTTAAATAGGCCTATAACGGAGGAAGAGATATTGTTAGCGCTTCAGAAGTTAAAACCTAAAAAAGATGCAGGGCCAGACGGGTTGATAGGTGAATTGTTGAAATACGCAACCAGACTTGCTGTCCCCCTTTTCCATAAATTTATAAATAAATTATTTGATAACGGTATTTATCCTGATAGTTGGTGCGAGTCTATCATATTACCTTTGTTTAAAAAAGGAGATGTAAATAAACCATGGATTTACCGTGGAATTAGTCTATGCAATATAAGTAGTAAAGTGTATGGTTTTATTATTAATAAACGCTTGCAGTCATGGGTTGAGGAAAATGATATCACCGGGGAATTTCAGGCAGGCTTTAAAAAAGGTTATTCTACAGTTGATCATCTCTACACCCTTCTAGCATGTGTTCAAAAACAGTTTTGTTTAAATAGAAAACTGTTTGTGGCTTTTATTGATTTTGAAAAATGTTTTGACAATATCAACAGAAATTTCCTGTGGCCTATATTACTGAAGAATGGTATTAAAGGAAAAATATTTCGTTGCATAAAAAGCATGTACTTAAGAGTTAGGCGAGAGTGATGTGTGGTGGTAGTGAATTTACTGTGTGTGTTAATTGTAATTTTGGAGTGAAACAAGGAGATATATGTAGCCCAATTTTTGTTTTCGATATTTATCAATGAGTTAACCATAGAAGTTATTAGTAATGGCCGGCATGGTGTAACTTTTTCACTAGAAGCTTTTGAATTGTTTATTCTCTTGTTAGCTGATGACGTTGTACTCTTGTCTGAATCTATTGTTGGTCTACAAACACAGTTAAACAGTTTGCAAAGAGCAGCTTGTGCACTTAATTTAAAAGTTAATTTGGAGAAAAGTAATATTGTAGTCTTTAGAAAAGGAGGATATTTGGCTGCCAGGGAAAGATGGGTTTATAATAGTGAAATAATGCCAATTATAAATGTATATAAATATTTAGGAATTTATTTTTCAACCCGTCATAGTTTTATTTCTGCATGTCATGATTTAGCTAGTAAAGGCAAAAGAGCATTGTTATCTATCGTGTCCAGACTAAGGGTTTTTAATAATCATGCTATATGGGTCTGAAATCTGGGGATTAGATAAAGCTTCAAATTATTGTGAAAAAACACATTTATACGGTTTGAAAATGTTTTTGTGGATTGATGTGCGTACTCCCAATGACTGTATTTATAGAGAGCTGAACAGATACCCAATAACTATTAATTCATGTGTTAATTGCATTCGTTATTGGTTTAAGTTGTTACAGATGAACAATAGTAGACTTCCTAATCAAGCCTATTTGATGTTGTGCGTTATTTTTGCTACAGAACGGTTTTGGTGATGTATGGTATAATCAAGGTGTTGGAAACGTGAATGTTTTTATACGTGTGTTGAAAGAACGATTGATTGATTGTAGATGGCAATATTGGAATGAACATGTAAGTGAAAGTGATCGCTTTAGTATGCTCACTAGATTTTGTACTTCCACATATTGTGTTCCTAGATATTTGCAACTTGGTTTAGATAAATATTTAACATTTATTATGACAAAATTTAGGTTTGGTATATCTGATTTATTCGTGCACTTTTATAGGTACAGGCATCATAAACCAAATAATCTTCTATGTCCTTTGTGTAAAACAGCGGAAGATAATGAATTACATGTTGTATTTTGTTGCCCAAATCTGGATGATTTAAGAAAAGAATTTATTCCAGCTAAATTTTATAGAGCATCAAGCGCTTTCATCTGTCTTTACTGTTCACTACTACTAATTGTTACACTCGTTTGATATTGGTGTTTTTCTATCAGTAGTTGATTCAGCCCCGATGCTTGAAATCCTAATAGGTGTAACTCAGATTCGTTTATCCACGCAGCCCGTTCAATCATCAACAAGTCAGAAGTCGTCGTATGAAGTTTTCCACTTTTATTCAGCACACATCAACAACTGCATACAATCGTTCAATCGCTTTTCACTTTGCAATTCTCGACTATCAACTTTCCACTTTTTACAGCTTTCTCAACTCTAATACAACAGCTCTCTCTACTTTCAACTCTCTCCTATTTTAAAACAGTGCGGCACTTATATAGTCTCTACATACTCCAGAACAAACGAGAATACCCCTGCATGAAACACCACAACCAATCAAAGTTAATTTCATCATCACTGTCTCACGTCATACAACCTTATTTGGGATGGAAGCGTCTCGTGGTTACCACTAGATTTATCCACACGCTTCGATCGATCGTAAACAACCAAATCTAGAAAATTCTCAAATAATATCGACCAACTAAAATTATGAACGTTATACAAAGCTTCTTCTAATAACAACGCAAAATCAAATCAAAGATAAATACACTCTATTACTGCATGCTTAGCAAAACAAAACAATCGCATCTATCGTGCGCGTCCCACACGCAAGCCTACTATCGCACGCGTTTCACACGTAAGGCTACCATCGCACGCGTCTCCAACGTAACACTAATGATGTTGTTGTACGAAAATTATGCTTTTTTTATATATATATACAAAGTCTTTAAATTACGTGAAGTTGGCAGGTCTTGATGCCTTCTTTCCGCTCATTAATTTTTTGATTTGTTTGTATTTGTTTACACACCCCTTCCAAGATATGGCCTTATCCGGAATAAACTCGTTCGTTCGTTCGATCCATTATAGCCATTATCAAGCGCATTCATAAATTACCTCCCTTTATCATAATTGATATAAACAAACTTTCCCATATTATTTTCATCTATTATAATTGGAAACAATGTACTTGTAATTGATGAATTATTTCCCTTTATAATCATTGAAAACAAATGATCAAATTTTAAATATAAATGATATATCTTTTCTTAGTCATTGACAAAATTGTTTTTATTTATATTTTACTTCTTTTTCCTATCCTATCCTGTCCCGTAACCCGTAGGTCGTAGGGGCACCATAGATGATCGTTTAACCAGCATACTCCATCTTTCTCTGTCCTCAGCAGCCCTGATGGCTTCGCTCAGCGTCAAACCAGTCCATTCTCGGATGTTGTCATCCCACCTCTTTTTCGGTCTCCCTCTTCTTCTACCTCCTTGCACTGTGCCTTGTAGAATGGTCTTTGCAAGGCCTGATGATCTGGTGACATGGCCATACCATCGGAGTTTCCGTTTCTTCACCACTGTGAGCAGGTCATCGTGTTGTCCAATGGCTTGTGTGATGGTCTGTTGGACTTCGTCGTTGGTGATGTGTTGGGTATTGGAAATGCCCAGAAGTCTTCTGTAGCACCTCATCTCCATGCTTTGTATTCTTCGTTGTAGATCTGCTGTGATGGTCCATGCTTCGCAAGCATATAGGAAGATGGAGATGACAAGGGAGCGCAGCAGTCTTACTTTGGAATGTATACTGATGGTCCTGTCTTTCCAAATGGGCTTCAACCTTGTCAGGGCAGCAGTTGTTTGTGCGATCCTGGAGAGGACTTCCTGTCGGGACCCATTGTCTGATACAATGGCTCCTAAATATTTGAAGCTATGCACTGTGTTGAGGGATTGGCCTTGGACTTTGATGTCCGTGTTGATGCCATTGGTGTTGTTGGTCATCATTTTGGTCTTCTCTGCACTTATTTCCATTCCATAAGCTCTGGAGGTGGTGTCAAGCCTCTGTACCAGCTGTTACAACGCTAAAAAAGAGTACAAACCTGTCATGCATAAAGTAGGCTTATTTATCTTCACAAAGGGTGAAAATAATTATCGAATATAATAATATTTATTTCCCTGGATAAAAAAGCATTCTTTCTTCACTAATATTTTCTTTCATGCAAAATATAAAATATATACATGGTTATACAAATACGCTTGCAGCCTAGCAAAATGTCCACTTAGAAATCGGCTGCATGTACAGTATTTACGCTACCGGTGTTTTTCCTCAGTCCAGACAAGGCGACACAACACAAAACAATACACGTCCGAGTGGTCACAGATGTGCATGCAACTCTCATTTTTCCTCAGGACATCAGCTCCAGGGCGACTGGACGCTGCCTTGCAGGACCGTCACAGCAGGACGACACACTGCTTGAGATAGGCGGCAAATAGTACACAACCACGCCAGCACAAATCCACCCTCCCAAAAGCTCTGCTGGCACTAGTGCAACTTATCTCTTCAAATTCCTCCCTTTGTCTAAATAATTTAGCTCCGTACAGCAGTTTCATTTGCTTGCGCTCTCTAATTTAGTGCACACATTGTTCAATGCACTAGCTACTGTGTCGCACGTTAAGCACCGTCCAGTGCGGTTAGCACTTGGATGGGTGACCTCAAAACGTGAAGCGACAAATAACAACGCCCCCAGTTGACTCAACTGTGACTGAGTACCTACTCTTAAGGGTGGGGAAGGTAAAGCAGCGAGGGAGATAGATGGGCATCACCCTCATTACCCTGGCCCAAGATAAGTGTGATCTCCAACACCACGCTCCCCTACGTCCACAAGGCTATGGGACTACCTTTACCTTTTTATTGTTCACTGCAAAAACCTGCACGGCACGTAAAATACATGCCTGCCCTCTCTCTCTCTCTCTCTCTCTCTCTCTCTCTCTCTCTCTCTCTCTCTCTCTCTCTCTCTCTCTCTATCTCTCTCTCTCTCTCTCTCTCTCTCTCTCTCTCTCTCCATTGCTTACTGTCGAGGTAAACGGATGTCTCTGAGCAGAGCTCTCATATTGAGTGTAGGGTATCAAAAATAGTGACAGAGTTGAATATTCTCGCTGCTGTAGAGAAAGAAAATCTGGGACTTCAGCGCCCTCCATCTTTATCCATCCACTTTTCTAATAAAATTTTGGCTTTTTAATTAACTTAATCCACTTCCACTCTCTATCTTACCACATTTCTTTTAAAATATATGCTATTTTAAAGCGTCTTAAATCCTGTTTTGATTTAAGTCCGCTTTCACAAAATACATCTATTTTCACCTATTACTCATTCCCCACCCCATCAACAACAATCTTTCCCTAAATAAATTCATTTCAATACTTAAGTTTTCTATTATCACCTATGTAGATACAGAGTAGCTTTTAAACATAGCTTGGCAGTCTAGTCATTCGTATTGTCTCATCAGCTTAGACTGCTTATTTATGCACGAAGTTGTAATAGACACCTCAAGCTACTGGGGTCTGGTAGCACAGTTGGTAGAGCAGCTTACCAGTAAAGGTTCCTGGTTTGAATCCAGGATTGATCAAATTTTCCTCTTGCCATCAACTGGTTGTCTAGTGTCAGAATAATGTGACCAGTACACTCCGGTGTGGTGTGACTATAATCTACAATTATTAGGCTACCCCCTCCCCCACACTTACACCCTACCACCACCACAACCCTCTTTACCACAACTACCACCACCACCCGCTATCCCCCCTCTCCTCATCACTTTCACACACTCTCATCCCATCCCACCCCACCACCTTCACCCCCCCACCCTGACCCTCCTTCCTAGAAAGTAGGTTATTATGTCAAGCCTCTAAAATCAGGGCAAACTGACAAAATCAGGGCAAAATGACCCAAAATCGAAATTTTATTTAAAGTGTCAAAGTGTTCTCAAAACCTTGATTCACACTTTGAGTCTCCACAACCAGATCACAACAGACACCAATTTGTCATGTGTTGGCTGAGGTAAGCACTATAAAAATTACGGCCATGTTGCTTTTGTCAACGTTGTCAACAAGCACGTTGCTTTTACCAGTATGGCTGTGTTATTTATTATGCTTACTTCAGGCAACACGTGACAAAGTGACAACAGTTGATGTAATCCTTCAAGAACTATCAAACAGGCTGAAGTCAAATGAATACACCGCAACTGACAATGAATTGAATTAATGTTTTAAGAAAATATGCTGCAGAGGCCTTTTTACAGACAACTCTTCTAAGAAAACCACAAGACAGCTGCTAGCAAGAGTGATTTATATAAAGCAAAAAGACATTTCAAAACTTCCAAAAACAAAAAGAGAAAAAATTTTTAAATAAAAGGCTAGTAAAGAAAAAGAAATGGAAGAAGAATATGAAGCTGGTAAGATCAATGAGGGATCGTGAATAAAACATCTCGCACAAAATACCATATTTGACAAAGTGAAGGAGGTGACAAGCATGATCAGGTGACCAGTAATTAGTATAATTACTGCATCCTATTTATTATACTACAATAAAGGCTGAAGAAAGCTGGCCATTTATGTTTTGACAGAGAGAGAGAGAGAGAGAGAGAGAGAGAGAGAGAGAGAGAGAGAGAGAGAGAGAGAGAGAGAGCATGGAAGTATAAACTATGGAACCACATCTCCTTCTTTCTAAGACTAAGGGAGTTCGCAGCCAAGCCTTGTGTTCGATACTTCCGGTTGCAGAAAGTCTTATGTCCGCATCATGGAAGTACAAACCATGGACCAATTAGACCTTGTTGAGGCATGTAGATACTTTTTCCTTTTTAAATTTCTATGTACTAACGAAAAAGAAAATTGTAAGTACTAGATCTAATGTTCTTCATCGATTTTTGAAATGTGAAACCTGATGTTTTCGACTGTGCAAATATCTGCTATCGGAGAGACCGCTATTGACGTGTCATTCACTCATTGTCACTTTGTCTTGCCGTATATGCCCACAATCAATCGTTTTGATTATTATGGCACTTTTTACCAAGGTGCATGCTGGGTGTGTTCTTGTTATCGGCACTCACCTGTCTCGGACATGAGCGTCAGGATCTTTAATGTCCGTTATGATGGAATGTATGCGACACAGATTAGACCTCTTCTCATCTGAAGGAGTAGGAAACGGGAGTAAAGTGTCTTACCCAAGGACACAACACAATGCCGGGTTCAAGCCCAGGCCGGGACATTATGTTGTGTTCTTGGGAAAGAGACTTTACTCCCATTTCCTACTCCTTCGGATGAAAGTATAAACCGAGGTCTAGTCTGTGTTGCATACATTCCATCATAACGGACTGTCACCGCCACGACTCCCCCTGGGCAGACGCCACAAACAGACAACTTTCACACGCAGACAACCCAGAAAGAATGACGATTACCCGCAGACGGAAGTGATGAAAAACACGATAAATATATATACAACTTTCAAGCTATTTATTCATTCATACCACACACTCATACACATACAACATTTACACATGAAACGAGAAAATGGTGATGGAACAATCAATGGGTCGATGAACGATGGAATGGTACGTCAGATGAACGAGGGTTGCTAATCAACCACGTCTATGTATGAATTGTGCTCCGCAAAAGTCCGTTGCACAAGAATAACCGAACACAGGGGAGGTTCGAGTGTCAAGAGAGGGACAACAAGAAAAAAGCCGACCTGATAGTATGGCGTCCCTGTTGAAGTCTCCGTAAAGGTATCCGCCCCTCCTCGTGGCTGTTAACGGACTGTCGCTGTTGAATCCAGGCGTAGTGGCGTCGCCACTCCCTCTCGCCGCTGACGATGATGATGATGATGATGACGCCGTAGTCGCGGCAGCCCTGCCACCGTCGACGCCTCTCAGCCTGACTCCTCCAGTCGGCTAACACTGCGACGTCGAGGCCAGGTCCCGTCCACAGACGTCACAACCACCGCGGGAAAGGTGGGGTTGTGGAACGATGAAGATGTACACAAATGCGGACGTGGACGAACGGGTGGTGATGATGATGTTGGGTCCACACGACCAAGTGCCGTCGTCGTTGTCGCACGACGCTGGTCAACGTCGATCCGCGTTACCCAGTGACGAGCTGATGAATACGAACGAACTTTCGAACCCACACGGTTACAATGTAATAGCACCTGTAGCCAGCCCTTTCCCCTGCTTGTCTACACAGTACTCCAAGTAAGGTAATCCCGTGTGTAGTAGTTTCCGTTAGTGGATAATACCTGACACTAACCTACCACAACACAAAACTAGTTATTTGCTCTACACTCTTTCCCGAGCCTGCTACCACAACTGTAACACTTCCAACTAGGTTTCCTTTTGGAACCAGCTATCATTTACGTTAATAACTGTCCCTCCCTTACTTCCAGAACAAAACCACCCAGAGAAACAAGACCGCACGTCTGTCTGTGTCTCTGCCAAAACCTGTTCTGACCTACAGTGAGTAAACTTCTTCACTGGCTGGCCGATTTACACTGTTGTGTCACGATTTGCACGCATAACCTAGCATACGACAGCACGCAATTACACCCCCTAACTCATTAACTCTCCACCCACACAGTCTACCCGGTTTCATCACAGACTGCCCTGTGACACGGACTTTAAAGATCCTGACGCTCATGTCCTAGACGGGTGAGTGCCAGTAACAAGAACACACTCAGCATGCACCTTGTGAAATCATTTTCATCGAATACGTGGTATCCACAGTATAACGAAGAAGAAGAAGTGACAATGAGTTGAATGAGTGAATGACACGTCAATGGCGGTCTCTCCGATAGCAGCTATTTGCACAGTCAAAAACATCAGGTTTCACATTTCAAAAATCGATGAAGATCTAGTACTTACACTTTCCTTCTTCGTTAGTACATAGAAATTTAGAAAGGAAAAAGTATCTACATGCCTCAACAAGGTCATCTAATTGGTCCATGTTTGTACTTCCATGATGCGGACATAAGACTTTCTGCAACCGGAAGTATCGAACACAAGGGCAAAACCACGTGACTTGGCTGCGAACTCCCTTAGTCATAGAAAGAAGATGTGTTTCTATAGTTTGTAGGCTACTTCCATTGCATCCATATACTGAAGAATCCATGAGAGAGAGCGAGAGAGAGAGAGAGAGAGAGAGAGAGAGAGAGAGAGAGAGAGAGAGAGAGACGGCGCAGCCCCCTTCTCATTGAGACATTTTTGAGCCAGTTATTCCGGTCCTGATTTGGCTCGGAAGAGTCCGCTGGACCTAAAGCAATAATCATGTAATGTAATGTAATGTAATGAGCCAGTTATTCTGTTGGGAAGCTCAACCTGTAGCGCAGTAGACAGCGAGACTCTCTCTCTCTTTCTCTCTCTCCATCTCTCTCTCCATCTCTCTCTGTACCAGACATACCGATCCCTAGAATAGTGATATGGTCTTATAGAATGACACACCTGTTGCATGAAGGTAATGACTATAATAATATACGCGAGAATGATCTGTTATTTAACAAGATAAGTAAATTAGATAAGTATGTTAGATAACCTATTTATAGGATGACGTTTTAACTTAGTTTTCCCCGTGGGGGTGCCGGGGGTTTCAGTATAAATATTATCCCCACTTTCTGGAAATGTAGTGCTTTAAATTCCAACTGTTGCTGTCTTTCTCCTTTGTTCTTTCTCATTCCTACTCTGTTCTATCAATCTACTATATGTAACGGAGGGTTTTTGTGTATTTACCCCTTGGGGTCATGAGCAATCTTGCCACTGTAGATTGTTCTAACCTATAAAGGGAAAAGTGAAAGCCCCAGTTGAAAACCTGTCTTGCCTTTGTAGGCATGACTGACTCACTGCGGCAACAGTCCCCCCCCCCCCTTGTTGGAGTGCCGGGGGTTTCAGTATAAATAGTATTCCCACTTTCTGGAAATTTAGTGCTTTAAATTCCCACTGTCGCTGTCTTCCTCATTTGCTCTTTCCCATTCCTGATCTGTCCTATCACTCTGCTATACTATCTTCTTCTTCGCTAGATCAATGACCTACCTTTTTTCTTGAAAACTCTTCCTGGACAAAACTCCTTGTTTGTGTATGAGGTCTGTTGGATCATCTTGGGAGTGTTGGACGCTTTCTGCCGGGTGGTCACTAGGGCTTCCTATGATTGTATTATTTAGCACTATAGGCATTTTATATGTATGTGTTTTGTTGATCATTTATAATGATGTTTGTATTCTATTTTGTTTTTGTAACCGGGGGTTCGAGTAGTTGGGGTAAAGCCTCAGCCGTCCCCTGCGTGGGATGTCTTTATTGTAAAGTGACTGGCCGGTGGAGGGCATTCAATTTTCCCACTAGGGTTGTTTCGGCAGATCTTTTATGCGGATTGGGGGTTGTCCGGTCCTGATTTGGCTCGGAAGAGTCCGCTGGACCTAAAGCAACAATCAATCAATCAATCTTAAATTCTCATCCACCACCACACACGTGCTTACAGACAAGGACAAAGTCTACGCAGTTATTTCTCTTTGCCCTTCTGTTTCACTATTTCTCATTCAAACCTTCACATATACATTAAATCGTTCACAGGTACATTAAATCAATTACATATACGTTAAATCATTCACAGATACATTGGATCATTACATATACATTAAATCACACAAATCTCTTCAGCATATAAATAAATCCACACAGATAATCAGTAAGTGGCGTATAGGCTATTTATCAATTTGGCGCTTTCACAGTCAATCGATACTATAGAAGTCGTTGTCTCCTTCTCGAGACGTCACTCGACTCTACTGTTCACATTAATGTCGACACAGTCAATGATATCACTTCGATTGATGGAGATTCTTGAACTGAATAATGAGTGTCAAGTATTAATAACATTACTCACAGACCATACGACGACTTGGCGGAGATTCTTGATCTCTCAGTCGATGCTACGAAACAAGGCTACTCCTGGGGAACAGTGCAGGTGGTCCCCTGGCCCAGGTCTGGAGCTTTCTTCGTCACCGTTGCTATACGTCTACAACAGTGATGGTTGACGAAGGAGAGAACCGGCTCTGATGGTGTCCACTTCTAGTCTCGAAGACGTTGTCACAAGGACAGTTCCATCGGCTTCATATCAGGGGAATTCCGCTCCGTACCGGTCCCGCTGTATACAACATTTATACAGTCTTAAATTTTCGCTCTTATACTTAAAGAGTCTATGTGTATCTTTGCCACACTATTATGTTTCAGAATGCTTGAAGACCATTCCCTTTGTAGAATGTCTTCTCTATGCCACTTTACACTGTATACACATTGCGTAGCCTACACACAATGGATTATGAGCCAAATATTACAAACACAGCTCACCTTCAATTTATAACATATTCCTACCCATTCATTCATCAATAGATATACAAATTATACAACTGAATTATGTTCCTATTTCAGCCCCATATATGAATGACTATAAAATGGCATCACAGTTACAAACTGAGTCACACATGATAATTACACGATCAAATAAGTATTGACACGAGTTATTGTACTTCTTTCAAACATGGGTTCCTCTGCACTATAATCACAATAATACTTTCCCTTTTCGTATAAATAGCTTTACAGCTCATTATAAATACCAATAGTAATAATAATAATAATAAATACCTGTATTCTAGATACAGCTAAAGTATATCCTAGCAGAATCAGGCTTTCTTAGAGCACACACGAACACGTCCGCTCCACTCGGCTGATATGACATCTCTGAGCTAACAACAGCTCACACAACTAAATTGTCATTTCAATCGTAAATAACACAGTGACGTCGTAACGTCTTCCTACACAAACGTGTACGAAACGCGTTCGTTACACTATACTATCTTCTTCTTTGCTAGACCAGTCACCTACCTTTTTTCTTGAAAACTCTTCCAGGACAATACTCCTCATTTGTATATGAGGTCTGTTGGATCAGCTTGGGAATATTGGACGCTTTCTGCCAAATGGTCACTGGGGCTTCCTATGCTATTATTTAGCAATGTAGGCATTTTATATGTATATGTTTTGTTGATATTGTATAATGATGTTTGTATTTTATTTTGTTTTTGTAAACTGGGGTTCGATAAATTAGAGTATAACCTCAGCGTCCCCTGCGTGGGATGTCTTTATTGTAAAGTGACCGGCTGGCAGACTGCCTTCAGTGTTACCACTAGGGTTGTTTCGGCAGATCTTTTATGCGGATCAGGGGTGAGTCCTCTTTCACTTCTCTGGTCCTGACTTGGCTCGGAGGAGCAATAACCATGTAATATAAATGTAACTTACAGTTGACTTATAATGACTTACAGTTGACTAAGTGTGGACTTAAGTTCACCTACTAAGTAACTTTTAAAAAAGTAACCTTTGTAATTGTATAAGTATTTTGTCGTTTGGTGGTCAATTTTAAGAATTAATTTCGTATGTTTAAGTTTTTAAAGTTAATGTTTCAATTTAACTAAATAACTTTTTAAAAAGTAACTTTTCTACCTACAGAAGTAACTTCTAATCATTTGATTGAGTAGTTTTCAGAATCAATTTTGTGTGCTTGTGTTTTTTACTTTGTTGTTTTTGTTTTAATCTTTCTTCTTTCGATTCAATTCTATCATTGTCTTTTAAACAGATGTCAAAGATGTCACAATCTTTACACAAGAACGAAGATATGACTTTAATTTGTTCATGGAAATCCTTGGAAATTGAATTAATTTTGTGTGTGTCTCCGTTGGGTTTTCGCAACAATACCGTGCCTGCGCTGTAGGGGGGAAGTAGACGCTGAGATGATTCCGGATGCCAGTAAGGTGTCTATCTCTTCCTTGATGGCTCGCTGCTGTGACAGTGGCATCGGGTAGAGCTTCTGGCGGACAGGGGTTGGGTCGGTCAGGGGCGGACGAGGGGTGTGTTTCCGGGGTTTCCGGAAACCCCTACCCCCCACCCCCCACCCCCATCAAAAAAAAGGAAAAAAAAAGAAGAAGAAGAGAGAAAAAGAGAGAGAGAGAACTTAAAAGGAAACAGATCAATCACTTGGAAACGGTAACCTCCATATCCCATATATGTATGTGTGTATATATAAAAATTAAAATTAAAAAAAATATAATAAAAATAAACATTATATATATATATATATATATATATATATATATATATATATATATATATATATATATATATATATATATATATATATATATATATATATATATATATATAATGTTATAATTATATATATTCATTTTATTTTATTTTATTTTTAATTTTTTTTAATTTTTTTGGGTAATAGTATTTGACCTCTCCCACAATATGCAAGCCCTCGCAATCTTCTCCCTAAAAAACTTCAATCATTGCAATCATTCTAAACAATCTCCAGACGAACAATTATGAATTAACAGTTATCAGTACAACTTATCTTAACCTGATGAATAAAACTTGATGCAACAACAATAACAACAACCAGACGAACACAGTCTTTCGTGCTCAACAAAGAGCAAAGCTGATATTTCCCGTCTTCGGCGACATTCTATTTATTTATTTATTTATTTTCTTTCTTTTTTTTTAAAGGAGGGTGGGGGGGGGGGGGGGGGGGGACGACACGAGCGGAAGAATTGAAAAGAAAGAAAACGATATTCCTAATGGATGATATAATGGTTTACAACAGGAGTGCCCAATAGTCGATCCGTAACGGTCCATCGCGAAGGCAGTGTGACTGAGTATATGGAGTAGCAGTAAAAAAAAAATTGACGTCAGCCTATTAAATGACTATATATGTTTTCCATTATGGTGGTAGGTAGATCATTTTGGCTTGGTCATTTTTAAAGTACCTCGCATGCTGAACAAGTCATAGTGTGGGCAACCCTGGGCTTACGTTGACGTTTTAGCAAAAAGACAAATAGTCAAAGTTCCGTCCCTTTGCTTGTGTTACACTCCGTTTGATGTTGGTGTTTTCTATCAGTATCTGATTCAGCCCCGATGCTTGAATTCCTGATAGTTGTGTAACTCAGATTCGTTTATTCACACAGCCCGTCCAAACCGCATACAAGTCACAAAGTCGACGTATGAAGTTTTCCACTTTTATTCAGCACACACCAACAACTGCATACAATTCTCAATTCAACTCAACAACTTTCACAGCAACTTTCCAAATCACTATCAACAACTTTTCTCTCTCAACAGCAATTCGGCACACGATTAAATAACCTCTCTCTTTTCTGGAACAATTGGGTACATGGTAGAAATGACGCACTGCCACCAATCGAACTAAAGATCGTCATCACTGGCTTACGTCATTACACATTTCTTCTCCTTCCGGATCGTTCCTTCAAATTTCTACAATTATCCCGAATCTTCGATCGATAGTAAACAAGCCGATCCAGAAGATTCTACAACAATATCGACTAACGGAAATTATCAACGTTATACAAAGCCTCTCCTAACAACAATGCAAACTCAAATCAAAGGTAAATAAACTCCATTATTGAATACTTTGCAAAACGAAACGATTAGATCTATCGTACACGTTTCCGACGTACTACCATTCGCGTTTCAACGTAACAGCTTGCTTATTCCGACTCGCGCCGGCGCTTCAAATTGCCGCGAACGCAGTCGTTGAAGCCCTCCGATACGAAAGGTGTGGCAAAGCTCAGTACATATTTTGGGAGAAAAGGAGGTAATTATTATTTTGATAATTTAATCTTACAAGTAAATAACATATCCTATCCTATCCTATCCCATCCCATAACTCGGGAGGTCGTAGGGGCACCACAGATGATCGTTTATTCCATCTACATCTTTCCCTGTCCTCAGCAACCCTGATTGTTTCGCTCAGTGTCAAACCAGTCCAGTCTCGAATGCTGTCATCCCACCTCTTTTTCGGTCTTCCTCTTCTTCTACCTCCTTGCACTGTGCCTTGCAGGATGGTCTTTGCAAGACCTGATGATCTGGTGACGTGGCCATACTATCGGAGTTTCCGTTTTTTCACCACCGTGAGCAGGTCATCGTGTTGTCCAATGGCTTGTGTGATGGTCTGTCGGACTTCGTCGTTGATGTTCTGGGTATAGGAAATGCCCAGAAGTCTTCTGTAGCACCTCATCTCCATGCTTTGTATTCTTCGTTGGAGATCTGCTGTGAGGGTCCATGTTTCGCAAGCATATAGGAAGATGGAGATGACAAGGGAGCGCAGCAGCCTTACCTGTCTTGTCCTGTCTTTTCAAAATGGCTTCAATCTCGCCAGAGCAGCAGTTGTTTGTGCGAACCTGGAGAGGACTTCCTGTCGGGACGCATTGTCTGATACAATGGCTCCTAAATATTTGAAGCTATACACTGTGTTGAGGGATTGGACTTGGACTTTGATGTCCGTGTTGATGCCATGGGTGTTGTTGGTGATCATTTTGGTATTCTCTGCACTTATTTCCATTCAATAGGCTCTGGAGGTGGTCTCAAGCCTCTGTACCAGGAGTTTAAAATCTTGTTCCTCTCCAGCCAATCCATCAATGTCATCCGCAAAACTAAGGTTGGAGATTGCTCTTCCCCCTATGCTCACTGTGCCTTCGTGGTCTGCAAGGGCATCTGACATAATGCGCTCTAGGAAGATATTGAAGAGTGTTGGAGCGAGTAGGCATCCTTGACGCACACCGATTGTTGTTCTGAACCAGTTTCCGATGGCGCTGTTGTGGAGGACTGCACTTGTAGCCTTGTCATACAGGATTTTGATGACTTTAACAATTTTAGGGCTGATGTTGTACACTCTCATTGTTGGCCACAGAGCTGCATGCCAGACTCTGTCAAACGCCTTTTTGATGTCTACGAACATACGATATAGATGTTGTTGGTGCTGTAGGTACTTCTCACTGATTATTCTGAGGTTGAAAATCTGTTCAGTGGTACTTCGTCCTGCCCAAAATCCTGCTTGCTCTTCGGCTATTATTTGTTCAGCTTGGGGTTTCAACCTGTTGAGTATTATTTTTAGGAGGACCTTGCTGGGATGGCTGATGAGGCTGATGGTGCGGTAATTTTCACATTCCTGAAGGTTACCTTTTTTTGGGAAGAGTGATGACAAGCGACTGGGTCCATGGTGTAGGCCACTCCCCACTCTACTAGACCTTGTTACAGATAATGATGAGTGCGTCGATCATCGCTTCTCCTCCTCCTTGAAACAGTTCCGCGGGTATGTTGTCCACTCCCGCTGACTTCCCCTTCTTCAGCGATTGCACTGCTGCCTCAACTTCTTCTAGGAGAATTGGGAGGATTTCTTCTTCTTCTCTGTTCTCTGGACATGCTAGAACTGATGGGTTACGGTTTGGTTTGTGGTTGTAAAGGTCAGATCAGAGCAGTACTCTGTCCATCTGTCCAAGACTTCTTGTTCTTCTGTAAGGCATAAGCCACTTGCTTTGGATCGTGGAGACCTTGGGCTGTTTAACAGTTGTCAGCGGCTTCACAGTCTGGTAGGCCTTCTTGCTGTTCTTGTTCAGACTGTTCTCTATTTCCTGGCATTGAGCTTCTATCCAGCTCTCCTTTGCTGTGCGCATGCCTTTTCGGATGTCATTGTTGATTTTGCGGTAGGCATCAGCTCCCTGTCAGGTGTTCCTTTTCTTTTTCATCTCTCTTCGTTTATCACACAGGTCCAAAAGTTCTGGTGTGATCCACAGCTTCTTCTTTGACCGGTGCTTTCCAAGGATCTCCGTGGCGGCCTCTGTCACAGCTAAGTTGAAGGTGGTGGTCATGGTGTTGACATCTACTTCACCAGCTCCCAAAATGAGCAGTGGTGCAAATTTCCCTCCAATTGTGGCCTGAAATATTTCTGTCACCTCCGGGTCTTGCAGTTTGTCCAGGTCGAACTTCAGTCCAGTGCACTTTGCTGTGTTTACTCTCTTCAAGTGAAGCCGGAAAGACATCATCACAAGATTGTGGTCACTTCCGATGTCGGCTCCTGGAAAAGTGCGTGTCCTGTCATTGTTGATGCTTGATCTGAAGCGTTTCTTGACCATCATTAACATTTACCGAATAAGTACCTTTAATAGAATTTTGGAAATCCTCCCCCAAAAACTAACTGATCCGCCCCTGTCGGTCACCGTTACGGTTACCTCGACGAGGTCTGTCCTCCCTGGTCGGTCTGTGAGCACAGTCTGATGTTGTCGAATGACCTGTAGTACTTGCTGTTGCTGTTTGGCGGCTAGGTCTCCGTTGATTATCACCTCTTTGTGGGTTTCCTTGGAATGCAGGGGATACTCTACTGCATTGGTCTCCACGCTTTCTCCTTCTTCCGCGATGGAGATGGCTAGCAAGTTGTGAGTGCTGGGGGTCGCTGGTCGGTCCGTATATTTCTTGAGGAGATTGATGTGGTGGTATCGGACTCTCCCGTTTACCTCTACTTGGTAGACGGTCTTGGATTTCTTGGCAGTCACCCGGTACGGTCCTCTCCAAGCGATGTCCAGCTTGTTGGTTCCACTTGGAAGTAAGAGTAGCACTTGATCGGCTACTTGCAGTTATCGGTCCTTCGCTTGGCGGTTGTAGTACTTCGCCTGTGTTACACTCCGTTCGATGTTGGTGTTTTCTATCAGTATCTGATTCAGCCCCGATGCTTGAATTCCTGATAGGGTGTAACTCAGATTCGTTTATCCACGCAGCCCGCTCAAGCAGCATACAAGTCACAAAGTCGACGTATGAAGTTTTTTACTTTTATTCAGCACACATCAACAACTGCATACAATTCTCAATTCAACTCAACAACTTTCACAGCAACTCTCCAAATCACTATCAACAACTTTACTATCTCTCAACAGCAACTCGGCACACGATTAAATAACCTCTCTCTTTTCTGGAACAATTTGGTACATGGTAGAAATGACGTACTGCCACCAATCGAACTAAAGATCGTCATCACTGACTTACGTCATACCTATTTCCTCTACTTCCGGGAACATTCACGACCTTCGATATCCATCGGGAAATTTCTATCGACAGATCACGAAAATTCTCCAATAATATCGACCAACGAAAATTATCAACGTTATACAAAACCACTCCTAACAACAATGCAAACTCAAATCAAAGGTAAATAAACTCCATTATTGAATACTTTGCAAAACGAAACGATTAGATCTATCGTACACGTTTCCGACGTACTACCATTCGCGTTTCAACGTAACAGCCTGACGGGCTCTTGCCTTCTTCAGTGCTTCACCAGCTTTCTTCCACGTGGCTTTGAGGGTTTCCTGCAGGTCTGCGACGTACTTGGTGGCACCCCTGGGTGTGTCGTCTATCTTGACTTCCGTCCAACTTCTGCATAAGGCTTCTAGCGGTCCCGTGCCGCATTCACGTAGGTATCCCACGCTTCCGGGTTGTCGTCGGCGACTTTCCTGAGGATGCCGAGAAGGGTTCCATTCAATCTTTCTACTTGTCCGTAGCTAGCTGGATGGTACGGTGGTGTACGAATGTGATGAACTTGTATCAACTCGAATACGTCTTGCATCAGGCGGCCGGTGAACTGATATCCGTTGTCCGTTCTAATGCTGTCCGGGAATCCTACTCTGGTAAAGATGGTGATGAGTGCATCTGCAATCTTCCTGGTGTCGATCGCTGGCAACGGGACTGCTTCGCACCACATCGAACAGGTGTCGACGAGTGTGAGTAGAAATCTGTTCCGCTTCTTCGTCATGGACAGTGGTCTGACTATGTCTACTGAAACTTGCTGGAACGGCACGCCGACTACTACTGATGGTCCTAAGGTAACTGGTACGGTGTGATGGCGCGGGGAATATCGTTGACATTGGTGACACGATTTCACGTAGCGCTTGACATCCTCCGTGATTCCTGGCCAACAGTAGTGTGCGCTGATTCTCTGTATTGTGGCTCCATTTCCCATGTGTCCGCTGAGTGGCATGCTGTGGCCTAATTCTAGTACTTGGGGTCGAAGGGTGGCTGGTAGTACTAGTTGAGTGTGATCTCCATCTCCTTGCCGATGTAGAACTCCGTCTTCCATGTAGAAGTCTCCTTTGTGCGGGGGTGTGTGTGCCTTGGGTAACTTCTGAAAGCACTTCGCTATCGAGGCGCCCTCTTTCTGTGCTGTTTTGATCTCTTCGAGCCCTGGATTCGGGGCTAACTCGGGGCTGGGGTGGTTGGGTTTTAGCCTGAGCCCTGGTTTGCACTGCAGCTATCTCTACAGTTTTAGGGGGCGTGCCTAAGAACACATACCTACATCCTAGCACTAGATCATACAGGGGTTTCTGTAAAACTGCTGCTTGGATTCGTCCTGTGACGTATCTGCTCTCTACTTCTAGAAGCATGAAGCTCTTGGCTTCTCCGTGGGCGGCCACATACCTATCTTTCCGCGCCCTGCTCCACTGAGAATGTTTTCAGATCGGGGATCATGGTTTCGATCTCTTCGAGTCCTGGATTCGGGGCTAATTCGGGCTGGGGGGGTTGGGTTTTATCCTGGGCCCTGATTTGCACTGCAGCTATCTCTACAGTTTTAGGTGGCGTGCCTAAAAACACATACCTACAACCTAGCACTAGATCATACAGGGGTTTCTGTAAAACTGCTGCTTGGATTCGTCCTGTGACGTATCTACTCTCTACTTCTATCCAAGCTATTGGGCAAGTGGTCGTCGGTTTCGTCATGTCTGCGCCTTGTAGTTCGACTGTCCGTCAAGTCCGCGCGCGATACAAGAGACTCGTAAACTATCGCGTCGTATGATAGACCGGTGTCATACAGACAGTTCGATTCTTTACCGTTGACCTTGAACGTGTCTGTCACCGATGGGTGATCTTTGACGGGGGTGTGGCTTTGTAACGCCGCTTTGAGTTAGAACTCTATGAGCTGGCCGGCTTTCGCGCTCGTCCCTACGTTGTGCGGCCAACTTGAAACATTCCGCGGTGGAGTGATTATTTCTGTTGCAGAACGAGCAATACCGTATTTGTTCTGCGGGACCTCTTTTTCCGAATTCCGCGTTGTGTCCTTTATTTTGCCCAGATCTGGGTTGATTTGGCCGAGTCGCGGTGCGCTCTTCCCGGTGAGGGCTTTGTTTCTGTACCTCTTTCCCGTAAGGCTTTAGGTCTCGCCTGATGCTCTTGGCTTCTTCGTGGGCGGCCACGTACCTATCTGCGACCTTGACCAGATCCTACAGTCTTTCCGCGCCCTGCTCTACTGAGAATGTTTTCACCTCGGGGGTCATGGTTTCCCGTAGCTGTTCCCACACTAATAGTTCGGTAAAGTCCATCATATGTCTTAGTAGTGGCTGACTGGCTAATCCACTTATCCAGCATTGTGGAAAGACGATCTGCGCATAACTTTCTCCTTTCATTCTCCGATTGGTGCGGAATTTTTGCCGGTAGCATTCTCCTGTGAGTTCGAATCCCGTTAGGAGTGCCTCATTTACTCTGTGATAGTCAGTCACTATGTCAGTCGGTAGCTTACTGTAGATGTCATATGCCATTCCTCTAAGCCCTTGACTAAGCTTAAGAGACCAATGGGTGGGATCTAGTTTGTACTCTGTTGCTAGACGCTCGAACCTAGTTAGATAGAGATCTAGACCTTCTTCTCTTTCATTGAATGGTCCCAGTGGGAACGACATACCTACATGTAGTACAGGGTTGGAGGCTACATCTAGTTGATCTGAGTGGGGAGGGGTTGTGGCAGAGCTTGAGGTGCCTAATCTCCTCAGTTCCAACTCATGCTGTCTTTCTTGTTCTTTCTCTTCTCTTTCTCTTTCTTTTTCTGCCCACTCATAGTCCCATCTCCTAACTTCTGCTTCTCTCTCTGCTATCTTCTTCTGTTCTGCTTCTAATTCTAGCTTCTTCTGTTCTGCTTCTAATTCTAGTTCTTTTCTGGTCTGCTTCTCTCTCTAGTTTCTTATGTTCTCTCTCTGCTGCTCTCTCTCTGCCTTAGCCTCCTGTTTCTCTACCTCTGCATTTATATGCGAAATTAAATCTGCTCCTGCTAAGTGTAATGCTTCTCCTAATTCCTTGAAGTGCAATCTCAAGGGTACTGGGTCTGACATTGTCAAAAGTGTCTATGACCAACCTCTGAATCACGTGGAATACAAAAACACTAGCAATATGGCAATTCCGTAAAAACAACGTAAAGACAATAAAATTCGTAATCAATAGTAGAATAAAACAAGGGTCAAATGGCATACAACATTTACTTAAGCAAAACCTGCAAAAGAGCAATGCAACATACAGGCACAAAAAGAATTGAAGCAAAAAAGTTTTTAAACAAGAGAATAGTGCACCAACACTGTCTCCTTGTCTTACAACTATTCTAAGTTATTCTACTGCTACTGTTACTGTTATCCTATTCTATTGTACACAGATCCGGTTATCCCCAGTTCCTATTCAACACAGTTCCTGGCAGGTTCGCCAATTAAGTATTTGACAGTGGGTCTATTATTCCTGGTCTCTGCACAATGGAATGATATTACCCACTCGTCTATTGTCGATGGGGATCGCTAGTAAATCTCCCTGTGACTCAATTTAATACATTTATATGTTTAGCTCGGTCTGTGTTTAGGCTGTGGTACAGAGATAGAAAGAAAAATGGTAAAAGATCACTGTCACACTAGCTCTCACACTTGATAACAGTAAATATCACACATTTATTTCCTCTACTCTATACACGATCTGCTAAGTACGATACTAACTTAAAAGTTCAAATGTCTCTTCGAATGGTTCACTTCTTGATAGTTCTATGCAGCTACTGTATCATCATCGGGTACTTGCTGCTTTCTGCCCTAAGGGTTCTGGAAGAGTGGATTACTGTGGTCCTTAGATAACAAGTTTGGTGCACTGAGTTAATATGCACTTAACTCAATGTTAGCACAGCTGTGTTGTGGTTGATTCCTTGATGAGCTGTGTTGTGGATTCTTCTCCTTATTGCTAGACTGGTGGGCTCTCGTCGCACATTGCTTGAGAAGCTGTGGCAGACCAACTTTCAGTGAAGACTTTTTCTTGTCTTTCGCCTAGTTGGGCTCCCGATACAATGCCTGCTCGTCTGTAACATAGACGAAATTCTGCACCACCATGTACACTAGGTGTGTGCAGAGCATCTCACTGAAGGCCGAAGTAGCCCTCAGTTATTAGCTCCACATCTCTATATATAAACAACGAACATTCTGCAAAGTCCGTGGTCCACTGGAATCTCCACTCTAATTTCTAATACATATATAAATATAAATCATGGCTAAGTAACTATACACATAGAGAATTAATTAATATTATACACATTCTCTGGTACAGCCACTGGTCTGCAAGAACACATATAGGCTAAACAACAGTGGGTCCGTACGGTCTACAACATGGCGTCGGACCTGGTCGTGGTCGCCACGTAGTCACGCAACGTTGGACTAACAATTCAATTCTAAACATGGCAAATTGCACAAACATAATTCAACAATAATATCAATACCGCACGATGAAACAAAAGTATGTTCATTTACCTTTTTGACAATGTCAGGCCGTGGCTAACTTAGTTGAATAGAGTTTTCAACTGTCCCTGCTTTTCTAGTCTTCAGTGGAGAGATTTCTTAGAGCTGAGCTCTGTACTCTAGGCAAGTTGAACAGCGATTGACTCTCCTAAGCTGTCTCCCTCAACCGGGTAGAACCGGTAAACCTAAGAGCTCCTCTGTCCGGATTGGCCGACTGCTGCCTATCCGTAAGCTGGATGATGTCATTACCTACTGCGCTATCGTCAGTATAGAAATGTGTACCATACAGCAAACTTCTGTCGTCTGCTGCAGGGTAACATTAACCTACTAAGGTTACAGCTGACTAAACCAGGCAAAACTTAAAAGTGCTGGGTAAACCTAGCCTCTTCTTACACCAGATATGTCTGGAAATACAAAAACCATCATGATTCCTTTGCATACAATTAAAAATCATTAATAGAGGTTGACAAGACAAACAGTTGCGTTGGCATCCAAGCTTACCTATTGTTTTTTCGAAGTTGCAATCATTGCGTTTCGTATACGAACCACGAATACATCTGCAGATTCACTGATTCGTTAAGATTTGAACTTCCCTCGTAAGTATTGTATTTTCGTAATTTTATGTAATACAAAAATGAGGCAGAATGGCCTTGAGTGTGTCTTTTATCATCCACTATGCTTATGCGGATTCGTTTTGTATATGTCAGCAAAGCATGTTTACATTTGTCGTATTTTAGTGCACAGGCTAGGCTCTTGTATCTGGACTCGCGAGCGCGTATGCCTGTGACGCATCTCCCTTTGGTTATCTATGGATGCTTCACATGCATAGGCGCTCGCCTGTACAGATACAAGCGCTTGTGTTTCAGTGTTACTGAGGCATCTATTGCGTTTTTGTGTTTATTTACAGTATAACGGAAAATTTACTAGCATGTTTCGCCGGGGTTAAATGGGTTTGTCAGTCCCTGTCGCCTGAAAGCACCGACACCTTGAACACCTTTATGTCATTTCATCTTCGTTCATGTGGTATGTTGAGTATTTAATATATGCCATACTGTATGTATGTTATAAGCTATTTGTGACTTTTGTGACTTAGGTATGAGTCAGTTCCTTTCACCGAGTTTTCTCCGTGTACTCCGGTTTCCTCCATCTCTTCAGTAATGGTATTGGATGCTATCACGATAGGCTAGTTAGACCCTGCACCAAGACTTTTCACCTTAAATAGTTAAGCATGCTGTAGCCTGTGTAAATTAAAGTCACTGCCTAGCAGACGACACAAGTCAGGACTGTGCTAAGCATGTGTAAGCTAACTCTCGCTAGGATAGGCAGTGACCTCATCCTGCTGACGTATAGCCACCACCCCCCGCTAGGAGGCGCTCAGATCTCACGAGATTTTCACGGGCTTTTAGCTGACCACACAGTTAGGTGGTCAGTCTCTGTCTAATCACACGAGAAGGAGCAACACTCTGAAAGATCTCTCTAGCAGAAAGACTAAGCAGGTGACGGGTGAAATTCATTCATCGCAGTATAACCACAGCCTGCCATTGTCAAGAAGGTAAACGATCAATCTTTTGTTTCATTGCAATTATTGATATTATTGTTGGATTATGTTTGTGAAGTCTTGCCACGTTTTATCATTGTTAATATTAGTAAAACTTTGCTTGACCACATGGCTGACACACGCAACCGGTTTCAGCACCATGAGGTATCCCCTACGGACCCACTGTTGTTTCTCCCATTTGTATTTTTGCAGACCAGTGGCTGTACCATAGAATGTGTATATTGTTAATTACTTCTCCATGTGTTTAGTTTATCCACCATGTATAGGGATTATGTTGGAGATTCCGGTGGACCACGAACTTAGAAGAATGTTCATCCCTTGTTAGTATAAGTGGAGCTATCACTGAGGGCTGTTTCTGCCATCAGTGAGATGCTTTGCACACCCTTAGTAAATAAGGTGTTGCAGAAACTCATGTTATGTTTTGCAGACGAGCAGGCTTGTTGGTCCGATGCAGGCAATAGACCACTAAGAGTTAACCCTAACATTCGGCCTGCAGGGGAACGTCGAGCACTGAGCTCCGATAGCCCACTAGTCAACAACCACGGAGGACACACCATCACCACACTTCAACACATCAGCTAAGTGCTAGAAAAATTGCACTAACACTGATATAGAAGGACTGTGTGGTAGTCCACTCTCCTGGAAAACGCACATTAAGCAAATCAGAACACATACCCCAATGATGAGACAGTAGCAAATATCAAGAACAGTAGCAGCATAGACCCATCAAGGAGCGAACTATTCGAAGTGAATTTGGATATTTAAGTTAAGAGAGTGTTTAGAGAATTATGTATAGAGTAGATGAAATAAATGTGTGATATTCACTGTTAACAAGTGACTGGACTACCTATGTTTCATAGCTGTGTGAGAGCTAGTGTGTCAGTGAAGCTTTTACCATTTTCTCCCTATCTCTATAACCCTATCAGCACACAGACCGGGCTAAACATATAAATGTATTAAGATTAGTCCTAGGGTGATTACACTAGACGATCCCCGCAGACAAAGACGAGTAGTTAATAGCATTCCATTGTGCAGAGCTTAGTAACAATAGACCCACCATCACAGATGCAGTCTGTCTAAAATTTCACAAATAAAATTCGGTTTCCTTTGCCTCTTCTAATGGCAACGTGCCTGTACACCACATGTTTGAGTTAAACATGTTTTTTGTTGTGTATGTAAGCGTGTCTGTAAGATGAAAGCATGTATGCTGCTACAGATTGCCGCGCTTTCAATCTGATTTAGAAAAAAAGGTGCGTATAGCATCCAATAATCAGTACGCGTAATCATTCCACCTCACGGACTTTAAAGATCCTGGCCCTCATGACCTAGACAGGTGAGTGCCAGATACACAAACTACACCCGACCAGCACTAGACGCCTTTTTTCCCATCCCCGGCGCGGCCGCCCACGATAGTGCTACGTTGTCTGGGGCGTTAG
Organism: Oncomelania hupensis; assembly: GCA_036898135.1. Lineage (NCBI taxonomy): Eukaryota > Metazoa > Mollusca > Gastropoda > Littorinimorpha > Pomatiopsidae > Oncomelania > Oncomelania hupensis. Next base: position 19,176,529 of record CM072519.1, on the reverse strand, counting down.
ACGATGCTCCTAAGGCAGCAAGTGGTCGCCTCGTGCGGCTTGAATTATCGGCCAGCGCTCTTGATATTGAAAAGCGCTATATTAGAACGATAAATAAATAAATACACAAGAGTGGCTGATCCTGCTAAGGCTAGAATCAGCTGACAATGATGACACCTGACATAGGACTGTGCTGCATAGGCATCTAATGTAACGACGTGAGCCAGTCAGTGCGCACTCCTCCTTCTTTCTTCAAAACGATAATAAAGTTGTCTTGTCTTGTATCTTTCACTTCTCACGATGTTACGTTGAGACGCGCATAATGGTGCGTGTGAAATGCGCACGATATTAGAGCGCGTGCGATGGTGGGCTTGCGTGTGTGACGCGCGCGATAGATCTGTTCGTTTTATTTTGCAATGCATGCAGTAATAGAGTGTATTTATCTTTGATTTGATTTTGCGTTGTTATTAGTAGAGGCTTTGTGTAACGTTGGTGTTTTTAGTTGGTCGATATTATTTGAGAATTTTCGAGAATTGGTTCGAAGCGTATGGATTCTTCTGTTGGTAACCACGGAAGCTTCCATTCCAAATAGGGTTGTGTGACGTGAGACAGTGATGATGAAATTAATTTTGATTGGTTGTGGTGTTTCATGTGGGATATTCTCGTTTGTTCTTGAGTATGTTCTTGAATATGTTCTTGAGTATGTAGAGACTATATAAGTGCCGCACTGTTTCAAAATAGTGGTGTTGTTGATAGAGTGTTGAAAGTAAAAAGTTAAAAGTGTAAAGGCGATTGTATGCAGATGATGTGTGCTGAATAAAAGTGGAAAACTTCATACGACGACTCCTGACTTGTTGATGAGTGAGCAGGCTGCGTGGATAAACGAATCAGAGTTACACCTATCAGGATTTCAAGCATCGGGGCTGAAACAAATACTGATAGAAAAACACCAACATCGAAAGAGTGTAACATTTTGGGGGCCAAGCCGGGATCCACGTCATAGCCAAGGGTTCAACTGCTACAACAAACAAGTCAACGTTACGAGAGGCAGTCATCGAGGATAGTCGCCAACGAGTTGCGTCGGGAGGGGCCAACATACTGGGACTACATCCGATAGATTCGGATTGACTGCAAGGGCGTGTAGTCGCTGAAGAGTTGCTTCGTGAGCGAACAACAGATCGGGACTACGTGGCTGCCGCAAGACTACGTCGAGGGACAGTCTCGGAGCTACATCGCCAGTATTAGAGAGAGCGACGAGTGGACGTCGTGTCTACTTCAGCACAGGAGCGTATACATCAACACCAGCGTGGTGCAGCGTCGCATACGACGAGGACAGCGGGGCCTGCGTCAGCGAAGGCGACAAGTCACAAGCATCAGCGCTACTGCAGAAAGCGTGCTGTTCTTGAACAGTCTAGAAAGGTACAGCACAGTCAAGAACTTTCCAGAATAGAACTTTCCAGAAAAGCATCAAGATGGCTGACTTCTGGCAGAGAGGGATTGAACTGAATCTAAAAGGCAAGCAGCTGACGGAGTACGTCAAGTCTCAGGAGAGAATACGAGAAAGAGAATTAGAAGAACAGCGTCGCCGAGAAGAAATAGAATTAGAACAGAAGCGTCTGGAAATTGAACAGCAGCGGCAAGAAAAAGACAGAGAATTCGAGCTGAAGCGTCTTGAGTTCCAGCTAGAAATGGCGCGTATCCAGCAACAGCAGAATGCGCCACAAGTTATCAGTGACAACAAAGCTCCAAAATTGCCAGCGTTTGTCGACGGGAAGGACCAGATCGACAGATATTTGGCGAGATTTGAAAGGTTTGCCGAAAGCTCTAACTGGCAACCTCAAGACTGGGCAATTCGACTAAGTGCACTTCTGACGGGGCAAGCGCTGCAAGTTTATACCAGACTGTCAAATAATGACGCCAAAAACTACGGCGTCTTGAAAGAGGCCCTGTTGCAATGCTACAACTTTACAGAGAAGGGCTACCGTAAACGCTTTCGTGAATGCCGACCTCTGTCAGATGAGACACCAAAGCAGTTTATGGAGCGCTTGTCGTCATACCTGCACAAGTGGGTTGAATTATCAGGCAAAGGGAAGTCTTACGATAGTCTCCATGACTTGATCGTGAAGGAGCAATTCCTCAATGCCTGTCACAAGGACCTGGCGACCCACTTGGAATTACAGAAGCTGCAGACGCTTAATGACGTGACCGAGGTTGCTGAAAGATATCTCCTCGCTCACGGAAAAACGCTGGGGCCACCCAAGGCGACGAAACATCTTCAGAAGACTGGAAACCATGGGAACCAGATCCAGGGGAGCCAGACGAGCCAGAGACAGACGGACTCCACGCCACCTCCCAGGGAAGGGCATTCAAGAGGCTGTTTCACCTGCAACGCTACAGACCACAGAGCGGCTAACTGTCCTCAAAACACAAGTAGCGGACAGCGGGGCAGTACGGACAATGCAGCGGCGGGCAACCGGCAGAGGCGGTTCTCCAATCAACGGCAAACTAGTAGATCTGACCATCAAGTGTGCGGCGGGAGCGTCATTCTTCCGAGTGAGACCGAGCGCGCAGCTACTCCCGCGGACGTGCAAGAGTGCATAACCGATGGCCAACTTCTCCTTGCCAACGGAAAATCCATCCCCGTCGTCGCCAGCGCAGCTGTGACTGTCCAGAACATGCCTGTTTCCAAGGGACGCGTCGGAAATCATGAAGTGACTGTTCTAAGAGACTCTGGCTGCAGTGGGGTCATCGTCAGAGAAGACCTAATCGCTAAAGAACAGTTCACTGGCGATTCAAAATGGACACTTATGGCCGACAGCAAATGTGTGAAAGCGCCAGTTGCGAAGATTCAAGTCAGCACCCCTTTCTACATAGGCGAAGTAGAAGCGGTTTGCCTGAAGAAGCCGCTGTATGATTTGATGATCGGGAATATCGACGGCGCGAGACGACCCCGATTCAGAATGGAGTCCTGCCTCAACCCAACGTGTCGAAGTTGTGGAGGAGGATCCATTGCCATTTCCCGATGGAGACCTTACAGAGCTGCTACGGGACAATGTGGCTACTCCGGCTCAGCCCTGCCGACCAGAGATCGTCGGTGCTGTTACTATCAGGGCCCAGGCCAAGAGAGACAAGACGTCTACGCCATTGAGGGTCGCCGACAACTCCAAAGCTGCCATCGTGGACAGAGATAAACTGATCCAGCTCCAGGAAGCTGATAGCACTTTAAACAAGTACAGAAACCGCCAAGATCACGTGACCAAAGGCAGTGGCACGGTCTATTTTGAGGTGAAGGCCAAGACCCTGTACCGAATCTTCCAGCACCCGAGGGTCAACGGAGGGAAACCACTACGTCAAGTCTTGGTACCATTACCCCTAAGGCGCCAGGTGATGGAAGTAGCTCAGACTCCATCATGAGAGGTCACCTAGGCATCAAGAAGACGTCAGACAGAATCCAGGCGGTGTTCTACTGGCCAGGACTTCATGCGGACGTCAGCCGTTTCTGCCGATCATGTGACATTTGCCAGAAGACCATACCTCGAGGAAGGGTTCCTAAAGTGCCTATGCAGAGGATGCCTTTGATCGACCGACCTTTTAAGAGGGTGGCCTTAGACTTAATCGGCGAAATAAAACCTCCGAGTGAAGAAGGTCACCGGTGGGTACTGACTTTAGTGGACTATGCGACTCGGTACCCAGAAGCAGTGTCACTGAAGAAGATTGACACTGAAACTGTAGCAGAGGCACTGGTGGACATGTTTAGCAGACTTGGAGTGCCTGAAGAAATTCTGACAGACCTCGGGACGCAGTTCGTCTCTGACTGCATGAAGGAGGTCAACAGACTGCTGAGCATCCGGCATTTGACTACGACGCCTTACCATCCAATGTGTAACGGGCTTGTCGAAAAGTTCAATGCTACGCTGAAGTCCACCCTGAAGAAACTGTGCAGCGAGCAGCCCAGACAATGGCATCGCTACATCAACGCCTTACTGTTCGCCTACAGAGAAGTGTCGCAGGAGTCCACCGGCTTTTCTCCATTTGTGCTGCTATACGGAAGAACCATCAGAGGGCCGATGCACATCCTGAAAGAACTGTGGACGAAAGAAGTAGAGACCCCAGAGGTGAAGAACAGCTACCAGTACGCGTTTGAGCTACGGGATAAGCTGGAGCAGACTCTCGAGATAGCCAGAGAAAACCTGAAGAAGTCCCAAGACTGTGGTAAGCACTACTATGATCGTAGGGCTGTGAACAGGAAGTTCAAACCTGGCAACAAAGTGCTGGTGCTGCTACCTACTGATCATAATAAGTTTCTGATGCAGTGGAAAGGCCCGTACGAAGTGGAGACCGTGGTGGGGATCAACGACTACAAGGTGAAGGTCGGCCCGCATTCCAAGATATACCATGCCAACCTCCTTAAGCTGTACGTGGAAAGGCCATCAGAGACTGTACACGCAGCAACAGCAGCTGAGATCGACGACAGCTTTGACAGCGAGGAACTTTTGGAACTGGGAGACTTCCATAGCAAAGAAGGCATCGATGATGTTAAGCTAGGACCAAGCTTGACGGAAGGTCAAAAGATGGAGCTCAAGGACCTTATGGGCGAGTTTCCCCATAGTTACAGTGATGTCCCAGGCTCTACGACCTTGGTCGAACATGAAGTCCACCTCACTTCAAATATTCCCGTTCGATCCAAACCCTTCCCGATCCCTTTCAAGGCCCGTGAATCCTTGAAGAAAGACATCGATGAGATGCTGAAGATGGGCATCATCAGGGAGTCCAGTTCACCCTACGCGTCCCCTGTCGTGGTCGTGAAGAAGAAGGACGGGAGCAACAGAGTATGCATCGACTACAGAAAGGTTAATAAGATCACCGTCTTCGGTCCCGAGCCGATGCCTACTGCAGCAGACCTCTTCCGCCAATTATCGGGGAGTAAAATCTTCTCAAAGATTGACCTCAGCAAGGGCTATTGGCAAGTCCCCGTGCGTCAACAGGACATACCAAAGACTGCTTTTGTGACTCCTGATGGGACGTACGAATGCCTGAGGATGCCCTTTGGCATGGTCAACAGCGGAGCTACCCTGAAGAGAGGGATGAAGAAGATGCTCAACGGGATGGACAACGTCGTGTTTTACTGGGTCGACCTGCTAGTCCACACACACACCTGGGAAGAGCATCTGCAAACCTTGAGGGAGCTGTTTCGCCGTCTTCAAGAGGCTAACTTGACCTTGAGACCCAGCAAGTGCATTCTGGGAGCTGACAACGTCGACTTCATCGGACGTTCGATGGAAGAAGGAGACAAAGGAGGATGCACTAACTCCAGGAAAGCCCACAGGATCATTGTCTTTGACCCTGGGCCGATGACAACCGCAACGGACGAGGGCGTCGTTTCCTTGCGGATGAAAGAACATTGACTTTGTGTGTATGAATTGAGAACATTTACAGTGTCCAGACGGACTGAAATAGGTTTTGATTTTGTTTGTGCATCGCGTCTCATCGTTGTTGAAAGAAATTGGATAAATTTCTTCTTGAGTGGGGGGTTATGTTACGTTGAGACGCGCATAATGGTGCGTGTGAAATTCGCATGATATTATGTGTGAAGCGCGTGCGATGGTGGGCTTGCGTGTGTGACGCGCGCGATAGATCTGTTCGTTTTATTTTGCAACGCATGCAGTAATAGAGTGTATTTATCTTTGATTTGATTTTGCGTTGTTATTAGTAGAGGCTTTGTGTAACGTTGGTGTTTTTAGTTGGTCGATATTATTTGAGAATTTTCGAGAATTGGTTGTTTACTATCGATCGAAGCATATGGATTGTTCTGTTGGTAACCATGGAAGCTTCCATTCCAAATAGGGTTGTGTGACGTGAGACAGTGATGATGAAATTAATTTTGATTGGTTGTGGTGTTTCATGTGGGATATTCTCGTTTGTTCTTGAGTATGTAGAGACTATATAAGTGCCGCACTGTTTCAAAATAGTGGTGTTGTTGATAGAGTGATGAAAGTAAAAAGTTAAAAGTGAAAAGGCGATTGTATGCAGATGTTGATGTGTCCTGAATAAAAGTGGAAAACTTCATACGACGCTTCCTGACTTGTTGATGAGTGAGCAGGCTGCGTGGATAAACGAATCAGAGTTACACCTATCAGGATTTCAAGCATCGGGGCTGAAACAAATACTGATAGAAAAACACCAACATCGAAAGAGTGTAACACACGAGAAAAACAGAAGCAAAATGCGAATATGTAACGACGTGAGCCAATCAGTGCGGACTCCTCTTTCTTCAAAACGATAATAAAGTCGTCTTATCTTGTATCTTTCACTTCTAACGAGAAAAACAGAAGCAAAATGCGAATATGTAACGACGTGAGCCTGTAACAGCAGAAATAGTGACGACAAAATGTAGGAAATTAGCTTAGCGTAAAATAGATATCATCGAATGAAACTGGACGTTAATTCACCAGTTATCTAAAGAGCAGCACACACATGTTAAATTAACCTCCTTCAGACGGTCACGCAGACAAGTCTCCAGATAACATCTAACAGACTTAGCGACCCATGACTGTAGTTAGCTTCCTATCCTATCCTATCCTGTCCCGTAACCCTGAGGTCGTAGGGGCACCACAGATGATCGTTTAACCAGCATACTCCATCTTTCTCTGTCCTCAGCAGCCCTCATGGCTTTGCTCAGTGTCAAACCAGTCCATTCTCGAATGTTGTCCTCCCACCTCTTTTTTGGACTTCCTCTACTTCTACCTCCTTGCACTGTGCCTTGCATAATAGTCTTTGCAAGGCCTGATGATCTGGTGACGTGGCCATACCATCGGAGTTTCCGTTTCTTCACCACTGTGAGCAGGTCATCGTGTTGTCCAATGGCTTGTGTGATGGTCTGTCGGACTTCGTCGTTGGTGATGTGTTGGGTATAGGAAATGCCCAGAAGTCTTCTGTAGCACCTCATCTCCATGCTTTGTATTCTTCGTTGGAGATCTGCTGTGAGGGTCCATGCTTCGCAAGCATATAGGAAGATGGAGATGACAAGGGACAAGTAGTTAGCTTACTTCAGTCAAAACTGACCAGAACGTTGTCTCCGTTAACTAGCTTAATCCACTATGACCACAGAGACTGAAACACTAAGTAGCCTAGGCTCCGCATATCGCGATTGGATCTATCCTACACTATACCTCTGACACTCCAATTCAAGGATAATTATACGTGTCTCCGAAATAGGGCAGGTGAAGGAAAATATTCAAATAAAAACGAATACTCCCGTTTATGCGAGATTAACTAAAACGAGAGTTAAACGATTGGTCAAGAAGACTAGGGAACGCCTGCATGTCCTTGGGGGGCCCAACTTTAGCTCGTCAGTCGCATACGAAATACGAAGCTGTGAGGGTCAAACCAAGGAACAAGCTGCAGTGAACGCTTATCGTCAGCCTTATCATCAAGATAGACTAGAGACGGTAAGGAAACATTAGTAGTTTTGATATGTGTATGTTTATTTTATATTGATTGCCATGTATTGATAATATATAGTTACAGAAACAGATTAGTGTTTCTGAGACAGTAAGCATGTGGATTGATGTATCTTAGCCTTAAGATTCGAATCGAATTGTGCATATGGGAAACCTTGCAGGTGTCTGATGCTATAGACACTTTGCAGAGGAGACCCCACACTTATATCTAACGAGAATATTGTAGCCAGAGCTCCGACTTTTACAGGTCAGCTCTGGGACGGTTTATGGAGACAAACGCATGACGCTTGCTCCCGTGGTACAGATGGAGAACAACCTAGATTCTACCTCTCCACGTCCTAACCTCGTAGCTACAAGACTCACCCGACTCACCCGCTCAACCTGAGAGGCAAGACTTCTCAGAAGGACCCAAGCACTCTCAATGACAGAGCAGCTAAGTCACCCACAAATGCAAACTGAGTTCTACCCTCTAGAAAACATAGTCAACCACTTGAATATTATCGCGTAGCATAGGATGAAGAAGACCTGCTGACAAACTTTCCGAGCACATCGAACTCTTAGAATTATTAACTTACCTGTTTAATGAAGTACATGTACAAGTTGTGTTGAATATATAAAAAGGGAAATTACATACATACAACTGGTGCCATTCTATTTGTATTGTTGTGTAGCTATTAGATGTCTTCTCTCGAGACATAATAATCTAGTCTTTTGATTAGTAATCAACGTTTCTCAAGTTGAGCCAAATGATACTAAAAAGCCCGAGAACAAATATCAATTTTACATGACCAAAGCGCCGTGATCGGTCTCTCACACAGCTTCGGAATTCTGGTAAAAGAAGATCGATAGTGGTAGCCCATCACCCATCTATCAATAAGTCTTACCCCCTAGTAAGATAAACGTATCTTCCCCAGAATATCATCACAGAGCCAATCAGTGCAGACTCCTCTTTCTTTCTTCAAAACGATAATAAAGTTGTCTTATCTTGTATCTTTCACTTCTAACGAGAGAAAAAGAAGTAAAATGCGAATATGTAACGGTGGGAAACTCTTAAAACGATCTGTAGGGTAAATTGTATTTTTCAAACACTACAAAATTTAAGATACCATAAGACACAATACATGGTTAGAAAATAATGGATCTGAACAGCATTTAAAATATATGCATAGTGCAAATAATGAAAATCGGCCCAGAATTGTTTTTTTAGGTAATGCAAAACAACCTAAAAAAAGAAAAGACTTCTGGGCATTTCCAATACCCAGCACATCACCAACGACGAAGTCCTACAGACCATCACACAAGCCATTGGACAACACGATGACCTGCACACAGTGGTGAAAAAACGGAAACTCCGATGGAATGGCCACGTCACCAGACCATCAGGTCTTGCAATGACCATCTTGCAAGACACAGTGCAAGGAGGTAGAAAAAGATGGAGACCGAAAAAGAGGTGGGAGGACAACATTCGAGAATGGACTGGTTTGACACTGAGCGAAACAATCAGGATTGCTGAGGACAGGGAAAGATGGAGTACGCTGGTTAAACGATGATCTGTGGTGCCCCTACGACCTCCGAGTTATGGGATAGGATAGGATAGGATAATGCAAAATAAATGTTTTGAACAGAAAAGTTACATTCGGAATGACGGAGTGACCGACTGACCAATGGAATGCCACTGAGTTGGCCATGAGTTGAGGTATCTTTTTAAAAAGAATCACCAAAAGCTGTTGAACCGTTTTTGAGATATAAAGCGAAACGCGTTTAAAACTAAGATTGGGCCCCAGTGACCTTGACCTTTGAGGTAGAGCAAATGCGATGGCATGGAAAGCTGGCCACTAAAACCTGCAATGTTTTATGAAGTGTAAACAAACAATCTCTTTCCAGTGCTTCTTAAAATATCGCCTGCAACGCTAAGACCGACCGACGGAAACATGGTTTGGATCGTTCTGATTGTGACGGTGGGTCTATTGTTGCTGGGTTCTGCACAATGGAATGCTATGACCCACTCGTCTTTCGTCTGCGTGGACCGGCTAGTTTAATCACCCTATGACTAATCTTAATACATTTATATGTTTAGCCCGGTCTATGTGCGGATAGGGTTATAGAGATAGGAAGAAACGTGTACAAGATTCACTGACACACTAGCTCTCGCACGGCTATGAAACATAGATAGTCCAGCCACTTGTTAACAGTAAATATCACACATTTATTTCCTCTACTCTATATCTAATTCTAATCTCTACTTTAACTTAAATGTCCAACGTAATATAACTAAAATTAACTTAACAGTCCAAATTCACTACGAGTAGTTCGCTCCGTGATGGGTCTATGCTGCTACTGTTCTCGATATTTGCTACTGTCTCATCATTGGGCTATTTGTTCTGGTTGGCCTAATGTTCGTTTTCCAAGAGAGTGGACTACTGCACCGTCCTTCTAGATCAGTGTGTGTGCACATTTTCTGTGGAACTTAGCTGAATCGTTGAGGTGTGGTGATGGTGTCTCCTCTTCTTGTTTGTTGACTATTGGGCTATCAGAGCTCAGTGCTCGATGCTCCACTGCAGACCGAATGTTAGGGTTGACTCTCAGTGGTCTATCTCCTGCATCGGACCAACAAGCCTGCTCGTCTGCAAAACATAAGACGAGTTTCTGCAACGCCTTGTTTACAAAGGGTGTGCAGGGCATCTCACTGATGGCAAAAACAGCCCTCAGTGATTGCGTCCACTTATACAAACAAGAGACGATCATTCTTCTAAGTCCGTGGTCCTCTGGAATCTCCAACATAAATCCTATACATATACATATCATGGCTAAACTAAACACATGGAGAAGTAATTAACAATATACACATTCTCCAGTACAGCCACTGGTCTGCAATAATATACATAGGAGAAACAACAGTTGGACAGTAGGGCTACCTCATGGTTGCGAAAACCGGTCGCTGGTCAGCCACGTGGTCAAACAAAGTTTGACTAACATTCACGATATAGGCGCTTCACACTAGGGTGACTACACGTGGTTCTGCTGTCCGACATTTTTCGTTTATTTTAAAGTTTCTAGTGAGAATCAAGGATTGAATTTTGGCAGTGATGTGCATGAATGCTTTAAGATGAGAGCGACGTTGTTTGTGGCTGTGGCGGTGGTGTTTTGTGTGCTTAAATGTGGTGTGCTTGCGGCGAGTCAAGATGGCGGAGGCCACGCCGGTGGAACGCTTCGCTACACACGCGAGTCGATCTTGCTTCTGCAATCGTCGGCCAGCCCCCCTCCCCCTGATCTCTACACCTTCCCCATAGAAATCATCCCCGATCACGATGCTAACGACATCAACGGACATCCCAAAACAGCCCCAAAGCGGATTCGTGGACAGAGAGGAGGAATACGACGAAGGTTGCGGCGCTACAAAACCCTTGTGCCCCTTCCCTCCATTGTAATGGCCAACACCCGCTTACTACGACCCAAGCCCCCTAACTTCAACTTCGAAGAACTGTGCGCCTATTGTCAGTTTCTGCAAGAGTTCAGAGATTCATGCTTATTGTGCTTCACTGAGACGTGGTTAGATGACAAGATAACGGATGACAGCCTCTACATCGATGGATTTGGTGTTCCCTTTCGGGGAGACAGGGACCTATCTAACAGTGGCAAGGATGGCGGCGGCGGCGTTTGTATCTACGTGAATGAACAATACTGTAACCGGGCAAACGTCACCGTCAGAAAACAGCAAAGTACGCGTGACATTGACCTTCTGTCTATATCACTAAGGCCTAAATATCTGCCTCGAGAATTTGGGCAAATTTTCGTACCTGTTGTTTACCCCCACCCGGCAGCCAACCGTGACAGCGCTATAAGTGCGATCGCTGAGGCTGTGCGCTCCCTACAGCTGATAGCGCCTGACGCACCCAACTTTGTGCTGGGAGACTTTAATCACTGCGATCTGCGTCGGGCCCTTCCATTATTCAAGCAGTACGTGAATGTTACCACACGTCTTGATGCCACGCTAGACCTATGTTATGGTAATATGAAAGACGCATACAAATCCAGTCAGACCATAGTCATACTATCCTTCGCGTTTCAACGTAACATGATTCTATTCATAGACTTCTCTTCTGCTTTTAACACCATACAACCCCACCTCATGGCTCGCAAACTTCTGGCTCTGAATGTCAGCCCGAGACTGATTCTTTGGATTGTCAACTTTCTTGTCAACCGCTCACAGTCTGTCCACTTTCAACACTGTCTTTCTTCCTCCCGTTCCACCTCCACTGGCTCTCCCTAAGGCACTGTTCTCTCCCCTGTTCTCTTCACACTCTACACAAACGACTGCTCTGGCTCCACCGACACCCCTTTCATCAAATACTCTGACGACACCGCTCTACAAAATCTCTCAAATTCTCACTCCGTCTATGTAGAAGAAGTCTCTAAGTTCACTGCATGGTGCAATGATAACTATCTCAACCTGAATGTAAAGAAGACAAAAGAACTTATAATAGATTTCAGAAGAAACCTCGTTGCCATTCCAGACTTGGAGATGTACGGGGAGAAAGGGTGGAAAGAGTCAATGAGTACAAATACTTAGGCACCATTGTAGACAATAAACTCAATTTTAATTCCAACACAACAAGCATACACAAGAAATGTCAATCCAGAATATATTGCCTTCAGAAGCTTCGCTCCACCAATGTCAGTCGTCCCGTGTTAACCAACTTTTACAGATGTTTTGTTCAGTCTGTTGTGACCTTTGGCTTCCTGTGTTGGTATGGAGGGTTGAGTGAGAAACACAAGAACGTATTGAACAGGATTGTACACGTCTGTGCGAAAGTGACGGGTGAAAGGCAGGATGAATTGTGTGTGTTGTACGAACGTCAGGTTGAGCGAAAGGCATATCAGATTGCGAGTGACCCGAGTCATGTTCTGGCTACATACTATGAACTCATGCCGTCAGGGCGCAGACATCGAATGCCAAAAATGTCCACAGTGAGAGCAAGAAAGAGTTTTGTGCCCAATTCCATTGATGTTATGAATATGTCGCGAGCAAGATTGTAGGAATGAGTGTTCATGATCTATGTACAATTGTGTTTCTTGTGAGATATATATATTTTTTCCTGATGCAATGTTTAAGTGATATTTGGAACGTATCCTAGTTAATGTTTGCTCCTAGCTACTATGGGTGTGTGCGTGTGTGTATGTGTGTGTGTTAATGTGTGTGTGTGAAGGATGAGAAAGTATTTTTAAATAAACGTTGTAATAATATGCTGTGAGAAAGGCAATATCTAGTCTATATATTTTAGAGAAATGACATGTTTAATGTTGGAATAAATGTGATAGTAAGTGTGCTGTGCGAAAGGCAATATTTGGTATATGTATCTTAGCGAAATGACATGTTCAATGTTGGAATAAATGTGATAGTAAGTGTGCTGTGCGAGAACTTGAAAGTAATGTCCAGTCTATGTGCCGTATAAGCAGTAAGGAAATGAATATGTTGTGTTATATAATTATGTATGCATAATATGCTAATACGTTTCTTAGTTCTTGTCCATGTACTCTTAATTTTTATGTCGGATTGCAGACCATGCATTGGATTTCTCAGTTTGAGATCAATAAAGTTATATTGTATTGTAATGATAAAACATGGCAAGACTTCACAAACATAATCCAATATTTTTTAAATCGTGGTGAAACAAAAGATTGATCATTTACCTTTTTGACAATGTCAGACTCTAGCCATACTGCGATGAATTGAATTTCACCCGTCACCTGCGTAGCCTACTGCTTGAGAGATCTTTCAGAGTGTTGCTCCTTCTCATGTGAGGTTCAGACAAGGAATGCCCACCTAACCGTGCGGTCCGCCAAGGCCCGCGAAATCTCGTGAGATACCTGTAGCGCCCCTAGCGGGAGGGAGGGAGGAGGGGGGGTCTGGCTATATGTCAGCTAGACGAGGTCACTGCCTACCTAGTGAACAGTTAGCCTTACCTATGCTTAGCACAGTCCTGACTTTTGTCGTCTGCAAGGCAGCGACATTAAATTACAAGGGCTACAGCAGGAACTATTTGAGGCGTGAAGCCTTAGTGCTGGGTCCAAACTAGCCTTCTGTGACACTAATTCCCACTATTTCAAATAATTCCAAATAAACCTGGAAATACAAAATAACACTTCTATATTAGTCATGACATAAACCTTATATTGTAAAAGTAGGCCTATATAGTGTATTGAAAATTCCTTTTATGTAGTTTTAAAGCACATGTAATAAAAACTAGGGGAAAATGTAGGCCTGACCACATAGAACAGATTCACAGATCTGGCTCACCTGAGTGGACGTCCCGGTCATCTTAATGTGAAAAGCAATATTACTTCGCGTCTCCATCAATGTTCGCTTCGGTATTCTTAAAACTCCAACTTAACAGAGCACTTTTGTTCTTGCGCAGAATATTGTAAATTGATTCCTTAAAAAGCATATACGTGGGCTTTGCCCTTCTTGTTGTGCTACCCGTTTTAAGCATTAGTTCCATTTATCGTGGATTCGGCAAGTTTGCCGGGTACAGTAGTAAAGCTTGTTTCTGTTTGTACAGTAGTGGGAACCTGTGTCACCTTTGACGCTGACGCTAGGCAGTGCTTTGCTCCGTACCAACAGACCGACGAAGTACTGCCTGAGAGATTGTGCATGTAAGTTTCACGTCACACTTAAAGACCTTACAGACAACTTTGTCAAAATATAAATAATATATGGGTCGAGCTAGTCGAGTGAGTAAATCATAGCTAACACATGCCGACAGCTGCTCGCGACAGCAAGTGCCCCTACTCTTTACAATGAGAGTATAAACTCAGAAATATGACGGCCTACTAGCGCCAAAACCGAGAGGTACCATTATCACGAGATGATTGAAATTAACACGTGTTCTGTGTAATTTACAGAGATATCGGTAATCCAGAGTTTTAATTAATAGTTATCAGTATTTGCCACGCCTTCCCAGCGCCAAAACCTGGTAATTACAAATATGATGAGATAATTACACATATCATAGGAAAATTACAATTATCAAGGGACCATAACCATTATCATTGAAAAATTACAAATATTTTCCCATGTTTAATTTTCGAGTTTTGGCTCTAGCAATCCGTGTGCAAATGAGCCAAAACCGAAAATTGTAATTTTCATTTCATAGTTACAATTTTTACGTGTTAATTGTAAATATGTCATCGATATTTATAATTATCACATGATATTTGTAATGATCAGGTTTTGGCGCTAGTAGGCCGTCATAATGTGTATTACACAGTACACGTGTTAATTACTATTATCACTGATACTTGTACATGCACGTTTTGGCGCTAGTAAGCCGCCTTAGTCAGAATTAAGCACGATCACGTAGAAATTGTAATTACGAAGTGAAAATTTTAATCATTATGTGATCATTACAATTTTCGGTTTTGGCGCATTTCCAGGAGGATTGCTAGAGTCAAAACTGAAAATTAAACATGTTCACGCTAAGAAATTTATAATTTTTCAATGATAATTGTAATTATCCCTTGATAATTGTAATTATCCCTTGATAATTGTAATTATCCCATGATATTTGTAACCATCTAATGATTTTTGTAATTATGAGGTTTTGGCGCTAGTAGGCCGTTATACAGAACTAATCATTCCACAGCACAGATTTTAAAGATCTTAACGCATGTGACCTAGACGGGTAAGTGCCAGATACAAAAACACAAGCAAACAAAAGCACTACATTCTACTCCCTTTCGTCCCGAGTCTGCGGCTGCCTCACTTTCGCTAAGAAGGCTACCCGAATTTTGCCCGGAAGGGTGACATTTATCCCAAATAATTTTTTTTAAAAGATCACCCCTTGGGGTCATGAGCAATCTTGCCACTGTAGATTGTTCAAACCTATAAAGGGAACAGTGAAAGCCACAGTTGAAAACCTGTCTTTCCTTTATAGGCAAGACAGATTCACTGCGGCAACAGTACCCCCGTTGGAGTGCCGGGGTTTTTCAGTATAAATAGTATCCCCACTTTATGGAAATTTAGTGCTTTAAATTCCCACTGTCGCTGTCTTCCTCATTTACTCTTTCCTATTCCTGCTCTGTCCTTCACTCTGCTATACTATCTTCTTCTTCGCTAGATCAATGACCTACCTTTTTTCTTGAAAACTCTTCCTGGACAAGACTCCTTGTTTGTGTATGAGGTCTGTTGGATCAGCTTGGGAGTGTTGGACGCTTTCTGCCGGGTGGTCACTAGGGCTTCCTATGATTGTACTATTTAGCACTATAGGCATTTTATATGTATGTGTTTTGTTGATGATTTATAATGATGTTTGTATTCTATTTTGTTTTTGTAACCGGGGGTTCGCGTAGTTGAGGTCAACCCTCAGCCGTCCCCCGCGTGGGATGTCTTTATTGTAAAGTGACTGGCCGGTGGAGGGCATTCAATTTTCCCACTGGGGTTGTTTCAGCAGATCTTTTATGCGGATCGGGGGTTGTCCGGTCCTGATTTTGCTCGGAAGAGTCCGCTGGACCTAAAGCAACAATAAATCAATCAATCAATTTAAAAAGATCAAATTGTTATTCATGTTTTGTTAAATCATTCTGTTTTTCATTATTGTTTTGTGGATGACAAAATTTATCCAAAATGTATCCAAACAAACAAAACACCCAAAAGGAACTAAAAGTTATTCATGGTGTGTAAATCGCTGTGTTTTTTAAATTTGTTTCGTTTAGTGAGTAGACTTCCAGTCATAATGTTGACCATTTGAATGACTGTACCTGGAATTTGCACGCGCAAATCTTCAGCGGAAGAAAACAACAAACACCATTTCAGATGCTTTTGAAGTCCCCAATAAATTAAACTGGATCTTGTTTATCGAGCTCTTTTTCAATGCTTTAACGTGGAACCAAAATATTAACCCTCCATATAAAGTGTCTATAGTACTCTACAGTAATGAACCAGGCTATAATTGTACAATAAGGGAAACTCTTGACATCTGTATTTAGCTCCCTATACCGAGACATGCAAATAATAATTATACTGAAGTAATTGAAAAGATCTGTTTTTTTACATTTCAGAGCCTATTTCAACGTGAAGAGATGCGTGGAGGAGCTTGGGAACAATTGTGACCTTTCTAACATTCAGTACAAAGCTATCGCAAATATGTTGCGCTTCGCTGATGACGAGATTTACCCCTGTTTCTTCTAGACATAATTATGTATTACGTCCCTTCTCGATAACCTTATGTAACCTATGCAATTCAAAATTTACATTAAATTAAATCTGTCAAAGCTAAATCATAAATTTATAACGTAAATTCATGCATCTTAGCAAGGCAAACAAACACAAATTCTTGCATCTCATCAATGCACAAAAACATAAATTCCGTTCTCTTACCAACGCAAATAAGCCTACACGCAGAAGGACCTATTCCAAATGCAGTAAATGGTTGCGATCCAGCCATCGCCTGCATGATGATGAAACTTCAGTCTGAAATTGATGCCAAATTTTCGACACTTGTGCTTTTGTCGGATTGCAGGTTTGTGGTTGTTTGTTTTGTTCTCCTAACATGAATAAGATTATCTTACAACTTACAATTATTTGCTTTTTTCCCTCCAGAGAAGATTAAAATTACGCAAGTATATAATCAAGAGCCGTTTTATTTTCCTTACTTTGCCAGTTGTTCTGTTCTTTTCTTTGGTGTGTTGAACGAAAAGTATGGATGAATTCCCTTCAAGAGTGTGCTTAATTTTTTAATTAACATAAACCGATTATTTTGATTGTTGGTACACAGGTACTTCAAATGATTACCATTCAGTAGCATTCTGGTTGTCGGTCGACCAGTCCGTCCGTTACTCTGTGTAACGTCACCCGAATGGGCTCAGTGACTTCAGCTCATACAGCGAGTGAAAGGATTCAAACTCAAATTAAAATACTAACATAGATGCCAGAGGAACAATCACACTCTTTTATTCAACACACAAACATACAGGAAAATGGGAAATCTAACCCAACCTCAACCCTTAACCGGTCCCACAACCCCAACAATTAACAAATAATTACCTCCCTTGACTAATCCGTAACCCCTTAGACACTGGACATAAGATGCCAACACAACCAAGATGAAGTAATACAACAGATGGCTAATATATACAATCACCAAGATTCGAAGAAATATATTTAATTAATATCAAACTCTGTATACACCACACCAATTCGTTGTTCAATACAAAACCTAACTAAATCGTCTGAAATTGGCACTACAAGACCTTTGCCGTTTCACCACTATACTCCAGAAAGTCACTACACTGTTCCAAATTTATCACAGACTATAAAGAGACACTGTTTAAATATTCACTAAGTGTTTAAAATGTTTTTATTTGCGTGTAATGTGTGTGTAGTTGATCGTGTGTGTGAGGCCCTGAGTACCGTGACCCAAGTACAAAATACAAGAAAACTTTATTATCTCACTCTGAAAAATTAAGATATGTTTTGCAGGCAGTTAACGGCCGGACGTCATCAATCAATAAAAAGAAAACATAACACCTGTGCCCTACACAGTTGGCACTTCACGTTCTTACTGGACATCTATATATAATTTTCCTTCTCGCTTATATTAATGTACAGATAACAGGTTAAAAAGTTAATTAAATTAAAGGAAAAGAACATTCATATTGTATTTTTAAATGTATATATCATACAAATCAATTCTAATCACAGAGATAACTACACAAGCAAAGAAGGGAGGACTTATATTTTACAAACCTACATAACAGCTGTCATTGCACAAATTAGCACCACAAGTGATTAAATGATTAAAAGAAATAGTATAAATAAAGGCACTCTCTTTTTCTTACACACACACACACACACCCACACACACCTACACCTCCACACACACCGTCAAAGATTATTTATACTCATTCAGAAGTTCGATCGACTTTGGTACAAAGCTGCATTTGGTTCTAACAGTGGAAAATTTAGGCACTCGAAAACGGCGAGCAGATGGTAAAAGTGTATAATGCTTTGCAAGGACGTGTGTGGTGTCACTCGCAATCTCTTTAGCCTTTCGCATTGCACGGCACTCATACAACTCAGTCAGACTCTTCTGTTTCTCTCCAATCACTTGGCAGTTGTCCCACAAGCGAGTCGAGTTGTCGCCTCCCGGCAGCAGAAGCCGAAGTACGTAGAACGCAGCAACAGAAGTAATCGTAGTACGTAGAACGTGGAGCGTAGAACGTGGAACGTAGTAACAGGTAGCGTACTAGAAGTAGAAGTAGAACGTAGAACCTAATACGCAGTAACCAAAGCAGAAGTAGTAGAACATAGGTAGGTACAGTAGATAGGTAGTAGTACGTAGAACATAGAAGTAGTACCAATCTGGTCAACATAATAAAGCATCTTACTAAGCTATCCATATACCATGTAAACAAAACATGGGAAATAACTCCTTCCACCGTCCGCCATCTTGACCTGTTTATTTATACAATACAACAATTCATCTTTTCTCTATAATTTATACTAATTTCTCATGAACATGATTATTCATACAAATACAGATGCATTATACATCCCTTCCTGATCAACAATCTTGATTCATCCTCTCTCTCACATTCATCACCCCTCTAGCATACTATATCATCACCCTTCTCTCATATTCATCACCACTCATATCCATCACCCCTCTAGCATACTATAATACATCATCACCCTTCTCTCATATTCATCACCCCTCTAGCATACAATAATACATCATCACCCTTCTCTCATATTCATCACCCCTCTCTCATATTCATCACCCCTCTAGCATACTATAATACATCATCACCCTTCTGTCATATGCATCACCCCTCTCTCATATTATAATACATCATCACCCTTGACATCGTTCTTGCAACAGCGTCAACAACATTCCATTCTACGTATCCAGTCAAGAAAATCATATTAAAAATACATGCTCAGAGTGTATAGCCACTAAAGAATTATTTAGTTCTCGGCCTTTGAAGCTACAGACACACCAAACACCACAATACAACACAACACAGTCTGTAGAGAGTTGATGGTTCGTTACTACTGTCTTATCATGATCTTAGGTCATCCTAGCATCGCCGAGATGCCTAGGCCTTGGGCGGTCTCTAAAATAAGAACACACACCCTTAGGAACACACTCTACACCTATCACACAGAAGTGGTGGCAGTGATATTTGTCCTAAAACTACAGCACACTGGCCATTCTTGCCCTTCTTAAGGAACAAGACCTCGGGTGGTTTTAAACACAAAACACAACCATTATAAATGGACTGTAGTGTGGGGTTTAAAAGTTTACATCTATATATTCACACAAAAGAACACCCTATCGAAATAGAATAGAAGATAGAAATGATAGTGAAGGCCTATTCTATAAATCTGCGATGATGACTGAGAACAATAAATAACAATAATGTATTTGCGTGTCTGTCTCCTCTATATCACTATATGAAAGAATGCGTGTACTTTAATTCTGTTTACAGACAATCATCTCAACCTCTCTCATTTGTACGTTACCCAAAGAAATGTATGTTTTCTTGCTCAACGTTCGTTATTCATACACATAACTCAAACATACATATAACTCAAATGCATACTCATAGTTACATACAACAATCCAACAAAAATATCAAACATACACAGGCAGTCCTTGCCTGGGGTCTTGTCTATTGCTTGTGGCAATCGTCATAGGGGTAGACAAAACAGAACAGAGATCGCGTACTCACGATTTTTCCCCATTGGATGTATGGCTCATGTAGTCCAGTCGACGTTATTACACACAACGTAGATAAATGTCCTCTTCACTGATACAGCTCGCATCAGTACTGTAGGTGCCAGAAAACTAGGCACCGGCCTGAAGCGTAGCAGCTCCAGACTGCAGTCGGTTGACAGATTGGCAGTCCTCTTCAAGTCTCAGCCTCGTCACTGTGGAAGCGGCCCCAGGTACGTCTCTGCAAACGGTCCCTTGCGCCCACACCTGTTGCTGTGAAATAGTTCATTCATTATTTCCACTGTCTACTTATTCGTAGTTTCCTTTTTAGTCATGTCCTTTCTGTTCTATTGGTTATTCCGTAACCTTTTCTTCGTCTCCACGTTTGTCTGTCTGTCTGTCCCCCCCTATTGCCACAATACTTTTAACTTATTCCTACCATATGTATACGCTCACTCATTCACTTCATACCAAAATACATTATATCTCTATTTTACATCAGCCACTAATTATTTAATTATTTAATGAAGTGAACATTGTTCGCTCACTGACATACATAATTAGTTTACACGGATTCGAACCTATATCGCCCACCACAGGTTCGAATCACGTGGTGGGCGATATAAAATGTGGCCATTTTTACTGTCCATTTTAGCAGTATACCCCCGTTGGAGTGCCGGGGGTTTCAGTATAAATAGTACCCCCACTTTCTGGAAATTTAGTGCTTTAAATTCCCACTGTCGCTGTCTTTCTCATTTGCTCTTTCTCATTCCTGCTCTGTCCTATCACTCTGCTATACTATCTTCTTCTTCGCTAGATCAGTGACCTACCTTTTTTCTTGAAAACTCTTCCTGGACAAGACTCCTTGTTTGTGTATGGGGTCTGTTGGATCAGCTTGGGAATGTTGGACGCTTTCTGCCGGGTGGTCACTAGGGCTTCCTATGATGTTATTATTTAGCAATATAGGCATTTTATATGTATGTGTTTTGTTGATAATTTATAATGATGTTTGTATTCTATTTTGTTTTTGTAACCGGGGGTTTGATTAGTTGGGGTAAGCCTCAGCCGTCCCCTGCGTGGGATGCCTTTATTGTAAAGTGACTGGCCGGTGGAGGGCATTCAATTTTCCCACTAGGGTTGTTTCAGCAGATCTTTTATGAGGATCGGGGGTTGTCCGGTCCTGATTTGGCTCGGAAGAGTCCGCTGGACCTAAAGCAACAATCAATCAATCAATCAATTTTAGCAGTATGATTGTTGTTGATTCAGGTCCCTACCCCTCTTACCCTGGGATGGTTATCCCCGTCTGCCATATCGCCAATGGTGGGTGTAGACGTTAAACCTCGATGTTCATTCACAGACCGAGCTAAACTTATAAATGTATTAAGATTAGTCATAGGGTGATTACACTAGCCGATCTCCGCAGACGATAGACGAGTGGGTAATAGTATTCCATTGTGCAATAGGTCCACAGTCACAGAATAAAACAACAATAACAACAACAAAAGAATCAAGTATTTAACTGGATAACAAATATCTAGATAAATAAGTAATAAAAATATTTAGACAATTGAAAATTAGATAAGGAGATAAGAGAGAGAGAGGGAGAGAGAGAGAGAGAGTTTGAGCTGGACACAGGGACGCTTGTGCGATGAAGTGGAGAATTTCGTCCAAACCCTAACCCAAACCCTTAACCTAACCCTAATCCTAAAACAGCTGTAACTGTACGGAGCACTATTTTGACGTCAAAATAACGGGGCCGTCAAAAAAAAGTCAAAAGAAACCATGTAGAGTTTCATGTGTATGTCGGAGTAACGTCGTTTCTACATGCCCACACACACACACACCCACCCACACACACCCACACACACACACACTGCCGGTGCCACTTGCAGAAAAGGGTCAAGCTGACCCTCCCTGACCCGTAGCCAACATGGCTAACGGGCCAGCAGACCGGCCCAAAAAATCAAAGAAAATATGACTTTGGAAATAGTTCACCACGTGTTGTACTAGTCAAGCTTTCGTTGATAATTCCAATAGGATGGGTCCATCACGAACGTAGAGTTCACATTTAAGAACTAGTTACTGGCTAAAACATAAGTAATCACCAGATTCTTTGAGAGCACTTATAATATGCGCCTGACGGCCGCCATGTTATCCACCTGGATGACAACTAAAATTAAAACTGCCATGTCCTTGCGTTGCATACTTAAAAAACAAAAACAGTTTGATCTGTATATAAAGCAACGTAATAAAGTCCGTACCCTCGTAATAATTACGCAAATAAAAAATATTTTCAAACTTAATATCCACGGGAAGCACTAATTAAAAAAATCTAAAACAAGAAAAACAATTCAGTTTAATTTTTTTAATGATGAATTTAATAAATATTTTCTTTCATTAACTGACTCTATTATTAAATATAATACCGCAAACACAAACACAGATACAATGTATAAGATCAACCAGTTGTGCAGAAACAAACTTCACGAATCTGCAACATTTATTATACCTCGGTTAACAGAGCATGATGTAACTTCTCTCATATTAAACACGACAAATAAAAAGTCTATGGACGTTTATAATCTCACTGCATTCATGATAAAATTGTCTCTTCCTTATATAATTTAACCTTTTAACCAACATCTATAACTATGGATTGATCAAAGTCAGTTTCTTCAATTTTTAAAGAAGCTAAAGTGATACCTTTATCTAAAACATGTGATATTTAAGTTCTTGACAATTTTTGACCGATTTACATTTTGCCTGTACTATCTAAACCTCTGTGTGAGTGGGGGGGGGTGTGGGTGTGTGTGCGTGTGTGTGTGTAATGTGATTTCCAAGTTAATGTTAAAGGTTCTTTATTATGTTAACTTGTTAAGGTACAGATAGGAAGATTAGACTTATTAATTGGTCTAAAATCTTTATTCCTAACTAAAGAAAAGTGTCAAAAAGTTTCAAAGTTTCTCTCTCTCTCTCTCTCTCTCTCTCTCTCTCTCTCTCTCTCTCTCTCTCTCTTTATTTCTTTTTCTCTCTCACTCTCTTGCCTCGCTACATACAAAATGAATGATATATTACACATGTCTTTACCTCTCTCTCTTTTTCCTTCTTTTCCTCCACTACACACATAGTGATATATTACACACGACTCTCTTTCTTTCTCTTTTCCTCCACTACACACATAATGATATATTACACACGTCTCTCTTTCTCCCTCTCTCTTTCTCCCTCTCTCTTTCTTCCTCCACTTCACACATAATGATATATTACACACGTCTCTCTTTCTCCCTCTCTCTTTTCCTCCACTATACACATAAAGATATATATTACACACGTCTCTTTCTCCCTCTCTCTTTTCCTCCACTACACACATAATGATATATTACACACGTCTCTCTTTCTCCCTCTCTTTTCCTCCACTATTCACATAATGATATATTACACACGTCTCTCTTTCTCCCTCTCTCTTTCCCTCCACTACACACATGATATATTACACACGTCTCTCTTCTCCCTCTCTCTTTTCCTCCACTACACACATAAAGATACATTGCACACGTCTCTCTCTTTCTCCCTCTCTCTTTTCCTCCACTACACACATAATGATATATTACACACGTCTCTCTTTCTCCCTCTCTCTTTTTTCCTCCACTACACACATAATGATATATTACACACGTCTCTCTTCTCCCTCTCTCTTTTCTCCCACTACACACATGAAGATACATTGCACACGTCTCTCTCTTTCTCCCTCTCTCTTTTCCCCCACTACACACATAATGATATATTACACACGTCTCTCTTTCTCCCTCTCTCTTTTCCTCCACTACACACATAATGATATATTACACACGTCTTTTTTTTCTTCTATGGAACTCTTACAGAAGTCGGAATAGAAATCTTTTCTGATTGTTGAAATTTCAGATTGACTGTGTCACGGACCGGGTTTTCAATATTTCGGTCCGATGACTGTTGTAGTATCTTCCTGTGAGAAGATAAAAATGTTAATATTTTTTATTGAAAGCTGAATGCTGATTGGCTGAGCTAGTCATGTGACGACTGGCCAATCACATTCAAACTGGTGGGCAGTCTCTTCTTGTGTGTACCACGGTGTGGTTGTGTTTGTACTTCTAGCAGCTGTTGACTGCATGTATATATATTGTTTATCATTAAAATATTGTATTATAAATATAATAATAGTTAACCATGACTATATTCTACTTGTAGTGGAATAAAAGTAAGAGTAGATAATTTTTGATATTAGTATGAAGGATGGATTAGGGAGGTGGTGGATCGTTGTATACTTTTGAGTAACGAATTGAAATCGGATTTTTATTTGATTTGAGGTTGAAACCTCAACTCGCAATGTATAGCATTATATTTATTTGTGTGAATGAAAGTAATCAGCGTCAAGATGTAATAATTAGTTGTTATAATTAGTTTTACAATTTTTTTTGCGTATGTGTGAACTGTGTTCGACACATACGAGCTTTGAATTATATATTGCTGGACTGGTCCCGTCACAGAGGAGAGTAGGTGTGTATATGGGGTAATACAAAGAAGTCTATGTATCAAGATATTTAGTGGGGGAAAACTTGTATGTTTTCAGAAGTCTCCGGCTGAGGGGCCTCAAGGCGAAAGAGAAAGAAGAAGGGAGAAGAAGGAAGACAGAAGAGAAGGAGAAGAAAGAAGAAGAAAGCAGAGAAGGAGAAGAAGGAAGAAGAAAGAAGGAGAAGAAGAAGAAGAAGAAGAAGAAAGAAGGAGAAGAAGAAGAAGAAGAAGAAGAAGAAGAAGAAGAAGAAGAAGAAGAAGAAGAAGAAGAAGAAGAAGAAGAAGAAGAAAAGAAGGAGAAGAAGAAGAAGACGAAGACGAGAAGAGGAAGAAGAAGAAGAAGAAGAAGAAGAAGAAGAAGAAGAAGAAGAGAAGGAGAAGAAGAAGACGAGAAGAAGAAAAAGAAGTCGTGAAGAAGAAGGGTGGAAGTATCGAGAAGGGGCCAGAGAAGAAGCCAAAGAAGAAGACGAAGAAGAAGACGAGAGAAGCAACCACTGCTACATCAGCAACCACTGCTACATCAGCAGCAGCAGCAACCACTGCTACATCATCAGCAGCAGCAACCACTGCTACATTATCAGCAGCAGCAACCACTGCTACATCAGCGGCAGTAGCAACCACTGCTGCATCATCATCAGTGGCAACCATTGCCACCTCAGCAGCAACAGCAGCAACAGCGGCAGCGGCCACAGCAGCAGCAACAACAGCGGCAGCAGCCATAGCAGCAGCCGTGGAGGATTATCGGGAAGGCGAAGAGGATGATAGATAGAGAAGAAAACCCAAGATAGATAGAGAGAAGGACAAGGATAAGGAGAATGAGGATAGTATAAAGACAGAGACAGATATTAGAGACAAAAGAAAGACACAGTGAATCCTAACCTCCATGAGACTATTGGGGGGGAATCTCTCTCTGTCGACGGACCAGATCGATATTGGTGTTTACTGTGACTGGTGATTCTTGGACTGTTTTTCTGGAATATTATTCGTGGGTTTGTGAGATCAGTGTACAATCTCCCGGATTATCTCCTTGGAACTTTATGTGTGTGATTTGTGAATGGTATATTTAATTCACGGATTGTTTCTACAAAGTACGTGAGTACAAAACTATATATATATATATACATATTTTTCCATATTATTGATTGAGTTGTTTGTACTTATGTGAACTTTGTTGATTATTGTTTATTTTCTAGTAATGGAAAGGGGGTGTGACGACAAAAGAATTCTTGAGAGTTAGAAAGTGTGAGACGGGAGAACACGCAGAATATTCACGCACGCATACACGCAATTTTTGATAAAACCCCTTTCGTTACAGTGGTGACCCTGAAACCCGTAGTTAGTTAGTGGGAGTTAGATTATTTAACTATCTTAGTGGGAGTTTATATTGGGGGAGTTAATTGAATAAGTATAAGTTGAACAGTAGAAGGGTTTTGTATAAATTTTTGGGGCACTTAACTTTGGTGTGCTAGGAGTAAGTGTGTACTGTGTAACTGACTTGTTAAATTGTTGTTTTCATTTCTTTTTGGGTAGGATGTTAGTGTTTGTATAGATTATACCCCGTCTCCGATTCTTTCCTTACGGGTCTGATTCCTTGTATAGTTCTGGGATCAGAAAGGGCTTAGATTCATTTTTCTTCCTGTTGTATATATATATTGCTAATTCTAGTTCAGCTTTTCAGTATTGTTTTGTTTTCTTTCTATACTTATTAGGATCCTGTCTTGTATAGTTATAGTTGTCACATCCCTATTTTAGTTGTTGTAGGTGTTTAGGATTTATTTTTGGCATTTTAACGGAACTTCCGGTGTTTTCTAGCCGAAGTGGGACTTAGTTGTTTTCTGTTGATTTCTTGTATTCTATTGTACCGATATTAGCTTAGAATTTTAGTTCTCTCGTTGTTGTGTTGTGATGTTGTTGTCGTTGTTTGTTATTTAGTATAGTGTTTCATTAATAATTTTTTATTTGTTTTGTTTTGTTTTGTTTTCATTTCAAAACAAATTACTTATAAAATCTCACTTGTTGATAATTTGAATTTAAATATTGTTAGTTATAAATTGTTGCGTTTAGTATGGTTTTCTGATGCTTGCTTGTACTTAGACTGAATATAATCTAAACATTGTGTTCTTTTCTTTCATGGTATGTTAAACTTGTTATGGTATGTTAGACTTGAACTAGTTTTCATTTTGAAATAATTTTATTTTGTCAAACTTGAACTTGCATTGATTTCGAAATACTTTTCACCTGACAAACTTCGCTTGCTTCGATTTTGAATAATTTTCTTTTGACAAATTTGAATTTGCTTTTGATTTTTGTAATAATTCTGGCCTTGTGGAACTTGGGAAAATAATCTTTGACTTGTATAACTTAAAATTCTTCGTTGAATTGTCACTTGCATTTTCTTACTTTTAGTAATTTATTTTCTTTTGAATTCAACTGATCATGGCTTCTGCTGAGGAATATGATACTCTGTTTAACTCATTTTTGACTCAAGCCCAGAAGTTAGGTTTTGCTGACGAAAAGCTACAGCAGTACATTGAGCAGTGCTTTCAAAGACATGATAGGGCCAAAGAAAGAGAACAGGAAAAGGTTAAACAGGAAAGAGATGCTAAAAGGGAAGAACAGGAAAGAGAGGCAAAACGATTGCAGTTAGAACAGGAAAGAGAGGAAAAACGATTGCAGTTAGAACAGGATGCTAAAAGATTAGAGCAGGAAAGGGAGGAAAAACGTTTAGACAGGGAAAGAGAGGAAAAAAGATTAGAACGAGAGGAAAGGAAATTGAAAATGGATTATCAGTTGGAACTGGATAAAGAAAGCCTTAAGCTAAAGGAAAAGGAAATTGAACTTCAGATGAAACAAGCTGAATTGAAGAGCGAGACCCCTACCCCTAGGACTCGGAGCACTAATCCTTCGTTTCCAAAGTTGCCCCAACTACCTGTTTTCAAAGAGGACAGGGATGACATTGATTCTTTTTTGTACCGGTTTGAGGCACATGCTAAGGCTCTCAATTATGATAGCAGTAAATGGGTTGTTTACTTAACTGCATTGCTACAAGGCCCGGCTTTAGCTGTGTATCATTCTTTGTCTGCTACCGGTACAGTTTCATATGATGATCTTAAGCAAGAACTTCTTAAGAAATTTCAGTGCACTGCAGATGGATTCAGAGGAAAATTCAGATCAGTTAGGCCTGAAGTGGGGGAAAGTTTTGTAACTTTTTCAAAGCGTTTTTCTCACTTGTTGGAAAGATGGATCCAACTATCAGATTGTGAAAAGACTTTTGATGGACTATGGAATCTGATTTTGTGTGAGCAGTTTATTGCTTCTGTTTCGAGAGATCTCGCCGTGTTTTTGAAAGAAAGAAATTTGACGAAATTCGCGGCGTTGATAGACAGTGCTGAAGCATTTCGCATGGCTCATCCGGAAAAGAAACTGGCACGGAAGTCAGATGACTCGATTTTTGCATCCGCGTCTATTTCTCAGAATGTGCCCACTCAGAATCAATTTCGTGGGACTGGTCAAAGATGGAATAATTTCAGGGGATCGGGATTTCGTGGCTCTCCGCGTGGAAACTACCAACCCGCAGGTCCTATTCCAAATAGGGGTTTTGCACATCAGAACACGAATACGCAACGGGGCGCTCAAAACAATCAGGATCCTCGTGGACGTGGAAATACGTATTCTAGACCGGGTTCTCGTTTCTCAGGTAGTCCTCCTCTCAACAAAAGACAGAATAGACAGGACATAGTTTGCTGGTGTTGTGGGGGCGTAGGTCACATAGCTGCATGGTGTCCTTATGCTAGTGGCAATGGATACCCAGAGACTCAAGATACTGAAAGTGGTTCGCAGAACTACCAGGACCCTCCAGTTAACACTCAGTCAGCTTTAGTCGCGGAAGTCATTTGCTCAGTTGGTGATGAAAATTGTGGTCAGCCCAAGCTAGTGTCAGGTACCGTAAATGGCCTCAAAGCAAGTGTGCTCAGAGACACGGGTGCTACTATCTGTGGAGTTCGCAAGAGACTGGTTTCGCACGACCAGTACACTGGCAAAGAGGGTAAATGTTTGACATTCGGCGGAAACATTGAGGAATTTCCGTTGGCCAAAGTGCCTGTTGACACTCCGTTTTTCTCTGGCACTGTGTTGTGTTGTGTCATTGATCAACCAGTGGCTGATTTGATTTTAGGGAATTTACCAGGTGTGTCCGACCCTTTTTCGGGTGCTACCACACTCATCCAAGATCAAGGTCAAATTCCACCGGTTCCTTTAGACAAGATGCCGACTCATTCAGACTCATTCAAACGGTTTACAGTTGATTTAGTAGAACCGATTTCTCCGCCGTCTGAGGAAGGTCACAGATGCATACTCAGCATCATTGATATGGTGACACATTACCCGGACACTATTCAGCTCAAACACGTCAAAAACAAGGTATTAGAATCTTGCAAACTAGCTCAGGAGTACATCCAACAAGTTGTAGCCAAAACCAGACACTATCATCAGTGTATTCCATAAAATCTGTGGAAAATGAACATGATGTGTATATAATTCTGCTGATGAATATTTAATACTGAAAATCTATTGGAATACTGTAAAATGGTCTGTTTTGTACCTTATTGATTTTTGTTTCACTGTATCACGGCAACATGCTTGGACTTGAACTACATATTTGGTATATCTATTGCGCTTCGTGTGATTGCTTAATACAATATGTTTATGTTTGAGATAAGTGCTAATGACCAGTTGTCTCTTTTCGCTTGTTTGTACAGATTAGTCGGACATGATTGTAGTAATTTTTTTCTTTCTCATAAAATTCAGAAAACTCGGGCGTTTTCTTTTTTGCAGGAAGGGGGTATTGTCACGGACCGGGTTTATAATATTTCGGTCCGATGACTGTTGTAGTATCTTCCTGTGAGAAGATAAAAATGTTAATATTTTTTATTGAAAGCTGAATGCTGATTGGCTGAGCTAGTCATGTGACGACTGGCCAATCACATTCAAACTGGTGGGCAGTCTCTTCTTGTGTGTACCACGGTGTGGTTGTGTTTGTACTTCTAGCAGCTGTTGACTGCAGGTATATATATTGTTTATCATTGAAATATTGTATTATAAATATAATAATAGTTAACCATGACTATATTCTACTTGTAGTGGAATAAAAGTAAGAGTAGATAATTTTTGATATTAGTATGAAGGATGGATTAGGGAGGTGGTGGATCGTTGTATACTTTTGAGTAACGAATTGAAATCGGATTTTTATTTGATTTGAGGTTGAAACATCAACTCGCAATGTATAGCATTATATTTATTTGTGTGAATGAAAGTAATCAGCGTCAAGATGTAATAATTAGTTGTTATAATTAGTTTTACAATTTTTTGCGTATGTGTGAACTGTGTTCGACACATACGAGCTTTGAATTATATATTGCTGGTCTGGTCCCGTCACAGAGGAGAGTAGGTGTGTATATGGGGTAATACAAAGAAGTCTATGTATCAAGATATTTAGTGGGGACAACTTGTATGTTTTCAGAAGTCTCCGGCTGAGGGGCCTCAAGGCGAAAGAGAAAGAAGAAGGGAGAAGAAGGAAGACAGAAGAGAAGGAGAAGAAAGAAGAAGAAAGCAGAGAAGGAGAAGAAGGAAGAAGAAAGAAGGAGAAGAAGAAGAATAAGAAGAAGAAGAAAGAAGGAGAAGAAGAAGAAGAAGAAGAAGAAGAAGAAGAAGAAGAAGAAGAAGAAGAAGAAGAAGAAGAAGAAGAAGAAGAAGAAGAAAAGAAGGAGAAGAAGAAGAAGACGAAGACGAGAAGAGGAAGAAGAAGAAGAAGAAGAAGAAGAAGAAGAAGAAGAAGAAGAAGAAGAAGGAGAAGAAGAAGACGAGAAGAAGAAAAAGAAGTCGTGAAGAAGAAGGGTGGAAGTATCGAGAAGGGGCCAGAGAAGAAGCCAAAGAAGAAGACGAAGAAGAAGACGAGAGAAGCAACCACTGCTACATCAGCAACCACTGCTACATCAGCAGCAGCAGCAACCACTGCTACATCATCAGCAGCAGCAACCACTGCTACATTATCAGCAGCAGCAACCACTGCTACATCAGCGGTAGTAGCAACCACTGCTGCATCATCATCAGTGGCAACCATTGCCACCTCAGCAGCAACAGCAGCAACAGCGGCAGCGGCCACAGCAGCAGCAACAACAGCGGCAGCAGCCATAGCAGCAGCCGTGGAGGATTATCGGGAAGGCGAAGAGGATGATAGATAGAGAAGAAAACCCAAGATAGATAGAGAGAAGGACAAGGATAAGGAGAATGAGGATAGTATAAAGACAGAGACAGATATTAGAGACAAAAGAAAGACACAGTGAATCCTAACCTCCATGAGACTATTGGGGGGGAATCTCTCTCTGTCGACGGACCAGATCGATATTGGTGTTTACTGTGACTGGTGATTCTTGGACTGTTTTTCTGGAATATTATTCGTGGGTTTGTGAGATCAGTGTACAATCTCCCGGATTATCTCCTTGGAACTTTATGTGTGTGATTTGTGAATGGTATATTTAATTCACGGATTGTTTCTACAAAGTACGTGAGTACAAAACTATATATATATATATATATATATATATATATATATATATATATATATATATATATATATATATATATATATATATATATATATATATATATATATATATATATATATATATATATATATATATATATATACATATTTTTCCATATTATTGATTGAGTTGTTTGTACTTATGTGAACTTTGTTGATTATTGTTTATTTTCTAGTAATAGAAAGGGGGTGTGACGACAAAAGAATTCTTGAGAGTTAGAAAGTGTGAGACGGGAGAACACGCAGAATATTCACGCACGCATACACGCAATTTTTGATAAAACCCCTTTCGTTACAGACTGCATCCTGTACTATTCTTTCAGTCTCTAAGGTGATCATTGGCCGAGTCGGCCTTTTTATGTATTTTAAGACTTATGAATAGTTGTCATATATTTTTTACGCTTTTTTGTAATCTGTGGTTAACAAATTAAGCTGACGCCCTCGGCATTACCTAGCTTCATTTGGTTTAAACAAATATTTTTATTCAAGGAAAAAAAACATAAAATTACAAACAATGATTTACAGGATAGGCAACAAGCAAGCTTATATAAGCCCAAACTGTATGACAAAATTCGACATAATAATTAAGTGACAGGCAACTGATAGTTGCATATAAATAAAGAAGAATACAACTTCATTTTCCTTAGGATATGTTAGGATAGATAGATATTCAGTGTTTATAGGGTACAGCGAACTGCCAAGAACCGAATCAGGACCACAGGATGTGGTGGGTAGTCATAGTGTTATGAATTTGTATTTTGTATGTGTGTTTTTGGTAGATTCTATGCGTGTTTCAGATCTTGTGATAGACCCGTTTCGTGTGTGTTTGTTCCAGATATGACCGCTATAAGTTCTCTGGACCCTCCAAACAAAAAAATCAAATTAAAAAAATTAAATCCAATACCATTCTTGAAGAGAGGGAAGAAACCCGAATACCCGGAAAATACCTCGCTGTCCTGAAAAGTTTGGTACCGAAGTCACGTAGGCCTACCTAAGTTCGTACCACGCGGGTTGCCAACCCGCGACCTTCGGCATAGGAAATCAGCTCACTCTCCACTGCGCTACCAGGACACCCACATTTAGTGAAGTGACCAAAATATGTTTGCGGGGTTTACTATTCATTTATTTCAATGTATTTGTATGACTTGCGTATATAGGCATTTTATATGTATGTGTTTTGTTAATATTTTATAATGATGTTTGTATTCTATTTTGTTTTTGTAAACTAGGGTTCGATAAATTAGAGTATAGCCTCAGCGTCCCCTGCGTGGGATGCCTTTATTGCACATTGACCGGCTGGTGTAGTGCCTTCAGTGTTACAACTGGGATTGTTTCAGCAGATCTTTTATGCGGATCAGGGGCAAGTCCTCTTTCAGCCAAGTTGTGGTCTTGATTTTGTGGTCATGATTCGGTTCTTTGCAGTCCGCTGGACTTTGTAAGCAATTAATAACTAACTATGATTTGCGTTTTAAGCATTTTGTTTTGGGAGAAGGTGGGGAAGAAGAGTAGGAGGGGTGGAGGGGGTGGAGACGTGTCTGATTTTTTTTCGGCATCTTTACCGATTGCAAAATGAAGTCAGGCGTGGAAGTAGGTCTATTCCTTTAATAAGGCGATTACCTAATATTAAAAATAATGCTGTTTTTGTATTTTGAATTTACATTGACTGCATCCAAAACCGTTATTAAATGGAAGGTGGAAATCGGAATACCGGAGAAAAACCCTCGGTGACCTGAAACGTTTCGTGTTCAAGCTAAATAGTTCGTCCTGGGTTGGGACTGAGCCCAACCTTTCGACTGTTCCTAATAATAATAATAATTAATAATAATAATAATAATAATAATAATAATAATAATAATAATAATAATAATAATAATAATAATAATAAATAATAATAATTAATAATAAATAAATAAATAAATAAATAAATTTTAAAGTAAATAAATAAATTTTTGTAAAGCGCAAAAATTCCGAACTAGTAAGTTTGTCTCTTCTAGGCGCAAGCACGAATGCACCCACCCAGACACTCGCATGTTAACAAGTAATAAAATTACACCAGCAGTTACACGAAAGATACATTAAAAAAGCGTTAATTTTCAGATATTTTATACAGTAGGCTATACAGTGCCCTCAATCGATCTCTCTCCTTCTAATTTTCATCGTACAGGGTCGCTCAATGGTCTGGGGCGTAAAACGAGGCTCGTTGATGCATGGTGCGAAGTGGGGACGTCTTGGGCAGTTCCAGTTGGTTCGGTCAGCACCTTGAGCAGCTCTGTGGACTTATATGTACGCGATATGAATGCAACTTGTTTCATTTGTGTACACGTTGTTATACGCGTGTGTCAATGTCTAAAATCATTGAAATAACACGAGTTGGAAACTGAAACGTTTTGAGTGATTCGTGTCTTCGCTATATATGTAGTATTTGAGTAACTGGTGAGCTTGTTTGGTTGTTCAGATCGCCGTGCTTTGATTTGGGAGTAAAGCGCGTATAAGCTTACATAATTCCATATTTACATAATTATTATTAAGAGCCCATAGGCCTAAACATTAAGTTATTGTACACCTACTCAGGAATGTAGGGGGGCACCTGTCATAACACCGTGTTTTGCGGCCTTGGCCCGGCCGGGGAACGACCGCGACGCATGGATATAATTATATGGAAAGCGAATTACCACTATGGTTACAGAGGCCTGATGAAATCTCATGTGACGACTGTTATACAATCATAATCAATAATGTTCTACTGTTAGTATTATTAACCTGTGACGACTGTTGTACAATCATAATCAATAATGTTCTACTGTTAGTATTATTAACCTGTGACGACTGTTGTACAATCATAATCAATAATGGTCTACTGTTAGTATTATTAATCTGTGACGACTGTTGTACAATCATAATCAATAATGGTCTACTGTTAGTATTATTAACCTGTGACGACTGTTGTACAATCATAATCAATAATGGTCTACTGTTAGTATTATTAACCTGTGACGACTGTTGTACAATCATAATCAATAATGTTCTACTGTTAGTATTATTAACCTGTGACGACTGTTGTACAATCATAATCAACAATGTTCTACTGTTAGTATTATTAACCTGTGACGACTGTTGTACAATCATAATCAATAATGTTCTACTGTTAGTATTATTAACCTCGTGGCACAGTGGGTTAGTCGCCAGTTTCCTATGTAGAATGTCGCAGGTTCGAATCCAGCAAGTGGCGAACGTATGTGACTTAGTTACGAGACTAATGGGGTAAGCGATATTTTTTTTCCGGATACTCCTGTTTCCTCCCTCCCTTCAACAATGGTATTGGATGCAGTGAATATAAAAATTTGAAAATAAAAATACAATTCCCTTTCCCGGCCTTTAAACCACATGTTTCTTCTTCTGGCAGTCGCCAGATTCGGATTCCCCGTGTAAAAACCAAAACTTTTGGCGAACGCTCATTCTGCTTTTCATCCCCTACAATTTTGAATTCTCTTCCTTTAATTCTGCGCTCTGTCGAATCACCTTTCCTTTCGCTCTAGATTGATAACACACCTTCTCAACAATGTCTATCCTTAAATCTCACCCCAAAAGGAGCGCATAATAGGATTAAATCTTGAATCTTGATCCTGAACCTTTCTTTGTCAAATACTTAAAACACAGTCATAATCGCTTTGTGTGTGTGTGAGTGGCTAGGTAGAAACGCCGTTACTCTACGTACTTCCTTTTGACGGCCCCGTTATTTTGACGTCAAAACAATGTTCCGTTAGGGTTAGGGATGTGTTAGGCTTAGGGTTAGGTTAAGGGTTGCGGTTATAGTTAGGGTTTGGGTTAGAGTTAGGGTTAGGGATAGCTTCAATGAAAGGAAAAATTTCAAACTAATGTTAAAAGTGTCAAAATAATGTATGTAGAGTTTCATGACAGTCATCACAACGGCGTTCCTACACGGTTGTGTGTGTGTGTATGTGGGTGTGTGCGTGTGTGTGTGCGTGTGTATGTGTGTGTTCTCATTTGGTATTTCAAGTTTTGCTTTCGCTTTATGAATTTATGTATGTATTTATTTTTGTAAAGCAATAGAGCTCTAGTGAGAAAGGGCGCTGTACAAAATAATGTTAATTTTTTTTTGGAGAGATAGAGATATGTTTGTATTTGAGAGAGTGGGTGATACGTGTGAGAGTGTATATTGGTACAGATCCCCGCGCTTTGAGTCTGGTGATTTCAGGAAATGTGGGTATATAGCATCCAGTATACTACTACTACTACTACTACTACTACTACTACTACTACTACTACTACTACTACTACTACTACTACTACTAATGGATGCTATACACTCCTTATTACTGATTCGACTCTTAGCAATTTAATGTAGGACCCTATAAACATTCATTATCTTATTCCTAAATCAGTTGAGTCTATCTGTAACCAACAAACACGCTTACGTGTTACATACACACCCGTGCATACACAACACACATTCATCACTCAACATGTGGTGTTACATACACAGCCGTACATACACAACACACATTCATCACTCAACATGTGGTGTTACATACACAGCCGTACATACACAGCACACATTCATCACTCAACATGTGGTGTTACATACACAGCCGTGCATACACAACACACACTTATCACTCAACATGTGGTGTTACATACACACCCGTGCATACACAACACACATTCATCACTCAACATGTGGTGTTACATACACAGCCGTACATACACTGTCACGTGGGGTTTATGGGCTCTGCACAATGGAATTATGGACCCTCACGTTTATTCGGTGGGAACTGCTAGTAAGTCACCCTATGAATTACTTTAATAAATTTATTTGTTTAGCTCGTTCTGTGTTAAGGTTGGGGTACAGAAATAGATAGAAAAATGGTAAAAGAATACTGTCACACTAGCTTTCACACGGCTATGAATCATATGTAGTCCAGCCACTTGATAACAGTTAAAATCACACATTTATTTCTTCTACTCTATACAAGATTCTCTAAGTACTAATCTAACTTAAAAAGTCTCAGTCACTGCTTAATAGTTCGATCGCTGATAGGCTAGGCAGCTGTTATATCTTCCTCGGGCACTTTCTATTATATCTCATGTAGATTTGGACTACTGTGGTCCGTTTTACAGTTTCTGAAGAGTTGGACTACTGTGGTCCTGTTATGATCAGTTTAAGTGCACCTTGGCGTGTTCACTTAACTGCTAGATGGTGCGTGCGAAGTCCTTCTGTGAGGTAGCTTCTTGTCCACCTTTGTAGTTGTGTAGTTGGGTTCCCTTGCCACGCTGTGGGGTCTGACAGGGCGTTTTTCAAGGTAGCTCTTTCCGACTTGTGCGGTAGAGTCTCCTCCACCAACTATAGTCGTTTCTGTGGAGTGGGACGCACAGGATAGCTCGGGATAGCTCGGGATAGCTCGCCTGCTCGTCTGTTTGACAAGTTCAGGCCCGTGATGACTTGAGAGAATTCTAAGATTTCAAAGTCCTGCTTCCTGGTCTATGAGTGTAGAGATTTCTCTAGCTGTGGAGATGTTGACTCTACCTCGTCTCACACACGACTGATTCAAACTGTGTTAGGCTCTGACACATTCAAAACTGCTCTACCCACTGAGCCTGCTCTGATTGGTTAAAACGGTCCGATTCAAAGCTCAAGTGCTGACTCACTGCGATGTGGGTGGCTCGCTCGCTGTGTGTGGTCTGCTGTGTAATTTAATTGCTGCTGTGTAATAGTCTAACTTCTAAAGTTACAAAGACTACACATGGCTAAATAGTCAACAAGCAGAGTTAAAGCTAGCCAGTTCATGACAGGCTCCCTCAACTGAAAAAAGGCGATGACTACTGGATTCGACCTTTTTCTACTACCGAGCCTAGTTTAACACTGCGCTATCCTAGGGTCCTATTTACAAACTAATTAAGTTGCTCTACCTGAGCTGCAATGCTGTGCCAGGTAGCTATGGACACTAGTGACAGGGTTTTATTGGGCGGGGACGAATTCTGGTGCTGTGGCCCTTAGTTGTGTTGGGTGGGCGACAGCTGCTGTGTCCTCCACGAGATGGCGACTGAGGTAGTCGGCTCCGTGGTTCTCTTTGCCGGGGATGTACTCGATTTGGAATGAGTATGCCTGAAGGGTGAGTGCCCATCGCATCAGGCGAGAGTTCGAAGACTTGGAGGCTGCCAGGAACGATAGTGGTTGGTGGTCCACCTGAACTGTGAAGTGGGTCCCATACAGGTAGAGTTGAAACTTCTGTATGGCCCAGACTAGTCCAAGACATTCTTTCTCCGACGTGGCGTAGTGGGTCTCGGCGGGTCTCAATTTTCTGCTGGCGTAGGCGACAGGGAATAGTGTCTCTGTGTTCTTGGGGTCGCGCTGTAGCAGTACTGCTCCGAGGCCTAAGTCGCTTGCGTCGGTGCGAAGAACGAATGGCTGAGTCAAATCGAGTAGGTGGAGTACTGGCGCCGATGTCATTCTGTCCTTGAGTGTTTGGAATGCTGTCTCGCATTCGGCTGTCCAAACTACTTTGTCCGGGGCGATTTTCCGGGTTCCATTTGTCAGAGGTACGGCGATGCTGTTGTAGTTGGGGATGAACTTCTGGTAGAAGCCGCAGAGTCCTAGAAACGACTGCACTTCCTTCTTTGTCTTGGGCCTAGGAGCGTCGAGTAGGCGTTTCACTGTCTTTTCTACCGGTCGCAGGCTTCCTTGACTGATGGTGTGTCCCAGAAATTCTAGCTCTGTGAATCCAATCTGACATTTGGTGGGTCTTGCCGTCAATCCCGTGTCTCTGAGGCGGGCGAGTAGTTGTTGTAGGAGCGTGACATGTTCCTCCCACGTAGGTGTTGCGATGAGGATGTCGTCCATAAACGAGTGTAGGTGCTCGCTGCTCAGGGGTGCCAGGAGTTTTCGCATCATGGCGCTGAAGATGCTGGGTGCGTTGTGGAGTCCGAATGGAAGTAGCCTACATTGAACTCGAAGTGTCCTTCCATAGTGCTAAACGCTAGGTACTTTCGGACTTGCGGTTGCACTGGTATCTGGTAGTATCCTTTGCTGAGGTCGATGCGTGAGAAGTACTTTGCTCGCTGTAGCTTGGCAAATAGGTCTGTCTGGTCCGGGAGTGGCTCTGGCTGGAACTGCGTTACCGCATTCAACAGTCTGAAGTCGATGCACAGTCGATGCTCTCCGTTGGGTTTTCGCAACAATACCGTGCCTGCGCTGTAGGGTGAAGTAGACTCTGAGATGATTCCGGCTGCCAGTAAGGTGTCTATCTCTTCCTTGATGGCTCGCTGTTGCGACAGTGGCATCGGGTAGAACTTCTGGCGGACGGGTGTTGGGTCGGTCACCGTTAAGGTTACTTCGACGAGGTCTGTCCTCCCTGGTCGGTCTGTTAGCACAGTCTGATGTTGTCGAATGACCTGTAGTACTTGCTGTTGCTGTTTAGCGGCTAGGTCTCCGTTGAGTATCACGTCTTTGTAGGTTTCTTTGGAGTGCAGGGGATACTCTACTGCATTGGTCTCCATGCTTTCTCCTTCTTCCGCGATGGCGATGGCTAACAAGTTGTGAGTGCTGGGGGTCGCTGGTCGGTCCGTATACTTCTTGAGGAGATTGATGTGGTGGTATCGGGCTCTCCCGTTCACCTCTACTTGGTAGACTGTCTTGGATTTCTTGGCAGTCACCCGGTACGGTCCTCTCCAAGCGATGTC
This sequence comes from Oncomelania hupensis, assembly GCA_036898135.1. NCBI lineage: Eukaryota > Metazoa > Mollusca > Gastropoda > Littorinimorpha > Pomatiopsidae > Oncomelania > Oncomelania hupensis. The sequence continues at coordinate 19,137,527 of CM072519.1, read as the reverse complement.
CAGCTTGTTGGTTCCACTTGGAAGTAAGAGTAGCACTTGATCGCCGACTTGCAGTTCTCGGTCCTTCGCGTGGCGGTTGTAGTACTTCGCCTGACGGGCTCTTGCCTTCTTCAGTGCTTCACCAGCTTTCTTCCACGTTGCTTTGAGGGTTTCCTGCAGGTCTGCGACGTACTTGGTGGCACCTCTTGGTGTGTCGTCTATCTTGGCTTCCGTCCAACTTCTGCGTAGGGCTTCTAGCGGTCCTGCTAGAGGTCTGCCGAATAGCAATGTTGACGGGGTGTAGCCTGTGGCTGCATGGGGCGTTTCTCGGTATGCGAACAGTGCCGCATTCACGTAGGTGTCCCACGCTTCTGGATTGTCGTCGGCGACTTTCCTGAGTATGGTGAGAAGGGTTCCATTCAGTCTTTCTACTTGTCCGTTGCTGGCTGGGTGGTATGGTGGTGTGCGAATGTGATGAACTTGTATCAACTCGAACACGTCTTGCATCAGGCGGCCGGTGAACTGAGATCCGTTGTCCGTTCTAATGCTGTCCGGGAATCCGACTCTGGTAAAGATGGCGATGAGTGCATCTGCGATCTTCTTGGTGTCGATCGCTGGCAACGGGACTGCTTCGCACCACATCGTACATGCGTCGACGAGTGTGAGTAGAAATCTGTTCCTCTTCTTGGTCATGGGCAGTGGTCCTACTATGTCTACTGAGACTTGCTGGAATGGCACGCCGACTACTACTGATGGTCCTAAGGTAACTGGTACGGTGTGATGTCGCGGGGAATATCGTTGACATTGGTGGCAAGATTTCACGTAGCGCTTGACATCCTCCGTGATTCCTGGCCAATAGTAGTGTGCGCTGATTCTCTGCACTGTGGCTCCAATTCCCATGTGTCCGCTGAGTGGCATGCTGTGGCCTAGTTCTAGTACTTGGGCTCGAAGGGTGGCTGGTAGTACTAGTTGGGTGTGATCTCCATCTCCTTGTCGATGTAGAACTCCCTGTTCCATGTAGAAGTCTCCCTTGTGCGGGGGTGTGTGCGCCTTGGGTAGCTTCTGGAAGCACTTCGCTATCGAGGTGTCTTCTTTCTGTGCTGTTTTGATCTCTTCGAGTCCTGGATTCGGAGCGAACTCGGGCTGGGGTGGTTGGGTTTTAGCTTGGGCCCTGGTTTGCACTGCAGCTATCTCTACAGTTTTAGGGGGCGTGCCTAAGAACACATACCTACAACCTAGCACTAGATCATACAGGGGTTTCTGTAAAACAGCTGCTTGGATTCGTCCTGTGACGTACCTACTCTCTACTTCGATCCATGCTATTGGGCAAGTAGTCGTCGGTTTCGTCAAGTCTGCTCCTTGTAAGTCGACTGTCTTGTCTGTCAAGTCCGCGCGCGATACAAGAGATTCGCTAACTATCGCGTCGTATGATAGACCTGTGTCATACAGACAGTTCGCTTTTTTACCGTTGACCTTGACCGTGTCTGTCACCGATGGGTGATCTCCGATTGTGTGTGGCTTGTTACCGCTACTTTGAGTTAGAACTCTGTGCGCTGGCCGGCTTTCGCGCTCTTCCCTACGTTGTGCGGCCAACTTGAAACATTCTGCGGTGGAGTGATTGTTTCTGTTGCAGAACGAACAATACCGTCTCTGTTCTGCGGGACCTCTTTTCCCGAATTCCGTGTTGGGTCCTTTATTTTGCCCAGGTCTGGGGTTATTCGGCTTATTCGCGGTGCGCTCTTCCCGGTTAGGGCTTCGTTTCTGTGCCTCTTTCCCGTTAGGCTTTAGGTCTCGCCTGAAGCTCTTGGCTTCTCCGTGTGCGGCCACGTACCTATCTGCGACCTTGACCAGATCTTCTAGTCTTTCCGCGCCCTGCTCTACTGAGAATGTTCTCAGCTCGGGGGTCATGGTTTCCCGTAGCTGTTCCCATACTAACAGTTCTGTCAGTCCATCATACGTTTTAGCCGTGGCTGACTGGCTAATCCACTTATCCAGCGTTGTGGACAACCGATCCGCGAACTGCGCATAGCTCTCTCCTTTCACTCTCCGATTGGTGCGGAACTTTTGCCGGTAGCATTCTCCTGTCAGTTCGAATCCCGTTAGGAGTGCCTCTTTTACTTTGTGATAGTCAGTCACTCTGTCCGTCGGTAGCTTACTGTAGATGTCATAAGCCTTTCCTCTAAGCCCTTGACTAAGCTTAAAAGACCAATGGGTGGGATCTAGTTTGTACTCTGTTGCTAGACGCTCGAACCTAGTCAGATAGAGATCTAGACCTTCCTCTCTCTCATTGAATGTTCCCAGTGGAAATGACATTCCTTGTACAGGGTTGGATGCTACCTCTAGCTGATCTGAGTGGGGAGGGGTTGAGGAAGAACTTGAAGCTCCTGATCCCAATCTTCTCAGCTCTAACTCATGCTGTCTTTCTTTTTCCTTTTCTTCCCTCTCTTTTTCTTTTTCCGCCCTCTCTTTTTCTTTTTCTGCCCTCTCATACTCCCATCTCCTAACTTCTGCATCTCTCTCTGCTGCTACCTTCTTCTGTTCTGCTTCTAGCTCTAATTTCCTCGTTTCTCTCTCTGCCTCTAATTTCTTCTGCTCTAGTTCTAATTTCTTTTGCTCTGCTTCTAGTTCCGCTTTTCTCTGTTCTGCTTCGAGTTTCTTCGCCTCTCTCTCTGCTGCTCTCTCTGCCTTAGCTTCCTGTTTCTCTACCTCTGCATTGATATACGCAATTAGGTCTGCCCCTGCTAAGTGTAAAGCTTCTCCTAGTTCCTTGAAACGCAATCTCAAGGCCACGGGGTCCGACATTGTCAAACGTGTCTATGAACAACCTCTGAATCACGTGGAATACCAAAACACTAGCAATTTTGCAATTCAATAACAACAATGCAAAGACCATAAAATTCGTAATCAATAATAGAATACAACAAGAGTCAAATGGCATACAACAGTTATTTAAGCAAAACCTGCAAAAGAACAATGCAACATACAGGCACAAAAATATTTGAAGCAAAAAAGTTTTTAACTAAAGAATAGTGCACCCAAACTGATTAGTCCTTGTTACCACTATTCTAAGTTATTCTACTACTCCTACTGTTATCTAATTTTATTGTACTTAGGTCCGGTTATACCCAATTCCTATTATACACAGATCCTAGCTAGGCTCGCCAATTAAAGTGTCACGTGGGGTTTATGGGCTCTGCACAATGGAATTATGGACCCTCACGTTTATTCGGTGGGAACTGCTAGTAAGTCACCCTATGAATTACTTTAATAAATTTATTTGTTTAGCTCGTTCTGTGTTAAGGTTGGGGTACAGAAATAGATAGAAAAATGGTAAAAGAATACTGTCACACTAGCTTTCACACGGCTATGAATCATATGTAGTCCAGCCACTTGATAACAGTTAAAATCACACATTTATTTCTTCTACTCTATACAAGATTCTCTAAGTACTAATCTAACTTAAAAAGTCTCAGTCACTGCTTAATAGTTCGATCGCTGATAGGCTAGGCAGCTGTTATATCTTCCTCGGGCACTTTCTATTATATCTCATGTAGATTTGGACTACTGTGGTCCGTTTTACAGTTTCTGAAGAGTTGGACTACTGTGGTCCTGTTATGATCAGTTTAAGTGCACCTTGGCGTGTTCACTTAACTGCTAGATGGTGCGTGCGAAGTCCTTCTGTGAGGTAGCTTCTTGTCCACCTTTGTAGTTGTGTAGTTGGGTTCCCTTGCCACGCTGTGGGGTCTGACAGGGCGTTTTTCAAGGTAGCTCTTTCCGACTTGTGCGGTAGAGTCTCCTCCACCAACTATAGTCGTTTCTGTGGAGTGGGACGCACAGGATAGCTCGGGATAGCTCGGGATAGCTCGCCTGCTCGTCTGTTTGACAAGTTCAGGCCCGTGATGACTTGAGAGAATTCTAAGATTTCAAAGTCCTGCTTCCTGGTCTATGAGTGTAGAGATTTCTCTAGCTGTGGAGATGTTGACTCTACCTCGTCTCACACACGACTGATTCAAACTGTGTTAGGCTCTGACACATTCAAAACTGCTCTACCCACTGAGCCTGCTCTGATTGGTTAAAACGGTCCGATTCAAAGCTCAAGTGCTGACTCACTGCGATGTGGGTGGCTCGCTCGCTGTGTGTGGTCTGCTGTGTAATTTAATTGCTGCTGTGTAATAGTCTAACTTCTAAAGTTACAAAGACTACACATGGCTAAATAGTCAACAAGCAGAGTTAAAGCTAGCCAGTTCATGACATACACAACACACATTCATCACTCAACATGTGGTGTTACATACACACCCGTGCATCCACAACACACATTTATCACTCAACATGTGGTGTTACATACACAGCCGTACATGCACAACACACATTCATCACTCAACATGTGGTGTTACATACACAGCCGTACATACACAACACACATTCATCACTCAGCATGTGGTGTTACATACACAGCCGGACATACACAACACACATTCATCACTCAACATGTGGTGTTACATACACAGCCGTGCATACACAACACACATTCATCACTCAACATGTGGTGTTACATACACAGCCGTGCATACACAACATACATTCATCACTCAACATGTGGTGTTACATACACAGCCGTGCATACACAACACACATTCATCACTCAACATGTGGTGTTAAATACACACCCGTGCATACACAACACACATTTATCACTCAACATGTGGTGTTACAGACACAGCCGTGCATACACAACACACATTCATCACTCAACATGTGGTGTTACAGACACAGCCGTGCATACACAACACACATTCATCACTCAACATGTGGTGTTACATACACAGCCGTGCATACACAACATACATTCATCACTCAACATGTGGTGTTACATACACACCCGTGCATACACAACACACATTCATCACTCAACATGTGGTGTTACATACACCCGTGCATACACAACACACATTCATCACTCAACATGTGGTGTTACATACACACCCGTGCATACACAACACACATTCATCACTCAACATGTGGTGTTACATACACACCCGTGCATACACAACACACATTCATCACTCAACATGTGGTGTTACATACACAGCCGTGCATACACAACACACATTCATCACTCAACATGTGGTGTTACATACAAACCGGTGCATACACAACATACATTCATCACTCAACATGTGGTGTTACATACACACCCGTGCATACACAACACACATTCATCACTCAACATGTGGTGTTACATACACCCGTGCATACACAACACACATTCATCACTCAACATGTGGTGTTACATACACACCCGTGCATACACAACACACATTCATCACTCAACATGTGGTGTTACATACACACCCGTGCATACACAACACACATTCATCACTCAACATGTGGTGTTACATACACAGCCGTGCATACACAACACACATTCATCACTCAACATGTGGTGTTACATACAAACCGGTGCATACACAACATACATTCATCACTCAACATGTGGTGTTACATACACAGCCGTGCATACACAACATACATTCATCACTCAACATGTGGTGTTACATACACACCCGTGCATACACAACACACATTCATCACTCAACATGTGGTGTTACATACACCCGTGCATACACAACACACATTCATCACTCAACATGTGGTGTTACATACACACCCGTGCATACACAACACACATTCATCACTCAACATGTGGTGTTACATACACACCCGTGCATACACAACACACATTCATCACTCAACATGTGGTGTTACATACACAGCCGTGCATACACAACACACATTCATCACTCAACATGTGGTGTTACATACACACCCGTGCATATGCAACACACATTCATCACTCAACATGTGGTGTTACATACAAACCGGTGCATACACAACATACATTCATCACTCAACATGTGGTGTTACATACACACCCGTGCATACACAACACACATTCATCACTCAACATGTGGTGTTACATACACAGCCGTGCATACACAACACACATTCATCACTCAACATGTGGTGTTACATACACAGCCGTGCATACACAACATACATTCATCACTCAACATGTGGTGTTACATACACAGCCGTGCATCCACAACACACATTCATCACTCAACATGTGGTGTTACATACACAGCCGTGCTTACACAACATACATTCATCACTCAACATGTGGTGTTACATACACAGCCGTGCATATACAACATACATTCATCACTCAACATGTGGTGTTACATACACAGCCGTGCATACACAACATACAGTCATCACTCAACATGTGGTGTTACATACACAGCCGTGCATACACAACATACATTCATCACTCAACATGTGGTGTTACATACACAGCCGTGCATACACAACATACATTCATCACTCAACATGTGTTGTTACATACACAGCCGTGCATACACAACATACATTCATCACTCAACATGTGGTGTTACATACACAGCCGTGCATACACAACATACATTCATCACTCAACATGTGGTGTTACATACACAGCCGTGCATACACAACATACATTCATCACTCAACATGTGGTGTTACATACACAGCCGTGCATACACAACATACATTCATCACTCAACATGTGGTGTAAAGGGAAGTGGCTATTAGAAGACGGAACATAAATTAATTTTAATTTATGGAATTTTAAATTGACTGCATTCAAAACCATTATTGAAGGGAGGGAGAAAACCGGAGTCCTAAATCTATCCTGTAACTCGGAGTTCGTAGGGGCACCACAGATGATCGAATAACCAGCGTACTCCATCTTTCCCCGTCTTCAGCAACCCATGTTTCGCAAGCGTATAGGAAGATGGAGATGACAAGGGAGCGCAGCAGTATTAATTGGAATGTAGGCTGACGGTCCTGTCTTTCCAAATGGGCTTCAACCTCGCCAGGGCAGCAGTTGTTTGTGCGATCCTGGAGAGGACTTCCTGTCGGGACCCATTGTCTGATACAATGGCTCCTAAATATTTGAAGCTATGCATTGTGTTGAGGGATTGGCCTTGGACTTTGATGTCCGTGTTGATGACATTGGTGTTGTTGGTCATCATTTTGGTCTTCCCCGCACTTATTTCCATTCCATAGGCTTTTGAGGTGGTGTCAAGCCTCTGTACCAGCTGTTCAAGTTCTTGTTCCTCTCCAGCCAATCCATCAATGTCATCCGCAAAACGAAGGTTGGAGATTGCTCTTCCCCCTATGTTGACTGTGCCTTCGTGATCTGCAAGGGCATCTGACATGATGTACTCTAAGAAGATGTTGAAGAGTGTTGGAGAGAGTAGGCATCCTTGACGCACACCAATTGTTGTTATGAACCAGTTTCAGATGGCGCTGTTATGGAGGACTGCACTGGTAGCCTTGTAATACAGGCTTTTGATTACTTCAATAATTTTAGGGCTGATGTTGTACACTCTCGTGGTTGCCCACAGAGCTGCATGCCAGACTCGGTCAAACGCCTTTTTGAAGTCTACGAACACATGATATAGATGTTGTTGATGCTGTAGGTATTTCTCGCAGATTATTCTGAGAATGAAAATCTGTTCAGTGGTACTTCGCCCTGCCCTGAATCCTGCTTGTTCTTCAGTTATGATTTGTTCAGCTTGGAATTTCAACCTGTTGAGTATTATTTTCAGGAGGACCTTGCTGGGATGGCTGATGGTGCGGTAATTTTCACACTCCTGAAGGTTACCTTTTTTGGGAAGAGTGATGACAAGCGACTGGGTCCATGGTGTAGGCCACTCCCCACTCTGCCAAATCTTGTTACAGATAATGGTGAGGGCATCAATCATCGCTTCTCCTCCTGCTTGTAGCAGTTCCGCGGGTATGTTGTCCACTCCCGCTGACTTCCCTTTCTTCAGCGATTGCACTGCTGCCTCAACTTCTTCCCGGAGAATTGGGAGGATTTCTTCTTCTTCTCTGTTCTCGGGACATGCTAGAACTGATGGGTCTCCATTTGGTGTATGGTTGTAAAGATCAGAGCAGTACTCTGTCCATCTGTCCAAGACTTCTTGTTCTTCTGTAAGGCATATGCCAGACTTGCTTTGAATCGTGGAGACTTAACTGTTTAACACTTGTCAGCCGCTTCGCAGTCTGGTAGGCCTTCTTGCTGTTGTTCTTGTTCAGACTGTTCTCCATTTCCTGGCATTGATCTTCTATCCAGTTCTCCTTTGCTGTGCGCATGCCTTTTCGGATGTCATTGTTGATTTTTTGGTAGACATCAGCTCCGTGTGAGGTGTTCTTTTTCTTTTTCATCTATCTTCGTTTATCACAGAGGTCTAAAAGTTCAGGTGTGATCCACTTCTTCTTCTTTGGCCGGTGCTTGCCAAGGATCTTAGTGGCGGTATCTGTCGCAGCTGAGTTGAAGGTAGTGATCATGGTGTTGACAACTACTTCCATAGCTCCCAAAATGAGCAGTGGTGCAAATTTCCCTACAATTGTGGCTTGAAATATTTCTGCCACCTCCGGGTCTTGCAGTTTGTCCAGGTCGAACTTCAATCTAGTGAACTTTGCTGTGTTTACTCTCTTCAAGTGGAGGCGGAATGACATCATCACGACATCGTGGTCACTTCTGATGTCTGCTCCTGGAAAAGTGCGTGTCCTGCCAATGTCGATGCTTGATCTGAAGGTTGGCCAAGATGCGCACCACAACTGGGGAGACACATGCGGACCCCACTGCAACAACGAGACAAATGACAGGGGTCTGAGGCTATTGGAGTTTGCCAGATACAACAATCTGGTACTGGCAAACACGCTTGGTCTCCACAAAAAATCCAGACGATGGACATGGCACAGTCCCGGCGGGGAACATCACAACCAGATCGACTACATCATGGTCAAGAAACGCTTCAGATCAAGCATCAACATTGGCAGGACACGCACTTTTCCAGGAGCAGACATTGGAAGTGACCACGATCTCGTGATGATGTCTTTCCGGCTCCATTTGAAGAGAGTAAATACAGCAAAGTGCACTAGGCTGAAGTTCGACCTGGACAAACTGCAAGACCCGGAGGTGGCAAAAATATTTCAGGCCACAATTGGAGGGAAATTTGCACCACTGCTTATTTTGGGGGCAGGCGAAGTAGATGTCAACACCATGACCAATACCTTCAACTCAGCTGTAACAGATGCCGCCACTAAGATCCTTGGCAAGCACCGACCAAAGAAGAAGCCGTGGATCACACCTGAACTTTTGGATCTGTGTGATAAACGAAGAGAGTTAAAAAAGAAAAAGAACACCTCACAGGGAGCTGATGTCTACCGAAAAATCAACAATGACATCCGAAAAGGCATGCGCACAGCAAAGGAGAACTGGATAGAAGATCAATGCCAGGAAATAGAGAACAATCTGAACAAGAACAACAGCAAGAAGGCCTACCAGACGGTGAAGCGGCTGACAAGTGTTAAACAGCCCAAAGTCTCCACTATCCAAAGCAAGTCTGGCATTTGCCTTACAGAAGAACAAGAAGTCTTGGACAGATGGACAGAGTACTGCTCTGACCTTTACAACCATACACCAAATGGAGACCCATCAGTTCTAGCATGTCCCGAGAGCAGAGAAGAAGAAGAAATCCTCCCAATTCTCCGGGAAGAAGTTGAGGCAGCAGTGCAATCGCTGAAGAAAGGGAAGTCAGCGGGAGTGGACAACATACCAGCGGAACTGCTACAAGCAGGAGGAGAAGCGATGACTGATGCTCTCACCATTATCTGTAACAAGATCTGGCAGAGTGGGGAATGGCCTACACCATGGACCCAGTCGCTTGTCATCACTCTTCCCAAAAAAGGTAACCTTCAGGAGTGTGAAAATTACCGCACCATCAGCCTCATCAGCCATCCCAGCAAGGTCCTCCTGAAAATAATACTCAACAGGTTGAAACCACAAGCTGAACAAATCATAGCTGAAGAACAAGCAGGATTCATGGCAGGGCGAAGTACCACTGAACAGATTTTCAACCTCAGAATAATCTGTGAGAAATACCTACAGCACCAACAACATCTATATCATGTGTTCATAGACTTCAAGAAGGCATTTGACCGAGTCTGGCATGCAGCTCTATGGGCAACCATGAAAGTTTACAACATCAGCCCTAAAATTATAGAAGTCATCAAAAGCCTGTATGACAAGGCTACCAGTGCAGTCCTCCATAACAGCGTCATCGGGAACTGGTTCAGAACAACAATCGGTGTGCGTCAAGGATGCCTACTCTCTCCAACACTCTTCAACATCTTCCTAGAGCGCATCATGTCAGATGCTCTTGCAGATCACGAAGGCACAGTCAGCATAGGGGGCAGAGCAATCTACAATCTCCGTTTTGCGGATGATATTGATGGATTGGCTGGAGAGGAACAAGAACTTGAACAGCTTGTACAGAGGCTTGACACCACCTCCAGAGCTTATGGAATGGAAATAAGTGCAGAGAAGACCAAAATGATGACCAATGGCATCAACACGGACATCAAAGTACAAGGCCAATCCCTCAACACAGTGCACAGCTTCAAATATTTAGGAGCCATTGTGTCAGACAATGGGTCTCGACAGGAAGTCCTCTCCAGGATCGCACAAACAACTGCTGCCCTGACAAGGTTGAAGCCCATTTGGAAAGACAGAACCATCAGTCTACATTCCAAAGTAAGACTGCTGCGCTCTCTGGTCATCTCCATCTTCCTATATGCTTGCGAAGCATGGACCCTCACAGCAGATCTCCAACGAAGAATACAAAGCATGGAGATGAGGTGCTACAGAAGACTTCTGTGCATTTCCTATACCCAACACATCACCAACATTGAAGTCCGACAGACCATCACACAAGCCATTGGACAACACGATGACCTGCTCACAGTGGTGAAGAAACGGAAACTCCGATGGTATGGCCACGTCACCAGATCATCAGGCCTTGCAAAGACCATTCTGCAAGGCACAGTGCAAGGAGGTAGAAGAAGGGGGAGACCGAAAAAGAGGTGGGAGGACAACATTCGATAATGGACTGGTTTGACACTGAGCGAAGCCATGAGGGCTGCTGAGGACAGAGAAAGATGGAGTATGCTGGTTAAGCGATCATCTGTGGTGCCCCTACGACCTTCGGGTTAGGGGACAGGATAGGATAGGATAGGATAGGATCTGAAGCGTTTCTTGACCATGATGTAGTCGATGTGGTTGTGATGCTCCCCGCCGCGACTGTGCCATGTCCATCGTCTGGATTTTTTGTGGAGACCAAGCGTGTTTGACAGTATCAGTTTGTTGTAGCCTATCTGGCAATTTCCAGGAGTCGCAGACCTCTCTCATTTGCCTCGTTGTTGCAGTTGGGTCCACATGTGTCTCCCCAGCTGTGGTGCGCATCTTGGCCAACCTTGGCATTCCAGTCGCCTTGCACTATGATTATGTCCTTCTTTGTCACTTGGTCAAGGACAGCCTGTAGAGTTTCATAGAAATCCCCCACTTCGCTGTCGTCATAGTCTGATGTTGGGGCATAGGCCTGGATGATGGTGATGTTGAAAGGGGCTGCTCTCAGGGGATGGTAATGAGTCTACTGGAGGCTGGGCGGCAACCCATGACAGTGGCTAGAATGTCCTTGTGGATCAAGAATCCAACGCCGTGTCCGTGCCTGTCATCTCTCCCGCTGAAATAAAGTTTGTGGCCTTTGTCGGTCGTTGTTTCAACTAAGCCTTTCCAGCGCAGTTCACTGATACCTAAAATGTTCCATCGATAGTGGTCCAGCTCGTGGGCCAGTTCTTCTAATTTTCCATCCGCTGTTAGGGTCTTGACATTTCAGGTTCCTATGACGATTTTGTTTATCGTGCGGATCTTGCGAAGTTGTCCATCAGTACCACACTTATAATCTCCGTCCAGGTGGCCAACGGAAGGCGCGGTCCTTGGTGACCCGGGCGACGACCGATCCGGTATGGAGTGAATGGTTGTTTTCATCATGTTGGCCACAGCTGATATCCAAGAGGGTCTATAGAAATGTATACAAATGAAAACGTTCAGTCATTTTCACCAGACCTAAGAATTCACAGCACTCGTGTAGAAAAAAAAAATCAAAAATAACCAACCAACCATCCATGCCCAGCTGGGAAAGACCCACTTCCGTGTCGTCGTCCACACAGCGTATCTGAACATGATGAGGTCCACTCACAATTCAGTTTTAGCTGGAAAGAGTAATATAAGAACTATTACATAAATAAATAATGCCTGAGCCACATGTTCAAAGGGTACGTATCGTCCCAATCTGTTTAATGAACAGGCCTGACCCACCGCCATCACTGGGTGGTACAGCGTTCGCCTAACACACCCATGACACAGGTTCCAATTCGGTAGTAAAAAAAATAAATGTGGCCATTTTTCACTGTCCATCTTAGCAGTATGATTGCTTTGGTGGTTCAATGTTGATTTAGATCCCTGCCCCATCTATACTATACCGTCTGCAGATACCCGTCTTTTTAAAATCCCAACCGTATGCACCAAAACCTATGGCCAGCGCACCTTTTCCTACCAGGCCCCATCTATCTGGAATAAACTCCCTCATTCACTCCGTCACTCCACTTCTATGCTGTCATTCAAAACCTCTTTAAAAACTCATCTCTTCCATCTTCCTCACTAAACTTTCCTCTTCATATTACACAACTGCTTTGTTTGGTCAGATTGTATTGTATGTCTGAACGTGTTAATGTTTGCCATTGTAAACGCCTAGGGCTTGTAAAAGGTTAGGGGTGGCCTCGTGGCGCAGTGGATAAGTCGCCGGTTTCCTATGCCGAAGGTCGCGGGTTCGATTCCCGCAAGGGGCGACCGTATGTGACTTAGGTACGATACTATTGAGGTCACCGAGGGTTTTCTCCGGGCACTCCGGTTTCCTCCCTCCCTTCAATAATGGTACAGGACGCAGTCAATATAAAAATTTCAAAAATAAAAATTCGATTTTCTTTCGTCTTCTAATAGCGATCTCCCTGCCTTTACACCACCTGTTTGAGTGATGGATGTGTGTTTGGTATGTGTGAGGGTGGATGAGACAGGTGAGCGTGTATGTTGGTATAGGTCGCCGCGCTTTGAGCCTGAATGATTTGGGGTAAGGCGCGTATAGCATCCTGTATTATTATTATTATTATTATTATTAGGCGTATAAATTTACATTTCATTCATCGCCAGTGGTGTGTGTTGAACTTCAACGTTCATTCATTCTAGGCCTCGCACACTCGGCTACGCTGCCTCGTCACGACCCAGCGAGTAGGATGGGTGCGAGTTTCAAGAAACGTTCCCGGTGTCACATCCTTCAAGTTCCGGGTCTCCTAGTTTATCCGAGCGCATTTGCGCATGCGCCAGGTCATGTCGGGCCGGGTTTTTCACGAAGTTCTTAGGCGTCATAACCCTAACCCTAACCCAAACCCTAACCCTAACCCTAAACTCTTAACTCTAACCCAAACTTTAACCCTAAACCTTACGAAGACTATGATAGCACTGTGCGCATGCGTCGAATTTTGTAACGCGTCGACCAATCAGAATGCTTCCATTCGCTCTCAGCCCAGCTAAGATACTAGGAACTGTGAGGATGTCACACCGGATCAAGGACTTGGCTCAAATGTTTTTGTAGACCTAGCCGTCGCCTTGCGCAAGAGTAGGCTAGGCCTGTTTAGATCGCCAGCGCGCATTTTCCCCACTACACTAAATCAATACAGGTCTTTCCCCCCTTACCTCTCTTACGCTATGTGTGTCGTAAGCACTTTGTTATCAACAGCCAATCAGCGACTGCAACACAAGTGGTCTGGGGTTATTTTTAACTTGTGACTGCAGGACGACTTTAATAAAACAGCGAGCGGCCATTGCATTGTGGCAATACTCGGTGACTCAAAAAGGTGAAAAACCTGTTTAAAGGACATCAGTGAATATTTGTGCTAACGAAAGGCAGCTTCATATAAGAGCAGAAAAAAGCTTGTGGAAAAGTCTTGTGGAGGCATTCGGGCGGATATTACCGGAGAAGTGAAAAAAGTATAAAAAAACCAATGGATACTAAAGGTATTGAACTATCAAATTTCCTCAGTATTTTTTTAAACTCGACATTTTTACAACCCCAATATCAATGCGTTATTTGTCATTGTCTGTTTTAAAGCACCCTTTAACAGTATCATTTGTTTTAGGTTATTTATGTTATTTCAAACTAATATATTTTCCTAGTTTTAGCAGTTTAGTTACATTTTATTGGACAAAGTCGGACAAACATGCCGGAATTTCGGTTTGTCTTGAAATCGTCGGCCTGATGATGGACTAGTATTTGCAAGTGAAATGTATTTGTATTAGTATTTGCAAGTAAAATGGTATCATTATGTAATTTAAATAAGAAAAAAGTATTTGATAATAATTATAGATGCATTAATTCCAAAGTTATTTTTTTTAAATGAGATTTATTAGCTTACAGATATCTTCTCAAACTTACAATAAATGTGATTTCGATAATTTCTTTCATTGGACCACACAAGGATGGTGTGGGATGGTACGGTTTACTATGGTATAATTAATACAAATACTAATTACAGATTACAGAAACTCTGACAATAGGGTTATGGCAAGTTTTGCAGAGGAAGAGAGGGAGGTGGGAGGGGGGGGAGAGATAATGGACTACGTTCACCATATTAAATATATGGTAGATGGATAAATATATATATGTCAGTTTTAACTTGTCAGTCTTGTACCCTTCTCAATAGTAATACTGCAAACACTCTTAGACAAGCCGCTCTATCTAGGTTAAGGGTTTTAAATAACATTTAATATTCCTTTTAGTGGTGTGGTTTTTTTTAAATAAATTTTTTATATCTGCTTCTATGATATGTGTATGGTGGAGATTATATAATCCTATTTTGAAAAAGAACAAACGAGAGATAAGATTCCTGATGAAGCCGGAATAAAGCGACGAAAGCTTGAAAAAAAAAGAAATTTTTGAGGGGTTTATTTGCTGCTGTACAGAAGACTGTTTTAAATTTTATTCCACTGGTTTATCTGGTGTTGACCTCGTGCATCAGCACCTATACTTTTCGGAGCCAGCTTTTTTAAAGTGTGAATTTTTATCTATATAATGTGTGTGTGTTTTGTTTTATTTTGTTTTAGGAGCGTGTGGGAGTGTGTGTGTGTGTGTGTGAGGGGTGGGTAGTCCATACATACATTCTACATGTAGTTGTCATATATGCCTGTTCCTTGTGCATATTTACTTAATGTGACTGGCTGGTGGAGTGCCTTCAGTGTTACCACTAGGGTTGTTTCGGCAGATCTTTTATGCGGATCAGGGGCGAGTCCGCTTTTAACCGAAGTTGTGGTCTTGATTTTGTGATCCTGATTCGTCTATTCACAACTTTCCGGCACCTCTCATAAAAACTCGTGGGTATCGCCATTATAAATTAAAACGAGGTTATATGAAACCAAGTTCCGGTTTGCCTTGTTTTGCTTTTATCAAAGCTTGATGTGTGACTTTTAAATATGGCAAATTGCCGAAAACGACGATTGTTAGAGCCAGAAAACGAGTGGGATAAGTATAAAAACGGTGGAGGAAGTACATGCTCAGTGAAAGAATGCAAAAAACAATCGTAGAGGCCTGTATTTGTGGCGACTTCGGAGGTGCGTCGATCATCGACAGAAAGTGAAACAGGACCTGAAAACTCTTGTAGTTTTCCATAGCTTCGCCGTCGCAACCTTCACAAAACACAAAGTAACTGACTATGTTAGGCTAGCGTTGTGGCCAAGTGGGCTAAGGCGGGACTAACTTGCCTTGTCCACAAGCCAGAAACCAGATAGGTGTGGGTTCGGGCCAGCATCTGGGCGTTATGTTTTTCCGAATATTTTTCAAAAATTCACAAATAATGTTAGGTAGGTAGGGTTTAGGCGCGCCACTGGCGATAGAAAGGGATAATAAACTGCAGCAAAAAAATAAAAATATGTGAGGGTACGATACAGGTGGCCAGTGACACATGTTATTATTCTTGAATATTTGGAAATAACTCACTAAAACACGCGGAGAAAAAAAAAACGGAAGTATTTTTCATAGAGGGGATTCCCGTTGGTGCATAGGATAGCAGAAAAGTGTGAATACTCGTCCTGAGTTGGCTCGGAAGAGTCCGCTGGACCTAAAGCAATAATCATGTAATGTAATGTGCATATGTACTTGTTATAATTAGTAAGTGGCCGGACTAGTTCTAGATGTTAATATGACATTCATTATAAGATTTATCAAAATTGTTTTCCAGCTGATTATTAAAACTTTTAATTAATAGGTCAATTTGATTTTCAATGTTAATTGTTGTAAACCGCTGTCAGTATGCTCTCTCTCTCTATCTCTCTCCCCCTCTCATTTTTTTGAAAAATCAGATTAAAAAACATTCCACATTTCATTTATTATGTTGTTATATTTTTATTGTCTTATTCAGAGTTATAGTATTTTGGTTGTTTTAATATAGTGAGCTTGTCCTCAGTCACGATATAAAAGTTACAAGCAAATGTATGGATCAGTCCATGGTTCTACTTGAAAACATATTTTAATACATCTAAAATTCGTAGTTCTTAACTTAGGCCTATTTGACTTCGCTATCTTTTTGGCACTCTCAGCCGATGACTTTTTTTTTTTTAAATCCGGGTTAAAATTTTTTTTACAGGATAAAACTGTTATCTGTTTGAGTTCACTGATAAGACTGGTGAATTTGCTTGCGCTGTGCAGGTAAAGATGGCGAGTTCAGCAGTATTGAAATGACCGGCGATAACGCCCATGGTCGCGGCTACGGCCAACCACCACCTCCTAGCTACTCCTCAGCTCAGGGACAATATGGAGGACCTTGGCAGCAGAATAGTGCCCCTCCACAGGTGATTAAATCCCATTCCGTATGTAGGTCTACAATATAATAACACTACGATATGATTTGATGTACAACAACATACTAACGATACACTACACTATCATAAACAACGTTACCGGATACGACAATGTAATGCAACTTCACATTTACACAATGGTGTTTATGCAGCATTGTGACAACAGACATTGTACATGATATTTGCCCAGACGTTAATATAAAATAATCACACATACACATTAAAAAAAAAAGCAGGTAAGTATCCTCATGACTACTGTCATTAATCTATCACACACACGAAACTTTATAAAACCTTAACAAAATAATCTTACAGATGCTATCCAGACACTATCCAAAATATGATGAACGGCTGTAGAATGTCTGATCACAAATGAGACAAATACGATGTCAAGACTGAGTAAAATATACATATAGATGTATATCACAGACAAGCCAATGGTCGTAAAGATGAAAGTTGTTCTTTGCTCTGATTGATCGAGCGTTGTGGCCGCGTGGTCTTAGCCAGGACTACCTTGCCTTGTCCACAGCAATGGCGTCTGACAGGTGTGGGATTGATCCCGCCTCTGGGTGTTACGTTTCTCCGAATATTATTTGCTTTCGATTCGGGCAATGTCTCGAGGTTTTTCTCCAGGTACTCCTGTTTGCTCCTCCAGCAAAATTGTAAAAACAACTAATATTAGGTAGGTTGGGTTGAGCGCGCGACAGGCTGCGACTACGCCTTCCCCAGGGAGGCGGCCCAGAATTTCCCGATACGAAATTGACCATAAAGTGTCGACACAAGAACATAAGAAATATAGAGGTATGTTGTTTGTAGATTATAGTCACACGACACTTTCGCATATAGGTGACTACTGGACCGATTTATACTGACACCAGCGGGCCAGTTGTTGGTAAAGGGGAAAATAATATGATCACACGTTGACCAATCCGGGATTCGAACCAGCGACCTTTCGGTTACTAGCAAGACGCTCTTACCAACTGAGCTACCCGGCCCCTCAAATATATAGAGGTATATCACAGAGAAGCCAATGAGCATAAAGATAAAAGTTCTTCTTTGCTGTAGGCTGAATTGCTGTTTTTTTAATGCTCTTTGTAATACTGCTTTATTATGCACCATAATCATAGTGTAATCATTGTTCTGTTGTATCTGAACTCTGTGTAAAAATGCTGTGACAGTTTTTAACCTTTTTTTTTCCCTCAAATTTCATCCTTTGTCTTACTTGTACTTATGTATGTTAAAGGTTCTATTCTGCGAAGTTGTTGATTTGAGCATTTGTTTGTATCAGATATAGTCGATTTTAAAAAGTTAAACATCGTTTTGTTTCTTATTTTCTCATTGGTTGATAAATTTGTAGCCTATATCACCCTCTAGGAGAGCTGATATTTATTTATTTGTGTATCGCTTGTCACATCCATTGCCTTAACAGTGGGTACACCAGGGTGTGCACACCATACGAGAAACAACCACCCCAAATACCTAACACATAAACACCAGAGGGAACAGTTACATTTTATTCACACTAAAACAAACTAACCAACATTTTAAATTAATAAATTAATTAATTAACCCTCCCGTATATTCACAATCACACTTAACTATAATGAAAACAAAACTGGTAAACAAACAATAATAAATAATTGATAATTTTATTTGTACAACTAATACAAGTTCACAGGTGGCTGAAGAATTGTTAATTAGATAAATAATGAAGCGTACAAGGTAATAATTATACACGGGCTTAATAATATCGTAAACAGTAATAATAATATTTCTCAATGGCTACAAACTATACAGGATGCTTGAATATAAAAAAAAATGCCACTCCAACTAACAATCTTGTCTATTCGGCTTTATACAACCGGCAAATGACACTCTTTTACAAATCAGTTTTGAGCAAATTTACGAGGGAATTGTAACGCGCCCCTCTTTTTGCGTTATCTATGTGAGAGTTAATCTAACTAACCTATTTTTCTACCCGTACGGGGATCGGGCACGACTTACCAAATTACAGCATGTAAGACATACAAAACAGAACAAGTCTCACTGCCATCCAAAGGCATCGTCGTGCGCTAACAAATATGACCCTGAACTACAATTTGTTTCCATTTTTATATACTTTTATTAATCTAACTTAATACATGTCAATCACAAACATAAGACTTACATGCACATATATTATACTAACAATACAAACAAAAGTAAAATAAATTCATTGGTTCTTACCTCATTCTTCCAGTTTCTTTCGCCTCTTTTCACCCTAACTAAAAATCATAAAACTGAAACGGCAATCTAAGTTATACACAAACCCTAAGAATCAACCAAAACTAACTGACCAACTCACTGACTGACTAACTTTCCATCTAAATTCTGCAACCACACTAATCTCTAAGCATTATACACACTATACATTCTACACTCTATATGTTCCGCAACTAAAAATTATGCACACTATAAGTTCGGCCCTAATCTCTGATACATTATGAACTGACCACCCTAAGCACTATATACGTTCTGCATCCTATACACTCTGCAACTAAAAATTATGCGCTCAAGAGAAGAGGAAGCGAGCCTGCAGTCTCTATACACTAACCCCACTAAATATTATATGTGTGTGTCCCACCTTCTTTGTTCAGGCTCTTTTTATACCCTAACCCTGCAGAAGTCCATTCTCTCTACACAAGGCAATGCACCAAACTACGTCATTGACCAGACTAAATCCCCGGAACCTATAACCAATGATGAGCTAGGAATTGTCCGTGCGCTCCTTAAAGGAAAAATAGCCGGAGGTAGGTACCTGCATGCGTCATGCGCTGACCAGGTACATTCCAAACTCACCCGGCCAAGAGTAGCTGACCCAAGCAATTTTTTTTATAGCACGTGCTAACCTACCAGTACCAACAATTCTGTTAGTCTCTCTCTTACTCACTGCAGTAGCCAAGCCGAGCTCAGCAAATTCTATAACCCTCCTCTCCTATCCTTACCTTCCCCTGTGTAACTCTTACTAAAAGGTTATAGAATAGTAAACAACTTTTCCTTTACAGACTTTCTAAGTTAGAGTCTCGATGAATGGATGGCAGTCAAGCGACCAGCGTGGTTTCTCAGATGGAGGAGAGGAGAAAGGCCCATCACATCCCAAGGAAAAGATGCCAATACCAGTACACTAAGAAATACACACGAGTAGATTTTTGCATTATTAACCAACCAACATAGGAAAAATACTCGCATACTTCTACATTCTAGTGCACGTTACTACCCTTCTCCGTTCTATTTATTATCAAGCTCATTCATAAATTACCTCCCTTTATAATAATTGAAATGAACGCACTTTCCCACCTTGTTAAGAGATCGGCCAATCCATCAACACTGTGCATAGCTTTAAATATTTAGGCGCCATTGTATCGGACAATGCGTCCCGACAGGAAGTCCTCTCCAGGATCGCACAAACAACTGCTGCCCTGACAAGGTTGAAGACCATTTGGAAAGACAGGAGCTTTAGTCTACACTCCAAGGTAATGCTGCTGCGCTCTCTTGTTATTCCTCTACTATTTGGGATTCTGCTAGTGGCAATGCAATGAAGCCTTTAATTAGAGTTCACAAACGTGCAATTAAACAAATTATTCTTAAACAAAAAATATCTCCAGATGATTATAAACGGATTAATATTCTACCTCTTGCCAACAGACTAAAATTTAATAAAGGGGTTTTCATGCACAAGATCCTTTCTTGCAATGCACCTTCCTATCTTTGTTCTCTTTTTTCCCAAAAAACCAGATCGTCCACAAAATTAAATGTTCCACTTCCAAGAATTGATTTATTGATTGATTTATTGTTGCTTTAGGTCCAGCGGACTCTTCCGAGCCAAATCAGGACCGGCTTCCAAGAATGGATCTTTTCAAAACTAGTCTAGCTTATTCTGGTTCAACTCTGTGGAATAGCTTTCCTGACGATCTTCGCACTCCAGAATATAAAATTACATCATTTAGAACACGTCTCTTAAAACACATAAAAAATTAAATAAACGTTATTTGTTGTTAAAATTAACAACAATAATATGATTTATTTTTTTTTTGTAATTTAAAATATTATTCCATGATGATATTGTTTATTTGTTATTGTTCCATGATGTTAATGTTATAACATTCATTTGTTGTATTTAATAGTTCTTGTTACAAGCCCCAAGGGCAAGATGTAAAAAAGCGCATCCAGCGCTTACTCTTTTACCCTTGCAAAATAAAATTGTTATCTTATCTTATCTTATCTTGTTATCTCCATCTTCTTATACGCTTGGGAAATATGGACCTTCACAGCAGACCTACAACGAAGAATACAAAGCATGGAGATGATGTGCTGCAGAAGACTTCTGGGCATTTCCTATACCCAGCACCATCACCAACATCGACGTTCGACAGACCATCACACAAGCCCTTGAACAATACGATGACATGCTCACAGTGGTGAAGAAACGGAAACTCCAATGGTATGGCCAATCCTCGTCAGAGCATCAGGCCGTGCAAATACCGTCCTGCAAGGCACGGTGCAAGGAGGCAGAAGAAGAGGGAGGCAGAAAAAGAGGTGGGAGGACAACATTCGAGGATGGACCAGCTTGACATTGAGGGAAGCCATGAGGGTTGCTGAGGACAGGGAAATATGGAGTACGCTGGTTAAACGATCATCAGTGGTGCACCAACGATTTTCGAGTTACGGGATGAATAGGAACTTTCCCAAATTATTTCCCCTTAATTGTAATTGAAAATAATTTAATTGTCATTCATGAATTATTTTCCTTTACAACTGTTGAGAGCAATTGATCAAATTCTATTTATAAATTAGATATCTTTTCTTAATCAGTGACAAAATCGTGTTATTTACATTTTATTTCTCTTTACAACGTTAGCAAAGAATGCAAACTTGTCATGCATAAACTACTCTTCACAAACGTTGAAAATAATTATTGAATTTAAATTATTTATTCCTCTGCATACAAAAGCCTACTTTCTTTACCGATAGTTTCTTCCATTCAAAATATAAAATATATAAGCCTACATGTTTATACAAATATGCTTGCACCCGAGCAAAATGGTCACTTAGGGATCGCCTGCAGGTAGGCCTACTTACGCTACCAGTGTTAACCCTCGCTACGGACAAGACGACATAACACAAAGACGAAACAGGTCCGAGGGGTCACAGAAGTACATGCAGCTCACCTCTTTTCTTCAGGACATCCGCCTCAGGACGACTGGACGCTACCTTGCAGGACCGCCAGAGCAGGACGACACACTGCTTGAGATAGGCGGCAACCACGCCCGCACAAATCCCTCCCTCGAAAACCTCTGCTGGCGCTAGAGCAACTAACTTATGTTTTCAAATTCCTATCTGTGACTAACCAATTGAGCTCCGTACAGCAGTTTTATTTCCTTGCACCCTCTAATTCGGTGCGC
The DNA here is from genome assembly GCA_036898135.1 of Oncomelania hupensis. NCBI lineage: Eukaryota > Metazoa > Mollusca > Gastropoda > Littorinimorpha > Pomatiopsidae > Oncomelania > Oncomelania hupensis. Next base: position 19,115,249 of record CM072519.1, on the reverse strand, counting down.
ACATCCTCACTGCAAAACGTGTACGGTACGTGCACGCACGGTGGTCTAATGGTAGTGCTTTGGCTTGCGGATCTGAAGGTCCCGGGTTCAAAGCTCTGTCCGGGCCATTGTGTTGTGTCCCTGGGAAAGACACTTTACTCCCGTTTCCTACTCCTTCGGATGAGAGTATAAACCGAGGTCTAGTCTGTGTGTCGCATACATTCCATCATAACGGACTTTAAAGATCCTGACGCTCATGTCCTAGACGGGTGAGTGCCAGTAACAAGAACACACCCAGAATGCACTTGGTCCCCCTCCCCCTACCCTGGCTGGCCAGGATAGTGCTCAGTTGTCCGGGCGTCAGACCATGTGCCCAAAGGCTGCGGGTGAGCGTCTCGGGCGGTTTGAGTTAGATCCTGTATCGGCCAGCGCCTAGAGTCTGGTCAAGTATGGCGAGATAAGTGCGCTATAAAAATCCTCCATAATAATAATAGATTTAATAATAATAATAATAATAATAATAATAATAATAATAATAATAATAATAATAATAATAATAAATACACGCCTGCCCTCATTCCCATATCGCGGCAGTTGACCAGTTTAGAGTGACGATGCAAAACTATTAAAACAATGCACATTCTCAAATTACACTATTTGCAAATTTAGCAATACATTTTAATTTTGTTTTCTCTTCCTCACCTTCCACCCTCAATAACAGGCTTAGAAGAAAGGCCTATCATCCCAGGTTTAGAAAACCCGAGTCGTGACATTGCTTAACCTTTTACTTTTGGAAGACGCAATGCGCTGAGTACATTTTCCGTGGTGAGTAATACAGATTTTTGTTAACCTGACAGAAATACGGAGCACCACCGCAGCAATACGGAGCACCGCCGCAGCAATACGGAGCACCCCCGCAGCATTATGGAGCACCCCCGCAGCAGTACGGAGCACCCGGGCAGCAATATGGGGCACCCCCGCAGCAGTATGGGGTATCCAGTCCATACACAGTCCAGCCACAGTATGGCCAGTCCTCCTCGTCCAACGTTGTGATTCAAACTGCCATGGTCAGTTGCTTTCGTTATTATTTATCATGATATAAAATTTACCACCAGTTACGGCAGTATTCTGTCCATGTGACGATATTTCACAGGGCAGAAAAGTATGAGGGAAATATTTATTTGAAGTGCGTCTGAGGTCGAGATCAAAATTGTGCAAACAAATATAAAATGTCTAATTCACGCTAACAGATAATTATTTATGAAGTTGCTTATTATATTCAAACATTCGTTTGGTCTAATATTTGCAAAAATTAAATCTAAGCGGAAAACCGGGACTGCCCACAATTACACTGTGATTTGGCCTTGGCTGTTTCTATGCGATTTTGCTCTGGAATGTTATAACGCTTGGCGTGCAATGGGTTAATGTCGGGGAACTCGCTAGGTAACATTATAATAGGGATCAAAAGTCTTTCTAAGCATTGTACATAATTATTTGAGAACTTTCACTTCAATAACGTGATTTAATAAACTCTTTTGTGATCATGCTAGGTAGTGTAAAAGAAAATGTGACCTCACACTCACTTTTGAGTGCCAATGTGATGTTTTGCTTGTCTGTTGAATAACATTATGTTTAAACAAAGAAGCGTTCAGCCAAATAAGGGGGTTCCTCTAGGAAAAATCCTGCATCCAGGTGAATGAATATCTAGGAAAACCTGACACCTTTGGCAAAATAATATCTACACAGTTGCCGTTTTCTCTTAATGTTGGTGTGTGCTGTTGGCTGCGACATTGGAACGGTACCGAGATATGCTATCCACAGTTCGCGGCGATGCTATTTTTCTAATACACTTGGATGCTATTAATAGGCACACTTAACCAAATGTCGACTTATATCAAAACCTTTTAAAAGAAATTATTGTTTTAGGTTTAACCTTATTTCTTCCAGTGGGCCAACAATCACTTCGAATTTGAATGGGATACCTCTCTCTCTCTCTCTCTCTCTCTCTCTCTCTCTCTCTCTCTCTCTCTCTCTCTCTCTCTCTCGATATATATATATATTTATATATTATACACATAGATAGATATAGATAGATATAGCGATGAATGTGTGAGAGTGGGCCACTTTAACCAGAGTAAACTCAGGTGTTGGATTTTTTAAAGGAATAGTCTGGTTGCGAGATTTGTCTTGGTTAATCTTGGATTTCCCTCTGCTGTTTTAAACAATGTTATCATTGATGTATGCGCAGTTTAGCTGTGTATTGCAGTGGCACGGGGCTAAACTGCTACTTCTAGACAATAGCCTCAACAAAGTATGTTAAGGGTAGCACATCTTAAACATTTACTTTGGCGTAACTTTTCTGTGTTTTCGTATTTCCAGACTTATTTGGAAATACTTTTAAATTGTCGGGAATCATAATGTCTGTCTGTCGGTTGGTCCGTGTTATCTCAAGAATAACTGAACCGAAATTAAGAATTTTTATTGTGCAGATACTTTTAACTACTGCTAAGCAAGTTAGATCATTCGTATGAGCACTTTCTCAAAGGTCAAGGTCATTCTGCGTTGTATCTAAAAATTGATTGATCCGATTTTTAATTTTTCTTGCAGACAGTTCAGTTAGTAGCATATTTTCCTTTAGCTTTATTAGGAACAGTCTAGTTATAACACCTTGCTTTTCTCTTAAATAACCTTGTATTTAAACCGACAAGAGGTAAGAGGAATAGACGTAGATCAACGTACAATGCGTTCTATTGCAGTTTACTCCCCCAATGTTCTGTTTTATAATTTGAAAAACAATTAACTTCAACTTTATACTGCTTGTTAGTTTGATTTGTCGATTAGTATAACAATGCAAAACCTCCCATTTGTAATTATTGTCGCTTAGGCCGGTTTGCTACACGTCGGCACAGCTTATCAAAAATAAAATGCGTTATAAATATGATGTTAATTATTTTGGAAACAAAATCTCAAAACAAAACTGTTATTTTGATAATCGGACATTTTCATCCCTGGCCCCCCGGTGTCTCGAGTATTCCCAAAATTGCCCAGGCGCCTGTAGCTGGCTGAGAGAAAAGCAAAGCTACCGTATATTATAGATCTTAATAGAGTGGCACGCGCATATAAGCTTTGACATAAGACACAATCGTAGTGCGAGAGAAAGAAATGGCACTAAAATGATTGTTGCGCTGTTGACGCCATGCTACTACAAAATAGTGTAATCGTTTTAGGTGGGTAATAAATATAATTATGTATTAGGTCATGTGTTTTGACATCGGTGTTTTGATGGCTGTTGCAGGTGATCCCACCCCCAAGAGAGAGCGGCCCAGCTCCTGATCCCACCTGCGGCCTGGTCCTCGCCATCTTGTCCTTTTTCTTCTGCATCGGTGGCTGGCCCTTCGCTGTCGCCTCCATAATTTTTAACAGAAAGGTCAGTCCTCGTACGAAATGGTAGTACTAACTAGAGACTAAAGAGACAATCAATAGCCATTGAGAAAGTCCAAAGACGGGCAACCAAACTGGTTAAAGAGTGTCGTAACATGCGTTATCACGATAGACTTAAGTATCTAGATTTACACTCCTTGTATGGACGAAGAGTGAGAGGAGACTTGATTCAAACTTTTAAAATGTTCCATAAAATTGACGATTTGTACTGGACTGACTTTTTCTCAACACCTAGTTGTAATTCAACGCGAAACGCGGAGGGGAAGATATTTGTAAACCACTGCAGAACTAACACTAAAAAGCTTTCTTTTTCCAATCGTGTTGTTACTAACTGGAACGAACTACCCATTTCTCTTAAGAAAGCACTTTCAATTAACTCTTTCAAAAACCAGTTGGATGAGCTGCCTAAGTACAAAAAATTGTTCTTTTACTTTGATGAACGATAATGCGTTCAGGAAAATTGCATGCACTATCAGACCCATGTAAATCATATGAAAGATGGGACATTTAGAAAGGCCAGAGGGCCTGTTTTGTCCTCAACATACTACTACTACTACTACTACTACTACTACTACTACTACACTACTGAACAGTTTAATGTTTGCATTTATGTTCTCTAAAACATAAAAAAGTAAATAAATAAACAAATTACCAAAGTGCCAGTTTAAAAAAAAAATGTTTATGTAATGCATCTTTACAATAGTTATACCATATAAAGTTATATTGTATTGTATTGTATTGTATTGTAGTCTAATCGGCTTCACATACCAATGGCGATGCCATAGTAAGGGCGTATTTAGCTACTACAACCTACAAAGAAGAAAACACTTCAAAGTATTGATGATTTTTGTCCCATCACAACTAGGGTAGACGTCCGTATTTGCGGTTCACGTTCGCTGATTGGCACTTCTTATTTCTAAGTAGGCTTATGTAATATCTACTTTATTTAGGCCCGAAAAGTGTGTACCCACTAATTAATTATTTGAATAAAATGCTAATTGTGTTTTTGTTTGCGCGTTCGTGTGTCTACGCATACATGCATGCGTAAAAATACAATGTGTATTATTATTACAGTAAAACCTCCGTTTTACGGCCTTTAAATTGCCATTAAAACGAGGTCTTAAATTGGAAGGGTCTTAAAAAGGAGGTAGGACATTTTCGAAAAAGACATTAAGAAAATTAATTAAGTAAAATAACTACATGTACAAAAACTACACATACCATTAAGTATAGGGAACATCTACCATCTTTCAGAAATACAGATTAAACTCTGTCTCACAACCAATACAGTCAATATCTTCCTGTTCCTCATTATTTGCCAAAAAAAAATCAATGTTGGGATGATGGTTGTTTAAAAGTGTATGTAAGTGCTGAGTGCATGTTTGGAGTTATAACTATTTATAAGATAACCCCATTAATATTGTTGTAATTATTTTTATTCAATCATTGAATAGTTTGTTTGTTTTTTTAAACAAAGCGGTTATTTCTGTTTGTTTGCATGACCCATCAACCCCCTCCCCCTCCCTCTCCCCACTTCCTCGTGCATGTTCTCTTAGTATGTCACTTTGAACACCAGACATGGTATCGGCAAGATCTGACAGGCCACTGCTCAGGCAAATCTGGTCAGCTACTTAAGAGTATTTCAAGCTGTTTTAATGCATCGTCTGCTAGTTGTAAACGAAACTGTTTTCTTCAAGCGCACAGATATAGTACTGCTTTGGAATCAGAATTTTTTAGATGCTAGGTTGTAAAATTTAATTATTTGAAGGTCGCAAGTCGTGTTTTAGAGGTAGTCGATTTTTTTTGCGATTATTTAAATTAACGTCCCCGGACACAGAGCGTATAGGGGACAACGTTAAGAGGTAGTCGTTTAAAAGAGGTCGTTTATATAGTACAAACCATCGGTGAATTTTTTCCCGGTCGTATGTTGGAGGAAGTCGTTTAAGAAAGGGTCTCAAAACGGAGGTTTTACTGTATTATTATTATTATTATTATTATTATTATTATTATTATTATTATTATTATTATTATTACTATTATTATTATTATTATTATTATTATTATTATTATTATTATTATTATTATTATTATTATTATTATTATTATTATTATTATTATTATTATTACTACAGGGCAAGCATCTGATCCAAGAGTTCCAGTATACGTCAGCCAGGAGTCAGCTAAAGATCTCTTACGTCCTCCTCGGCGTTGCCATCCTCGTTGGCATCATTGCCTGGGTCATCTTCGCCGTTCGTCTTAAGTACGCTCTGGATGTCATCAACGACGACAGGTACTACTACTACAATGGAAAATAAGGCCAGGCGAGGACCACTAGCCCTAAGGCTAAGTTCTTTAGAGCACGAAATTCGTTTCCTACCACCTCAGGTCAAAACCCATATTTTCATGATCACGATATTGTGTACTTAACCTTTAATCGCCCACAGCTAGTTTAGGTACTTGAAGACAACACCACTGCCACGTAGTTACATGGCAATTCAATTCAATGGTATAGTGCCATTCAAGGAATTATGTACTGTAGCCATTGGTGTCTAAACGTTTTGAGGTAGCTACAAAATTGGCTGTTTGCCATTCTCTACTAAAAGTAAAACTTGCCGGGCAGTAGTTTTGTCTTTAAGTATTGTAAGTAACATTCTAGGACAGTATGCATTTGAGATAGGACATTTTCTTTTAAAATGAAAATGAATGAAAATCTGGATCAGGCTAAAAAAAACGACAACAGTAAAAAAACAACAACAAATAAACAAAGATAGATTCTGATTCGTTGATGCGTAGATAAATGAAGTAAAGAACACTGTAACTGTAGGAGTGTTCGTTTGTGGAAATGTTCAGCAATTAATAAGGTCATGCACGACGGAGTTGGCGTTCTAAAGAGCTGTGGTGATTTAGCCAATGAGAGAAACTCGTATCAGGGCTGGCGTGCATGAACGAACTTAAAAGCCGACTTAGACTTAAGTAGCATGTTTTAGTGAAGCGCTAAGTCCTAAGTCGGCTTTTAAGTTCGTTCATGCACGCCAGCCCTGGACTACCGATACAGATAAGAAAATGCTATTTGTGACAAGCTGTAAATAATAACATACATACACTGACTGATAATGATGATAGTGTACAAGAAGAGGAGAAAGAGCTGAAAGACAACAATCGTGAAGACTACGTACATTATTCCTGTATCACTATGGTGGACAATGATGAACAATGGGTGATTATTTTGAAAAATGCATGCTTATAATTATGTTGCATATGTTGATCAATGCGTGATTATTATGTTGTTCAGTGCCAATTTTGAATATGTTAAACTATGCACGATTACGACTCAGACTTACATAATTAGTTTTTATGTAAATTAGTATTTGATCATTTGATCTGTGAAGTAGAAAGCTCAAAAGGTGTATGTTGTATTAGCCTTTTTTAACTGTTGCCCTTTGTGATTAAAAAAAAAAGTATTAAGGTATATTGAGCAGAAAGTGGTACACCAGTTAAATGTATTGAACACGTCGTAGTAAGCCAATTAAATTTGTTTGTTTTAAGAACGCATAGCAGAAAAATATATCGTATACCGGCTACTTTAACTTGACAATGAAAACTATTATAGTATACAGTCATGCTAATGAGGAAACACTATGTTAAAGTCTGATGAGTGAACAGTCGTGTGTGTGTGTGCCATTTAACACTAAGAGTGTCGCCGAGATGAATGATATAATGTTAAAATTAAATATAATTATTACTTCTCAGTAGATTTATCTTTTAAGAAAATGCCTATTTATTGAGGCAGGTTTAAAATGTAAATTTATAATTATTTGATTACACATGTACATTACTGATTGCTGGGTGCTATATGTACTAATAAACATATCACGCTGAATGAAAAGGACATGAGTTTATATTTGAACACTTTTGACTAAGGGGAGAGAAAGCGATCCCTCCCTCTCTTTCCTTATCTCCCTTCTCTCTTTCTCTGTTTGTCTATGTGTCTCTCGTTCGCGCGCGAGCGAACGCTATATTATTGTTAGTACATTAATAACAATGACCATGATAATCATGCTTGTGATGATGATAACCTGGGGATTTTAACTGCAATCAATACCATTATTGTAGTAATTGCATGCAAATACACTTCTGGATCCACCTATTACTAACACTGGTTGTTTTTTCCCAAGCACTTTGAGATCAGTTAACGGATTTGTGTAGATCTAACGCGATCTGTGATGTTATTTTATTCGTACGGCTAAGGTATCGGTAAACTAAGGGAGGCAACTGCAAACAAGCTTGAAGACAGCACACGTTATTACCTTCAAGGGAGAGGAAAGAAAGTGATCTCTCTCTCTCTCTCTCTCTCTCTCTCTCTCTCTCTCTCTCTCTCTCTCTCTCTCTCTCTCTTGAGTGTGTACAGTCAGAGAAGGGTTGACATGGATAACGGCAGTGAGAGGGAAAGAAAAGAACGGTGGATAATAGGATCTAGGGGGGATGAGGGAGGGGAGAGGAGAGGTTTGGAGAAGCTCGTATTGCAATCATAAACGTCAGCAACTTCCTGGTGCAGCTCGCAGAGATAAAGCTTGGTGGTTTGCACAGGGATCAAGTGTTCACAAAACCCAGCTTTCGTGCAGTTTACCGATAACCTTTTCGATATCTGCAACACACTGTCACAAGTTTGAACAAGAAGATGAGACAGAGGAGGAAATGGAAGAGAAAGAAGATGAAATAAGGGTGAGGGTGTTGGGGAGTAAGCAGAAGAAATAGGAGTTTATAGGTCTTTGGATCTGACGGTTTGTTTTTTAAATTTATTTTTAAAGCCTATCTTCGTCTGTATCTCGGTCTCAACTCGTGACACAGCTTACCCAATTTCCTCATAGCTTTCACGGGCTGCTGATTCTACACGTGTGACGAGTCAAAGCGGGGTGGTTCAAGGTAGATAATATCTGATTTCCTACAGGTTTATCTCTTCACAGATATTTTTTTTTTAAAGCGCAATTTTGTTATCTCTTTTATTCAAGTTAGACCTACATTTTTTGTTTCATGTACATGTACCAATTACAATCACGTTCCGCAAGTGAAACTATCTGAAACTATCTCATGTGTAATGCTAATTTTTCAATTATTTGTTTTAAAGAAATCTAATAACTTAGTGACCTATAATAATAAATGTCAGTATTGTCTATTTTGTAGGCTTATGTAATATTCGTGGTCCAAGGTGCAAGCGTGGGGTATACGCACATTTTATGCAACGAGTGTTCCAGCTTGGCTTCAACAAAGTAGTGTTTGCATTTAGTATGTTGGTGGGCAGCGCTTTGAGTAGTTGTGTGAGCTGGCAAGCGAGCTATATAAGAACAATTTTACACAAAAACAGGGCTAATCGTTTGGCCGGTTATAGCATTCACACGGTCATAAACTTTAAAACTCTTTATCCCCTGCCCCCAACCCCCAATTCTCTTCCCCCCCCCCCTAACAAAAAATAAAATAAAACAACAACAACACGTCCTATAGTACAATTTTAATTGTTATCTGCTTCGTACCAACAAACCCGTTAACTCTTAAACATACGTCGTATTAGAGCACTTAGCAACTATGTCTTTCCGCATACATGAAAAAAAAAACAAAAAACGAACACTTTTTTTTTAAACCTTTCCACCGAATCAGGACGAACCTTCATCTATTATGAAAATAAAAATAAAAACATTGCATATAGCCCTACTTGTCGCAAATTTAAAGTGATGAGGATTATATACATGTTACTTTTGTCTTTAGAAGACTGCCCTGGAGACAGCAACAATTGACCTCGTGTCTTAAATGGTCTTAAACCATTCAGCTACCACGACTTGGCAGATCTCAATAAGGTATTAGCCACCTCGAGGACACGATATCTTCAGGACTTGGGTACTTTGTGTAGCTGGCAATAAAAAAACCACAATCTCCCTAGTGCAGCACGAAGAGATTAATCTGTTAGTTTTTTTTGTTCAGGAATAACAAAATAAACTTCGTTCAAAACAATGTGTTTTATCTTGACCGATAACATGTTTGACATGTCCAGACCACAGGGTTGATGTCTGCAGTTTATCACCGTGACAATGACCTCTATGGAACAGATTGAAGACGTAGGCCAGGAAAGTGGAAGAGATTACTAAGATAAAAGAGTAAAGAGACTGTAGAAGGATTGTTTGGGGAGGGTAGGAAAGTAGATCCGAACAGCAGCACAAAGCGAGATATCTGTTCTTAGGTTTGTCACTTGTGGATTGGCTGAACCACATAACAGACATGGGCATTAAACTTATTTTGTATAAGGGAAACATGGCGTTGATCGTTGTCTCTTTCATCGTCGTCATCCTTGTCCGTCAAGGTAAGCAACTTGAATATCTTCTTTTTCTTGTACGTTTAAAAGAATAATGCTAAACTAAAATATATTAATGAGGTCTCCCAAATTCTGTCAAGTTTTTCAACTTGAGGCCAGAGTAGAGTTTGTAAAAATTCTGGCACACATACTATACTGAACGCCGACTCGTGCCACGGCCGAAGTCACTACATCGTGCAATGTAAAGAGCACAATATTCCTAAGGGAAACTTCTCTAGGGGAAAATAATGATCATAGTATAGGAATTATAATTGTAAATGTTCCGTTAGGGTAAGCTTATAAATTTATAAAGTATAAGAATTACCAAAATTAGTTTGGATGCATTAGACATTCGCCATCTCTCGACACGCTCATTCTGTTCTAAAAAAAAAAAATACGGATGTGACATTCGTGACCTTTGACAGTGCGTGAGTTGGTCTGAATAGTATGCCTGCCGTAAAGTCTTCCTGTGTTGCGACATAATTTTTAATGTTCAGAAGAAAGAGGTGAACTATGAACCATAACAGTTGATGATAGGGATGATCGTCTCACGTTATGCAGGTGTGAAGAGCGTGGAGTGGAGCAGCAGCTCTCCCCTTGACGGCCAGGTCATGTACGCGTGTTCGGGCGACTCTCTCACTCTGGCATGGCAGTACGTCCTCCACTCCACCGATACCGCAGGCGACATTGAATGGTTCTACAATGGCAGATCACAGGAGCTGATCGCCATGTCCTCCCACAGTAACTTTTTTGCGACACCCTCTTTCAGCCATCGAGTGGAACCTTCGGGCAACGCCGGCCTCGTTCTCAGGAAGTTGTCTGTTGGCGACTCGGGAAATTACAGTGTGGAGGTTAATGTGTATGCTGATTCCGGGGCCTCTCACGTCCTGCTACGTCGAACCGTCTTCCTGCAAATCAGCGGTATGTTTGTGATTTTGCTGTTGTTACTGGCATTCTATTTGTGATTTACAGTTTTGCCTCTTTAAAGCTTGTCTTTGTTGCATTACATTACATTACATGATTATTGCTTTAGGTCCAGCATGTATATATTGCAACTGATCATATCATGGTAGTTGTTATTCCTTATGTTATTACACAATCCATTTTGATAATTATTTATTTAAAGTTATGCTGCCATTGGGCGAGTTCGTGACAATGTTTCAACACATCCTGCTCTTATTTCCAGAACATCTGATGACGACTGATGGTGCTCTGCATGCCATCCAGAGTTCTGAGGCTGCGCTGGACCCCAACACTAAGCGGTGGTCGATAGAACTACAGTGTGGGACCTTCACGTTCACTGGAACTCCGCCCTTTCAAGTGGAATGGATAGTAAGTCACACAGGAAACAGACAGTAACGCTGTTATACATCTTTGGCTGCAGCGGTAGTGAAAGGAGTGTGTGTTGTAACATGTGAAGATAACTTCTATCTCTGCTACGCAGTGTGGAAAAGGAAACACAGTAGCATATCATCTTGATGTAGGTCATCATCATCCATTGTTGATGCCTTTGGCTGTCTGTAGTAGTTTTTAGTCTCCTATCTAAAAGTATGGGAGACTGTAAATTAAGAATTCAGAATAAAAAATAATGCATTATACAATCTTAACCTCAAATATAAAATAAAAACCCTTTCATGACCAATTCAATATAAAAATGGAACAGACTCAATTATAGATTGAAATTAATTTCAACTTTAAAAGTTGATACGTTTGTTTGTTATTAGATTAACGTCGTGTAGGGGACTTGACTTGACTTGTGTAGATTAATTTTTTTTTAGTAAAATTTACGTCCCCGGACACATTAAGCGTATAGGGGACGATCTATTGTAGATTAAGGCAGTCAGTAGGTAGATTACCGTCCCCGGACACATCAGCGTATAGGGGAATTAGTAGATTAACGTTTCGTTTCGTTGAGTAGATTACCGTCCCCGGACACGTAAGAATGTATGTATGTATCAGTTTATAGTCCCCTCTCTTCCCGATAAGGATTTTCAGAGAGGAGACTTACACGTAGGACACGTTGTTGTTTGTAGATTATAGTCACACGACACTTTCGCATATAGGTGACTACTGGACCGATTTATACTGACACCAGCGGGCCAGTTGTTGGTAAAGGGGAAAATAATATGATCACACGTTGACCAATCCGGGATTCGAACCAGCGACCTTTCGGTTACTAGCAAGACGCTCTTACCAACTGAGCTACCCGGCCCCTCACGTAAGACACTTTTTTTTAAAATCAGTTTATAGTCCCCTCTCTTCCCGTTAAGGATTTTCAGAGAGGAGACTAAGACACGTTTACTAACCATGAAATGTATTCTGTGATCTAGCCGCAGCGAAGCACACAGCAATGTTATGTTTACATATTACTCTTGATCTAGAACACCATCTTGAAAAGAGACCCAAATCGAAGAGTTTCATTTATTTATTATTTTTTTGGTGGAGATGGGATGAGAGGGGTGGAGGGTGGGGGAGAGGGGATACTGTACGGTACACCAATACGATCTACTAGATGCTATTAATAGTGCTAGGCTAGAGCGGTTGCTATTAATAGGCACACAAACTACAGGATTAAAACATAACTATACTTTTGAAAGAGCTTGTTTGTGGCAAGCTATTTTGTTTCAATGGGGACAACACTCAGTGTGAATGTCAAAATCTTGTTCAAATGTTTATCCTTGTTAGATGTGATGTTTGTATTAATTCGTACTATGTTTAATTATTTTATCTCATAATGTTTTACCATATTGTTTAAATGTTTATCCTTGCGAGCCTATGTGTTTGTGTGTATGCGTGCAAGCGATTAGAGCAAGCTTTAAGTTTGGTTTTGCGCTATAAAAGTAAATTATTATTATTATTATTATTATTATTATTATTATTATTATTATTATTATTATTATTATTATTATTATACTGTCACACAAATTACATTCTATCCAGATGTATGTACACGCTGCACACTAAAACCACATGCCGAGAGGGGGATGCACTTATTTTAATTTCTGCCCAGACTGATTGTTATCCTACGACTGCATGCCAAGTATTAGTATTAGAATGGATGATTGGAAATTATGTCTGGTTTGTAACTAACTGCTACGGTATTATCTTGACTGATTTCTTCCAAACGTTCTTTAAATATCTGCTCTCTTATTGTCCATCAACATCGTTTAACCGAATGAAGTGGGTATTTTCTTCAGACACCATCGGGTGTCGGCGTGAACAGCAGCGATTTCCGTGCCGGCCAGTTCACCCTGCTGCTGCAAAGTTCAGTGCAGGGGGGCAATTACACATGCCGCATCCCCCCTCGTCATGCCCACGACGCCTGTCTAAATGGTAACGAGGACAACGAAGGGCAGGCCACAGTTTCGGTTGACAAAGTGGAGGCGCGCCTTTCACTATTGGAGACTGAAAACCAGCAGCTGAAGCAACAGCTGACCAACACTCAGACTGAGCTGTTCATCACGAAAGCTGACCTTTCTAACACAAAGAGTCGTGTACAAACGCTGGAAGGTGAGTTTCAAAATGATTATAATCATTATGTATAATAATTAAGCAAGTTGTGACTGTGATGATATTCTGGGGAAGATCATACGTTTATCTTACTAGGGGGTAAGACTTATTGATAGATGGGCGATGTGCTACCACTATCGATCGTTCTTTTACCAGAATTCCGAAAGCTGTGTGAGAGATTGATCACGGCACTTTGGTCACATAAAATTTATATTTGTTCTCGGGCGTTTTAGTATCGTTTGGCTCAACTTGAGAACCGTTAATTACTAATCAAAAGACTAGGTTATTATGTCTCGAGAGAAGTAAAAACTAATAGCTACACAACAATACAAATAGAATGACAGCAGTCGTATGTAGGCCTATGTACTTTCTCGTTTTATATATTCAACACAACTTTTACATGTACTTCATTAAACCGGTAAATTGATAATTCTAAGAGTTCGATGTGCTGGGAAAGTTTGTCAGCAGGTCTTTTTCATCCTATGCTACGCGAATATATTCAAGTGGTTGACTAATTTCTCGAGGGTAGAATCAGATGGCATTTGTGGGTGACTTAGCTGCTCTGTCGATGAGAGTGCTTGGGTCCTTCTGAGAAGTCTTGCCTCTGAGGATGAGCGTTCACTGCAGTTTGTTCCTGGGCTAGACCCTCGCAGCTTCGTAGGTAAAAATCGACTGACTTAGCTGAAGTTGGGTCCACCCGGCCTGCAGGGGCTCCCTATAGTCTTTCGACCAATCGTTTAACTCTCGTTTTAGTTAATCTCGCTTATACGGGATTCTTCGTTTTTATTTGGAATATTTTCCACACCTGTCCTAGTTACCAGACACGTATAATTATCCTTGAATAGGAGTGTCAGAAGTAGAGTGGAGAATAGATGCAATAATGATTACGCAGAGCCTAGGCGACTTAGTGTCTTAGTGACTCTGGTCACAGTGAAGTAGGCTATTTAACGGGGACGAGGTTATGGTCAGTTTTGACTTAAGTATGCTATTTAGTCTTGGATCGCTAAGTCTGTTAGATGGTATCTGGAGCGGCTGTCAGTGTGACTGTCTCAAGGAAGTTAATTTGACGTGTGTGTGCTGCTTTTTAGATAACTGTTGAATTAACGTCCAGTTTCAATCGATGGTATCTATTTTGCGCTAAGCTAATTTCCTACATTTTGTCGTCACTATTTCTGCTGTTACAGTGACTTCTAGTTGGTTTTGGTGCCTGGGTATCCAGATCAATCACATAGTCGAGTATAACTAACTATCTATCTATCTATCTATCTATCTATCTATCTATCTATCTATCTATCTATCTATCTATCTATCTATCTATCTATCTATCTATCTATCTATCTATCTATCTATCTATCTATCTATCTATCTATCTATCTATCTATCTATCTATCTATCTATCTATCTATCTATCTATCTATCTATCTATCTATCTATCTATCTATCTATCTATCTATCTATCTATCTATCTATCTATCTATCTATCTATCTATCTATCTATCTATCTATCTATCTATCTATCTATCTATCTATCTATCTATCTATCTATCTATCTATCTATCTATCTATCTATCTATCTATCTATCTATCTATCTATCTATCTATCTATCTATCTATCTATCTATCTATCTATCTATCTATCTATCTATCTATCTATCTATCTATCTATCTATCTATCTATCTATCTATTACATTATGAGTGTTTAAAGATACGGACATGAAATTCCAAAGCCAATCCCTCAACACAGTGCATAGCTTCAACTATTTAGGAGCCATTGTATCAGACATTATGTCCCGACAGGAAGTCCTCTCCAGGATTGCACAAACAACTGCTGCCCTGACAAGGTTGAAGCCAATTTGGAAAGACATGACCACCTGTCTACACTCCAAAGCTGCTGCGCTCCCTACTCATCTCCATCTTCCTATATGCATGCGAAAACATGGAGCCTCACAGCAGACCTACAACGAAGAATACAAAGCATGGAGATGAGGTGCTACAGAAGACTTCTGGGCATTTCCTGTACCCAGCACAACACCAACGATGAAGTCCGACAGACCATTACACCAGCCATTGGACAGCATGATGAACTGCTAACAGTGGTGAATAAACGGAAACTCCCATGGTATGGCCATGTCACCAGAGCATCAAACCTTGCAAAGACCATCCTGCAAAGCACGGTGCAAGGAGGCAGAAGAAGAGGAAGACAGAAAAAGGGGTGGGAGGACAACATTCGAAAAGGGACTGGCTTGACACTGAGCGAAGCGAAGGGTTCCTTAGGACAGAGAGAGACGGAGTACGCTGGTGTTTTTGGCATATATCGGGTCAATTGCTATAAACGTTAGCTTGAATAAATGCTTTTACTTGTTTCTCTCTTCATTTGTTGTTGTTGTTGTTGATTTATTAAAATTAGTGTACTTTGCTCCAAAACAGGGGTCTGTTTTTGGTCTGCTTTTGCTTTCAGATGTAAAATGGCGGAGGAGTTCGTGGTTCCGATTGAGATTTTCAACATTAGTTTTGCATTACGTCTAGGTTTTAAGTGTCTCCTATGGGCATGGTAAAGATGTAAAATCACTTTTCTGGAGTATTCCTATGACTGTGCACACCCCATAAACCTATCCTATCCTATCCTATCCTGTCCCATAACCCGAAGGTCGTAGGGGCACCACAGATGATCGCTTAACCAGCATACTCCATCTTTCTCTGTCCTCAGCAGCCCTCATGGCTTCGCTCAGTGTCAAACCAGTCCATTCTCGAATGTTGTCCTCCCACCTCTTTTTCGGTCTCCCCCTTCTTCTACCTCCTTGCACTGTGCCTTGCAGAATGGTCTTTGCAAGGCCTGATGATCTGGTGACGTGGCCATACCATCGGAGTTTCCATTTCTTCACCACTGTGAGCAGGTCATCGTGTTGTCCAATGGCTTGTGTGATGGTCTGTCGGACTTCAACGTTGGTGATGTGTTGGGTATAGGAAATGCACAGAAGTCTTCTGTAGCACCTCATCTCCATGCTTTGTATTCTTCGTTGGAGATCTGCTGTGAGGGTCCATGCTTCGCAAGCATATAGGAAGATGGAGATGACCAGAGATCGCAGCAGTCTTACTTTGGAATGTAGACTGATGGTTCTGTCTTTCCAAATGGGCTTCAACCTTGTCAGGGCAGCAGTTGTTTGTGCGATCCTGGAGAGGACTTCCTGTCGAGACCCATTGTCTGACACAATGGCTCCTAAATATTTGAAGCTGTGCACTGTGTTGAGGGATTGGCCTTGTACTTTGATGTCCGTGATGATGCCATTGGTGTTGTTGGTCATCATTTTGGTCTTCTCTGCACTTATTTCCATTCCATAAGCTCTGGAGGTGGTGTCAAGCCTCTGTACAAGCTGTTCAAGTTCTTGTTCCTCTCCAGCCAATCCATCAATATCATCCGCAAAACGAAGATTGGAGATTGCTCTGCCCCCTATGCTGACTGTGCCTTCGTGATCTGCAAGAGCATCTGACATGATGCGCTCTAGGAAGATGTTGAAGAGTGTTGGAGAGAGTAGGCATCCTTGACGCACACCGATTGTTGTTCTGAACCAGTTCCCGATGACGCTGTTATGGAGGACTGCACTGGTAGCCTTGTCATACAGGCTTTTGATGACTTCTATGATTTTAGGGCTGATGTTGTACACTTTCATGGTTGCCCATAGAGCTGCATGCCAGACTCGGTCAAATGCCTTCTTGAAGTCTATGAACACATGATATAGATGTTGTTGGTGCTGTAGGTATTTCTCACAGATTATTCTGAGGTTGAAAATCTGTTCAGTGGTACTTCGCCCTGCCATGAATCCTGCTTGTTCTTCAGCTATGATTTGTTCAGCTTGTGGTTTCAACCTGTTGAGTATTATTTTCAGGAGGACCTTGCTGGGATGGCTGATGAGGCTGATGGTGCGGTAATTTTCACACTCCTGAAGGTTACCTTTTTTAGGAAGAGTGATGACAAGCGACTGGGTCCATGGTGTAGGCCATTCCCCACTCTGCCAGATCTTGTTACAGATAGTGGTGAGAGCATCAGTCATCGCTTCTCCTCCTGCTTGTAGCAGTTCCGCTGGTATGTTGTCCACTCCCGCTGACTTCCCTTTCTTCAGCGATTGCACTGCTGCCTCAACTTCTTCCCGGAGAATTGGGAGGATTTCTTCTTCTTCTCTGCTCTCGGGACATGCTAGAACTGATGGGTCTCCATTTGGTGTATGGTTGTAAAGGTCAGAGCAGTACTCTGTCCATCTGTCCAAGACTTCTTGTTCTTCTGTAAGGCAAACTAACTAATTATGAATGAGTACGAACAGCCCTTGGTTTAGATGAGCCCCATACTACTAGGTTCGTAGGCCTATGCGGGCTTGTTAGTACTAGTAGGCTATCGTAGGCAATGAACACAAGTTGGGCCTATAGTAACTCTAATTTGTTGTTGTTGTGGTTTGTTTTAAGTATAAATAGAAGAAAAAAACTACCAATGTCCTATCCTAAACTCCAACTAAACTTTCGTTGGGAAAAGTGTCTGTTTTAGCCCGTGATGAACCAAATCCCAAGACGCGTGCGTTTTCGACGAAACCAACCTCCGCAAATGAGAGAGTTATGATGGCTGTTACCTCCCCTGGATAAGGACGAACAAAATTTCATCACCACTACAGGCGCTGCCGATTCAGAAACGCAGGCACGAAGAAAAGTTCGTAAGGATTTCCCGATTGCATAACTGAAACGAAAAGGATCACTACGAACCGAGTTTCGCTGGTTAACCTGAAGTTATCTATTAAGGTATATCTGTGCTTTCGGGTGGGAACCAATATGATAATTGCAGTGAAAATTATGGTAGAGGCAAAACGATCGATACAAAATTGCAAGTAGAATGTGCAATTGTGAGAATCGTGTTGAAAATAATGTTGATGATATGAGTACAGTGGTGGTGATGACGATGACGACAAGGAGGAGGATGACGACGATGATGATGGTGACGAATACGATGATGATGATGATGATGATGATGATAGCGGAGGTGGAGGCGACAGTGATAACGAAGATGAAGACTATCACCTATACACCCCCCGTGGGGGTGCCGGTGGTTTCAGTATAAATAGTATCTTCACTTTCTAGATATTTAGTGCTTTAAATTCCCACTGTCGCTGTCTTTCTCCTTTGTTCTTTCTCATTACTGCTCTGTTCTATCAATCTACTATACTATCTTCTTCTTTGCTAGACCAGTCACCTACATTTTTTTTCTTGAAAATCTTCTGGGACAAAACTCCTCATTTGTGTGTGAGGTCTGTTGGATCACCTTGGGAATATTGGACGCTTTCTGCCAGGTGGTCACTGGGGCTTCCTATGATGTTATTATTTGGGCAACGTAGGCAATTTAGATGTATGTATTTTGTTGATATTTTATAATGATGTTTGTATTCTATTTTGTTTTGGTAAACGGGGAGGGAAGGCGGGGGTGGGGGAGGGGTCGATAAATTAGAGTATAGCCTTAGCGTCCCCCCGTGGGATGTCTTTATTGTAAAGTGACTGGCTGGTGGAGTGCCTTCAGTATTACCACTAGGGTTGTTTCGGCAGATCTTTTATGCGGATCAGGGGTGAGTCCTCTTTCAGCGAAGTTGTGGTCTTGATTTTGTGGTCCTGATTCGGCTCTTTGCAATCCGCTGGACCCTGTATGCAGTGAATAACTTACTATCATCTACACATACTTCTTTTTGCTCAGATGCAGCTCGACACCCAGTCGCATTCCATGCCCGGAATTTGCAGTCTCAGGCACCAACTATAAACGTATCTTTCCTGGTGTTTAGCGAAGTGCACTACAATACCGGTGACGGCTACAACAGCACTACTGGCGTCTTCACTCCGCCCGTTAATGGATCATACATGTTCATTGCCTCCACCGCCCCTGCCACATCTGGCAGCTCTGTTTCGTTTTACCTGTACGTCGACAACACCTCGATCAGCGCAGGCTATAACAACCCTTATGGTGGCTATTACAGTCAGTCCAGCGTGCATGGCGTTGTGCACCTTCAAGCAGGTCAACGTGTCAGTGTGTGGGGTAACGGGGGCCCCTATACTGGTGATTATAGCAGCTTTAGCGGCTTTCTGCTAGCCCGTGATCTTTAATCCTCTCACGCATCTGTCTCGATATCTCGGTGCTGTGCATCCTATATTGCTAACAATATTGACATAACATTAGTCAAAACTCTTTCTCTATCGTTTGACAGCCCTGGCAAATTAAAGGAAAATGGTTCCAAAATGGCAATCATTGAGAGCATTACAGTACCTGGAAACTACACTTCCAATACGAACACGAATATTCATTGTCATTTTACCATTAAATGGAAGAGTCAAAAATTTTCTTCCAAAGTTACTAATACAGTGATTGGTCTTGTGTATCTGTAGAGAATGTGAATTTTCTAGTTTCAATAATATTTCTATTTTTAGAATGTGATTACTTATTTTAAAAATATACCTAAAGTTTCATTGGTTGAAAATGTGAACCAATAAAATAATTAATAGCCGGAAGTAAGGGCAATTGGAGCTCACTTCAGGAATATGTTTTAAGGTGTCAAGTTGTGTGAAGTCAAAGTGTCAAGGGTGTAGGAAACAAAAAGAAAAAAAAAGATTTTTGGGAAAATTTACAATACAATACATATATATATATATATAAATTGCTTAGCCGGAAGTCCTTCTTCGCCTCTACTATAAAGTTTGTCCGGTATGGACGCTGATCTGGGCAGGTGCCGGGCGCTGCAGATCGGCCTGCTGTGCGCTCAAAACCCGCCAAATCGTTATAGCTGACATTTTCTTACCGAACGTTTAACCGTTTCTGAGATAAATAAATAAACAAAATGTCCACAAACTGCAATAGCCTCATTCCGCGCGGCGCTTCCGATTCAACCAGTGTCAAGAACGTGCCTTTCCGTAATACCGCAAATTTTGTTTTATTTCCATTCAAAAAACTTTTGCAATCATGTCACCAATCTTACAAAATTTTGTGTTTAACTAATTACATTTGATTAATTAAAAATCGAATCGAGGTTTCAGCATGTTTTCCCATATAGACCCAAAAAATTGATGGTCTTTATATAAAGCCTTGATAGCTCACTTAGTAAAACCTTCGACTGCCGTGCAGGCGACCCAAGTCCAAATCTTCCGCGGGCCTTTTTTTTTTTTTACACTACAATATGAATATCTTTCTTTTTAATTTAGGCTTTTTACTTTTAACTTATTTATTATTATTATTATTATTATTATTATTATTATTATTATTATTATTATTATTATTATTATTATTATTAATAAACTAATAATAATAATAATAATAATAATAATAATAATAATAATAATAATAATAATAATAATAATTATTATTATTATTATTATTATTATTATTATTATTATTATTATTATTATTATTATTATTATTATAATATCTTATATCAAATTTTAGTTTAAAACCTTGGTGTTTTTTATGATTTCTATTTGTATTATTCTTTATTCAATATTATTATTATTATTATTTTTATTATTATTATTATTATTATTATTATTATTATTATTATTATTATTATTATTATTATTATTATTATTATTATTATTATTATTATTATTACCAAGGATCGGGATGGGGTGGTACGTGTAAAAGGGGGCTACGGGTAGGTTTAAAGGGGCATGGGTAGGCATAACGGGGATACGGGTATATATAAGGGGGTACGGTGATGGTCGATTTTTACCAACAACTGGCCCGCTGGTGTCAGTATACATCGGTCCAGTAGTCACCTATATGCGAAAGTGTCGTGTTGCTATAATCTACAAAACAACAACAACAACATGGTCGATTCCTTCTATACGCTCGATGTGTCCGGGGACACAAATCTACCTACTACCTACTGGTCGATTCCTTTCAACCATACCTGCGAAACGATCAACGGGGAAGTATCAAGGAGGGTACAGGTAGGTTACAAGGGAGGTACGGAAGGTATCAAGGGGGTATGGGAAGGTATCAAGTGGGTTCGGGGAGGTATCAAGGGCGTATGGTGAGGCATCATGGGGGGGGGACGGGGAGATATCAGGGGGGGGGTTATGGTGAGGTTTCAAGGGGGATATGGGGAGGTATCATCGTCCAAATGAAACTCGCACACAACAGTTGTCTCTCTGTCTACATTTTAAACAGCAACCTGTGTACCCTGGCTTGCCAAGGTACAAAACCACTAGTACAATATAACTTTATTGATTTCAAACTGAGAAATTCGATACATGGTCTGCAATCCGACATAAAAATTGAGAGTACATGGACAAGAACTAAGAAACGTGCATACATAATTATATAACACGACATATTCACGTTTCATTACTACTTGTTAGGCACATAGACTGGACATTGCTTTCAAGTTCTCGCACAGTACACTTACTATCACATTTATTCCAACATTGAACATGTCATTTCTCTAAGATGCGTAGACTAGATATTGCCTTTCTCACTGCATATTATCACAACATATTTTCCGAGATACCTTCTCATCCTTTACACACACACTCACACACACACACACACACCCACACCCACACACACGACCACCCACACACACACACACACCCACGCACACGCACGCACACACCCACACACCCACGCACACACACACACACACACACACACTGGTCACTGGGGTTTCCTATGATGTTATTATTTGGCAATGTAGGCATTTTATATTTTATAATGATGTTTGTATTCTATTTTGTTTTTGTAAACGGGGGTTCGATATATTAGAGTATAGCCTCAGCGTCCCCTG
This sequence comes from Oncomelania hupensis, assembly GCA_036898135.1. Lineage (NCBI taxonomy): Eukaryota > Metazoa > Mollusca > Gastropoda > Littorinimorpha > Pomatiopsidae > Oncomelania > Oncomelania hupensis. Next base: position 19,093,183 of record CM072519.1, on the reverse strand, counting down.
CGTGGGATGTCTTTATTGTAAAGTGACTGGCTGGTGGAGTGCCTTCAATGTTACCCCTGGGGTTGTTTCGGCAGATCTTTTATGCGGATCAGGGGCGAGTCCTCTTTCAGCGAGGTTGTGGTCTTGATTTTGTGGTCTTGATTTTGTGGTCCTGATTCGGCTCTTTGCAGTCCGCTGGACACTGTAAGCAATGAATAACTAACAATCTTCCGCATGTAATCATCTTTTTTTGAGTGTTTACTTCTTGTTTGGGGCAAAGTTTTGGCAGAGAATTGTATGAAGATGGGAGGAAGGCTGATCTTTCTTTTCCTGGTGATTTTGGCAGTTCTTGAAGTTTGTTCGTCGACTGACATTGTCGACAACACTCCTGAGCGCCCGTCCGCCATGTTTCCTAGGAACTTCCTGTTGAAATTTCGACATTGCAAGGACATCAACTGAAGCTGGATGATGATATTCCCACAAGCAATCAGGATGACTCCATTGGTGACAACACATGTGAGAGGAAGAGACGAAAGAAGCGGGGGTCGAGGGGAGAGGATTACAAGAGCGTATCAAACGTCGTGGCAGTCGTTTTCCTCTCCCCACCATCGCCCTCTCAACACAAGGTCGTTTGCTAACAAGACTGACGTGTTTGCAGCCCTTCTTAGTTACGATAGCGACTTTCGCCGGTGCAACGTTTTCTATTTCACAGAAACATGGCTACATAACGGCATAGGTGACGACTTTCCAGGCTACACGTGCACCAGAGCTGACCGCGACAGGATGCTGACGGGGAAATGCAGGGGAGGCGGTGTGTGTATATTGATCAGCGACAAGTGGGCGACGCAGTACACTTTCCGGTAGCAGGTATGCATCAAAGATTATGAACTGCTGACAGTATCATTCCGTCCATTTTATGTTCCCCGGGAATTTAGCCAGATTACATTTATCCTGACTTATATTCCTGGCTCTTACTTCAGGGCAGCAGGAGAGAGGTTGGCTGAGAGCTATCATGACGCTATGGCCAGAGCTGCTGACCATCCGGTATTCATCTTGGGTGATTTCAACCAATGTGATCTCTCTTTCTTTTTGCCTGGCCTGCAACAGTATTGTTGTTGTTGTTGCACCAATTTTTATTCATCAGATTAACATAAGTTGTACTGATGCAACAGTATGTAACAGTCTCAATACGCATGAAAAATAGTCTTGATTTTTGTTTCGGTAATATTACTAATGCTTATGTTTCACTAGCTAGACCTGCTTTGGGTTTGTCTAATCACAATATTATTCCCATGTTGCCCAGGTATGGACAAAAAGTCAAAACTGAAAAGTCACAGAGAATGAAAAAACAAGTCTGGAATTCAGATACAATTTCCACACTTCATGGGCGTTTTAAAACTACTGATTGGGAGTTTTTTTTTTTAAATTTTAAACAACTGCCCAGACCCAGAAGAACTTGTTGACACTGTAACTTGTTACATCAAGTTTTGTGAGGAGGCAAATTGTTCAGACTAAATCAGTTAAAATTGTCCCCCAAAATAAATAAACCATAGGTTATCAAAAACCACTTGAACAGAAAAAAGCTGCCTTTGGGTCAGGTAAAATTACAGATTATATAGAAAAAACAAAAGAGTTTAACAGACAAGAAAGACTGGCTAGGCTGAAGTACAAAGATGAGGTTGAGGAGAAATTCAGCACAGGCAATGTCAGGGAGGCATGGGGGAGGTAGTGGGGAGGGAGTGGGGTTAGAACTATGATGGGGAAGTCGTCTGGTCGGTCCAGTCAAGGTCACCTGCAGACAGCTGCTGATGTAAATGATCTCAACCGCTTTTATGCGCGCTTTAATGTTAGAGATCTCAGGCAAGATTGCGACTCGCTGTGCCACTCCATTGAGCCAGGCCAACTTGATCTGCCTGAGGATCGAGTTGTCACCATTTTCAAACGGATTAATCCTAACAAAGCTCCCGGTCGTGATCAAATCAAAGTTTTAAAGCCTGTGCAACTCAGCTCGGAAGGATTTTTACAGACACATTTCAGATGTTGCTATATGTTCACATCATGCCTCGGTGTTGGAAAACATCCACTATCATTCTGGTACGCAAAACAAAAACTGCTACTCAGCCAAATGACTTTCGGCCGGTGGCTCTGACCTCGGTGTTAGCAAAATGCCTTGGAACTGTAGTGCGGCAATATTTGCTGACTGATGTGGCCGGCAAGCTGGATCCGCTTAAGTTTACTTATAGGGCTCACCGAGGGTCAGATGACACTTGTCTCACCTTGCTGAATCTTATTTAAAAGCATCTTGACCAGTCAAAATCTTACGTCCGGGTTCTCATGATCGACTTTTCCAGCGCATTTAATTGCATGGAATCCCCCTGGTACTTCTTAGGCGCATGGTCAGTCTTGATATCAACTCAAACATTATTCGATTTGTGAATGATTTCTTAAGAGATCGACCTCAACGTGTTCGGTCGGGCTGAATCACTTCTGATGAAATCATAGTAAACTGTGGTGCACCACAAGGTTGTGTGTTGTCACCCACTCTTTTCTCCATATATGTAACACGTGGATTTGCGTTATTATATATATATATATATATATATATATATATATATATATATATATATATATATATATATATATATATATATATATATATATATATATATATATATATATATATATATATATATATATATATATATATATATATATATATATATATATATATATATATATATATATATATATATAATAACGCAAATCCACGTGTATATATATAAACTGAGACTAGTGTGTGCGTGTGTTTATCTGACTTTCAGTTTAAGGATGCACGTTCTGTCTCAGTGTTTACTCTAAATTTTCATCCACCACCGCACACGTGCTTACAAACAAGGACAAAGTCTACACAGTTACCTCTCTTTGCCCTTCTGTTTTACTATTTCTCATTCATACATCTAATCACATTAAATCACACATTTCTTATACATAATATAAATACAAAGTTGCATCAAATAACCATTGCCTTATAAGGAGGTCATTGTCTGTCTCTCTTGAGAAGTCACTTGCCTCTACACCTTTTTATAAATATTCACTGTCGTTAATGACACACTGAAAGTTCATTGAAAATTCCTGGTCTCCCAACATTAAGTAATTATGGTTTTAGTCACTGTCCTCGCAGATATTCACTAGACATGGTATACACAGCCGACACTAGGAACAAATAGCTACCCCTGTGGAACACTGTAGGTGATCCCGTAGCTCAGGTCTGAAGACTTTTCTTTGCCCACCATTGCCTAACGTCTGCGCCAGTGATGGTTGGTCGAAGGAGAGATAGCAGGTCTTGACGGAGACCAATCCGGTTTTGTAGACGGACATCACAGGGTCATCTGCACCAGCCACATTCCAGGAAGGTTGCTACTCCGAACCGGCCGCTGTATACAACATTTATACAGTTGTAAATTTATGCTCTTATGCTTAAATAGTCTATATGCGTCTCTGACACATAACATTGCAGAGTGCTTGAAGATCCTCTCCTTTCGTAGAATATTTTCCCTATGCCCCCTCACAGTTCTTATGACAATACTTATAGCCACTTCAAAACACTGTACACACATTGGGTGGCCCCCCCCTCCCTCCGCCCCTCATCCTTTCCCACCCCCGAAGGGTGCCGGGGGTTTCAAGTTAAATAGTATCCCCACTTTCTGGAAATTTAGTGCTTTAAATTCCCACTGTCGCTGTCTTTCTCCTTTGTTCTTTCTCATTCCTACTCTGTTCTATCAATCTACTATACTATCTTCTTCGCTAGACCAGTCGCCTACCCTTTTTCTTGAAAACTCTTCCAGGACAAAACTTCTCATTTGTGTGTGAGGTCTGTTGGATCAGCTTGGGAATATTGGACGCTTTCTGCCAGTTGACCACTGGGGCTTCCTATGATGTTATTATTTGGCAATGTAGGCATTTTATATGTATGTGTTTTGTTGATATTTTATAATGTGTTTGTATTCTATTTGGTTTTTGTAAACGGGGGTTCGATAAATTAGAGTATAGCCTTAGCGTCCCCTGCGTGGGATGTCTTTATTATAAAGTGACTGGCTGGTAGAGTGCCTTCAGTGTTACCACTAGGGTTGGTTCGGCAGATCTTTTATGCGGATCAGGGACGAGTCCTCTTTCAGCGAAGTTGTGCTCTTGATTTTATGATCCTGATTCGGTTATACTGGTCCTGATTTGGCTCGGAAGAGTCAGCTGGACCTAAAGCAATAATCATGTAATGTAACATTTTGTAGCCTACATCACAATTGGCTATGAGCCAAATTTTATAATCACAGCTCACTTTCAATTTATAACAGATTTACTGCACATTCATTCATCATTAATATAAATTATACAACTGAATTACATTTCTGTTTCAGCCTCATATCTCCACATATGAATGAGTACAACATGGCATCATAATTATAAACGGTATCACCATTTATAATTACAGGAATAAATACGGTATTTACACCATTTACCGTATTTCCCTCAAACAATGGATGCCTCTGCAACCCAATCACAAAATCCATATAATGCAAAACTTTCCATTTTGTTTAGAATAGTTTCACAGCTTATTATAAATAACTGATAATAATAAATATACAGCTAACATCGTTCGCTAGATTACACCGTAGAAAAATCCCAATTTCCTGGAACTCCAACGAGCACGTCTTCCTCCTTCAACTAGTATGTAATCTCTGAATAAATTAAACTCACTCTAATAATTTTAGACATAAGATAAGATAAGATAAGACAACTTTATTATCTTTTACAAGAAATTACATTGTGGTTTACAATTACAATCAACAAGGAATAAACATCACAATAATAATAACAACAATCATAATGACAATGAGGATAAAAATGCACAGTCTCATATGAATAGAATTACACTTATGCATGCTAACATTAAACGACAGCAAATGTGAAATGAGATTATTTTGGGCAAACAAAACACACACACACACACACACATACACACACACACGCACACACATGTCATTTATTAAGTAATGAGACAGCCTTTGGAATTAAACTGTTTTTCGTTCTGAGAGTTCTGACCCTTGGTGTTTGGTAGCGCCTTCAAGAAGGCAGGAGCTGGAAGTGGTGCGCAAGCACATGAGTGCTATCCAGCACAAAGCAAATAGCTTTCCGCACAACACGTCTTTCATACAACACTTGCAGACTCTCTTGTTTCACTCCCACAACCCTCCCACAGACTTTCACTACTCGATCCAGAATACTTTTGTTTTTTACACACAAACTTCCATACCAGCAGATAAAAGAAAAGGTAAGAACGGACTCAATAAAAGAAGAGTAAAAGGTCTGAAGGATGCGGCTACTGACTTGGAGATTTCGAAGTTTTTGAAGGCAGTAAATTCTAGACTGACATTTTTTGTGTATGGCCTGGGTGTTTGCAGTGAAGTTCAGTTTCTCGTCAATGATGGTTCCCAGGTATTTGTATTGGGTGACTCTCTCGACTGTAACACCATCAATGACAAGGTCTGGAATGAGAGTGTTGTTTTTACGAAAGTCAATTACCAGTTCCTTAGTTTTCTTGACATTTAAGTCCAGATAGTTTTGTTTGCACCAGGAGCTGAACCTATCAACTGCAGAGAAATACACAGCATTTGAATTGGACAGGTCCACAAGGGCAGAGTCATCCGAGTACTTTATGACCGGTGATGCATCAGTTCCTCTGCAGTCGTTTGTGTAGAGCGTGAAAAGTACCGGAGAAAGAACCGTACCCTGAGGAGCTCCTGTGGACGTTTGTTTGAAAGATGAGACAGCAGAGTGAAAGCGGACAACCTGAGATCTGGACACGAGGAAGTGAACGATCCACAGGACGAGTCTAGGAGGAACAGTGTAAGACAAAAGCTTCTGAGCCATGAGGTGTGGCTGTATGGTATTGAAAGCAGAAGAAAAGTCTATAAATAAACATGCGCACTCCTCACTTACGCTAGTGACCTCATAACGTCTATTCATACAAACACATATATAAATTGCGTTTGCTACATTATACACCGACGAGATACGCTTTAACGATGCTTTATCGGCCCTGTTTAAGTTCGCTGATGGTATGGCGTTGGTTGGGCTGCTCAAAGGGGAAGATTCACTGGCTGCATACTATGCAGATGTGCAGGTTTTGACAAAATGTTGTAGAGAGAGCTATGTGGACCTTAATGTAACGAAAACAAAAGAGCTGGTTTTTGATGAAAGAAGAGCAACTACTGACTTTGTTCCTGAGATAATTGGGGAAAAACATGTAGAGGTGGCAGGCAGTTTTAAATACCTTGGTACTATCATAGACACAAAACTCCACTTTCATGACAGTGTTGATTTTATCTGCAAGAGAGCTCAGCAGCGCCTATACCTGCTCCGAAAGTTGAAGTTCTTTGACGTAAGTGCTTGAATACTCCAGACAGCTTATAGTAGTCTCATTGAAAGCATCCTGACATAAAACTTCACATGCTGGTATGGGAATCTTGGGCTTGGGGTACCTAAAGACCTGCAATTGTATTGTAGTATCTGTAATGAACCCATACTGGTTAAGAGTAGGCACAACAAAATAGTAATCCAAATAGAAAAAGATAATATAACGAGTTGTAACATGTTGGGTTAAAAGTGTACAAATCGATTTTAAGAGAGCAAAAGGCATGGAAAAAGAATACGAGAAGAGGATAGCTCATGGGGCAGAGCGGCCATTAGCGGAGCCTCCAAGCCAGCCAACTGGGCAAGCAATCCAGATAGGATCAGGTTGGAAGGAACTGTGGTAGCAGATTCAGACGGCCTTTGAACCCCGCGATTTGCCGGAAGAACGGAAGTACTTGATATAGGAGGCCGCCGATCATCCAACACTCGCGAAGTCTCAAAGCTGAGACGGAACCTCTAGAACCACAGAACCTCCATTTTGATTGATTGAGTAGGCTTAACGTCCCCGGATACAGATGCATATAGGGGACACAGAACCTCCAGAACCTTCACGCTGCTTATATACTTATATACTAAAAATACTTAACCACGGAGTTATATAGCGTTGGAGCAGCAGCTCAGAGTGCGATGCAACTCGATTGATTGTCCTTCGTACTTTTCCTGCTCCGTAGAAGAAGGCAATCTCTTTTGCATTTGTCCTGCTCCATAGAAAGGCAGCACTTTGAAGCTCAGAAATTCGTCCACGAGGGCCCAATCATCTCTCCCGCCATTTTTATTATTTGCGCCTATGGTAATCTAGGCAGTATGAGAACAACCTGCATAAGTCTGGCTGCTTGACTACGTGACTTTATCCTACTTGAGACAGAAGCTCAGAGGACACAAAATTGAGACTGGAGAGCTAAAAGGAGAAGTTACACAAAATTCAGACTGGAGAGCTGAGACGGAAGCGCAGAAGACACAAAACTATCTGATGAGAGGTCTATTGCAACAGGGCTTGCACAGAAAGTCTGTTGCAGATCTTGTAAATATAGTGGACTCACAACACACTAAAACAGTTTGTCATAGTAGGGGATTCCCCATCTGTTTTCTGCAGGTCGCGTCCCCATTTTGTCCTGGAAAAAAATCGTACGATGGGTAAGTGCCACCACAACCCCCTACCCGTATCTCCTGTCTTTATCTCTGCCCGCTCCCCATCCCTCCCTCTCCCTACCCCGCTGATCCATTAGGTTATTTGCTTTTGCAGTTGGAACATATTGAAATAGCAATGGGAATGTGTGATCTTGTGTAATGTGTGTGTGTACCTCTCTCTTTCTGTACAAATGTGTGTGTGTGTTTGGATGTGTGTGTGTGCGCGCGTGTGTGTATGTGAGTGTGCATTGTGTGTGTGTGGGTGTGTGTGTGTGTGTGTGTGTGTATGAGTTGGCACGTGCGTGTATTTTTTGTTGTTGCCTCTTTCTCTCTTTGTGCCTATAAGTGTGTGAGCGCTTCTCTTCCTTCCCTCCTTCCTGCCCTCCCTCCTCTCTTTTTCTCTCTCTCTTTCTCTCCACTCCCCCAAAACAAACAAGCAAACAAACAAACGGGTAAAACCCACCACCATTTAAACATTTCGTGTTTTCAACAACGAAACGTTCAAAATCAATCAGGCTCATTCAATCTTTATTTGTCCCTCGTCTGCAAGGCCATATATTAAGTGGCGTTACACCCTGTGCGCTTTGCAAGCAAGTGTGAGTCGTGGACGTGGTTCGATCCTGTTTGCACACTTGTCCTCATCGTTGAACAGTGCACGGTATACAACAAGGAAGGGCTTAAAAATGGGGAAGCAACGTAAAACTTTGGGTTGTATCCTTTTACAAAAGAGTCAGTTAGGTCAAGGTCACGGTCAAGTTCGCTCGCGCCAATACACACAGTCAAGGACATACACGCACCAGTACAAGGACACACACACACGCATGCACAAAATGCGCACTTAAAGTTGCTACTTGATTTGTAACTCAGAACCAATGCTGATGGAACCATGACTGTGCTGCGCTTGGCGTTGTACTTTCTCCACACTGAACATCCAAGTCAACTGAATAATACAAGAGGTAAAAGGTGTTCCAGTCACATTTTGGTCATTGGAGAGAGAGAGAGAGATAGAGAGAGAGAGAGAGAGAGAGAGAGAGGTGTTTTGAGACCTCCCTTTTCTCTGTGTCAGCTTATTGAATCTGTGCCCATCTTCTCTCCTTCGTTGCATTACCTTCCCCAGTTCTAAGCAGATCCAGTGTACCCATTTAGAGCTGAATGGACTGTGCATGCGTTCGTTCCATTCCTTGTGTCATTGGGTTAGTTGCCTTTCAAGAATGGTCATCCGTCTAAATACTAACAGCGAATGCTCAAATCGCTACGCTAAGCTACTGCGCCACCCTAACTTCAATATTATGGTAACTCAAACTGGGATGCATTGGAATAAGTTGTCATCTTGCTTTATGGTAATTCCCAATCCAACATTGAGCCTTGACCTCATATTCAGCCACGTTCACTGAACACAAAAAGGAATTCTGTTATGTGGTGTGCAGTTATTTTTAGGAACGACGGTCATATATAACTTGCGTTCGCCCCTATGTGAGGGAATTTCCTGTACTTGGGCTTGGGGCGTCGAGGTTGAAATAAAATGTATCACTCATAATCGTAGCTGAATGTTAGAAAAATCAGTCGAATTTGCCGAGGGATTAGATACTACTGCACATATTGTGGTCTGTTGATGAAACAGGAGAATGAAGTACTGATAGGTGTGACATGATGGGAGCATAAATATAAGTATGTAAACAAAACAATGTGACCAGAGTGCAGTCCATAATCTGAAGTGTAATCACCCATGCCATGGTCAGCACTGAGACATACTGCATGTAAACTCTTACAAATCCGTTTCAAATTGATAATGACGCCAAAGAACGGACTTAATAACGCAGGGTCAAGAATACACGCATAAATTCCATTTCAACTGTAGAAAAAATGGCTGTGAAGTCGCCACACAGGTTGTCAGACATTTCTGAAGGTTCGGAATCTTGTGAAAATCGTTATAATAGCGTAGTTGAAACATCAGGCACTGGTTCTCGGGGCAGTGAAGGTTCTGTAGAAAGACCAACAGGTGCTGACATTGATGCTAATGTAAATTGTGATCGCCCATCCGGGCCAATCTCTAGTTCTGTTTCTTGCCCTAACGAGAGCTCTAAAAGTTTTGGCATCTTCGACATCGCTAACGAATATGACGAGTGTGGGGATGATGACAGTACAGCAGCGAACGATGCAGATACGAAAGCAACCAACCGCAACAACCCAAATCTTCATACTCACGACCTCGGTAGCGATAGGAACAGCGATGGCAGCAACGGCAGCAGAAGTTTTCCCACGTCACTGCGCGAAACCATAGCAAATCTTGACGAGGAAAGTTCTGCAGACAGTAAAACTCAGTGCCTTAGAAGCACACTGTTTGGAGCGTCGTCAGATTCTTACTGGGACGAGGATCCTACCCTCCAACCCGTAAACGATTATGACGCTGACTTCTCTTCTGGAGGCACCACTGGCAGTTTAAGCCAACAGTCTAACGACGTCTTGGAGACCGGAAAAATCTCTTGCGACAATCTAGTGGTTTTACGGAATCCACCGCGCAATCGTCGTCAGCGTCAACTCGGCACACTTATTTCAAGAAGTATAGTTAGCGAAGGACGCGTAGTAAGAGACAATAGTGGCGTCCGGCAATCTGCGTCGACGCAGGCAAGTGTAAATGACGTCAGAAGTGCGAATGACGTCAGTAGGGGTCAGAGTGGATCGGCGGACAGCCATGTTTCGCTGGAGGAGCCCAGCGATTTCTACGCGAACGTGAAGAACGAGAAAAGAGCCAGTCAACAGTGCCTCCATCACGCCAGGGTGCGCTACAGCCTCCTACGATGTACCGGCAAGTGTAATTTTTATAAAATTTATTTGTTGTTGTTCTTCTTCCTCATCATTTTTAATATTTGTATTTCCAGACTTTAAATAGTCGAGATAATCAGAACGAGCCAAAATATCGGTCGGTCTGTCTGTCAGATAGTCCATGTTTCATTTTGCTTCGTTAGGATAAAACGGAGTCAAAAACAGCGGCGAGGAAATATACACTTTTGAAAATGCTTAGTTTTTGCTTACGTTTGTGTGTGCCTGTCTAAAAATACATTCGATTGGCTTGCAATTCATTTGTTGTTAATGTGTTGTTGTTTTTTGTGTTTTTTTTGGGTGGGCGGGGGGTGGGGGGGGGGATTTGGTTGTTGTTGGTTTTTGTTCTTGTTCTTGTTGGTCGTTCCTGTATATATTTACATTGTGACAGGAGCTTTAAAGGTAAGACTGATTAGATGTGATGCACCCTTTTTTTTGTTGCAACTATTATTTGAACTGAAATACATTATTATTGTGTGCATTAATTATGCTTCTCCATTGGTACAATATTATTGTTTATTTTTACTTGATACATGTAGGGGTGTCGGATAGTGCAGTGGTTGGAGCACTCGCTACTGTGTCGAAAGTGAAGCACCGTCCGGTGCGGTTAGCACTTGGATGGGTGACCGCTAAGGCGTGCGTGAAGCGACAAATAACAACGCCCCCAGTTGACTCAACTGAGTACCTACCCTCTTGAGGGTGGGGAAGGCAAAGGCAGCGAGGGAGAGAGTTGGGCATCGCCCTCATTACGCTGGCCCAAGATAAGTGTGATCTCCAACATCACACTCCCCTACGGCCACAAGGCTATGGGACTACCTTTACCTTTTTTTTTACATGTAGGTTTCTTTGAATCTGCAATAAACAGACAATAACTATTTGACAGGGTTATATTTTTTAAAAGATGGTTAGAGATCTCCGAACACTAAAAGTAAATAGGAATATTTTTTAGCCGAGAGTCAAGTTTAGTTTTCTTGTAGTAGTAGTAGTAGTAGTAGTAGTAGTAGTAGTAGTAGTAGTAGTAGTAGTAGTAGTAGTAGTAGTAGTAGTAGCAGTAGTAGCAGCAGCAGCAGCAGCGGCGGCGGCGGCAATGGTTGTAGTAGTTTGGGGTGGCCTCGTGGCGCAGTGGATAAGTCGCCGGTTTCCTATGCCGAAGGTCGCGGGTTCGATTCCCGCAAGGGGCGAACGTATGTGACTTAGGTACGAGACTATTGAGGTCACCGAGGGTTTTCCCCGGGCACTCCGGTTTCCCCCCTCCCTTCAATAATGGTACAAGACGCAGTCAATATAAAAATTTCAAAAATAAAAATTCGATTTTCTTTCCGTCTTCAAATAGCGATCTCCCTGCCTTTACACCACCTGTTTGAGTAATGGATGTGTAATTTGGTGTGTGTGAGGGTGGATGAGACAGGTGAGCGTGTATGTTGGTATAGATCGCCGCGCTTTGAGCCCGATTGATTTGGGGAAAGGCGCGTATATAGCAACCTGTATTATTATTATTATTATTATTATTATTATTATTATTATTATTAGTTTGACGCACTAATGGGGTAAAACCCTGGCTGCTGTTATTGTAGAGCTAATTCTTAGTAACGGGTTTCTATAGCCTTCTTTCACCTGCCTATCTTGTCCACAAATGCATGAAGTCAGCGCGCAAGTAAAATTTTAGGGGATTACCCTACTTGATAGGAAGGTTCTTTGATGCACACGTTGTATGATAGATGTCTACAACCTTACGTCAGTTGAAGATAAAATTTAATCGTTTTAAAGTTAGCCTTATATGTTAGATATTTATATTGTTGATAGCCTGTCATACTGTGCTCTCTCTTATGCTAAGCTTTGAAGCCTTTAGCCCTCATTCATATATTATTATTATTATTATTATTATTATTATTATTATTATTATTATTATTATTATTATTATTATTATTATTCATGCACACTGACCCGCGACCTATGATTACCGTCCAATTCATTTTGAATGTTTAGTGCAATATGAAACAGACCCGTCTTTTCCCTACTGTTTTTAACTCGCAGGCGGCCGACTTTTGAAACCGCTTCAGCTCTTCTGCCTTGCAAATCAAGACATTTGTTTTCATGTGGCGTGACGGTGCCATCTTTAAACCTGTACTTCTTTGTACTGTTTTTATTTTTCTGCCATGATAATTGTTGCCACTTGTACCAAAGCATGTTCGTTGTGTTCTACTTGGCAATAAATGATCGTATAGTATCGTATCGTATTTTAGTAGAAGTAGTCGTAAAATCATTACTATAGCTATTAAAAGTACCGGCAGACTTTTTATCTTTTAGTCCTGCCTGCTTTATAATTTTGAGGTCAACTATAGAAAAAACGAGTAACAAAACAAACAAACAATACTACAAACACAAATCTCAAAGTATTATTTTTGCTTCGTGTCTTGTCTGCCTGATGAAGCGCTTCGTTCGAAAATGTGTATTAATTTTTGACAGTTTTATCCCTTTGTTGTGTTGTTTTTGTCCACAGTAGCTTTTTGTTTCTCATTGTTGTAACAATTTGAATGCTGGCTTTGGAACTTTAGAACTTTGTCCTTTTAATACACATACAACAGAGCAACAATACATTAAACCAGGCTCCTAGCCCGAGGGCAGGATAGCCAGACAAGGTGAGAGTGGAGGAGGGGGTACACAGTATAGGCATGACAGCAAAAACTGCATGAAATAACATATTGAGCATTGCAGTACATGACAGCAATAAAACTGCATAATAAAGTGAAATTGCTGAATGTCGGCTCAGTTATCCTTGGGAAAAGGCAAAACGTGTGTTTTGAATTTATAAAAAAGTGACATTCGTAGCGCTAGTGTATGGACCGATCAACTGGCCCACTGACCGACTGCATATTTAAGAGTAACAGGCTTGTTTTTAAAGATTTGATCCATTTTATAATATTTTAAGATGATGCCTCTCTGGTCCTGATTTGGCTCGGAAGAGTCCGCTGGACCTAAAGCAATAATCATGTAATGTAATGTAATGACTGACCGAAAACTGAAGGATGGACCATGACTTAAAGTACCTATATACCCAAACTCTACATATATACTCAAAATCGCTTCAGCCGTTTTTAAGATACTGAGCAAAACATGACTCCGGTAACCTTGACCTTTGCTGTAGCGCAAAAACTGATTGCACGGAAGGCAGGCCTAGGTAATGTTCCTATGAAGTGTGGTCACTAACCTAGGTCATGTTCCTATGAAGTGTGGTCACTAACCTAGGTCATGTTCCTATGAAGTGTGGTCACTAACCTAGGTCATCTTCCTATGAAGTGTGGTCACTAACCTAGGTCATGTTCCTATGAAGTGTGGTCACTAACCTAGGTAATGTTCCTATGAAGTGTGGTCACTAACCTAGGTCATGTTCCTATGAAGTGTGGTCACTAACCTAGGTCATGTTCCTATGAAGTGTGGTCACTAACCTAGGTCATGTTCCTATGAAGTGTGGTCACTAACCTAGGTAATGTTCCTATGAAGTTTGGTCACTAACCTAGGTAATGTTCCTATGAAGTTTGGTCACTAACCTAGGTAATGTTCCTATGAAGTGTGGTCACTAACCTAGGTCATGTTCCTATGAAGTGTGGTCACTAACCTAGGTCATGTTCCTATGAAGTTTGGTCACTAACCTAGGTAATGTTCCTATGAAGTGTGGTCACTAACCTAGGTCATGTTCCTATGAAGTGTGGTCACTAACCTAGGTCATGTTCCTATGAAGTGTGGTCACTAACCTAGGTCATGTTCCTATGAAGTGTGGTCACTAACCTAGGTCATGTTCCTATGAAAGTTTGGTCACTAACCTAGGTAATGTTCCTATGAAGTTTGTTCACTAACCTAGGTAATGTTCCTATGAAGTTTGGTCACTAACCTAGGTAATGTTCCTATGAAGTTTGGTCACTAACCTAGGTAATGTTCCTATGAAGTTTGGTCACTAATCTAGGTAATGTTCCTATGAAGTTTGGTCACTAACCTAGGTAATGTTCCTCTGAAAGTTTGGTCACTAACCTAGGTAATGTTCCTATGAAGTTTGTTCACTAACCTAGGTAATGTTCCTATGAAGTTTGGTCACTAACCTAGGTGATGCTCCTATGAAGTTTGGTCACGAACCTAGGTAATGTTCCTATGAAGTTTGGTCAAAATTTGCTCAGTGGTTCTTGAGATTTATTTTTCAAACGGATCGACTGAGTGACCGACTTCAAAGTATTTTATGCCTGGAAATACAGAAGCGGAAATTTTAAAACAAATTAATACGTAACCAATCCTGGCTTGGGGCCAAAGGCTAGGGTGGTGTGATTCTGCCGCTTGTTCGCACATCTATTGTAACGCCTGCATTGAAGGGCACTGACATACTGGAGTGGTGGAGGGGTGGGTGATCGTTGTGCCAGTTTCATATGATCAGGCCACACATTTCAAGGCTGTCAGCGCTAGAAGCACTGTTGTGCGCTTTGCTTAAAATAGCTCAAGCGTGGAAAAAAAGGATAGGGGTGGGAGTAAGGGAGGGAGTGGGGGAGACACAGCACGACGTACACGGAGTTGTTTTTTTTTATAAGCTTATAGCCCGGTTCAGTAGAATTGTGATTGTGGTATGTAACCCCGCACGATTGTTTGCAGCTGTGTTCCTGGTAGGGACTTGCCTTTTCTCTGAATACAGGGCTTCAGGGCTGGTGGTCGGGGCTAGATGGAGAGGGTTGCGGAGAGTGGGAGTCAGTAGGGATTAGAAGTAGGAGAAAGGTGAGAAGGAGAATCACGATCGACGATTAGATTGGATGATCGACGTGGCGTGCTTTTTTTCCCACCTTGACGAGAGAAATTGTTGAAAAGAAATTAAGGTTTGCTTTTGCACTTCAAAGTGTTATCAAATTCTGCATTCAGTGCGCCAGGTTCAGAACTACAGACACGTTTGTTGTTTTGTTTTTCTTCTGAATATGCTATTTTTAGTCTTGGGTTTTCTATCATTAAAAAAAAGCATTGCTTATTTTCTTTTAATGAGACCGTGTAAAGTATGCTTGTTCATTACATAATTGTTTTGGAGTTTGTTGACGGAGTTTTAAAAAGCAACTTCACGGTGTAAATAGCAATAATAATAATAATAATAATAATAATAATAATAATAATAATAATAATAATAATAATAGATGCCATATGCGCGCTTTCCCCAAGTAATCAGGGTCAAAGCAAGGCGATATGTACCAACATATACGCTCACATGTTCATATACTCTTACATATAAAACAAAAACTCAAAACGTGTAAAGGCAGGGAGATCGCTGTTAGAAGACCAAAGGAAATAGAATTTTATGTTACAATTATGGATTAATTGCATTCAATACGAGTATTGTGGGGAAAGGAAAGGGGAACCGGAGTACCAGGAGAAAACCCACCTTTTCACAAACGATTGTGGGTCGTCAGATCCGTCGGTGCTAGTGGTCAAGTTCTCTGATGACACTACAATCGAGGGTCTCATTTCGGGTGAAGATGAAAGTGCATATCGCGAGGAGGTCGGGCGGCTGGTTGGCTGGTGCTCCGATAACAACCTTGAGCTCAATGTATCTAAAACAAAAGAAATGGTCATCGACTTTTGCAGGAATAAAAGCACAATCTCACCTCTTATGATTAACAGTGAATGTGTAGAACAGGTTGATTCATTTAAATTTCTTGGAACGGTCATTTCCAGCAACCTGTCTTGGGACAATAACAGCATGTCCATTATCAGGAAGTGTCAGCAGCGCCTCCACTTCTTCAGACAGCTCAAGAGGCTCGGACTTAACCAGACAATACTCGCGCTTTTCTATCGCGCCGTGATTGAGAGTATCCTGTGCTTCAGTATCACAGTCTGGTTTGGAGGCGCCACTTCGGGCGAGAAGTTTCAACTCGAAAGAATTGTGAAACGCGCGGCAAAAATCATAGGTTGCGATTTATTATCCCTCGCGTCCTTATACAGCACGCGTTTGGCAAGAAGGGCCAGCAACATTACTGGCGACCCATCCCATCCAGCCAACCATCTGTTCGAGCTCCTCCCGTCAGGCAAACGCTTCAGAGCACTAAAAGTTAGAACTAGCCGGTTTAGACGCAGCTTCTTCCCCGAGGCTGCCCTCTCGGTACCAGTGTCCTCAGTTATCCACATAGCATGAGGTGTTATACTTAAACGCCAATTTATTAGTTGCGATAATGTGTTAGTGGTGCAATTCTGATTCTTTAATGTATTTTATCTCATTACGTTTTAATTTAGATACCCATGCGGGTATGCGTGAGTATGCGTGTGCGTGTGGGGGTTGCGAGTGGGCGTGCGCCTGTGCTGTACTCCTTAAAATAACTTTCTCTATTAGAGTATTTTAATGTTTTAATGTCCAATGGAAGGTTGTTTGTTGTTGCAGAGGGACTGAATGTTTTACCGCATCACCAAAACGAAATCCTATGTATTTTGAATTCATTTGGTAATAAAGTGTCTTGAACTTGAACTTGAACCCTGTAAAGTCTAGTACCAAAATCACATAAGTTCATCCTCTGCGGGATTTGAACCTGGAACTTCTGATATTGGCGACTACTACTGTGCCACCAGACCACCCTCCGTATGCTCTCTTTCTCTGTCTCTCTCTCTGTCTGTCTGTCTGTGTGTCTCTGTCTGTCTCTCTGTCTGTGTCCCTCTGTCTCTTATTCTCTGTCTGTGTCTGTCTCTGTCTGTCTCTGTCTCTCTCTCTGTGTATGTCTCTCTGTCTCTGTCTGTCTCTCTGTCTGTCTGTCTCTCTCCTCTCTCATTCTTTCTGTCTCTTTCTCTGTAAACGGCTAGTCTTAAAACTTAATTATGTTAAAACAAAGGTAATGGTGTTTCAAAAAGGGGGCTTTTTGGGTACGAAGGAAAAATGGACCCTGGATGGGAGCGTACTTGAAGTGATAACTGAATACTTTTATCTTGGATTCATGTTCACATTGAAAATGAGCTTAAACAGAAGTGTTAGCGCTCTGGCAGGTAAGGGCAGAAGGGCATGTGTAGAATGCATAAAATGCATAGGTAAATTAAATGACATTATTAAAACTTGCTTCTTCAACATTTTTGACTCACAGGTGCAGCCAGTTTGGATGTACGCCTCTGAAATGTGGGGCTTGAATAGACTGGACAGTATTAAAAAAACGTCCACACATTAGCTTGCAAGCGTTTTCTTAGAGTAGTACTACCGCTAGAAGTGCCAAGCAGATTTGCATGATGGGGAACTGGGAAGATACCCTTTGTATATCAATAGTGCAGTTCGATGCATCAAATAAAATACTGGTTAAATTTGCTGCAAATGGATGTATCAAGACTACCAAAACAGGCTTATTCCATGCTGTAAAGTATGGACGATAGAGACAAAGCATGCTGGGCAACACCAGGAAAACACACTTTGTTTAAATTAGGGTTTGGATATGCGTGGATTAACCAGGGCGTAGGATGTGAATCTGCTTGTTTCAATGTTGAAACAGAGAATTATGGACCAGTATATGTTCAAGAATGGAACTGCTCGGCGAGACAGAAAGATATTTATAGAGCATACAGTTTATTCAAGTCAGATTTTATATGTGAAGAATTTTTTGATTTTTTTTTAAATATTAGATGCCTTAGTCTGTCTTGTTAAACTTCGCATCGGTGTACTACCTATTAATGGGTCACTTTTAAGAGATCTATTTATGACAATGCGAATACTTTGTGCCTTATATATAATGAAACTGAAGATGAAGCTAATTTTTTCATCACTGTCGTTTGTACAGACATATTAGGATGAAATACTTACTCGGCATTAGCGAACATTACACGGCGGTATTACGTAATGGATCCACTGATCAGATTCGCAAATTAGTTTTTATATATTTTCTACGCATTGCGTCAAAGGCAAACCTATATCGACCGTAATTATGACACTAATTTTCAGTAACAGGAGACGCGGATGGGTGTCATCGTCGCCATGACTTTGGACTTTTTTTTTTCTTTTAGGGAGAGCACGCTCATCCTTCTTTTCATTAAACATCACAATGCACAGTAAATCCACATATCTTATGCATAATAACGACAACCAAGGAACTTAATATTTTCCACAAATGTAGTTTGTCCACATTCATAGTACAGTCATTGTATAGTTAACATAGAAAGTACCATCAACAATGGTGTTCTCTTTTTAGTTTTTTTATGATATAGTATGCATATATACACTTGTACACGCACGCACACGTACACATACACACACACAAAGAGACAGAGGCTAAGCAGAAAGAAATCAAAAAGGGCTGAGCGAATGAGACATGGGGTAGGAGAGGGGTAGGGGTGGGGTTGGGTTGGCAAATTCTATTACAGTTTCCAGTATCTTGCATAAAAAATACTAATATTAATGATAATATTAAAAAGGATTTACAGATATGGAGCATATTGTTGCCAGTCGTCAATCCAGCGACCACCATTAACATTAGCATAATAATAATGACTTTGGACTTTTGATAATTGTTTTATTTGCATTCGGTTTGCTTTTATTGTTTTCCATGTATTGTATTGTGACCATTTTCTAAGGGCCAATGCCTTCAAAAATGACAGTTTTGTTCGTTGCTCTCTCTCTCTCTCTCTCTCTCTCTCTCTCTCTCTCTCTCTCTCTCTCTCTCTCTCTCCAGATCTCCAGTTTAGTTTGCTGGTGACATTGAAAGAGATAAATGGTAAGAATGTCTTGCATAAGAGCTGCAAAGTTATACCTAAATTTAGCTTTTCGAATTTTTCCTCCCTAATTTGTATGACGCAAGTAGCCGTCACAGGGACTGGGGAATGTAAACATTGTATGATTTATATATGTGCGCTGCAAGCTTACTTTCAAAGGCTTAAAGAAGCAGACGTTTAAGCAAACAGAACATGTTAGTTCAATATTGAATGTCTGTAATGCTTGGCACACGTAAAATGTGCCTAAAATTTGACTGAGTGAAACATACCTTTAGTGAATGAACATTACAGTTTTACGTCCACACCCGTCTTTGACCTTACCACAGGCATGGACAATTATCTCATGGCCCTGGGAAGACGAGATAGGGACCTAAATCAACACTAAACCGTTAGAGCAATTTTTCTATCTATCTATCCTATCGCGCAACTCTGAGGTCGTTGGGGCACCACTGATGATCCTTTAACCATCACTTTCCATCTCTCCCTGTCCCCAGCAACCATCACGGCTTCGCTCAGTGTCAAGCCAGTCCATTTTCCAATGTTGTCCTTCCACCTCTTTGTAGGTCTCCCTCTGCTTCTACCTCCTTGCACTGTGCCTTGCAGGATGGTCTTTGCAAGGCCTGATCTGGTGACGTGACCATACCATCGGAATTTCCGTTTCTTCACCACTGTGAGCAGGTCATCGTGTTGTCAAATGGCTTGTGTGATGGTCTGTCGGACTTCGTCGTTGGTGATATGCTGGGTATAGGAAATGCCCAGAAGTCTTCTGTAGCACCTCATCTTCATGCTTTGTATTCTTCGATGGAGATCTGCTGTGAGGGTCCATGTTTCGCAAGCGTATAGGAAGACGGAGATGACAAGGGAGCGCAGCAGCCTTACCTTGGAATGTAGACTGATGGTCCTGTCTTTCCAAATGGGCTTTAACCTTGCCAGGGCGGCAGTTGTTTGTGCGATCCTGGAGAGTACTTCGTGTCGGGACCCAGTCTGATACAATGGGTCCTAAATATTTGAAGCTATGCACTGTGTTGAGGGATTGGCCTTGGACTTTGATGTCCATGTTGATGCCATCGGTGTTGTTGGTCATCAATTTGGTCTTCTCTGCACTTATTTCCATTCCATAGGCTCTGAAGGTGGTGTCAAACCTTTGTACCAGCTGTTTAAGATCTTGTTCCTCTCCAGCCAATCCATTAATGTCATCCGCAATACGAAGGTTAGAAATTGCTCTACCCCCTAGGCTGACTGTGCCTTCGTGATCTGCAAGGGCATCTGACATAATGCGCTCTAGGAAGATGTTGAAGAGGGGTTGGAGAGAGTAGGCATCCTTGACGCACACCGATTGCTGTTCTGAACCAGTTTCCGATGGCGCTGTTATGAAGGACTGCACTGGTAATCTTGTCATACATGCTTTTGATGACTTCAATAATTTTAGGGCTGATGTTGGACACTCTCATGGTGGCCCACAGAGCTGCATGCCAGACTCGATCAAACACCTTCTTGAAGTCTACGAACATATGATATAGATGTTGGTGGTGCTGTAGGTATTTCTCGCAGAGTATTCTGAGGTTGAAAATCTGTTCAGTGGTACTTCGCCCTGCCCTGAATCCTGCTTGTTCTTCAGCTATGATTTGTTCAGCTTGGGGATTAAACCTGTTGAATATTATTTTCAGGAGGACCTTGCTGGGATGGCTCATGGTGCGGTAATTTTCACACTTCTGAAAGTTACCTTTTTTGGGAAGAGTAATGACAAACGAGTGGGTCTATGGTGTAGGCCACTCCCCACTCTGCCAGATCTTGTTACAGATAATAGTGAGGGCGTCAATCATCGCTTCTCCTCCTGCTTGAAGCAGTTCCGCGGGTATGTTGTCCATACACCAGCCAAAGAAGAAGCCGTGAATCACGCTGGAACCTTTGGACCTCTGTGATAAACGAAGAGAGATGAAAAAGAAAAAGAACACATCACAGGGAGCTGATGCCTACCGAAAAATCAACAATGACATTCGAAAAGGCATGCGCACAGCAAAGGAGAACTGGATAGAAGATTAATGCTAGGAAATAGAGAACAGTCTGAACAAGAACAACAGCAAAAAGGCCTACCAGACTGTGAAGCGGCTGACAAGTGTTAAACACCTTAAGGTCTCCACGATCCAAAGCAAGTCTGGCATATGCCTTACAAAAGAACAATAAGTCTTAGATAGATGGACAGAGTACTGCTCTGACCTTTACAAGCACACACCAAACGGAAACCCATCAGTTCTAGCATGTCCAGAGAACAGAGAAGAAGAAGAAATCCTCCCAAATCTCCGAAAAGAAGTTGAGGCAGCAGTGCAGTCGCTGAAGAAAGGGAAGTTAGCGGGAACAATCTTTAGGGGGATGAAAATGGGCCACTTTTCATCTTGCCCCACCACAGAATTCGAACCTGGAACAAAAAGTAACGGCAGTAGGTCAAATACCTTATTGTTTCTGATGTTCCATGTAGCCCCAAGGAGCCAATGAATAAAACAAAGTCTGACAACTGTAAAACTCCAACTATTCTATTGAAATCCCTTTGGAAAATATTCATTTGAGATTTTTTTTTCTCCATTTATTCTTTAAGCTAAATAATCTTTATGTAGAAGCTTACTTTATAAATAATCATTTGCATACAAACAATGTAAGATTTCTCTAAGTAATATATTTTCTCCGTAAATAACTTATTATTTACCTAAACAATACATTGTTTAGGTAAATAAATCAAGATATAGGAAAATTAGGCATTGTTTCTAAATAAGGGATTTTTTACTTATATAATGCACTATTTTTTTTAGCATATTGTGTTAAATAATTTATTATTTTGAAATGTTTCTAAATAATGATTTGTTTACATATACAATATATTATTTAGCAGAATTTGATTAATAATGTATTATTTAGAAGACGTTGCTAAATAACGCGTTATTTATGTAAACAATTAATTGTTTCGTCACGGTAATTTTCATTATTTGAGGGATTCCAGGATTCGCTTAAAAACTTGGTTTGTATAATTTGACTGCTTTCTAAAAATAAGTGCGAGGTCTTTCCAAAGATTGTGTATCCAAAATGTGTGTTATTTATTTTTCAAAACAAATCACTCCACAAATTCGAAAGGTCAAGGTCAGTTGTATGCGTGACTGTTCATTTTCAGTATCTCCGTCAGAAGAAAAAGGTGTGCTTTCTTTTTGTATTTATTTACCCCAAAACGCATGGATAGGATTAGAAAAAGTGGACTGTTGAAAAACTGGAATCGACGCTACTGCTATTTTTGTGTAAGCTTACTTCACAAGATCGCCGTTAACTTGCGAGTCCTCCATGTTTCTTTACTCTAAAGGCAATCCCGCCAATGTAGAAATAATTATGAATCTCTCTTTTCTGGAACTGTTACTGTTGCAGTTTTGTATATTAATACTGTTGCGAACATATTAAAAAAATGGAGTGAAATAAAGCAGTTGCCTCATTTTAAATCGCAAAACAGCGTGAAATCATCATTTTCCAATTTACTTGTATCTGCGGATCCCCAAAATAATGAAAATTGCAGTCCCTTTAGAATGAATTGTTTACGTAAATAATGCATTATTTAGAAACATCTTCTAAATAATACATTTAGCACATTCTGCTAAATAATGCATTACATAGGCAAACAAATAATTATTTAGAAACAGTTTTAAAATAATACATTATTTCACACAATATGCTAAAAAGTGCTTTTATATAGGTAAATAATTTCTTATTCATTTAGCAACTGCGTTATTTACCTATATCATAATTTATTGACCTAAACAATATTTTGTTTAGGTAAATAAGTTATTTACCGTCAAAATATATGTAGATAAATCTTACATTGTTTGTAAACAAATGATTATGTAGAAAGTATGCTTAGTATGTAAGTAAAAATAAATATTTTACAAAAGGAATTCCACTCTCTTCGTACTACTAAGTGAAATTTCGCACTTTGCATCCGCGCTGCTATCCGTCATGTTGCAGACGAAACCTTCTTCATTCCGTGACAATACGTCGCACGGTGTGACTGTGCAACATTTAATAATTTGTAATATATAAATGTCAGGATAGAGTGATGTATTGAAGCGCAGACCTTGTTTTCAAGAGGTCACGGGTTCGAATCCAGTTGTCTAATAATAATAATAATAATAATAATAATAATAATAATAATAATAATAATAATAATAATAATAATAATAATAATAATAATAATAATAATAATAATAATTATTATTATTATTATTATTATTAATATTATTATTATTATTATTATTATTATTATTATTATTATTATTATTATCTACTACCACCGTCACCAATATTTATGCAGCGCTTAATCCTAAATATATAGAAAATTTAAAGCGCTGTTTAATACAGGAGTATACGTCGATTAAGTGTATGAAGTGTATATATAGAGTCAGAGAGAGTGAGAAGGAGGAGGAGAGACGGGAGAGAGAGAGAGAGAAAGAGAGAGAGAGGGAGGAAGGTAGGGAGAGAGAGGGAGGGAGGGAGGGAGGAAGGGGGGGGGGGAGAGAGAGAGCGCGCGGAGAACTAACTATATACAGATGGCAGGTGCATTACACAGTGTGGGTGCTGGTATTGCACACATTAGGAAATTAGGAGCGGGAGGGTGGGGGAGATTGGGAAAAAAAATCGCAGTTGATCCTCTGTGGCGCAGTGGTAGACATGAGTACCTTTTCATAAAAAGAGTTAATCATATCTACGTAAACCTCCTGAGGTTTCTGTGGCTCTCTTAGGCTATTCATGGAGAGTTGTGACAGAGATCACGGCTGTCCAGTCCTCAGGTTGCCCTGCTGCAGGGCAATAATAGTGAAAAATATAACTACCTTTTGCTCAGGAGCAGATGTCGCGTCTTATCATCTTTGGTGAAAAAGACGTAAATAAAACAACCAACCAAACAACCAACCGCAGATGTCGCAGCGGGTGTCTTCTGCTTGTCCGAAAGGCATTTGAATACCTTGCAATTGCCTCTCCTGCTCAAGCGTCCGCGTGACCATAGTTCAAGGGACCATAGAAGATCCTCTTATTCAGGCACCCAAAAAAGGAAGCGGAATTTAACTAACTTTCATCTCCTCCAGACGTACTGCTGACCACGAGTGTTTGATTGTGCAGCACGGCTAGGGCAAGACAACGTGAACGTTTTGCTGGCAGACCTGCAGAAAGACAACGACGCCGAGCAAAGCTGCGAGCTGCTGAAACGCCTGCTGAAGGTGCAAAAGGAACTGACGGAGAAGAAGCAGTACAAGAGCCTGGCAGTGTTCCTGAAAGTCAACAAACACCAGGCTTCCACCGTATCCTGCCTCACCACGCTGCTTCTGGAGCTCCGCAGCAGGTATAGTCAAGGTTTTAACACAATAGCTCGGGTATAGTCAAGGTTTTAACACAATAGCTCGGGTATAGTCAAGGTTTTAACACAATAGCTCGGGTATAGTCAAGGTTTTAACACAATAGCTCGGGTATAGTCAAGGTTTTAACACAATAGCTCGGGTATAGTCAAGGTTTTAACACAATAGCTCGGGTATAGTCAAGGTTTTAACACAATAGCTCGGGTATAGTCAAGGTTTTAACACAATAGCTCGGGTATAGTCAAGGTTTTAACACAATAGCTCGGGTATAGTCAAGGTTTTAACACAATAGCTCGGGTATAGTCAAGATTTTAACACAATAGCTCGGGTATAGTCAAGGTTGTAACACAATAGCTCGGGTAAAAAACAAAAGGGGAAGTTAAAATATTTTTACTTATCATTTTATATACTATCATACATTGTATACATAGAAAAGTCTTTATTATTTTTTCAAGCATTGTTATTTTAAAGTACATTTTTCGCGAAGATTTGGAACAAGCATGTTTGTTTGCCGTCTTGCTTTCTTTCTCCTCATCTATCATAAATAAGCAGTAACTGTAGTTTTATGTTAGATAATCATACTGTTGTAGTTATTTTTGTCCATTTTAATTAATTTATTTTCTTTTTTTGTTAATGTGTTTGTTTATAATTTAGTATGTGGTCTAATATCACAGACGATTAATTAAATAAAATCAAGCTTCACAGTGTATTTCTTCTTTTTCTTCTACTTCTTTCTTTCTTTCTTTCTTTCTTTCTTTCTTTCTTTCTTTCTTTCTTTCTTTCTTTCTTTCTTTCTTTTCTTCTTCTTCTTCTTCTTCTTCTTCTTCTTCTTCTTCTTCTTCTTCTTCTTCTTCTTCTTCTTCTTCTTCTTCTTCTTCTTCTTCTTCTTCTTCTTCTTTCTTCTTTTCTGTCTTCTTTTCTTTTCTTTCTTCTTTCTTTCTTTCTTTCAATCTTTGTTTCTTTGTTTCTTTGTTTCTTTCTTCTTCTTCTTCTTCTTCTTCTTCTTCTTCTTCTTCTTCTTCTTCTTCTTCTTCTTCTTCTTCTAATCCCTTTACATGTGGGCATTTTATATGTATGAGTTTTGTTGATATTTTATAATGATGTTTGTATTCTATTTTGTTTTTTTAAACGGGGGTTCGATAAATTAGAGTATAGCCTCAGCGTCCCCTGCGTGGGATGTCTTTATTGTAAAGTGACTGGCTGGTGGAGAGCTTTCAGTTTTACCACTAGGGTTGTTTCAGCAGATCTTTTGTGCGGATCAGGGGTTGTCCGGTCCTGATTTGGCTCGGAAGAGTCCGCTGGACCTAAAGCAATAATCATGTAATGTAATGTAATCCCTTTGCAGGGCAACCGGTCCTGATTTGGCTCGGAAGAGTCCGCTGGACCTAAAGCAACAATAAATCAATCAATCATTGCAGGGCAACAACCGTGATATTTTGATGGTGCGCATCATCTATCATTAAGAACGAAAGTAATCTTTTTTTTAAAGTGGTATATTTATTCAACAAAGTCGTTAAGGACATCTGTGAGCTGGCAAGTGCGCTGCGTGAGAACAATAAGTCACCTTGCACTTCACGATAAGGCATAATGACTACGGCATACTTAATGCAGTGGTCCCTGGTTGTTTTGTGGTGGCTTGCAGCCAGGACAAGAGCAGGGTGGAGGACGTGCTGAACGTGGCGGAGCTGTCCAAGCAGGCCCTGCTGCAGCTGAACGACACGGATGAGAGCGCCAGTCTGCTGCTGTACATGGTCACGCTGCATCTCATGGCCGTGTCCGCCTTGCTCAGCCGCTGTCCCTTGCCTGACCAAGAACGCCTGGACTGCCTGACCATCAGCAAGAAGAACGCCAAGAAAAAGCAGCACGGAGAGGGCATGAAGGGTCTGGTCGTCAAAGCCTTGCAGCTATTTCATGACGTAAGTGAATCATGTTCCAATGAGATGTTTACATAAGCCAAGTAAACACGAGTAGGCTCATCTTTAGTGTACTATTTTTTTTTTACGTCAGGTATCCTTATAGCTTGCGAGATCCTGGCAAGTAGTAGGCTAGGCTACAAGCAAGCCGGTTCTCTCACAACGTTGCCGTCACTGGACTTGCTTTTCTATGGAGGGGAGGAGGGTGAGGAGGGTGAGGAGACGAGAGGCACGGTGGTCTAATAGTAGTGCTTTGGCTTGCGGATCTGAAGGTCCCGGGTTCGAGCCCTGTCCGGGCCATTGTGTTGTGTACCTGGGAAAGACACTGTACTCTCGTTTCCTACTCCTTCGGATGAGAGTATAAACCGAGGTCTAGTCTGTGTGTCGCATACATTCCATCATAACGGACCTTAAAGATCCTGACGCTCATGTACTAAACGGGTAACAAGAACACACCCAGCATGCACTTGGTCCTTCTCTCCCATCACTGGCTGGCCAGGATAGTGCTCATTTGTCCGGGCGTCAGACCATGCGCCCAAAGGCTGCGGGTGGGCGTCTCGGGCGGTTTGAGTTAGATCCTGTATCGGCCAGCGCCTAGAGTCTGGTCAAGTACGGCGAGATAAGTGCGCTATACAAATCCTCAATAATAATAATAAAAATTAATGGAGGTTGGGTGGAGGTGTAACAATACCTCTTAACTTTTTAAGCAAGTTCTTCTTAAACAAGTTTTGTTTTATAGTTGATATGAATTCTACCTTTGCTTTAAAAACAGAAATGTTTCAATCGTGTTCATTGACGTTTGTGCTCCACAGGAGTTATGGTCGCTAGTGGAAAAAGGAGTCCGAGGTATGGATTGGGAGCAGGCAGACTTCAGCGCTGAGGAGAGGACCAAGAGGAAACAGGACTTCTCCCGTGCCTCGTTCTGTCAGCTCTTCATCTATGTCTTCACACTGCTAAACGAGGTACCACTTATGATATAGTATAGGAGGCCGAGGAAAAGTAGGATTATGAAGAGGAGGAAGGGAGCAGAGAGGTGTGGCAGTAGCAATAAGAGGTGAAAGAGAAATAAGAGGGGAAGACAGAGTAACAGTAATAGTAGCAGTAGATTAAGAGGGTGAGTAGTATAAGTAGCAGCAGCACCAATATCATGGTACTAGTAGTAAAAGCAGCAGCAATCCGATTAAAAAAAAGAGCAAGTAGGCTACGCTTAAATGGTACCATATCCTGTTTTAAAAAATGATTTTTTTAAGCAAGTTGTTGATAATTTGAGACAATATAATATTTTTAAGTTTTGAGGTCAAGTAGCCAATATTATTTTTTGTGATGACTGAAATTGTGTTATAATTATGTTTTCAGTTGAATCTACAAGGCCGAACAGAACTTGGGCAGAACTTAATCGGGACGCTTCAGGACATCTACGACAGCTGGTCATCTCGGTCCGGCAAAGCCAAGCTTGCAGACGAAGCCAGAATCATCCTGGACTTCTGCCTCGTACGTGGCATAATCCATCTCCTCAAATCCGTCTTTGAGGAAGAGGATTCCAAAGTTGGGGACCAGAGCTGCGAACACAACGAGCGATTGGCGATGCTGCTCTTTCAGGTAACATTTTAATTATGATGGATGGTAACTAAACGTATCTCTCAAGCAAAGAACATACGTTCAGCTTTCCGCGTTCTTTCAAGTACCGTCTTCAGTAAAATGGTTGACGTACCTAGAAACTTGGCAGTTGGCGAGAATACTTCATGATTTGTGACTGAATCACAATTGCAGGCGGTGGCGTCCTCTGCTCAAAGGTGATTTTGACGTTGTTGATTGTTTGTCTGTTACGTCGTTGTGGTACATGGTTTTGTTTTGATATGTGTGTGCGTGCGTGTGTGTGAGGGTGTGTGTGAGTTTTGTTTACACAGTGTTATCTGGACAAATCAGTGAACATCTACATAACTTGTATTGACATGCCTACTTGTTTTGACGTCAGAACAATGATCCGTTAGGTTTAGGGCTGGGTTAGGGTTAGGGTTCGAACACTTCAAAGTACTTAAAAATGGGGACGAAATATGACCCATTGTTAGCACAACGTAGGTGGCGTTTCGGGAAAGTCATGATAATACTGTGTAACCTCGGCTGTGTGTGCGTGTGTGTGTGTGTGCGTGTGGGTGTGTGTGTGTGTGTGCGTGTGTGTGTGTGTGTGCTTACAGTGTCACGTGGCTTACCTGAATCTTAGTGTGGGAGTGATGATAGATCAATCCTGTAGAGTGTGGTAAATGCGATGTAATGACATGAGTGTGTGAATACTAGATGTCCATAAAAATAAATTCTTCATTGAATTAACATTAACCCAGTTTTTTATTTTAAAAAATATAGGAATATTTAACTACTATGCCTTCAGTATGGTGATATATTATATTTTAGTTTTGTGTGTGTGTGTGTGTGAGAGAGAGAGAGAGAGAGAGAGAGAGAGAGAGAGCGAGCGAGCACAAAACCCCGAAATTTGGCATTTGTTGTATTAATTATTTAACAAATTAGCACAGAACTGATGACAATGGTGGGATAATCATCCATAGTGACTAGAATGATTTTTGTCCAAGGAAAATGACTACATTACGGTTTGTGTGTTGTGCCGGGGAGAATGATTGTGTGCCTCTTGAATGCTTGATTGTGAGTTTCCTTTGCTCATGTTTTCGTGTGCCTGCTGGTTTCAATGCTTACATTTCATTTTTATCAGAAGACGTGTGTGGGTGGGTGGGTGGGTGGGTGGATATGTGTGATCCTGGCCGGTCTATTACACTACATCAGTTTCTGAAATCTTTCTCATGGACGTTAATAATCTTTCGGATGATATATGCCTGTTCTTGTTTAAAATTTCTGAAGATCTCAGAAGGTATAATATACTGTTATTACTACATTCCGGATGTCGTTCGCAATATTTGAGACTTCTGAATTGGACGTGTATCTCCGCGGGTTCAGAAACTATTTGTGAGCAATAAGCAGATGAATGCAGCGCGAACCACAGGATCACTGATCACTGAACATTAGTTCACATGACTAATAGGTGTGCTGCTGTAGACAGTCCAAAGTCGAAACAGTAGTGTTCTGTACTGTGTTGAGTGATTCCTTTGGCGTTACTGCAGGTTGTGAAAGACGGCTTGGACCACAAGAACTGCAGTTCCATACTCTGTGAGTGATTTCCAATGGCTGCTGTTGCAGGTAGTGAAAGGCAGCATCGACCCCAATAACGCCAAGAGGTGTCTGGAACGCGACGTGGAATCCCTCCCTTTTCACATGTCCCGCTACGTGAGGGAGAGGTTCAACTTCTTCTTCACCAGCATCAACCAGTCCGTGCAAGTGTTGGCTCAGGGCTACATGCAGGACAGTCTCAAGCTGATCGGCTTCAAGCGATCGATGGACAGCCAATACAGATCTCAAGGTAACAGCATAATTAATAGATATATATATATATATATGAAAACACACCCAGCATGCACTACGTCCTATATTCTCCTCGTCTTGGATGAGAGTTGGAGAAAGAAGCAGAAGTATCAAAGTGGATTTGATGTTGTGGTTGTTTACTCACCGCAGTAGTTTTCGCTTCAGGTCTGTGCGGCTGGAACAGGTTCAGGTGCACGGTGAATCAGCAGGAGGCAGAGGGCAGTATGTACACACCGAGGGCAGGCTGCCAGGCCGCCACGTCCCTGGACAAGTGCATGGAACAGCATCCAGGTGGTGAAGGCAAAACCAGGTTGGTGCAGGTATTGTACACACACGCACACAAATTTACAAAATGTCCTTTGTCACTTCTTCGACGACGTTATTTTAAACTCGGTAAGCGTAAGCGTTCGACGACGATCAGTCATTTATTTACTCATTTACTCCTTCAAACCAGACAGATATTCATGTACTCACAAAGAAGATAGCGTCATCAGTCGTGTTTCACACCGATAGAAGGCACAAATCCGCTGTTACAGATGCAAAAAGACCTCGGAGGAAGCGCGCCGGCACGTGAACAACCTCAACCGTTTGAAAGAACTGAGTCTGCAGTGTCCCCACTTGCTGCAACTTCACGCCTATCAGCTACAGCCTTTCCCTTTCTACATTACAGAGCAGGTTAGTGCAAATGAATTGTTTGTTTGTTTGTAACCTCCATGAGTTTTTCAAGGCGCAGGCCACAGAGGCACATCCAATACAAAATAATTTGCTGAATTTTAGAACCCATGTCCCCAATACAAGCTAGACGCGCGTACATGAGCTTTGGATATGGATCACTTAGTCATCTTATTTTGACTGAAATTATGTCCTTGAAATTATTGAAGTGATATTTCGGTTGCGAGAACTAGATTTTATTTAATTATGTATTTATTTTAGATTGGATTCGGTATAGATATGTTCTTATGTATAAAACCGATTAAGGGTGTAGATTGGAATCGGTAGAGATATGTTCTTATGTATACAGCCGATTAAGGGTGTAGATTAGATTCGGTATAGATATGTTCTTATGTATACAGCCGATTAAGGTGTGTAGATTGGATTCGGTATAGATATGTTGTTATGTATACAGCCGATTAAGGTGTGTAGATTGGATTCGGTATAGATATGTTCTTATGTAAAAAGCCGATTAAGGGTATAATTTTATACGAATCTCCCTTACCTCTTGTTGTTGCCATTGACAACATCGTCGTCGTCCGTATATCCTCCTCCTCCTCTTTGTCTTCCTCCTCCTCTTTGTCGTCGTCGTCCTCCTCCTCCTCATTCTTCTTCTTCTTCTTCTTCTTCTTCTTCTTCTTCTTCTTCTTTTTCTTCTTCTTCTTCTTCTTCTTCTTCTTCTTCTTCTTCTTCTTCTTCTTCTTCTTCTTCTTCTTCTTCTTCTTCTTCTTCTTCTTCTTCTTCTTCTTCTTCATCTTCTTCATCATCGTCATCATAATCATCATTTTCACCATTACTACCATCACCACCACCACAATCATCATCATCATCATCATCATCATCATCATCATCATCATCATCATCATCATCATCATCATCATCATCATCATCATCATCATCATCATCATCTTTATCTTTATTGTCGTAGTTAATTAAACCGTCAATTATCTTCATCGTCATCGTCGTCGCCGTTTTTGGAACGGTCTTTAGTCATTATCATTATTAACGTCGTGGGGATGAAAATAATGACGATTGGTGTGTGCACTTGTCAGGTGGAACAGCGGCGATTGTTGTCCCTCTTGCTCAGTCATCGCAAGATGCAGCTGTGGCTGGACCACTCCATCCTCCGCAGACTGACCTTTGACCTGTTGAAAGGCCTGAGTTTTCTGGCTAGCCACAACCTTGACCCTCGTGACATCACGGCCTACAACACGGTGGTGAGGCCAGCGTCAGGAAACCAGCGACTGTCGGGCTGCTCCGTGTTGGCACGTGAAGATTTTACCCTGACGATTGCGGACCTAGGCCTGGCTCATGAGTATGTCACCAACGACCGCATCTACAACGATACCCAGCCCAGACGTGGTGAGATCACGCTTCGCAGTAGTGAACAATGAAGTCATGCTCGTACTGGCATTTCTCCCTCCCACCCACTCTCTTATCTTCCACCTCTCTCTCTCTCTCTGTCTGTCTCTCTCTGTCTCTCTCTGTCTCTCTCTCGCTCTCACTCTCTCTCTGTCTCTCTCTGTCTCTCTCTCTCTCTCTCTGTCTCTCTCTCTCTCGCTCTCTCTCTCTCTCTCTCTCTCTCTCTCTCTCTCTCTCATAAACTAATAAGCAACATGAAAGTTTTTATTTTAGCAGTTAGCTGTACAGTTACAGGCTTATAGCAGATGTAGAGGTACCCCCGGGCCGGGTCCCTATTTCATCATTGTAGTAAATCTTATGTATGTGTGGTGTCTTGTTAAATAAAACAAGGGCTTTTGCACACAGCACTTCATTCTTCAAGACTGTAGTCTCGCAAAGGGTACGCCTCAATGAAAGCAGAGCTTACAGGACGGAAAGTGTTGAAGATTTTGTCAAGTTTAAAAAAAAATGTTTATGTTTAGAAAGTGATTTCTGGCGAGTTGAACGATGGAAAAAAAAGTTGGTATTGAATAGCACTAGCATCTTCCATCTTCCTATATGCTTGCGAAGCATGGACCCTCACAGCAGATCTACAACGAAGAATACAAAGCATGGATATGAGGTGCTACAGAAGACTTCTGGGCATTTCCTATACCCAACACATCACCAACGACGAAGTCCGACAGACCATCACACAAGCCATTGGACAACACGATGACCTGCTCACAGTGGTGAAGAAACGGAAACTCCGATGGTATGGCCACGTCACCAGATCATCAGGCCTTGCAAAGACCATTCTGCAAGGCACAGTGCAAGGAGGTAGAAGAAGAGGGAGACCGAAAAAGAGGTGGGAGGACAACATTCGAGAATGGACTGGTTTGACACTGAGCGAAGACATCAGGGCTGCTGAGGACAGAGAAAGATGGAGTATGCTGGTTAAACGATCATCTGTGGTGCCCCTACGACCTCCGGGTTACGGGACAGGATAGGATAGGATAGGATCAGAGAAGGGGAGAAAGATGTGTCCTATTACTCCCTCATTCTACGGAGGACAGCAAGTAATAAGGATTTTGTATACAAGATGTTGTCGTATGACTCCAGTCCCATCACTGTAGGCTATGTATTCTACACAAACTTTTATTCTCCATTTATAATAAATTATTGAAGGAACCGAGGGATTATTAGCCAAAACAGAAGCAGCAGAGAGGTCGGAATCCTTATCCTGACCCCGCCTTCCGAACTTTCAAACTTTAAAAACGAAGAAAATGGAGAATACTGGACGGAACTTTGAACATAGGCCTCTGTTTTTTACTTTATCTGTGCTTTCAACACAGTAGAGTTTTGCAGTTTATTCCCAGTCCCGTAACAAGTCAGCCTGCTATATTGCAGTGCGGAGCCAGGGCGCTGTGCCTGTGAGGTTCGTATCTCGAGAGGCGCTGTTGAAGGGTGAATACGGCGAGAAGAACATGATCTACATGGTCGGCATCTTCATGTATCAACTGTGGACTCATGGCTGTGAGCCTTTCACCAGCTTCGATGACAGCATGTCTACAGATGAAATCATCAAAATGGTACTTCCCCCTTTTTTACCCGCCTCTTCCTCTCTCCATCTTGTTGGCTCGCTCGACCTGCCACATTGT
Organism: Oncomelania hupensis; assembly: GCA_036898135.1. Lineage (NCBI taxonomy): Eukaryota > Metazoa > Mollusca > Gastropoda > Littorinimorpha > Pomatiopsidae > Oncomelania > Oncomelania hupensis. The sequence continues at coordinate 19,059,628 of CM072519.1, read as the reverse complement.
CGGGATGTCTCTGGTTGTTTGTCTCTGGCTTAAATAAGTCTGTTATATATAAATGTTGTATGAGTGTAGCAATATCTTCAATCCTACATCTAAAATCTATAACCTGTTTTTTTTTCTATTTATAAATTTGTTATTATTGTGACTAGGTGCTGACCCAGCCACGGAGCATGAAGCTAGAGAGTAGACCGTGCATTCACGACGATGTGTACGACATCATCAAGCGCTGTACAGACCCTGACCCCATGAAAAGACCCAACTCCCTGGCGGAGCTGGAGAACATACTACGTAGACTGGACCTTAGAGAAGACAGTGAGTATTGGCAGAGTTGTAGGCTTCAATTAAAAACAAAACGAAACAACAAATCAAAAACAGCACACAAAGCAACACCCACCCATTCAAGGGAATGTTATATCTCCCATGACTATTGATAGGGGTTTCCAATACACCCATCTGAAAATGGCAAGGTTAGGCTATTCACGCAAAACGTTTTAGGGTACAGTTCTTTTCCGGCAAGAGACAGCGGTCGGTGCAAGTTCTAATATCAGTTCATTTCAATATTTTATTTTAAAGTGTCTTCAAGTTCTCATACGTTTTAATACAGGGATAAAACATTTCACTGTCTGTGAGCCTTTCACCAGCTTCGATGACAGCATGAGGGCTGCTGAGGACAGAGAAAGATGGAGTATGCTGGTTAAGCGATCATCTGTGGTGCCCCTACGACCTTCGGGTTATGGGACAGGATAGGATAGGATAGGACTGTTCGCATGCCTGCTGCCATGTATGGTCAGTGTTTCAGTATAATTGTAATATTAATTTCCAGTTGCTCTTGTCGTTTAGCAATACAACTGAAGGCAAACACTAACGAAGTGTGACTGTCGTACGCTCCCTTTGTATTATGAGGTCGAACGTTTGAAGTGTATTGTAAAGGCGGACCGTCACTTTCCTCCTCCTCCTCCTCCTCCTGCTTCTCCTCCTTCTCCTCCTGCTTCTCCTCCTCCTTCTTCTTCTTCTTCTTTTGGAAATGATGACCGTGCGTTCTTGTACTAATGTGGTCACTTGCTTTTGGTCAGCACGGGAGCCAGGATTGGAGAGCGCCCTGTCTTTGTCCAAGAAATACCCTCCCCTCAGCCAGCGACAGATCGACAGAAAGCACGTCCCAGAAGCAGTAAGTAGAGTCATTTTCTGTCAGTATTCCACGTTGGACATAAGTTTGGTCTACCTATATCCACTCTTTCTTATTACTTGTGGGCATTCATATAATTTTTATTATTATTTGTTGTTGTTGTATTTGCAGACTTATCTAAAAATACTTTCAAATCGTCGGAAATATGAACGAGCCAAATGTCCTTCCGTTGGTTGGTCGGACGGTCCGAATGTGGACCAATTTTAATAGGTATAAAGGTATAGGTAGTCCCATAGCCTTGTGGCCGTAGGGGAGCGTGGGGTTGGAGATCACACTTATCTTGGACCAGCGTAATTAGGGTGATGCCCATCTCTCTCCCTCGCTGCTTTACCTTCCCCACCCTTAAGAGAGTAGGTACTCAGTCACAGTTGAATCAACTGGGGCACAAGTATATCAACTAACAAGTTAGTATCTCCCTTCTATGTCTCTGTAGACGTGCGCGTACAACCGGTTGCTTCCCTTTACAAGCTCTGCGCTCCATAGAGCGTCGACGGCCTAAAATAATTTTTTAGAAACTTCAAAACCCAGGAGAATTATGGGTAGGGAAATCCTTTTCTGAAATGACGTTGGCAGGACTCTTCGCGATTGGTGCATGGCACACGAGACACACGCAAAATGGCGCCACAAGAAGATTGGTTAGATCTGAATTCGTCTAATTTGACCTCGCATGTTGCTGGATAACAATGCAATTTGAATTTGCTTTCAAAAATCAAAAGAGAGCGAGACCACAACAAAGTACAACGAGCCAAGGCGACGCAAACACTCAAGGCCGACAGAACAAAAAGCACACAAACTACAAAAGGTAAGTACCCGTGACCATACACAATAAAGTAGGCCTAACCACCAATGCAAAATAGGATTGATCATCACCATGACTGAATTTTTTCACCCCACCTTCCAATCGGTACGGAATCGAACATATGCTCAAATCATCATATCTTTGACAGAACTTGCATGTGCATTATACAGTGTGATTCAAGCGATAAATGAACCATCACATCGAACGATCTGAGCAGCTGAATCAGTGAATGACAATGGCGAACAGTCGTTCACTGAGACTCACGATCACCTGCACTGAGCTCACATACATGTGTGCATGTTTCTATAAATCCATCGTGTTCTCCTTCGATAATTGAGCAAAGCCTTTGTTCACTACCAGAAATATGCAGTTCCTCTCCCAACTTTCGTTTAATTTCAGCCAGCACATCTTCGCGAGAAATGGCGACCATGACTGCAACCGTAGCTAGTTATCAGTTACTTCCCTTGAACAGATTTCCCAGAATTCTCTATTCTATTTTTAGGTTTGGGATACTCCCGTCTCAGCTTGTGGCTAAAACCAAGGGCAACGGGACCACCGCACGTCGACTGGGGGCAATACGAGATACTAACTTGCTAGTTGATATGACTGGGGGCGTTGTTATTTGTCGCTTCACGTTTTGCGGTCACCCATCCAAGTGCTAACCGCACTGGACGGTGCTTAACTTGCGACACAGTAGCGAGAGCTCCAACCACTGCGCTATCCGACACCCTTTGATAGAAACTTACTTATTTACCGGGTTGAGTGGCCAACTTCTCGTGCCATCATATTGGCTCTAACGCATAGGACAGCGTTCCTGGGGTCAGTTCGTTGCTAAAACAAGTTTGGCGCTATATCTCAACAAACGGTTGGACCGATTTTTATAAATGTTTGGTACATAGGTACTCCAAATCATGGCCAATCATTCAGTGGCAGCCCATTTGTCTGTCCGTCGGTCCCAATTTCACTCCTTATTTAGCTTACTTTGTTCATGGAAAATCACAATGGTTCGTGATGGAAACAGAAGCTGATTCAGCGTGTGAAAGAATTGTTTGTAGATGGAATCTTCTTTAGAAGTTACATGGAACGGCTTAGCTTGTTTTGTTATCAAACGGTTCGTGATGGAAACAGAAGCTGATTCAGCGTGTGAAAGAATTGTTTGTAGATGGAATCTTCTTTAGAAGTTACATGGAACGACTTAGTTTGTTTTGTTATCAAATGGTTCCTCTCTTCCTCTGTCTCAGGGAATTTCCAAGGCCATTCAGGATTTGCTTGATGGAGGTAAGCTTTTTTTGTGTTTGTAAACTTAGTCATGATGTTGTTGTTGTGGTTTTGTTGTTGGTGGTGGTGGTGGTATTGCTCTTGTAGGTGGTGTATGATGATGATGATGATGATGATGATGATGATGATGATGATGATGATGATGATGATGATGATGGAGGTAATACACATTGCTGCGATCGGTAGAAAGTATCGCCAAAACTCCCCCTAGCAGCAGGTGAAAGTATTCCCTCCATTCCTTCAAAGTATACTTTGGGTTCGCTGCTAGCCGCGGATGCGAACCGCAGTACTGTTTAAAAGTGATGGAAAGAGCGAAATATTGCTACAAGGGTTCGGGTAAGGGTTAGTTGTAGATCTATCCCTAGCCCTTGCCCTAACCCTTTTCTCTACAGAAATGCTCTTTTTCCGTTCCAAAAACCCATTTGCCTTCTTGGATTCTTAAATAGTATGAAACCAAGTGAGGACACTATCCGGCGTCAATATACGGTTCGAAAAGATTCTCAAACGGTTCGTAAAAGACAGTTGACCTAGAAACAAATACAGCATGACCTAATTCGTCGCCTAGAGGAGACGAACCTTACTTTTCCGTGTGTAGTCTTTCACCGACACTGTTACTGAG